>CM027666.1:2502500-3752500 GCA_015731905.1 Salix dunnii | reverse complement strand
CAGAGTTGAAAGCATTGGGTTTAGGACCAAGAAGGATGGAGGAGTAGGACGTGCCATTCTACTTAACGATATGGAAAGATGAGGAGATTTCACTGCTTTGTGCAAGCATATCATATGCTTAACACAAGCTTTTTTTGCTCCTTACCTACGCTTGCTAGTACAAGTACATCTGAAATATATTAATTAGTTAATTGTAAATAGCCCTGGACTATGAAACAGAGAATTGTTGTAGGCATTGATTATGATTCTAAAAAATCGCAGAGCATAATGTGATACGATGAGATAAAATGTAATAGAAAAACGAACACAGGGAAAGGTTACTCTTAAAGGTCGAAGCAACCTTTCAAAAATGAATTGAATCTCCCCAACTTCATGTTGCCATGAATTTAGTAAGTTACAACCAGATATAAGGTACATATATACATTAAGAACATTTCTCTTGGATAAACAACACGGTTTCTGCATTTAGGAATCTTCCAATAAAATGAGGCTATTCAAAGCTGAACATATACAGGGAATGGGATAAAACTAACCACGTGAAAGAATGGTGATGTGATGTGGTGAGGAAAAGTGCGAACCCACTGATGAAAGCGAGAAGGTGGCATGATGATGAGGGAAAAAACTATCACTGTGCAGCGCATAAACTTGTATGAAGTTGCAGGCAACAGCAAAGTCAAGCACTACATCAGCATAATTCACTAAGTATGAGCAGATGAAAACACAACAAGCACTCTTTCTAAGATCATCTCAGCATCTATATGGCTTTGGCTGTCATGATTTTCTTTCAATGAAAGCACAACCAACCAGCCACTACTATGCTTCTCTTCAAAACTAAACTTTCATGGTTAGCGAGAAATAGAGGCACAAAGTGCATTCAGAAAGAGACAAATGGAAGAAAAGAAGAAATACCAGAAGCCTTATATAATGTATCAAACAGTTGATTTGATCACTCAAATATAAGCGAAATCTCACCCAAACACATGTTACCTCAAACTTCTAACACAAAGTTAATGACTGACTTCCTTCTCCCTTCTCCTCTCAGCAAGCACAGGTCTCAAAAAGAAATGGGAATTTAGTTCCAACTCCACCATTAAGCGAAGGGATAATGAGGCAGGCCTTTGAACTAGAGAAATATTTGACACATTCATTTCACCTTTCACATTGAAGCCACCTCATTTGTTGTTCACATTTGAAACCAACCAGATCAATAGAAAGGGTGTAGGGTGTCACTAACAATCAAGAGCATCAGACCCTGGAGTTGCCAAACTAATCCAAGCATCAAAATATGCACATTGAGAGTAAATCAAAACGACTCAATTCGAACCACCTAAACCTGTAATAATGTCGAGTTCTATCACAGGACTTGCTTAGTAAATGAACTCAATCAAAATCGTGTACATACAGAATAATCATCGTAATTCCACAAAAATTAACCATTATAGATGCAGCAAAAGCTGATAAAAGCAGGATTTATTCCTTTCAATAAAATGTCGAAATAGCAGTAGCATCCAAATTAACCATAGATTATATCCATACAAACCCGTGGAATGAAAACTAAACACGGTAAATAACTCCTCGCCAATCCACAATTTACCATCAGTAATCAGCACGGTAATCACTATAATCGTCACGCGCAGCGAGATCATTCTCCACTTTCTCTGTTATTTTCTCTTCCTCGTATTTCAATCCCTCTTCCAACGCAAGTCCACCGACAGCCCCAGCAACCGCGCCAACAGCCAATCCTGTTCCAAACCCCATACTCTTCCCTCCTTTATGCCTTTCCCTCTGGGTATCATAACTACCATAATCAACCGGAGCAGAGGGCCCACTTCCATAACTACCCGCCGTCCGATCAAAAAAGGGCCTTGGCGGCGTGGGTGGCGGTGGCGCAGAGGAGTAATATCCTGGATAATACGAAGGAGGGTAGGCGTCGTGGTAGGGACCATGATGTGGTGCGGGTGGGGGAGGGGGAGAAAGCGACGCTGGAAGCACTACCGGCAGGCGCCTATAGTCAGGAGGTGGTGGTAAAGTGGCACCACTGTAATAATAGCTCTGTGGAGCGGTAATTCCGTAAACTGGCTGCGGCGGTGGATGGGACGAGAACGGTCTTTCACGAACTCCGAGTTTGATTCTGATTTTACCCTGAGGACGACCAGAGGGTCGGGTTAGTTCAAATGTTCGGACCCGGTTTGAGTCATCGAGGTCGGATAACTCTTTTAATGCGACCCGGAGAGTGCCAACGAGGGGTTTGGCGGTTTCGCTTGGCTTGGAATGGAAGATTTCGAGGGTAAGGAAGGAGTCACGAAGAGCGAAGGCGAGGGGAAGTGAAAATCGCTCGTTCCAGACGGGTCGGGTCGAACCGGAATCGTCGGATTTTGTTGAGAGCCTTCGGCCCGGGTCGACCCAGAAGACTGCGTATGGTTTGAGGTCTCCAGTTTTCCAGTTTACGTTTTTGAGGTGTTTTGCAGAGATTATTGTGAGGTCGAGATCGAGAGGTACTGGGGGTGGAGGGCGAGAGGAGGCCATTGTTGGTGGTGCTAACGTGCGCTGTGACTTTAGATATGATGAGAGCGAAGAAGAACTATGGATGACTTTTTCTCATAAAACATTATTAACCTGAAAATCTAAACCGCATGGTTTTTCACCACTTTTTTTTTTTTCACTTTTTATTCGATCATGTGCAGGGTTTTTTATTTTTTATTTTTATCCTTAGATTTATTTTTTTTAATTATTTATTTATCCTAATTGCAGAACCAGTGAATTCATTTTTTTTTTAAATGAAAATATTCAAATAAAGCAGACCAAAAACAAATATCAAACATTGATGTGAAAAGAATTTCAGAATAAATACATTTTAATCTATAAAAATTATATAATTTATATCTAAATATTTTTACAACTCAATTTGGGTACAAAATAGAGACAAAGACAATCAGAATTCAGTGGTAGAAAAAATATACATTGTTAGCGTTGATTTAGATTATTAAACAAATAAATTTTATTTCAAAATATTCCATTTGGTAACAAGAGTTCATGTTATGTGTTATTTACATTTAAAGTTCTTAAAAAAATGACATGAGCTCGAGTTGATTTTTTCTTGAAATGATTTTGTTTTCATGAGCTTTTTTTTGGGGGGGTTTTATGTCATTGACATAATTTAGCAATTTCTAAAAAGTCTTATGGGTGTTTTGGGTCAAAAATAAATTCAAATAGACGGTGTTAGACGACACATTGTTTGTCTTAGCGGGTGAAGCATCATCTATTTTTTTCCATAAGGATTTAGGGTGGTGCAGTGAAAAAAATTGGATTCATATGCTCGAGCTTGTCTTGGTAGGCCTGTATACAGTTCCTATCTAAATGGGTCAAACTAAAATTGGATTCAAATGCTCGGGCTTGTCCTGGTAGGCCTGCGAGCAAGTCTTATCTTAATGGGTCAAGCTAAACAATGTCTTGTCTTTTTTTATTTATTTCCTTTTTGAGTTAATGTTTCTTTTATGATTATGTGTGCGCGTGTGTAACATCTAGATTAATACTCATGGTCTCTTTTATTCTGTTTAAAAGGTTTTTTTTTTTTAATGATTGTGATTTTTTTGTTATGAGTTTAATTTCTTAGAGTAATTTTTTTCAATCGTAAAAAATATTATTTTTTTGATGGATGAACTATATTCATCAAAAAAAACATACTTATTTTCAATTAGTATTTATGAAAAGTTTTGTACCGTGCATAACATTCTTATTTATTTTATTTTATTCAGTCAAATGAGTTTATCTATTTATTTTTATTATCATTTGATTGAATAGAAGATAAAATAACACACAAAACAAGGTAAATTGCTTATAATATAAACCACGTGATTCTTTTTATATAAATCCTCATGTTGTTCATCCTCTTGCAATAACTATGGACTACAATATTATTTTATTGATAAATCTTTATCTTAGTTTCAAAATTTTTTTTAGACGTTTAAACCTTTTTAAGCATCATGGGTGTTTCAGAGATGGTAGAATTGAAAGACAAGAGATTAAAGTGAAATACTCAGGTCACGTGTAGTTTTTTAGATTTTCTCGAGAAAAAAAATATAGTTTTTTATCTTTTAAATTTATTGGTCGATCGACCTCTTTAATTTAAAAAATAATAATTTTATTACCAAACTTTAATTTCATTGGTTTTCAATTATTTTATTGTGCTGGGAGAGAGTTAAACACATTGGATTATGGAATTAAAAGAGAATTTTGTTAATAAGATGATTATAACCACCAAAATAAATATTTTTTTTACCAAACGATTTTATATGACGAGGGGAGTTCAACCATGGTTTGTTTAACATTGAAAATGCACGAGTAAAAAAGATATTTGAGTCCAGGAATATATTTTTTCAAGTTGATCTGGGTTTTTAACATGGTTTGTTCTGTTTCGAAGGTTATGGATTTGCTTAACAAGATTTATAGGGTGTTTTTAGTTATAAATGGGTTGAAAATGTTTTTTTAGAAGGAAAAACTAGTAACCTTATTTTCTCAACCAACTCACGGTGGCTAGAAGACGGAGATTTTAGACGTCAAGTTTTTTACGCGCCGTCCATGTTTTTTTATAAGATAATAAGGCAAATGGTTCCGCCCCAATAATTTTAGAAAGAAAAATAAGTATCGCACACGTGGGCTTGACTTTTAGGCCCATGTGTGGGGTTTTTTTAACTGGTCAAGTATTAAGCTTGACTCACCACACCCACAATGTTTAGCCTTATTATTTTTGTTTTTTTATGTATTTTGTTTTACAAGTTACTATTTTCTTATAATATTTTTTTTCATTTATATTTCGATTAATACCTATTCTCTGTATTTTTCCTGGCTTATTTAGTCTTTCTAAAATAATGATTAGTATTTTTATTTTGTTGAACGATTTTTTTTCACGAGATTAAAGTGATTCATCTATGATAGCGGTCCACACAATAACAAATTATCGGTTCTCCAGCATTAAATATAATTCACGCACATCCAATTATAAATAACACATATAAATGGACGATTTACATAATATAATAGTTTTATAAGAGAAGCTAAGTATATAAATACTCACCTCGTGTCACTTGTCCTCTTTTGTTCTTCAACATTTATTTTTTATTTTGTTTATTCCATAGATGACAATAGATACACTTCATTGCAGGCTGATTTTCATTACAAAAACTCCTTGTCGGAATTGCTCTTGATGCTATCCACTCCTTGTCTAGAATCAGAGTAGCTATTACTTCTGAAAAAATAAAATAATTTTTTTTTAAATTTTATTGCTGAATCGGCACAATAAAATAATAAAAATATTTTTTAAAAAAAATAAATTATGAATTTTTAAATATATTTATTAAATGAAAAATAAACATGACATAAATCCATGTTTGAAAATGCGGAACATAGACTATCTTCATAGGATATCAATCAGGTCATGTTATGAAAACAAATGTTAAAAAATAAATGAAGAAACTCGCTTTAAGGATATGTCTGGGAATGCAGTTAAATTATATTTTTAAAATATATTTTATTGTAATATAAAATAATATTTTATATTACACTTTCGAGCAACCTTATTATTTCACGTAAACTTCGTGTGGATTCCGTATTTCAGACAAACGGTAAAAAGGTACAGGATAAACTCCGTGATCCAGTCAGGATTGGAGTCCATAAAAGGAGGACAGAACGGTAAAAAGCCACAGTCTCAACAACCGAAACCGTCGTTACTCGTTTCCAAAACAGAACCGGAAACAAACCTTGGGTAGTCTTTGACAGCGAGGGGCAGCATCTCCCTCCAAGCATCTGTGAGCTTCTTTCTACACTGAAATCGGAGATCAGGCGGTCGTTTTTAACACATATAAAAAAACAAAAAACACATACACACCTCTTCCGTACACTCACTCGCTCTCCCCTTTTCTCTCCCAAATTTAGATCTCTCTCTCTCTCTCTCATTTCCCTTCCTCTGCACTTTCCCGAGAAACTAAAAAGAAATTCCCCTCAAAGATTGACATGTCAGACGCTTTGATCAATGGACTCGCCGGAGCCGGCGGCGGGATCATAGCTCAGCTTATTACATATCCTCTTCAATCTGTACATCTCACGATCTATTATGCTCTTTTGAATTCTGTTTTTGTTTTGCAAAGAGAATTGTTTTAGTTAACACCCGCTGCTAACAAATGTGCCAGGTAAATACTCGGCAACAAACGGAGCGTGATGTGAAAAGGCAGAAGAGGAAGCATGGAACTATTGAGCAAATGTGCCAGGTTCTGATTTTTTTCTTTTTCATTTCGGTAATTTATTATTTAGCTATCATTGTCTTCAAAGTTTTGATAATGTTATTTCTTATATTTTGGAGCTTGCTTTAAGATTCTAGTTTTGAATTCTAGTTTTTTTTACTGAATGGCATGTAGGTAATCAAGAATGAAGGGTGGGGACGATTGTATAGCGGATTAGCGCCATCAGTAGCAGGCACAGCTTGTTCTCAGGTGAAGCCATTTTAGCATCTTAATTTCTTTCTGAACTTTCATTTTTCTTATTAGCATGGATTAAATAGTTTCAATTTTTTATTTGTTGAAAAGAGCAAAAAGATGTGATTGCAACTTGTTTGAATGATATGTTAATTTCTTGCTTGGTTCCAAAAAATGTGGTGCAAATAGAATTTGGGAGTTTATAATAGGTTGGATTGCAATTTGTTTAATATGATAATAGAAATAAAGTTAGGCTTGACACGCAGATATTAGCAAGTTGTATCTACTCGCATAGTTCAGTTATAGATAAAGCATTGTGATTCTCTGTGAGAATGGTGTGTGGTCCCCTGGACACTGAATAATGTGCATTCAATGCTGTCAGTCTGTGACCTGCTGCACGTTTCTCTCTGCTACTCCCAAGTTATAGTTCTTCTAATGGTGGGGTAAATTCTAATAACCATTTTTCAGGTTTTTAACTTCCACTACCAGGTTATCTTCATAAACTCAAAATCTCAAATCACACTCAAACCACAAAGCACGAGCCATTTAAGGAATTTAGATTTTTTAGGACTGATTACTATACACACGAAAACTCCAGTGAAAATAAAAATCTGGCTTCAAAGAAAAATTAATGACTTAAAACCAAAATCCTGTTAATAGACGCTTCTTTGCCTGGATGCAATAAAATTGGTCCTGGACATTTAACATGCGACTTCTATTTTTCCTAGGTTGAATTTTTTAGCACCGCCTGTTAAGTTAATGCATTTGATAATTTTGGCTTGCCTAATTTTCAACACTTATTTTGCATTGTTTTGTGATCTCTTATTTGCTTGTATTTTTATGATACAGGGTGTTTACTATTATTTCTATCAAATATTCAGGGATAGAGCTGAAGCTATAGCTCGTGATCATAAGAGGAATGGAATTGGGGATGGATCAGTTGGGATGTTGTCATCACTTGTGGTGGCTGCCTTAGCTGGGTAATTTACTTTGTTCATAAAGTCTATGAAATCATTTCAGTGCACCTGTGAACTATAAGAGCATTTATGGTCCACTGGGCTGTACGAGCTGTAACTATTCATCATGTTCACCCCAGTCAATGATAAGGGACCATCATTTTCAATCATACCAGCTTATATCTATGTCTGATAAGTGTTCTGCACATGCCAGGGCCAATTTTTATTTTGAGGGGTCTCGTCAATTCTAATACAGTGCCTATTACAATTATAGAATTTCAATGTTACTGTGAACGGCTGCAAGGTTGTTATCATTTGCAACTGTGCCATGCCCACTGCATTCAATCAAGGGTGGGGGGCAGTAATTCTCAATCGTGCAACTCATGTCTGTGTCTGATTAGTAATGTGTACAAGCCTAGGTAAAATTTTGTCAGGGTTTCTTCTATTCTAATTCACTGCCTAAAACAGTTATAGCATTGCCTTTAAAATCTCCTGTATTGGATAGCAAAATGAAAACAAGTTAGCACGAATTTCATTTACACTTTGATCCATGTTTTTATTTAGACTCTTTGCCCATTGTGACTCTTATGATTTCAATTTAGACTCTTTGCTCAATGTGACTCTTATGATTTCATGCTTGATGCTTTCTATGTGTAGGTGTACAAATGTGCTGTTGACAAATCCTATATGGGTAGTTGTCACACGTATGCAGGTAAAGAGCTAGCTGACATCTTCAGTTTCAATCTTAAATGTTATAGTGAACTACAAAGTCTTAATCTCCACACTTATTGTCTAAACATGCTTTATAGTATGAAAATAACACAAAGCTTACCATCTACTGCTTAGTCAAGTCTTAGTTCTTAAACCATTCACTCTTTTTTCTGTGTTTAGTGCCTATATGTTGTACATGTAAATGCGATTTATAAAACAGGTATACAAATATAAAACTCGATACTGCTCTACTTAGTTTGATATTTCAAATTTAAACTACTTTTGTGTTGCAGACTCATATGAAGAAGTCTCAGCTTAGTCCCTCATCCATTGCCCCAGCTGAAAAAGTATTAGATCCAATAGAACCTCCTCCATACGGAACTGGCCACGCGGTAGGTGCAGTTAAATGGCAATCTATGGCTCTCTTTTATTTACTCATCTGAAACTCGAAGAACTTACTGTTGTACTCTAATACTATCAAAGTGCAGTTGAAGTTAATAAATTAGCTGGAAACTCTTTCCATTAAATGTATATTGCCTTATTGCATGAGCACATAACTGGATAGTCATAGTCTGTGGTGGTGTACGCAATGCTATAATTCTAAAACTGAAGTGATAAAAAAGGATACTGCAGGGACGGGTTCATCTGCTATTGAATTGGTGAAAGTCTTAGATTTCAACTACAAAAGCATAGATCCAAGTCTTGAGAACGCCATTATCATGCAAAGTTATTGAATAATTGGACTAGCAAGAGAAATTGGACATGTGCTTTACTCTCCAAGCTTTAAAAAGCAGCATTTGTTGTCTGCTAGTGATTAAGGAAATTGAAGAAAAAAAACTTTAATCAGTAAACGTGTTTATTGATTCATATTGTCACTGTAATTATTTTTATTTACTTGTATGTGATATTTGTGATAACTTGCAAAAAAGGACTTTGCATATCACTTCACCGCATATATTTGTGGTTAAAACATGTTCTACCATATTGATGGGAGGCGTAGTGCAAGAGTTTTACCTTTGTGTTTTCTTTAATGAAGATAATGTTTACAGATGCAAGAACTCTATGATGAAGCAGGAATTTGGGGCTTTTGGAAAGGTGTTTTCCCAACATTAATCATGGTACGTAATAATTAATTCTTAAATCTGTTGATGATTATCACTGATTGCCCTACTACTTGCAGGTCAGCAACCCTTCAATACAATTCATGCTGTATGAAACTATGTTGAAGAAGCTGAAGACAAAGCGTGCCTTGGTTAAGCAGGGGGGCACTGGAGTTACTGCTTTGGAGGTTATCTTTCCTTTCATTTTCCTTGGTTCTCGATCTCTGTACTTATTTGTTTCCTATTCCCAAGCTGTTATTTATGCAATCTCATAATTGTTTTGCATCCTTCCTTTTTCAGTAGCTTGATTTAATATCTGAATAAATTGTCCGGTTTTTTGCCAGATATTTCTTCTTGGAGCTTTAGCAAAGCTTGGAGCTACTGTTGTAACATATCCTCTTCTAGTGGTAAAGGTAAATGAAATGTAATTGTGGGATAAGGCAATGCTACAGACTTAAAAACTGTGTTACTGTGAGGGTTTGCGAGTGAACTCAAAAAATGCCTCCTTTCTTCACTCACCAAAACTAATAATTACCCTGTCATTTAGATACACAGTAACTAGAGGTTTAAAGTGGACCCATCAATTGTTGTGTCATGCAATGGAAGTTATCAGAAAGCTAGAAGCACAGAGCTTCCACAAGTAATTTTAACTCGACCCTTATCTTAGAATACAACTCTCACGTGGAGAGAGGGGAAAACAAATATGAAGACAGAAAAGTGAATGATAGATTCAAATATTTGGTCGGCAAAAAGCCAAATGTCCTTAAATTTGTTTCCGAAAATTTTATGCTCATTGAGTAGATTGACGTTTCCGTGTAGTTAACCAACTTTTGTCCATAGGGTGACTGCTCTGTTTTACTTATTGTTTCCTTTGTATTTGTAGTCGAGGCTTCAAGCAAAACAAATTACAACCGGAGACAAAAGACATCATTATGAAGGTTTGAACTAGTTTTGTGAATCGTAATTATCTAGTAAATTATGGAACTAACGTGCTCCAACTTACTTTACGTATTGGCAATGACTCTTACATCTTGGACTTATTTGATTGACTGTGCAAGGTCAAATTTGTTATATCCTTGACGATTTTGGCTGGGATGCTGTGCCAATTGCCACCATGTGGTGGATAGTGACAAATATTGTGCCCTGAGTTCTTTTACCATTTATGCTTGACAACACTGCATTTCCATTAATTTTAAAAAATTCTCAGATTCATCTTGATGATCTTTGTTCCATTCTTTTCCTTTTATCTAGGTACATTGGATGCTATCCTTAAGATGATTCGCTATGAAGGGTTCCATGGGTTCTATAAGGGCATGGGCACGAAAATTGTGCAAAGTGTTCTTGCCGCCGCTGTTCTGTTCATGATTAAGGAAGAACTTGTCAGGGGTGCTCGATTTTTGCTGACCAAGGGTGGCACTAGTACAAGGAAAACGAGGTCTGCCTGAATGGAGCCTTGTCATTACATTCTTCTCCTAGTTATTGTTTTGTTGTAGTCATTTTTTCACTAGCTGGATGCTAGCATGATTAGGTTCGCTATTCAATAATGGGTCAAATAATGGGCGTTGATGCATGGGAGTTGATGGGTATGGTGGTGATTGTTTTTTAGAATATTTTTTGCATGAAAATATATTAAATTAATAATTTTATTTAATTTTTTTTTGATATTATCATATTAAAAAACACTAAAAAATAATTTAAAGCAAAAACAAATATATTTGAATGAAAAGCATGTTCATTCTGAATTGCAAATAGATGAACGGGTAATGATGCAAGGATACTCTACTGATTCTTTGTTAACTTGTTCAAATTCATGAAAAGTTATTGAAACTGCAATGGGGGAGGGGGATGCTGTTAGCTTCACCCATCATCATTGCAAATGATCCATAATATAGGCAGGTTTATAACCTTGAAATTTAGGTTTTGTTCCACAGCATTTTTACAGAATGATTTAAGTTGTTTTTTAGCTTTTGACTCGTGCAAAAGTCGTAGATGTTTGGTGATACATAATTGATTTTAATCATTTTTATTGAGCGTGCTTTTATATAAGATTTTAGATAACTATTAAACGTCTCGTGATTGTGTTTTATAAACTGATTTTAGATTTCTATAAACGTCTCGTGATTGTGTTTTATAAACTATGTAAAGCTTATATATATATATATATATATATATATTTTTTCAGATTCTAAATAGAGGTGTTCTAGTTTAGCATCTGCTAACTGTCCGCTATATAAAAAAGGTAATGATAATAAAACATAAATATATTTAATGAAATTTTTGGTTAATGAGATATACAAAAAAAAATACAAAAATAATTTTCAAGTAAATTTCTATACTTTTAGAATATGAAGTATAAAGATGATATCTTATTAATTTTATTTGTAGAATATCATCTTCAGAAAAAAAAACTTTAATTTCAAAATTATTAAACTAAAACATGTAAAGATAAAAAATGTTGTTGTTGTTTCAAAACACAATATAAGAGTTGATATGAGATAGAGTTCAGGTCATGGGCTGGGTATGGCAATTCAAGTTGGCTTTAATCAATATAAAAATATAAATAATAATTATTATAATTTTAAATTTTGATTTTAGAGTTAACTTAGACCAAGACTCGGTCATAAATCGAAAGAGTTCATTCAAGTTAACTTGAGTTAATATAATAATAATAATAACAACAACATTAATTATAGTTTTAAAATTTGATTTGATGTTCAGCCCAAAACAAGGCTCAGGTCAAAGGTTAATCCGAGTTAACATATAAATAAAAAAATAGTTATTTTCATAGTTTTAAAACTCAATCTAAAAGTTGATTTGGGATAAAACCTAAATTACAAACTCAACTCGAGGGTTGACTTGAGGCAAAACCTGAATTGCGCGTTAGATGGGTTAGTGTAAGGGTCAAAATGACTATAATTGTAGTTTTAATACTCAAACTTCGTGTTGACTCAAGGCAAGATTGGAGTCACGAGCTAAAAAATCAACCATGGTTGACTCTAGTCAACGTAGAAATAAAAATGGTTATTGTTGTAATTTTAGAACTCAACTCAAAAATCAATAAAAAAACAAGGCTTGAGTTACAGGTTGAGAGGGTAAACTCGAGTTCTCCCGAAAATAGAAGTAATTATTATCATGGCCTTAAAAATTAGACTCTTGGGTCAACTCGGGGTTAGATTTGGGAGAGTCAAACTAAATTGACTCGAGTTAAAGCACAAATAAAAATGTTATTTATCATATTTCTGAGATATAACTGGATAGGTTATTGGGAATAAATTTCGAGTTATGAGTTGGTTGGATAAAAAATATCAGCTTATATTACCTTTTAAGAGAGAGAGAGAGAGAAAGAATTGAAACAACCTTGTTTTTACTATAAACAATAACAATAACAATATATATAATTTTTTTTTAAATAAAATTACTTATTTGCTTTGGTATAATAACTATCCAATAGATTTTATTTTTCTTGTAGTACTGTGGTTGGCAAAGAATTGATGATTAAATTCATCTTTTGAAAAATCAAAATTTATTTGGTTTCGCTTTTGGGATGGATCATCGAGATGGTAATTGTGCCCCCCGAGATTATTTCTAGAAAGGGTTAATATAAATTAAAATTTATCCTTATAAAATTAAAAATTGCCCGAAAAGAGTTAATCATCATTCTTCAAAATAGCATCTCGAGTCTCGAGATGGTATCTAACACGAGATTATAAAATATAAATAAATAATTACAAGAATAATAGTCAAGGCTATAAAAATGATATTGAAAGTAAGTTTTTAACCTCGCTAAGCCTTCAATCTAAATTACATTATTTAAAAAATAATATTATTTTACTATAATGTAAAATATCTTTAAAAAACAACTTTTAATTATTAAAAAATATCTCCGCAACAATTATCCTAGTGAAAATTCATTATCTTTTTTTAACCTTATATCTAAGTTGGTTTTTCTACAGTGTAAATTTTGTCATTCAAACGTGAAGTGTAAAATTTAACTCAAACAATATTATTTACCACCTCTTATTTTTGTCTCAAAATGCACATCAAATAAGCATTTAATTTTTACCTCATCGAACGTTATTAATAATTTAATTTATTTTGTCCTATTTTTATCAGCAATTCACTCGTTAATTCACTATACACCAAATATCCTCAACAAACTACTCATATAATAAATAATAATTAATTTTATGATAATTCATTTTTTTCCAGAAATTTATTAAAATAATATTTTTATTTATTTTTTAAATATTATTTTTAACATTATCACATGAAAATCTTCTAAACACACTAAAAAATATAATTTAAAATAAAATAAAAAAAAATATTTTTTCTAAATTTTTTTTTAAAGTCAGTGACAATATTAAGGTGGTGTTTGAGAATGAATTTGAGAAGTGCTCTTGAAAAAATTAAAAAAAAATTATTTTTATTTTTTATTTTAAATTATAATTTTTTGTGTTTTTAAATTATTTTTATGTGAAGATTTAAAATAATTTTTAAAAATAAAAAAAATATTTTAATAAATAAAAAACAATTTAAAAAATAATTTTAACCATTCGGAGTAATTCTCATCCACTGTTTTGATCTCATAAAAAGTATACTTAGGGGGTGTTTGGGAGGGCGGTTGCGGTAGCTTTTGAAAGTGCTTTTTGTGCCAAAATATATTAAAATGATATTTTTTTATTATTTGTGATTGCTATATATAATTTGTTTTGAATATTTATTTTTCAATTCCATTTCTTAAAATTTAATTTTATATTAATTTTGGTCCTTATTTTTATAATTGCTATTTGCTTTTTCTTATCATTTTTATTGAAATTTTTTATCTATCAAATTTGGTCCTCATTTTTTATTGTTACTTATCTTATTTGAAATAATTTATGAAATGTTAATTATTATTATTTTAATTTATTCACCTTTCATTTTTTTAATTTTAGATTTGATCTCTATTATTTTGATTATTATTTATTTTATTTGAGATAATTTATTATTTTTTTATTTTTAAAAAATTATTTTTGATATCAGCACATCAAAATAATATAAAAATACTAAAAAAATTTTATTTAAAATATAAAAAAAAAAAATTAAATTTTAGCTAAACAGCGTTTCTGCCGCTTAGCCAAACGGAGACAAATCAACGGACATCCAATCCAAGGTAGGAAAAAGAGAGAGAGTCCATGATCAAACACGTCAACACGGCACCGTCTTACTCCTGTCACTCGTCAACAAGCGCGCAGACGCACCAGGCAAAGTACGCTCATTTCCTGTCTTCCCAATAAAGAGAAATAAACACACTTAAAACAAAACCAAATCTGCTCTCTCTCGCTCGCTGACGAAAAAATGCAAGAAAAGAAAACTGAAATGACAAATAAGAACGCTAAGAAGGCAAATCTCTTGGATCACCACTCAATCAAGCACATTCTGGACGAATCCGTCTCCGAGGTAACCCACTAAAAAAAACCCTAAACCTCCTCTCCATAGAATAATTGATTTCAGCTTGTTAATCGGCGTTGTTTTATTTTTGAATTGTAGATTGTTATAAGTCGTGGATATGTAGAAGATGTGAGGACGAGCAATATAAGGTTGTTCTTGGGGGTTATTATTATAGCGATTGCGCTTCTCGCTCAGTTTTACAACAAGAAGTTCCCACAAAATCGTGATTTTTTGATCGGATGCATCGTATTATATCCTTTTTAACCAGTGATTTTATTTTAATTTAGCTTGATTATTTGTGTTTGTTGGCTTACAATTGTGTCGATTCAGTAATTTATGTTTCTCAGGTTTGATAGTTGGAAATATTGGTGTTTTCGTTTTATTGATGGATGAAATAAATTCATTACTGATTTATGCTCCCCAATGCCTCTATCTGGTCTACTTTATTGTTAATTTTTTAAACGAGTATGGCGTGAATTGTGAGATATACAATCACAAACTCCTTTCTTAAATAAAAATAGAACAATAACGGGGTGAATTTCTGGATGTTCGTAATGCTTGTGAAAATGGATGTTTTAAACTAAATAATTCCAATCTCATTGATAACCCTCCCAATATCACTTTTCTGTGAATTTCAGTCGTTGGATTTTTGGGATCCACTCATTCAATGGATGGGAATTTTTGGAAAAAGACTTCGAGAAGCACCTTTTTTGTGAAAATAAGCATTACTCGCGTAAGCCTATAGGGTGTATATTCACTGTTCACTGAAAAATCACTGGTTTAAAAGTTCTTATTTTATTTTTCATGACAAACAAATGCACTGTTGTGTTTGAAAGGAGTTGATTGGTAATATGATAAGCTCCGATTTGTTTCATCCTTGACCCTGGCAAGTATATAGTCTTCAATGGATTGTTGCAGCTGATCATCCACTTAAAAGAGAAGAATGCTATCTTAGTTACTTATCCACTCAAGGTAAACCTCAATCTTCTATCCTTTTTGTTACAATAGCTGCAACTATTACATGAAAATTCACATGTGTGGTTCTGCAGGTATTTAGATGATAGTATTTAATGTCTATTTTGCATCATGTAATGGTTGGTTAGCATGGGATAATATTTAGATGTACATATATAAGTTCAGTACCTATTTTCAGCACAATATTCAATCAACACCCCTGCTGCTGTCATAAAGGAATTCTTTTCTGTAGTGTCCATGGTTCCATCACAATCAGCAAAAACATCTCTGGACCTTGGGCTAGATTAGACTTTTGAATTTGAGCTAAGCAAAAGTTCCCCCTCTCTTCCTACCAAGTTGAGCCTGAAAAGCTAGTGTTTTTGTTACCTCGTGTCAAATGGTCAGCTTTGGATCCACTTCTTCTTTGTTCTAAGTTAAGAAGCAGTCATTATAATTTTTAGTCCATGTATCCAGCAGATATTCATGCGACTACTGTTCCCTTCATCTCTGTTGATATCTCTGTATGCGTGTATGTAAGTTTATTAATCCAGCTTCGCATACTACTCATTTTTCATTTTAGTTTAGCATTCCGACACTGGTTGTCTCTGTCTTTTGGATTGTTTTGGTACATGACCCTCTCTTTCTAGTTATATGCATCGTTTCCTTCCCCGCCTTGATAAGTTCCTGGGCATTTTTTTAGGGTTTTCACTCTTTTTCTGTCACTGCGAGGAGAGTGTATATTGTACTGCTATTCGACTTTACACTTCATGTTTCTCTTTTGTCTCTTTTATAACATGTTGACATGGGTTGGTTTTTAAGGGGAGAGAAGGGAGGAGGATGAACTCATAAGTCCTGTTTAAGAGCCTTTTGATAGGAAGGGAGAGATCAAGGAAGGGTGGGGATGGGGGATTTGAGGGTTTTCCTTAATTCCAGTACTCTGCTGTGTAACATTTTTCACTTTCAAAATCAGGGTGTTAGGGACAGGGAAATTGGTATAATTTTCTTGTGAATTTTTCAATTTGGAGTTTAGAACTCTTCCCTTTTGAAAACTAACTTCTTTCTACAATTATGATTAAACCTTTCCCTCCACCTAATAGCCAGATACAGGGAATATAATTTTTTCTTTTGTACTCCTGAATAAGAGAAAAATATCCTGCAAGTTCTCTCCTTTTCTCATTTCATCTAAAATACTCTCTGTCTGAACTTGGATAATGAAATTTTCCACTGGAATAAAACTATAAAAGCCATTATTTGCTACAATCATTAAAGTGCTGCTGGACTTCTCCTTTCATTGAGTTTCTCTTGCACTGCTAAAAAAGAAATGTGAAGGTGGATTAGCCTTTTCTTTTGTTTCAAAATATTGAGAGCTATGGACTGGAATTCTTCTTGACCTTCATGTTGACTAATCACTGTATTTCTGAACTTGAAATTCGAGCCAGGGTGATATGCTCGTCGATTCTGTTAATAAATTCATGACTGACGTCCTTGATCTTAGACTTCACTGTTTTTCCACGATCTATTTATCTTATTTCATGTTTTGTGATATGGTGTTGGTGGTTTTGTAAAGTGTGTTTGAGTTGAAAAGGCATAAATTTTGTTCTTTTTTGGGTTCTTTTTTATGGTTTTAACATCTGCATATCAAAACTATCCAAAAGCACTTGCACCACGATGCACTTTTACAAGAAACTGTATGAGTGCTTTTTAAGCCTAAATACACTTTCAAACATAACTTTTTAAACCACCATTACCTTTTCACAGAAGTTGCCCTTTATAACTCCTGGACTGAAATAGTTGTAAGATTCTGTTGCTGTACTCCATTCTTCATTCATAATATGCATATTCAGATAAATTTTGCCTTCCCTTTGCTGTGGCTTTCATGTTTGTCAATGGATTTTGTCAGATGTCTTAGGTGTAATGACTGCCATAGAATCATACTTGTTAGTAGCTTTCATCTGCGTAAGTTTCATTATTTCATACTAATGCTGACCAATCTATCTCCTGCATGTTGCCCCTTAATATCACCCTCTCGCTGCTTGACCTAATACCCAACCTTTTTTGTACAGGGATCTTACACCAGCACTGGTTTAGTTGTCTCTTCAAAATTGCCAAGATTTTCTGACGAGTACACACTTAGCATAGCTAGTGCAGATCCTAAATCAATTTCTGCAGGGAAACCAGTTCAGTTTACCAAAAGCGTCACCCAGTGGTCTCTCCCGTCTCCCTTCTCTCACAGGCTCGAAAATTTCAGATTATTTTGATTTAAAATGCACTGGGTACATCACCATATTTCTTATATGCCACAACGTTTCAGGTTCACCAAGGATGGAGTTTTGGTGGAGGGGCTGTTCTGGAAAGATGTTGAAGCACTAATTAATGATTATGCAGCAGAACCAAAGAAGGGCAAGTGATTTACCTGTTTAACAGAATGTGACGGTTGAATGGTTAGACGGATAGTGCCTTGACAATATTGTGATTTCATAGATGATCACTGAAGTTAAGGTTGTCTTGAGAAGTTTTTTAGCCAAACTGAGTAATCTCGGCGTCATCTTTAGAAAACCATCTACATCACAAGAAAAATCATTGTTGGAAGATGAACTTGTGGATTTGGTATTTTAGGCTTTCTGATTATTCTACAAATATCCATGTGGCCGCCTCGTACTTCACTGTAATAGTGACTTGGCATTCGGCAAGTTGGGTGTTTATGTGCTTTAAGGCCCCATGTTATGGGTTTAATTTAAAACTTCTGCAAAATTGGATGCGTTGATTTGCTTCCTCATCCCGGAATGAGGTTGTGCACTTCTGAATTGATTGAGATGGATCTCAGTTCGGTGAGCGAGTCATCCCACTGCTTTGCTTCTTTTATATGGAGCTCAAGCCCGTTCTAAAGGGTGAATACGGCCTTTTTCGGTGGGCCATGGAAAGACTTCGTTTGAACCTCACAGCTGTTGTATCTTCTTGTTTGTTACTGTGAAGTATTTTTCAAAAAAACAAAATTAAATTAATATTTTTAAATATTTTTATATAATGATATTAAAAATAACCTCTCTCTCTCTCTCTTTTTTTTATAAATATTTCTAAACAATCAGTACCTATCACTGTTGAAATAAGCATCTGAGAGAATATGCCATTTCTTGGCATTCAAATGGACACTCCTCTATTCTCTGAGAGAATATTTTTAAAAAAATTTGATTTTGATTTTTAACTTTAAATTAATTTTTTTAGTATTTTTAGATTTTTTTAATATACTGATATTAAAAAATAAAAAAAATATTATTTTAATATATTTCTTAATAAATTTTTTTTTAAATCATTAGCTCCAAAATCCTAAACCCGTCTCTAAAGCAAATAAGTAATTTTTATTGCAAAAAAAAAAAATCATGAAAAATCAAGAAAACTCCATGTCAGCATGTCTATTTTTTATTTTTAATGTTAGAAACATATAAAGAAAACTTAATTTAATGCAAAGAAGAAAAAAAACTTTTTAAGGACAAAAATAAATAATAGGTTCCTCCTTTACCTACTCTCCCCTGCGCACGTTAGCAATCAAGATCCTATAGGGGACTAGGCCCGTCTCTAGAGCTAAAAGTGGGCTACGATGTTGACATGGCCTCCCCACAACATCCCCTCAAGCGGGACCCACTAGTGACCAGCCGGGGGGGAGATGACGTGGCTCCTATAAGATCATATGCGGACACAAAATGCAACGTAAATCGAAATGGATATCTACTTTCGAATCCGCTAGGCAGCCTATATAATAATCCCCATCTTGCTTAGCCATTCGTTTCTTCGTTCTCATAAGACCCTATCGAGTCCTTTGTGCCAGATATTAGCCCCCCCCCCCCTCTCGAATAGCATTACAAGTTTCTCTCTAAAATCCTGCTTTACATTTACGATTCATTCTCCAATTTTATAGTAATTTCTTAAAAGACCCTATCGAGTCCTCTGTGTCAGATATTAGCTCCCCCCCCTCTCAAATTGCATCCTAAGTTTCTCTCTCTAAAAACCAGCTTTACATTTACGATTCATTCTTCAGTTTTATAGTAATTTCTTAATCCGTGTCCGCTTTAAGTACAGATTGAAGAGTAGGGTTTCAAATTTGGGTTTGAATTTTGTAATTCTATAAAAATTGACTGATGGCTAATTCTAAAAAGCAAGGTTTCAACGATGATCGTGCTGAACAATCAAACGGAAACGAATTCGACGACTCGTCATCGATTATGAGCTCTGGTGGAACCTCAACCACTGGATCTGGTAGGGTCTCGAGAGAGCGGGGTGAGATTAATTTAACCGAGCGATTGACGGACATTTTAGTGGACCAAGGAGACGGAGATTTGTTGCTTCAAAGGAACGATCGTGAAGACAGGGTTGTGCAGTGGCTGCAAGCGCTAGATGTACAGGTCATTGGAGCTTGTAGAGCTGATGAGAGGTTAAAGCCGCTGTTGAAATTGAATGCTTCCAGTAGCGTGGCTGAGGATCGGCTCTTAGAGCATCTCAGTCAGGTAACTATGTGGTTTATTATAGATTCTCTCCTGCTTGTTCTTTTGTGATTAAGTTGGCTGATTTGGTTTTTATTTTTGTGGGTATGAATAGCACTTTGAGCCGTCGGAGGTTGGTATGCTAGCTAGGTGTTTCTGCATACCTCTGGTTTCGATTCGTGTCGGGAAGATTAACAAGCAGGGGACTCTACTGTGCCCGACTGCCATAAGGTAATTGATTTTACGTGGGTGTTTTAAATTTGATTGTACATTTATCTGCTGTGTTTTTTAGTTTTTGTGTTGTCTTGAGTTTATTTTTGGGTGGAAATAACGACTTAACTCTGTGTTTATGTGTTTCTCATTTTGTCTTGAATGGAATGCTATAATTCTACCTTGTGCTATACTGAAGTTGTGGTTCTATGTTTTATATTCTTGAGACATTACTCTTGATTTTTCTAATTGGTGCTATTTTATAGTCTTGTATAACTGTACGAGCTTGATATTCTGACCTGTCACATTACAGTTTTTGTGCTTATATTCATGTTAAGTGTGTGATCAAGGGTGATCTGGTGCCGTTGACCATATGTTAAATTGATTTGTGAACAACCCCTGTGTTTGTTAAGAGATAATCAACGTGTTGGTTATTTCACTGTCTATTGTAATTTGATCCAATCATCCATACTATTCTCATCATCTTGTGCATTATTCATTTTGATTTAGCGTTTTGAAGTACCATCATACACAAGGGCAATTTCTGCTTTCTTTTTCTTTACGAGTGGAATGAACTCAAATAACAACGCCCTTTTGGTTACATGATACACGCATTTCTGACTGCCATTGAATGACTGTTGACTACAGCTGTTTCATGGCTGCTTTATCGAGACACTAGAATTTGACTTTGTGCACGGTTGGGTTTTGCTGTTGATGCAGTGCAGCCAAGTGAATATTGGTCTAATGGCCATTCCTTGTCAAGTCGGTTATTGATTTAAAAAGATTCTCTAACCTATATACCTCCTATAATCTCTCTGTTGGATACTTGGATAGGTTTCTTGCAGAATTGACTTTTCATTGGAGCGTTTCCATTAGTATTTAGTTCATTTTTAATATTTTGTAATGAATTGTATAGTTTGCAGGATTGAATGTTTTAGCTTATTTGTGGTGATAATGTTCATGCTCCAAGTAAAATATCTTTTGACTTGTAGGTAAAGTGGGCGTATTCTATTATGATCTCTGAATTATGAGGAAGTAAAGGTAGTTTCATCTCTCACATATGAGTACACAACTTGCTACTGCTTTTTGAATGCATGAAGTACATTTTAACTGGACTGGAAATTAAGTGTGAATAGTCCCGTATTAGTTTAACTTCCTCATGCCAGGTTCATGACGTAATCTACATGTGGTTGCTTGTGAAATATTTTGAGTTCAGCCGCACACTCTCTTACAACTTGTCACCATATTCTTTAATGCATACCACTAGTTCCCTATGTTAATCTTTCTAGTCTGTGGTTATGAACTTTACAATTTCTTCGAGCATGATTTCAGGGTATTCTCGAGGATGTTCCTTAACTGATGATATTTTTTTTTAATAACATCACAAGTAATCCTACTTCTAGATGGTTTTAAGGGAAACGAAATTAGTGGATATAGATTGAGCACTCCTTAAAGTTATTGTGGATGTATGGAAATGTTAAAGCCATAGACCACATTGAGGAGCAATTACCATATGTCATTTACTAGATGTGCTATAATATGCTAGCTTCTGGGTGTCTGTTGAAAGAGCACGCAACTGATCCATAATGCAATCAAATAGGCTGTATGTGATTCAATGAATAGCAGCTAGAGTGAGCCCACTGCAGTCATTTTATAAAGTTTGATCCTTTCAAAATGGTGAATGTTAGTTTGAATTTTTAACCATGGCATCTAGGGCTGCAGATCTAGTAAACTCTGATAACGATATTATATTGTCTAGCCTCACATACTTATTGATTTTGAGCATTAGTATTTACAGGTCTTCTGCAGATTCATCTCAATTAAACTAAGAACTCACTATAAGCTTTGTATGCTGGCATACTGCATTTAAAGATTTACTGCTAATTATGATCTTGTTAGTAGGTTGCTCTGTTTCTAGTTGCAGTTTTATGGTTTATATTTCTAAATCATTTTCCATTTATTGCTGATCTTTCAGGGGGGATTTAAATCTTACACTGTTGCCATCAACTGACCTGCGCCTCTCATTCATTGGTGATGATGGTAATACAGAAAGGCTATTCACCCTAAGTGGTAGAACCCAATGTGCTGCTGTTGAAGTTGATGAGATCCCTGCTGACAGTTCTGGTCGATCTTTCAACTTAAAGATCTCAGATGGCAGAGTTTTTTACTTTTGGTGCTCAGAGAAATCTAAGCTTTTGGGAATTGAATTGGTTGCAAAGGTATACAAAACAGCCTCCTGGGTGATGATTATGCATGCACATACATATGCGCTGTGGTTAGAACTAATTTAGCTTTGAAACTTATAATACAACAATTGCCGAGATACTGCAAATAGTTTTCATGGACATTTTCTCAACAAATAGATAATTAACTCAACTTTGCATCCACTGTAGCCTGGTTTGCATGAGTTAGTTTTTCTTTCTCTTTACTTCCATCTCCAAGTTTTCCTGCAATTAATCAGAACATGAATGTTCGTTGGAAGTTTTAGATTCAGGAAGTTACCATTATCATCATTAATGAGCCTTTGTCTGCATGTGTTCTTTGAAATGCTTGTCAGTGGTTACTAATGCATGTTTCTGCTTTTTTCAATGATAGATGAAAGACATGCTGAAGAGGAAACCATCTATAGCTGATTTGAGTGGAATCAGCAAGTCACGACTTGATTGCTTTGCAACTCACCTTTTTGCCTACCTAAGCAATGGCCAGGAAATTTCTCCTTACTCCCCTGCCTCTTCATCTACCACTCCTGAAACTCATGATTCAACCTCCACAACAAAGTCTCTGCGAACCAGGCATTTTGGCAATCAAGCAGTAAAAACAAATTCAGCTTATCAGGGAAGCCTCAGTCCAAGATCAAGTTCCTTCAAAGAGGGCTTACCCAGAAGCTTGTCATCGTTAAGGAATGTTTCCAGGGAAAGGTTAAGGCGGTGTGTGGACAGCCATCTTTCTGCAGTTGATAAAATGATGGTTGCATTGCCACTCAGTCATGATGGCTTGCGTAATCATTCTGGAAATGAGAAGTTGCAGGAAGCGAAGAGTTGCCCTGTACCCTCTAGTGCTCTTGAATCTCCTGGTAGATTGTTTTTGCCACCGTTGCAGCTCCATGTATCTCATGTTATGTCAAGTCCACCTCTCTCTCCATACTATTGCTGGTGCCCACAAGGTGCATCGACTTTGCAATCTTCCACACCTTTAGAAACCTCAACGTCATCTGCTGAGTCATCTTTACTGCCACCCCTTCCTCCGTTGTTATCTGCCAGTAGGCCATCCAACCTATCAAGTCCTATTCTGCCTCTCAGTTTGGCTGACTTTCCCTCACTGGATTTTCCCGTTTTGCTGCCAGACCCATTAGTTCGGTTGCCAATTTCAAGTTCACAGCAAATCCCTACTTTCACTCCTTTAATGTGTGATCCGATTGTTCACATTCCAGTCATTGATGTTTGTTCCTCCGGTCAAGGCTACCTAGTGAGTGCTGGACCAACTATTGCAACCACTATTCCACCTTTGCATTCAAAACTTGTAAACCCACTGATTCCTAATACTGCTGATTCTCTGCTGGAAAAGGGTGCTAGAGAGACACTGAGATTACTCATCAGTAGTACAAGCCAAACCAATCCTCAATTTATGGATTTCTTGCCGTCTGTTTTAACCAATACTGATCAGAAGAGGGTGCTTGCCACTGGAAGCTGGAGCCTTTACTCAGGAACTAGAGGCGTGGATGCTATTGCAAACAGAATTGCCACCATGGGCCTGGTTTCATTATCTGAGTACTCTATAGGAGATTCTGTTGCAGAGATGAGTGGCAGCTGCGACAATACCAATAATTTGCCTGACAATCTGCCAGATGAATCTAGTGCTGTGGATGGACCACCCTGTTCGGATGATGACTGTACTTCTTTTTCAAACGCTGGGGAAGGAACCACCAACTAAGGCAGTATTGCATTACCAATGTGGATCTGTTTTTTCCTCTAATGTGTAGATATGTGTCCCCAGCCCAGGCAATTTGAATTGTAATTATTGCAGATCCTGCTGGCATTTGGTCCACCCTCATTCCTTGATCATGTTATTTAGTAGAAATAGAACTATTGCAATATTTATTTATTTTTGTTTTCTGCAACTTTTGAGAGCCTTGAAGCAATTGATCGGGCGCTCATAATGGCCGATCATCCGAGTGCCTATTGTATGAGAGAATGGTTCATTCATTTCCTTGTCCATTTGCGATATTTAGTTTCTCACGGGGAGAGTTCTGAACGCTTGTAAGCTGCCTGCGACGGAGACCCTGCAATTTATGAGGGTAATTGAAGTTACTGCAGAGATTAAACAACTTATTTTTAATTAATTTTATTAATCTGTCAATAGAGTTGTTTTTTTATTTTATTTCTGGAAAATTATTTTACTCATTATTATTAAATATAAAAAGTTTGTTTGATAAATAATTTTTTTAATATTATTTTATAAAAAATATATTTTGATTAATTATTTTGGTCAGATATATAATATTATTAAAAACTCTTGCTATTTGTTTTTAACATTTTGGTACGATGTAGGGAAAGTGTGTTGTGTTTTCCATTTAGCAACATACCGAGTCCCTTTATCCTATTGAGTAATCTTTATATTTTTTATTAATCAGTTCATTAGTTTGGTTGGTTGGATTTCTCTTTGGTTGAGTATAATGAGCAGCACTCTAAGCCGGCTCGATGTTGGTCGGCGAGGTACCTCTGCAAGCCACTGGTTTCGATTCGGGTTGGGAAGAATAAAAAGCAGCTAGCCTCCTGGTCTATGGTAATATCAGATTGTTTATTTGGGTGTCATGTGTTTTGTCATGAAGTTGCACTGATTGAGGTTTATATGTGGGCATAAATTACTGATTCTGATTATGGAGTTTCAATTTACAATTGCTACACAAGTTTTTTCGGTACCATGTTTGTGAATACCTTAATTAATTTTTCATGCTATATTCTACTGCTGCCCTCCTATACATCCTATACATGCTGCAGAAGCGTTTCTCTTCTATGATTTATATTTTGGATATATTACCCTGATTTCTCTAATTGCGGCAATTTCTAGAACTTACTCGTTGCTCTAGCTGTCAGGAGTTTTGACAAAAATTGGGGGTTAGAAGAACACTCGGAACTCAATTAATCAATTATGCTATATGGCAATGCTTGCAACTACCAAGGGGAAACAGGCGACAGGAATTCCTAATGGAGTTGTGTCATTTCATTGCCTATGATTTTCTTATGAACTCAGGAAGCTTTTAAATTGTATAATTAAGGATGAAGCAATTATGGCAAAATTTTAGTATTTTGCTAGAAAGATGATTTTCTCTCTCTTGTTAAATTTTAATATTATATTAAAAATATTTTTTAAAAAATAAAAAATATATTATTTTAATATTTATTTAAATAAAAAGTAATTTCAACACGTTTTTAAATAGAAGAAAAATCTTCCAGCTACCACAGCCTACATGGAGTAATGCCCTGATGGCTCTAGCTTTGAGGGTCATTAAGGATTTGGTGAGTGACAGCATTATAACCTGGATGAAGCATGCTATATTAAATGCAAGGCCAAGTACTTAACCACAGGTCAATTAATTAATAATCATGAGGAGTTGGCTTCAGCATCTGTCAATTCAGCCTTAAACTGAAAAGGACGTGTTTTCGCCATGAAATCCAAATGCCCGATGAGGAGACCGCGACAGAAAAGGATGCGTTCCGTCTCCAATATCAAACCAGCCCCATTTAAAATCAAGAACCCACCTACCACCGCAGATGAGCCTCTGATCCACCAACCCATTCCACCGCAGAAGCCATGAGCAGGTTTTGATTAGCAGAATCATTGCCATTTGTCACTCGGCAGGGATATATACTCATGAATAGCTCTCTGCAGAGCAGGAATGTATCCGATTAGAACGACGGTAGTGCTTATTTATAAATCAGAGCTCCAACAATCCTAGAAAAAAAAATGGATTGTAAGTTGGCAACGAAGGGAATTCAACGAATGGCATCTTGACGACTTAAGGCGGTAGCAAGAATTCTATGGACAGGCATGCAACGCTTTGCTTCAAAAACATATGCATCCTGCGTATGAGTTCAGCGATTGCATGTGTTTTGAGTTCAAGGCCTTTTTAGATTCATAGCATTTCTTTTGAAAAGCATTTTTTTTTTTGTCTATTTTAACTTTTTACTATATAAACTACTTTTTTCATATAGGATTGAGAATTTATATTTATAATTTCTCATTTATTTTGAATTAAATATTTTTACTGGTATAATTTCTCGAATAAAAGGTCTTGACTGCAGTTAATGTCTATAACAGTAGTCTAATAATTCTGGCATCATGTTTCACTAATGTTGCCTTGATCCGGTGGTTTAAGTGAATTAAGATTAAAAGTAATTTAAGTGATTTCTTAAACCTTGTTCGATATCGAATTCGAAAGGTTTTCATTAGTTTTTTGGGCGGAAAACACTTTCCGGAAGTTGTGAAAAATTTAGAAATGTCATTATTTGCTGATTATATCAAATTTGATCCTCAAACTTTTGATTGCTATATATAATTTGTTTTGAATATTTATTTTTCAATTCCATATCATAAAATTTAATTTTTATATTAATTTTGGTTCTTATTTTTATAATTGCTATTTGCTTTTTTCTTATCATTTTTTTATTGAAATTTTTTATCTATCAAATTTGGTCCTCATTTTTTTTTATTGTTACTTATTTTATTTGAAATAATTTATGAAATGTTAATTATTATTATTTTAATTTATTCACCTTTTATTTTTTAATTTTTTTTTTAGATTTGATCTCTATTATTTTGATTATTATTTATTTTATTTAAGATAATTTATGAAATTATATTTTTTTTTTCAATTTCATTCTCATTCAATTTTTTAATTTGTAAGATTTGTTCCTCATTATTTTAATAAACTTGAAAAAAAAATAATTTAATAATAAATTATTTTTCAGATCATTTTCCATAACATAAACAAACACTGGAAAGTGTTTTCTAGGAATTCACTTTCCAGGAATTCATTTTCCCCGGAATTCACTTTCCAAAAGGAAACCACTTTCCAGGAAACAAACGGGGCCTAAGATTAAAAGTAATTCAAGTGATTTCTTAAACCTTGTTCGATATCGAATTCGAAAGGTTTTCATTAGTTTCATTAATCATTGTTTTTTAGACAATAGAAATTATAGAGTCTGTTTAATAACTATTCTGCTCCCCACAAATAGGATCCTCTCTTTAAAATACACATTAGGTCATGTCCGGGCATGGATATTTCCTCGGACGGCCGGCTCGAGATAGGGTTTAGAAATATAGTTAAAGTTATTTTTTATTTAAAAATATATTAAAATTAATTTAATTTTAATTTTTTAAAATGTATTTTTGATATTAACATATCAAAATAATAATAAAATATCAAAAAAATTTAATTTAAAATAAAAAATTAGAAAGTGGGGATTGGTCTAATTAACCTGTTGTTTCTTTGGTTTTCTGGCCCCTGCTGTCCCTACCTTTTGTTTTTATTTCTTTTCTTTTGGTCATTGAATTGCTTCATCCATAAGGAAACTTCTTTTCTGCCCTGATAGTTCTTTGATTACTTTATGTGCCGTGGAGCCATGATCAAAAGCGATTGCTTTTTCGACATTCCATCCTGGTTTTTTTTGTTAATATCAAGTTGGATTTTTGTATTTAAATAAATATTAATTTTTATTAAAAGAATTTGTTGGTAAGAACGGGGTTGTTCAATGACTAGACTCTGTTTTTCATGGCTTTGTCTGAATCGTATCAGCATTCTCTCTATGACGAGGCAATGCGTGTGACAGAATGACTTTCTAGTATGGAGTTGACAACCATTTTCTTTTTATCTCTTTCAGATCTCAAAACAATCTTTCAATTTGTTATTACTGTGGACGTAGTCCATGTTTATCTTGTTACTATTTATTATGTTTGCAGTAAGCTATTAAATTAAAGTTTTTTTTTCAATTTGACCCCTTTCAATTTTTTCATGTTAAATTTTATCCATGTTATTTTGATTTTGATTTGTTTTATTTGAGATAATTGTTTAAATTAATTTTTTTTTTACAATCTTACCTTCTTAAGTGATCTAAAACTACACTTGCAGTCGGACCGTAGCTATTTTTTTGTTTAAGTTGGCCTGGCCTAAAACTTATATTTATCGTTTTTTAACCTTTTTTTTTTTATTATTCGCATGATTTATTTTTTTGCTTTAAGTGGGCAATTTATTGCTGTTATTTATTTATTTTAATTTATCTAATTAAATTATATTAGGTTTTGTTTCTAGGTTGTATCTGTATATGTATCTATTTATTTACTCCTTCTAACCGAAAAATAAAATAAGAGACAATTAAAAAAAAAAGTGCTATAATTTTTTTTTAATTTGAAAACGTTATAAAAGTTGTTTTTAAATATTTTTTTCATTTAAAAATATATTTTTTTGCATTATAAAAATTATTCTCGCTTTAGAAACGCATTCTAAAACAGGTGTTAGCCTGCAGGGCAGAACCCCCTGCCGAGGTGGTTTTCACTTTCAAAAGGCCGTATTTATGAGGAACAGACAGGCTACCTGAACGACGATGACCCCCGGAGCTATAAAATGGTCCAGGAGCGATTCCTGCATTCAAGCTAACGAGCTTCACCCGGATCGGAACTTCCAATCAATTCAACCCACTTGCATAAAATTCCACAAATAGTAAAAAAAAAACAGAGGAAGAACACGAGGGCCCCGTAGTAGATGATTCTTCGAGATAATTACCGAAACTTTTTTTCATGGCTCATCTTCAAGAAGCTTTGATTTCATTAAAATTGTTCAATTTGAATCCTGTCGCAGCTCTTAAAAATATCTTTTTAGTACGAGAGCTGGAGCTAAAAAGCAGTTTTATATTAACTTTAACATGAGCAACGGCTAGAACCACAAGAGGAAAAGAAGCCCCTGCGGGCGGCTGAGCGTCACCGAGACAAAAATAATTAAATCGAAAAAACAGAGCAGAGGTTTATGATGTCTTCATCTCCCGAAAGCATGAGAACATGGTTAATATGGTACGATGGTGCTGTCTAGACGGGGGACCATGCCTTAATGCAGGCGAGCTTCGTGTCCCTTGTAACCCCGCTAGTCGGATTCTTATTTCACGATCGCAGCTACGTTCCATATCCTGAGATGAACAAATACAGCGTCGCTGGGAGTATTAAGCCAGAGAATCCCCGCTTCTCTCCACATAATCTTCTTCCTTGTAACCTGAGAAAAATCCTAAAATTCGACGTCGCTAGTTATGTCATCCTTGATTTTCAGCGAGTTGTATTCTTTTTTTATAAAAAAATTATATACTCAAGATATTTTATATTAAAATATAGAATATTTTATCCGCTTGTGTTTCCATTTTTTATTGAAATCGATTATTTATTCAATCAGAATGATAATAGAAATATACATGTAAATTAAATTGATTGAGTAGAATGAAAATCATCACTCAATACTAGACATATTAGAAATATTAAATGAAGTTGATAATAATAATAATATTTGGAGAAATAAAGTTTATCGAGATGAAAAAAAATACATAAACGAACAACCAATATCTCTTCAAAAAATAAATACAAAAAGATCTTTATTTAAAATAATCTCGACGTACAAAATTAAAAAAAAAAAAGATTGATATTAATTTAAATTAAAAAAAAATCATTCTAAAAATACATATCAATCCATAAAAATAAAACATTAAGTGCTCTGGAGCCAAGGGAGTCGGACCAGGCCAATTTACATAACCTATTTTGCTAGGACATGTGTTTGGGTCTTTTTTCTCTCTCGCTGCAAGTGAGTGTGGTCCACATGTTGGCTGTTTCATTTATTCTAAAATTAAATAATATGCAGTTTAATTTTGCCTCTATCTCAACCACTGGCTGCAAAAATTAAAATTTACGATTTTTGTACTCGAAAACTTGTTTTTAGAAAACACCGTAGTAATCATTATGAAGTTATCTATGATATCTAAAAACTAAAAAAAAAATATGATGAACCAAAATCAATTCAAAATAAAAAAAAAATATTTTCTAGCTAAAATCTATTTTTTGAATAAATTATTTTACATTATGTTTCAAAAATATTTATAAAAAAAACTGATCTTTTTTATGTTTGTTTTTTTTATTTTCATACTATTTTAATATACTAGTGTAGAAAAAGATTTAACAAATATATAATTTTAATATATTTTTTAAATAAAAAATATTTTAAAAAATAATCTTCACCCTATTCCAGACAAATAAAAATACCTAGTTGATAATCTCTGGAAGTACAAATTTTGTAATGAAAAACTTAAAATATACATTTCAATGAATAAAAAATAATCAAGTACACGCACTCAATCATAAACGAAATCAAATGTCTATGCACATACGACAAATGAGTTTGCATATTGATATAACAATTTAACATTCCATCATCACATAAAAACAAATAAAAAATCTTATATATATATTCTAGGGGTTTATCTTATAAAAATATCAGTACATTTTATTTCAATGTAAAATTATTGGTTTAATCATCCAGGAGTCTTCACTTTCATCAAATATTTTTACACGTGTCAAGTATCATTCATCTTGACTGAACAGGTAACATTTGATACCATATACCAGTCCTCTAAACCTTTCATGTTAAATCACAGGTATCTTGACTAGAAATAATAAATTAAATTATATAAACTATAAAATTAACTGACGAGTCAACTCGTTAATATTTGTACTAAATATTTTGGGTTATAGGACTCCTCAAGTAAAATAAATTAATTAATCACACATTAAATATGAAATATCATACATAGCTGTTGCTATATAATGATAATGACACAACCTGAAAGAAATTCAATTAGTATCCAAGTTGAGGAATGAAAGTAAAGGCAACATGCCCAGCAGGGAGTTATGATATCTCAATTTGAGTCCTCTCAAGTATACCTATTATTTTTGTGATGTCTTGTATATTTATTGAGCTTATATGATATTTAATGAATTTAAAAAATAATTAATTTGTACATAAACTGACCCAAATATCCAATTATAAAAGAAAAGCAACATTATTCATTAAGGTGTCGCTATATTTAAATAAAAAAAAAAAGATGGAAAGAAGGCCTTTTGGTTGCAGCTCTCGAGTGATTAGAAAAAGAGAAGTCTCGAGCAAAATAGATATTTCCCCCCCTCACAAACATGAATCCACGTCACCACATGTTAAAGTCCCCTGACTTGATAAAACTCAGCTCAACTAATTAATCCGTGTAATTCAATTGTATATCATGAGATATGGCTGTATGGATAAGCAGATCGAATACTTGACGTGATTATTTCGATTTTTTATACAAACGTATACTTGATCTGGGCCAGTCACAAGATTTAAAAACCGGATACCTCGGTGCCTTGCTTCCTAGTCGACCGAACCAATCGGGTAAGAACACGTGTAACTTAATATCAGCAGTGCCTTTCTTTCCCTTTCATTCACGCCGCCACCTTGGACACTAGCGCCAAGAGAACGGATCGCTGGCGTTCTAACTGGCCGTCGATAATAAACTATTGACACTTGCAGAATTGATACACATTAATTAAAAAAAACCATTTTTTAAAAATAAAATTACCGTTTACCAAGACTCGCTACACTATAATACTGTTACTGGCCGTTGAATTTTTTTAAATAGGGAATGAAAACATGGTGATATTTTTCTCACAATATATTTATTATTTTTTATATAAATTAAATAGGATTAAATTGATTATTTTGTTTGAAATAAAATTATTAATTTAACCCTAAAATAACAAAAATATAGCACCTACTAATCATGTTTTTCCTTTTGTCTTTTTCATTTTTTTTAGAATAATGTGTTTATTTTTATGTCTTTATAAACAAAATCAACATAACACTCACATATTTGTTTTTTACATTGGTTTTGTTGTAAATTCTAATGTTACTCCAACACATTATTGTAATTTAAATTAATAAAACATAACAATAAAGGTTATTAGCACACATGAGACTATTAGACCATTGGACATTTTTCGAGGAGATGTTTGAAAGGTCTCAATGCAATAAGATAACATGTGTTCTTAACATGCATCAAATTTGAATAAATATTTATTTTTCCTGACTAGTTTAAATTTCGTGTCACCATTTAAAAAAATATATCAATCTCACAATCTGTTTCTCATTCACATTACATCTATGCCATTTTTATTAACTTTTTTTTTTATATTTTTTGAATAAATCATAAAATACAGATATTTTTTAATTTGTTTGTTTATTTTATACTGTTGTATTTTTTGTATTCATATCATCTAAATTACCTTTTTGAAATGATGACTCAAGTCTTATATATTTTTTATAGTATTCTTGTTTTAATTGAAAAAATAATATCCAGGTAGCGACGGAACGCAACCCGCAAATCTAAGTAAGTAACATGGCTATATTCCGAAGATGACCTCGTAGTGACCATAGCTTGACGTGGCGAGTGACATATAGTAAGCCTCAGATATTCATTAACTCCATTTTTTTATCAGAAAAAAAAAAAATCCAGCAAATCCATTTCATACAGGCTGTTGGGGTAATGGATTGATAAATCACAGAAGAAGACGTGGATCTGAATCCTCTGAACTTGTCATGTATATTTTTAATTAACCGAGTGCATGATCTGAGTCACTGTTCTTACACTTTGTCTTAAGCACGTGTGAAAGAAAACTAGGTGAGATAACTCAGAACCTTATTCCAGTCTTTAGGAAACAGAGGAAAATAGGAAAAGATGGGTGGGGAAAAATAAAGTAAAGATTTCAATATCATGTCTGCAATCTGGGTGGAAGATGAAAAGAAGAGAGAGAATTTACACCTTTTGGTCACTGTTTGTTCCCGTGGAGAGAGAGAGAGAGAGAGAGAGAGAGAGAGAGAGAGAGAGATCTCCATTCCAACCAGAAGAAAAAAAATAAAAGAAATGATTTTCCAATTTGAATCGAAAACAATAAATTAAGGAATAAGTTTTTTCTGAAATATCGGCTGCCTCGCCAAGTATCTTTCATTCCATTAACACTCTTTGTTTTTTACCCGGACAGAGAAGAGGAAAGCTGATTAGATTAAAGCAGCAAATTCCCCATGACAATGAAAAGTGGAAGAGGTTGCTGTCCTCCCACGCTGGCACGCCATGCCAGGTTCTGTCTCTCTCTTTTTTTTTTTAGCTTTTAATTTAATAAAAAAGCCACTTTCAAAGATTTTGGTGGCCGTGGCCCGTAAATGGAGCACTGAACTGAAACAGCCACTAGCTGATCGATTCAAAGATCAATGGCCGTCCAATCTACACAGTCCACGTCCATTATCTTCAAATATCTTTGCTTTTATAGTCTTATCTGCTCTGCCCCATTATTTCCGAGCAGTGAGGCTTTTCTTCCTTCCCTCCACATCCGATCCGGAGGTATGATTCCCATCTCCTCCCTTATCGTGTTTATTTATATGCAAGAAAACTGTTTTAATATTATGACATACACCGGAATCTTTTGCAGAATCAAACCCTATGATATATACCAGAAAGGAAAATAAAATAAAAACTGCAAGCAGTTAGTTTATTAACAAGCTCGCTAATTTCGAAAATGATGTAAGCAGCACGTGAGGTCTCAGCACGCTAGTTAACAGTATATAAAACAAAAATAGAAACCCAATTTTGTTTTTTGGACCTTGTTGTCTTTTGTTATTCCGTTTTAGAATGTTTTTGAATTTTATTTTTTATTTTAAATTACAAAAATTAGTGTTTTATATATCATTTGCATGCATGCACCCTATTGAGAATTCACGGAGAAGAGATGTTTTTTCCTGTTGATGATCCTATTTCACAAATAAAGTTGAGCCTACATTTTTTTATTTTGAATTTCTTTTAGTAAAATAAAAAGAAAGACATGTTTGTTTCATTTTAAAAATTATATTTTTATTTTATTTTCCCCTTAATTTTAAATTAAAAATTCTAGTGTTTTAAAATGATATACTAATGTCAATTGTTTTTAATAAAAATTAGTGTCAAAAATAATTTTTAAAATAAAAAATATATTATTTTAATATAATTTCAAATGAAAAATATATTTAAAAATATCATCAACAACACTCTCAAATAAATAATTTATATCATTCAAAACAAAAAAAAAAAAACCACGCAAAAATAAGTTTTATGTTAAGAAAAAAAAACTTCCAGTCATATAATTTATTTCTATGTGCTTCGTGATCTACTTGCTTGCATCGTGCACAAAATAAAAGAAATTAACTTCGTTTCAAGTTGAAACAATTTTAATTTAAAAAAAACATTAAAAAAATCCAGATGAGAGAAACCCTCCTGAATTGCCATATCAATTCGTTTCTTTAAGGCCACCCAGAAAAAAATCGGGTTGCCAAGGGAAAGGAAAGAGAATTTTCGGGGGTAGCCGATAAAACGACAGCATATTCAAAACTTATTAGTTAACAACAGTAACAGACAAAATATATTGCGATAATAAGTTAACAAACAACACCCAACTGACTTTCCAATCAACTTGCCTTTTTCGACAATCATTTGCAGCAATTCAAATAGGAATAATAATAATAATAATTTCGACGACCTCCATCCCACCATCCTTTCCTATCCCTCTTTCTGCGGTATTTCACTGGAGCAATAAATCAATATATAAAATATTCTCTGATTGGTCAGCACCAGTATTTCCTTTTGTCGTTTCTGCATCCATCCATCCATCTCGCTCTATTACATACACACATTCGCAAGGCGTGTAATAATTTGTATAAATGAATAAATAAATAACAATAATAGCAGCACAGAAATACAAGTATACAACAGTCCCTTCTCTAGGGGGTGCCTGATCCATAGACCCACATCTTTCTTTTATTTTTAATTTTAATTTTTTCCATACAAGAAAAACTCTCCCTCAGTCGACCACCACCTTCTATTCTTTTTAATTTTACTCTCTCGATCTCTGTTTCTCCTATGGAGCTTTCATTTCTGCTTCGCTACCGCTCTCACTAATTGTATCCATGGTTTAGCGATCTGATGCACAGGTCTATGATCCGATCGAGTCGTATTCCGTGCCGAAATCGCATAAATCAGTAGCTGCTTTTGCTCTTCATCTCTCTAAAACCATCGTCTATCGATTTTAGCAACTTATCCTCTTTTGTTTTTGTTAGTTTAGTGAGCTTAACCGTAGATTTTTTTTAACAGGTTCGTTCTCAGTTTTGCTACTTCGGTTTTGTTTTTCTTTTTCTAGCTCAAACTGGATTTTTCTTTTTTTATGGAAGAATTACTGAAAATCAATGATCAAAAGTGTTTATCGATTGATTCCAATAGAAAATTTCCAAATCCGTGAGCTCCTCTTAAATAGCTTAAGATTTTCCTTGTACTTTCTTTTTTACTACCCATTTTTGTTTTTTTGGTATCATTTTCAAGCTCAAAATCTGTAAATTACGAATTCCTTTTAACAGCCAAGTTTCCTATCTTATCGGCGTTTTTCTTTTTTTTTTTAAAATCAATGGAAGAAAATCACAATAAAAAGAACAGCTACTTAAGTTGTAGCGGAGGTGGTGGGGGGATGTCCGACATCGTATTAGGGCTCGTGATGCCGTACATAAACGACCCGCGTGATCGCGACGCCGTTTCGTTAGTTTGCCGGAGATGGTACGAGCTAGATGCGTTAACACGGAAGAACGTGACAATAGCTTTTTGTTACAGTACAAGTCCTGATCGATTAAGACGTCGTTTTAATGACATCGAATCATTAAAGCTAAAAGGGAAGCCCCGGGCTGCTATGTTTTTTAATTTGATACCGGAGGATTGGGGAGGGTTTGTGACTCCATGGATTAATGATATAGCGGAGAGTTTTAATTGCTTGAAATCGCTTCATTTAAGAAGGATGATTGTTACAGATTCGGATCTGGAGTTACTTGCCAGGTCCAGAGGGAGAGTTTTGCAGGTTTTGAAGCTTGATAAGTGCTCTGGGTTTTCCACAGATGGCCTTTCGCACATCGGTCGCTTTTGCAGGTGATTCTATATTATTTGTTTTAGATTCTTCTAGTACTGGGTTGTTCGATTATGGATGGTATTAATTTTTTATTGTGCCTGTGTGCGCCTAATAATTCACTTCAGTGTTTATGAAGAAGCTGCAATTGTTGTTCAAGAGTTGCTTATCTTTTTTTTTATGGTTCATATGGCGTCTTTCTAGAATATTGAGCAGCTAAGAATGGATGTGTATTTTTTAGGAAGTTTATATAATGCTGGTAATTTGCGTGTTGTGGAGAATTGAAGGTTTATTATATAAGGAAATTCATTATGCACAGTTGTGCACTGAGCTATCTCGGTTGTTTTGTTTTACAAATCGTGAAAATGTTCACTGTTTTCTTGATAACTTTAATCATCAAGAGTGAGTTTGATGAGTTTGTTTTGAGTTCAATATCCTCGTGCCTTAATTCAGCTTGCATGACTTTGTTTTATGAGGATTGTAAATAAAGTAGAATCAGCAATCCAATTGTTTATAATGGTCTTTCTTGATTGTTGAAGTTGTAAGGTTTTGGGGTTGGCTGCGGCTATTGCCTACAGTTTGTTGATAAAGGAAAATAAAATGATGTAATAATGGAGTAAGACCTGAATGATCTTTTATCGTTTCCTATGTAGTATGGATTGTGTTCTAGTAAGACTTGTTCTTTAAGTCATCTTGGAGTTGAAGCACATTCCCAACTTGCCAGATGCCATGATGCTTATCATTCTTGTTATTTGAGGCACTACTTATCATAACTTCACCCTCTCCCCTCACTTTCCATTGCCTTTGGGTTCGGGGTTCTTAGCATATTTATTATGATGCACTTGATTTATTGTCATTATCTGTTTCCTCAGGCAATTGAGAACATTATTTTTGGAAGAGAGTGGAATTGTTGAGAGAGACGGTGACTGGCTCCATGAGCTTGCTGTGAACAATACTGTTCTCGAGACTCTAAATTTTTATATGACAGATCTTACCAGAGTCAGACTGGAAGACCTTGAGCTTCTTGCCAGGAACTGTCGTTCATTAGTCTCTGTAAAGGTTAGCGACTGTGAGATATTGGATCTTGTTGGTTTCTTTCGTGCCGCATCTGGTCTGGAAGAATTTTGTGGAGGTTCCTTCAATGAGACAGATGAACCAGAAAAATACTCTGCTGTCACATTCCCCCCAAAATTATGCTGTTTGGGTCTAAGCTACATGGAGAAGAATGTAATGTCAATAGTGTTTCCTTTTGCATCCCTGCTCAAAAAGCTGGATCTCCTCTATGCGTTGCTTGGCACAGAAGATCATTGTGTTTTAGTCCAAAGGTGCCCCAACTTAGAAGTTCTCGAGGTACAAATCATAAATGTGTTTCAACTCTATGTTGCATTTAATGCTGCCTCTATTCATAATTTGTTTTGAATAATATCTTCATTTACCACCCCCTTTATGCAACGGCTTTATGTCTTAGATAACAGTTTCCTCTTCTTTGCCTATTCTCTATTCACCATAATCTTGTTTCATATTTATTCATCAAATAAACGTGTGGATTAGGCTGGTCTTATTCTAGAAAGAACTTGACCGGGTTATCTTAATCTTGAATTAAACTATCCATTTTCAAATCAAAAGCATGGGAAAAAAACTTGTGAAGGAATATTTGATTCTGTTTATCAATATTTAATATCATATCTGCTCATGATAAAATCATAGGTTTGAAAGAAATTAATATGACTTGTGTTATCCATAACATAAAGTATATCTTAACTCAATTCTTTGTTCTTTTACCGATACTTTTAATGTGCATTTATTTACTTTTATTTCCGAACAATGCCAAAATTTCCCCTTTGTGCTTCTTGCTTGATCTTGTAATCCACATTGGTTTTGAGGAGTGCTGTGGTAATCTTTTTAGAAAGGAATTTGAAATTTTTTAGAACAAAAGAGATTTTAAGTTCTTTAAAATGATGAGAATATGCCCCGATTGCTTAGCCATATCTGGAAAAAACAGGAAGTTCTTGCACCGTTGTTGCAGAACTTTATTTGAGATTTGTGCTTGTATTCGGGTTTATATAGTTAACCTTGCCTTTTAAATTGGCAGACAAGGAATGTTATTGGAGATAGAGGGCTGGAAGCCCTTGCCCGGAGTTGTAAGCTACTAAAGAGGCTTAGAATAGAGCGTGGTGCTGATGAGCAGGGAATGGAGGATGTGGATGGCCGAGTTTCACATAGAGGATTAATTGCCTTGGCTCAGGGATGCTTACAACTCGAATACATTGCTGTTTATGTTTCTGATATTAGCAATGCAGCTCTAGAACATATGGGCACATACTCAAAGAACCTCAATGATTTCCGTCTGGTCTTGCTTGAGCAAGAACAGAGGATAACAGACCTGCCCCTTGACAATGGAGTTCGAGCTCTATTAATAGGCTGTGAAAAGCTCCAAAGGTTCGGCCTGTATCTCCGACCGGGGGGGTTGACTGACGTGGGTCTTGGATATATTGGACAGTACAGCAGACAAGTAAGATGGATGATTCTGGGAAGTGTTGGGGAGTCCGATGAAGGGCTTTTGGCGTTTTCTAGAGGCTGTCCTAGCCTGCAAAAACTTGAGATGAGGGCCTGTTGCTTTAGTGAGAGTGCACTGGCTAGAGCTGCCTTGCAACTGACTTCTCTGAGGTACTTGTGGGTGCATGGTTATAGAGAGACCTCTACTGGTCATCGTGATCTCTTAACAATGGTTCGCCCATTTTGGAACATTGAGTTGATTCCTTCTAGAAAGGTTTTGACGGTTAATGATTCGGGAGAAAATATTGTGAACGAGAATCCAGCCCATATTCTGGCATATTACTCTCTTGCTGGACTAAGAACAGACTTTCCAGATACTGTGAGACCACTGGATCCAGCGAACATAGTTGCCGTGTAGAGCTGTACAAGAAGTTGATGTCATGTTCTTTTTATGGCCACGTCCTGTTTATAGATTTGTCCATCTTTTTACTATTTGGGTAAGAGTGTTTCGGTTTAATTTTACGTTTCTATTTTATTTAGACCTTTGTCCTGTAATAAGTCTACGTTCTCACCTGTAATTTAGCACTTCCGCTCTGGGGACACACTACTGTCTCTATTCTGTCGTTTGGGGGAATCAGCTTAACCTTCTGGTGACTTTGTATTTCATCTGCTTCGATGTTGGAAATGTTGCTTCAATTTTGGCTGCTTTTTATTGATAAATACACAGGTTTTCACTTGCATTGCTGTTTCAAAATTTTCTTTTTGGCGTGCTATGAGAAATGCTCATCTTACTCAAGCTGATCTCCTTGGAGGAAATATCACATCCACGTAGGGTCGCCCGGTTTGCAGCCTCAAGGATTGGTGGCTTGAGAAGAAGTATCTCAAGAGCAATGAATGATATGCTGGCAAGTTTGGAAGCTGGATGCCAGTGTGAGACGGCAGGAACCCATATTGATCCAGAAAGAAAGGTTGACTATTCTCAGAACTTGCAGTGATGGGCAGGAAGGTAGACTTGTCTTTGCACAGAGAAGGTGACAGGTCACACCTATTTCCAACTGCATGGACAGCCCCTATGCCTCCAACCTTGAAGATTAACACAGATGCAGCTTCCAAAGATCTGAAGACAAATGCTGGAATCAGCATCATCTACAGAAATCAGATGCAGTGGTGCTCTCGAAGGTGAATGTTTGGCTGGAAGGGAAGCTTTAGGGTTAGCGATAGCCAGAAGTTGGGACAAGGTGGACTTTGAAACAGACTCATCTATTGTAGCTAATGCTGTCTCTTCTCATATGATGAATGCCACTTGGGACATTTATCCAAATAGATGACATAAAAAGTCTGTTGTTAGGTCTACACCATGGATATGAAATATATCATGTTTATAGCTCTGCTATTGCAGTAGCTGAGATTGGATAGTTAAGGGTTCTTGGAAGACAACTTGTCCCGCAAATTGGGTTGCTGAACTGGAACCCCCTGCTATGCTGTGTTATGAGGGAGCTTCCAAAAATGTCGATACTGTCTGATTAAAATTTCATGTTGTCGAAGATGATACTGCATATTTCTAATTTAGACTTGAAGAATTGTCCACAAAAACGTTCTCTCTCCGATCAAAATCTCCTTTCAAATTTTTATTTACTTCACCAAATTCTTGGCTCCTTTCTATTGATACTTTTACCCGATCAACCAAGAAAGTGGATAGATGATCAGTTTCATCTTACTTGGAAAGATAATTTCTAAATATATTAACAAAAAAGGTTTTTCTCTGTAAATTCACTAGCATGTCGATCGTTTTATACTTAACAAGCACTGCTCCTCCTTCGACAGTTATAGTAGATGACTTTTTCCATCCATGATCCGGCAGTGATCCACGCCTTGCTACAGAAGTTAAAAACAATTTGTATATGGGACTGAAATAGTTTAAACAATCTTTTAACGACCGTGAGAACACAGTAAACTAGTAATGATTCGCGGGATCAAATTCCTCCGGGTATATTTTTCTGTGAAGTACATTGGAACAACTCTTGACTTTCTAGAAACTTGCTGTAGCATGATAATGAGCTCCTAGGTTTAGAGTCTTGATATTAATAATTAGTCTATTTCTGGTCCTGGTGACTCCATTTTTCTACCGATTATAGTTGTAAGCTAGTTATTTCGAGTTTATTTGGTATTACAGTTGCTGTTGATGTTGAAGTTAAAAAAAACAGTTTCATAAAAAGTATTTTTGCTGTGGTTCAAAATAAGTTTTGAAGTGTTTGATTAAAATTATGGTTGAATTTGAGATTAATGAAATGATTTTTAAAAAATAAAAAAATATATTATTTTAATACATTTCTGAATAAATAAAAAACATGTTATTTTAGTTTCTACATAGCTACAATTTAAAACACAATAAAAAATTTAAATATGTTTTACTTTTCTTAAAAAAATATTTTTGAATATATATAAAAAATAAATTTTAAGAGATTAACAAAAAAATAATATTATTGTAATAACTTTTCGTGGTCTTTTTAACAATGCAAAAACATTAAAAACAATAATTTAATATTTTTAAATCAAACATATTTAAATACAATTTAGAATTTATTTTTAAATTAACGTGTTTATATTGTACCGCATAATATTTTTTATAAGAACTTTCTTCTAATATATATATATCTGTGTGTGTGTGTAGAAAGATATTTGAATCAATCTCTCGGCAAGCAACCCCCGGTATCTAAAAGCAAGAAAAGCAGTAAAGCCAGAGGTTTGAACAAATTGTGATATGGGACCCATGCAATAAACCTGCGGTTGAAAATTAACCAAACAATATTTTCATATGCTTTTCTCATACCACCAGTGCAGACGCAATCCCAAACGGCACCTTCACCCACTACTATACCACATATCAAATATTTTTATGTTTTATAAAATAATTGTATATGCATATTTTTTCACTTCATTTCTATAAGTTTTTAAAAAATTAAATTAAAAATTTATGCATGTATTTTTTTCACTTCATTTCTATAATTTAAAATAAAATAAAATTAAATTAAAAATTGATGCATATAAATAATAAATAAATTAAGAATTATGTGTGTTAATAAAAGAAAAAAAAAGTCATAAATGATGACTAAAAATAAAATTAATAAAATTGAAAGATATATTGATTGGGATATTTAATCTTGCAAAACATGACACTTTGTTGTGTTTGCTAATTTTTCATTTATTAAAATAACCTTAATTTTTTATTCAATTTGTTTATCAAACAATAAGAAACTAATTAAATAAGATAAAAAAACATATCATACATTTTAAAAATGTTATCTGAAAAATATATTTTTTATAATAAAAAATAAAGCTCGTCTATACAAAAGATTAAAAAAATATAAATGAATTAACAAAATCCTTAGAAACTAAATACATAATAAAAAATAATCGTAATTGAAAGAGACTTATAACAAAGGGGTATTAAAAATGAAAAGATTAGGCACTACTTGGCATAGAAAATTAAGTCAGCTCAACTGATCCATTTTATCAATATTAATTTCAACCATTTTGATCATCGTAATCGAGGACTAAAAAGATTTTTTCCCCTTATTATTTTATACTCGATGAAATACATTTTGTAATGCCATGTGAGATGGATGATCTGTTATGCATCTTGCACAATAAATCCCGCGTATCTTTTCGTTTTATGCTTAATAATGAAAGGCAACAACTAATTCGAGCTTCGAAAAGCAATTAGAGCGAAGGCCTAGCTCGAGAGTGTTACGTTAAGTTACTGTTTGAGAGTGTGAAAAAATTTGTTTTTTCTAGATATTGTTGGTTTAAAAATATATTAAAATAATATTTTATTATTTTTAAAAATTATTTTTGATATTATCACATCTAAATAATATAAAAATTTCAAAAAAAATATATTTTAATTTTTTTTAAAAAAAAATGAAAAACACCACGTAAGACGTACAGGCACGCCGTGAGAATATATTGTTTAATTACTTAAACAGGCCTAGTTTGGTAATGTGCCTTTCGGGCAAAACCACGAGGAGTAGTGGGCCAAAACAGATAGCTTCTCTGACAGGGCGGGTCAGTTCTTCAACTAAAGCTGCTCCATCAAAATTTGGATCGTTTGTTTTGCATGGCCTTGGGCTAAGGGAGCGTATACGTGTAATAAGAACCGATGTAAAAGTATCCATCGGTCTGTCATATCATGGTTCTGGGGAAGATGCTTCTCTTATCTCTACCGATTAATCAGTGAATTTTTTGTCTCGTTTTCAAGCCTTATGTTCTGTCCTGAGTGTTTTAGAATGTGATTTTTTGGATTTTCTTATAGATTTAATGATGGAACCGTGGAATGTTATTTGACAAAATAATGAGAAGCCATGTGCTGATATTCTAGCTTGAAAGTTTGAATCCAGACAGAGATTATTACTGGGCTCGAGCACTTTGAACTTTACAGGAGCTTTGTCTCTTGGCGAAGCTCAAGACTAGCATGGAGAGAATAAGATCAGCAAAACGGCGAAAAACTGAAGAAGATGGATTGAGAAGTTAACGCTGGCATTTATTTAGGAGCAATATATATATATATAAAACGATTTACCGAGTAAAAATAATTGCAGATCGTAAATGGACTTTCCTTTTCCCATGGAAAGTTGAAGTTAGAGAGTGGTGGGGGACTTTCATGGAGATGAAGTCAAAAATTAATCAACAGTGAGAGCACCAACAGCCATAACCTGTCAAGTCACTTCAGTCGTCATACAGACATCCTTTTTATTTTTATCTTTTTATTGCTGATCCCATCAAATGACCAGCCCCGCAATTAAGAGCTGAACGGCAGAGGAATTAAAAGAAAAAAGGCATTATGCTGACAACCTGCGCTGATGATCAGTAACATTATGTTTTCCCAAGTTTATCCCATCTGGGAGATCGATCTGATGGCAAAGTTTTTAGAGAATATCATCTTTAAAATATTTCTGGCCAATGTGGTGGAACCTATGCCATGTCCTTGCTCGCCATGCCATGACAAACAGAATAAACAAACATGACCTTATTAACGCGCAACTAATTCAAACTTGTGTGACGGAAAAGGTGACCGACTTGTTATTAAAAGATTCCCTCTACTCTAAAATAAAGGAAAGGTAGCTTAGAGTTTACGGTTTCTGAAGATGATTGAACTTAGAGGCAAGTGGCGAGAGTGCTTTCTTATTCAACTCGCAGAAAGGCTGCTCCTTTGGAGAAAGTTATCATAAAAGCTTATCTGTCTTGTCATTTACTGCAAAAGGTTCATGATGATAACCACACTGATCGAGTTGCTTTGGAGCTTTTAATGCTCAATATGTGGTTTATAAATTGATAAATATACAACCACATGGGGGGGCTTGCACTCTAGGCTCTTAATGATTGTTGCAGCAGCAGCGGCAACAGCACAATGGCAACTTATACAAAACAAGCACAGTGACGGAATATCAGGAAACATGATTTCTTTCCTTCCTCGAAAAATTTGGAAAGACAAACTTTGAGAGATAATGATTATCAATTAGCCCTTTTCAAAGGACCCCTTAAGAAGCCAGATAGTTGGATTCCAGGGGGGCTGAGTTTGCCAATAATATGAGAACGATCGATGAAATCTATCCCGTTTCGGCGTTCCAATCTTAGATCGTTGTCCATTCCATAGTATTGCTTTTCTTGTTCCTTGTATAGCTCACGAAGAGTTCGACTTGTATCAACTGCAACACCAGCATTACATTTTCTTTGCTCCTAATCAATGCAACAGGCGTATTAAAGCAGGCTCTTAGTAAATATCAGTTCAATTTCTTCACTCTATTCATATTTATTTATTTATTTGTATTTTAAGTTGAATTACTATATTCCAGATCCAATATTCTTTGTGCTTGTACTATTGAAAGTTAGAAGATCCCCATGAAAAGTCATATCAGCAGTTGATATAAACCTGGATCATTGAAATGGACATGCTCTTTTGTGGAAGGTTGAAAGAAGCATTCCAGGAGTAGGGCAACAGATACATCACAGCACCTGGTTCTGGAAGAGGAGTTTCTGAAGAATATAAGGACAAAAATCAATGCCTTATCCTCTAAAGTCAAGGAAAAAGTTGACATCTAAATAACCTGATGTATATAACAACAATGATCAGGGCTGAGACCCGCAAATCGAATTTCCGAGTTCTTTTCTTTTCTTTTCTTCTTTAGAACTTACAAAAATAAATAAAATAACACACTACAGAAAAGTATTTAGAAAAAAATAGTAGAGAATCATATATGTATTTGCAACTCAAATCGCAAGCGGCATATATCACTTTTTTATATTCAAAAATTAGTCAAACATAATTTGCAATAAAAAAGGAGCAGAGAAAAAAATATTTATCCATAATTTACAAATATATCTATACAATATAAATATATATTTCGTGTTAGATTCAAATGGATTTCGAATTAAATTTAATAATATTTATATTTTATTAATTATTTATGAAACAAAGTAATTATCTATCAATCTATATATACATTCATCCATTTAATCGGATCAGTACCCAGGTTCAGATTAAAATCTCAATCCTAGATTCTCTATTTCCATAGAAACAGTTAACTGTGGGCAAAATCTTGCAGGCTCGTCCAGTGTTTTTTCTAGCTCTGTCAAGTAAAATAAAGAATCATAAAAAGGTATTAATTATGCTTCTGGAGGCGCTTTGAAGAACTACCATGCTGATGGAACAATCTCGCCACCATCGACAACTGGGTTGAAGGAAAGAGAAATATCACAGAAAATTAAAGCTGCGTTTTGTTTTGGAATAATTGTGATTATTTTTTAAAGTATTTTTTTATTTAGAAATATATTAAAATGATTTTTTTAAATTATTTTTAAAAAATTATTTTTGATATCAACAAATAAAAATATCTAATAACACCAATAAAATTTAATATAAATTAAAAATATTTTTTTAAAAAAAATATTTTTAAAATACAACCCAGCCGCATCGATTGATGCATGTGATGCTTCTATTCTACTAATAGTGGAATGCAAGCTCAACTGTGACAAAAGTGACCATGGTGCTGAAGCATGAGTCAACTTGCCCATACTGGACCGCACAAAGCTGACGATTTGCTCTAGGGTTCTTAGCTACGAGATAAAAAGCAGGCAATCAGATACCGCGGAATCTCAAACGGAATGCCGAGTGAGTCAGCTATATAGCTCCGCCAAATCACTGAATGACATGGCAGATTATATATGTCATGGTTGCAAAATTGTTCCGCAAGTAAATGCAGAAAGTGCTTTCACGTCACCCTTTTGAAACCACGACAAAATTTTGTACCTCATTGATAGATTATTAGAATGCTCTTGAATTCGACGTAACACAGACATAATGAACGGGTAAACCAAAATATGGATTTTACAATCATCGAGATTTAGACTGCACTGAAGGAGAGACTTAAAACAGAATGCTTCCATTACCAGAAAGCAGAGGCAATGATACCAAAGATTTAAGTTTAGAAAGTTTTCTGAGACTAGTTTTCGTGTGATGCAAAGTGCAAACGCCAGTATATCTATCTGTTTCCAAGAGAGTCCAATATCTCCATTTCACCCGTTGGGCATTGCAATTTCAGATATTGCATGATTTCATATTCCTGTTATGTTCAAGAACGATTCAATAGGACTATTCAGGAAAGGAAAATAAAAGGAAAGAAACAAAGAAGGGGATTAAATAAAATGTTCCGGCATACAATGACTAATTAAACCAACCACACATGACTAATATATGGCAAAAGCACTGCTATCCAGATTCGAGTGAGCCTAAACCAGATTTGTTTTTCTATCCATGTACACAGGAAAGACGGCGGCCCTATCAATGAATTTTAAATCTTGGGGGTGACAATTGAAAAACCAAGTTACGGGGCTTGATTCGAGCCGCATACAGATTTTGCCCCTGAAATGTTAGACCATTTGAAGATATCTCGTATGGAGGTGACTTAAACAAGTCTCCATGAGTAGAACCGAAGGTCATAAATGATCCATTCATTGATTCGTCCCAGTCAATCAACAATTTCTGCATCCCTTCCGGCTTTTGCTGTAGAAATAGCACGTCAGATTGATCAAGTGAGGAGGCTTTGTCACCATCTAATGGAGTAGTAGAATCTGCGAGGTTGAGAGTTGTGATGTCATGGATGCTTGGTCTTCTCTTATCCTTCACTCCCGAAAGCTGCTGCCTTATAAAATACTTCTGTGCATGGCTTGCCACTTGAGTTGGAGTCTTGGAGCCTACAAAATTGCGAGAAATGTTCCTCCAGTCCCCTTTGCCATGCTTTAGAAGCCCCATCAGGAACTGCCTATTGATCATAATCAAACATTGCAAGAACAAGTTCAAGGAGACATAAACACAACCCGAAAATATTTTTGTTTGCTGTCATCTTCATAGCAAAACAGAAAAAAAGCAGCCTCTGACAACTGTTAAAAAAAACAACCTTGAAATTTCCAACAGCTAATATCTCTTGTTAAATCATGTTAGGACGATCTCAAAAAATTTAAAGCTACAACAGACGTGGATTAAAATATAAAACTTATTATCCTGGAAACAACAAGTAACGAACTTGAACCTTGGGTGGAGAGAAAATGTACCTTAATATAACAAAATTTGCTGCTGACAAACCAATTGAATAGAAAAGTTCATGCCGAATCTTTTGTAAATGTTTTTGATTAATGTTTATCTCTGTTGTAAATCAATGACTAGATGCGTTTTTACTCCAAAATTTACTGTTTGAAATAAGAATTTCACTAGAGGGAAGCCATAACGAAAAGGGATTCACCTGTGCTCTTCTTCTGTCCATGGCACACCTTTCTTTCTCTGCTGATCAGCACTCTTGATATTCAAAGGCCTTTTCCTATACTCATTATAAGTGCTGTTATCAACCAACTCGAACGTGAAAGATGAGTTGAGATAACCTGGAACCGGAACCCTCCCTGCTTCTATATCATTAACATCCTCTTCCAGCTTCTTGTATTGCTCGATCACATCATTAACTGTCTTTCCTGGTATCATAGCTGCCACCTTCAGCCATCTATCAGGCCCATGCTCATCAAATATCGCCAAAGCTCTCTCAAATTTCTTGTTCTCCTCTTTGGTCCACTCTGTTGTTTGGGAAACCAAAATGGGATTCGACATGCACCAGGATGAATTTAACGTTTCCATACTATCATCACTTAAAATGCAGCGATTGCTTGCGGGTTCATATCGAATTGAGAAGTGAATATGATTGGAGTCGAGAGATGTAGAGCAGGGAGAAGAAGAAGAAGAAAACGGAGAGCATATGCGAGGAATGAGATTTTTAAATAAGTCTAAGAATCATGTACAGGGAATCAAGAATCTACTTTTCCGCACAGCATAAAATGAAGAATCTAAAAAAGATCCATTTTTCACTAATTCGAAGAGAAACCTGAAAAGACCAAAAATCTAATCTTTTGCCCACGAATTAGCCCACAGGTGAAAAAAGCAAAAGCCCAGATGGGAAATTGAATTTGAAACAAAGAAGTTGATAGAAATACCAAGGGAAATAAATTTCAAGAGATCGGTTTTATACGAAAGGGATTCCTATTGTTAGCGCATAACTAGTGAAAGAAACAGAGAAAATCATCGAGACACACGAAGAATCTAAATGAAAGATTATCGAACATGGAAAAAGAAGAAAACAAACAATGATCAAGTCGACCGAGAAAGAAAGATGTCAAGGAAGCTAACAGAGAAAGGGCGGGAAAATTATATGCTTTCTTCATTTCTTTGAAGAGAGGAAGGAAAGGGGAAGTTTAGGTATGTATTTATAGTACGAGTAGATTGCAAAACGGGCTTGTTGAGTAGGAGATAATCAACAGAGAGGAATCAAAACACATTTCAGATTATTTTTTTTCTTGTTTCTGTGTGTTTATTAGTGCATTCGAGGGAGGAGAGGAGACAAGGAAATTGAAAATTTGGTATTGCAGCGTGGCATCTGACCTCGTGAAATAGTTCCTCTTACTATGCGAACATACAGGGGACAGGATAAAAGATTCTCTTACTCTTTTGGCAATGAGAATATACAATGGAGACGATAGCAGATTCCTACTCTTTTGGCAATGAGAATACACAATGGAGACGATAGTAGATTCCTACTCTTCTGGATATTTTTTGGGCAAAATTAGAGCTCCAACCTGATAGCTATTGTATAAAGATAAGCTTGGCCCATGTTATTTCGCGTCTGTTTTCCTAGGCAGTAAGTCATGTGTCCGATTGTTACACAAAATAATATTCAGATAATTGAGATAATTGATATGGTATTAAAATTTTATTAATTTAGTAGTTATGAGTTTAAATTTTATTATTTTTATTTTATTTAATAAAAATCAAATATAAGATAGTGTGTATCTGTATAAGTTTAAAGTCTAAAAACTTTCAATGAAAAAAAATATTAGAGAATAATATAAATTATATTCTAAAATCCCACATTTTAAATTTTTAGATAAAATAGTTATTTTTTTATACTTTTACACGTATTTATCCGTATTTCCATGTGAAAATATTTTATTTACCTAACAATTCCTTCCCTCCTCCATGGAAAAAGCTAATGATATGACATTAAATACAAAACAACATCGGATTGCTCCAATTGAATTCCCTCCCAGTTGATGCAACGATTACAAGCATGAAAATAGCTTCAAGTGGAATCAAAGTGCCAAACCCCCCCTGGAAAGTAGAATAAAAATGATAAACATGACTAGCTTTTACAGCTTTATCCACTCTTTCTGTGCAGCTTCCTTTTGCCATATTAAAAAAATCAACCCAACTTTCTCCTGTTTATTAGCTTTTGTCAAATCTCTGTTTGAGCACTTCAGCCCTGGTTTTTAGACTATACGATACTACTCTCTTCACTCTCTTGTCTCTAGCAGCTGGGGAGGTCACTGGGAGGTGGTAGAAGTGACTCGTTGGGGCCTTTACCATTATCAACCACAAATACCATCTTCAGTCCCCATGTCGTATGTACTTCCAAATGGCAATGCAAAAACCAAACACCTACAGCCATCACTGACTTATCAGAATACTGGAGAGCCACACAACACTTCAACGATCAATTCATGCATATAAGCCACGGGCAAAAATTCGAAGAGATAATCATTCCTCATGGCAAAAGGATTTATGTTTCATTTTCTTGCCTTTTAAAATTGCAAATAAATAAATAAGAGGCAGGGGTCTTCCCCTGGTTTTATTATGAAGGGGAGAGAGAATCTTGTCAAATACTATAACGTCATACCAAGGCAATATAGACAGATTTAGGTAGAAAATCATTGTTAAGAAAATTACTAAAATGAAAAAAAAATATAATATCCACTTTTAAATCTGATTAAATTGGGAGGTACTATAAGAAAATAAAATTAAAAAAAGATTGAACATTCACCTGGATTATCTGCCCTGAATCTGATTGCAGCCCATCCAGCAGTAGGTACACTGATTGTGTTCCTTTCAACAGGATCAGCCAGATTAAATTTTTTTGGATCATTATCTGGATCAAAATTCCCAAATCCCTTGCCAACAACAAAGAAATTAAATCCATGAAGATGGAACGGATGACTCTCAGGTGCTATTAGAGTGGTTCCTTGCAACACAAGTTGAACTGTCGAATTAAAGGCCAGCCTATAAGCTCTAGTCCCATTGGTGGTCTGCAGATTAAATGCCGTATTATTTCCCGTATAGTTAAAATAAAGTGGCGGCAGTGCTGGAAAATCGTCTGTGAAAACCCCATTTATGCCATAGTAGTGTGCTTGAAGTAGAGCTGTAGTTGGCATTATAAAAGAAATATTATTAATAGCTCCCACGGCCTTACTACCATTGACACATGTTGCGCAAGGGTCAATCCCGACACCGATAGTGAAGTATAGAGAATGGTCCAATGTTAATGGAACACTGGCTGGGTACTTCTTTGAATTCAGGCTCCGAAGATTGTCCATGAAAGTTGATGTTACTGGAGTTGCGTTTATAGCAGGAGTGGTGGTCAGGACTGGTGGGGAAAATACAGCGGTTCCCTTGTAACGCAAGAAAGCGATTGCTGTCACATTATCAACAGCAACTACGGTATCCATGAATGGAGAAACAGCTATTAAATACTTGCCAACGCTTTTATCTGCAGTTAATAGAGCATTTGTAGTCTGGCCTGGACCTATAAATATGGTATCGGTGCTAAAGGCCTTAGTGTAAGCTGCATCCACTTCAACAACAGTTATATTGTGCCCTGCAATCTTGAAGAAGAGCTCATCATTTAGTGCTGCGTTGATAATTCGTAGCAAGTAGGTCTTGCCACTTTCAACATGTAATGTGAAACCTGCGTACCAAATAGAATGTCAAAGATCTATGTATTAATCCTAGATAATCTCTTCATGGCACCAGAAAACGTGGCAATAAAAGAATTTAGTACGTAAATTAGACCTTAATTAGTTTTTGTTCTAAGGTGGCAATTTTAGACGCAATATGAATTTATCAGAATCATAAAGGGTCATTACCCGGAGATGGGCAGCCAGGAACTGCCCCTGTCTGGCCATTAACAACGTGCGCATCTGATATGTTAGGAGGCAAGCCGGATTGTGTTGATTGGTTGACTATAGCTTCAACATCTGCTTTCCACCATTCACCTATATATATAATTAACAAAATAAATTACCATCACTTAATTGTCGATCTCGAGACTTTATATAACAACAAAAAAATGACTAGGACTGCCGTGAAATTGAAAAAAAAGAGAAAAAAGAAACGGATCGGAGCTCACCCAATATGATGATTTTTTCCTTATCAGGCTTTGGAAATGGGTAGGGAACGCCTTTCTTAGGGAAGATGACGATGGCACCATGGACTGTTGCCCTTAGCCATGAAATGTGTGCGTGCCATAGAAGCGTACCCCTCTGGCCTGTAAGCGTGAAATTGTAGAGATAGCTTTTCCCCGGCTGTATCGGACACTGCGTAATGTATGCTGGCCCGTCCGCCCAACCCGTGCGCAACTGCCTCACGCCATGCCTGACAAAACGAGATTTAGGCTCCGATTATTCATTGAAGTAGACCTGATAATGACTCCTGACTTTAAAAAACAATTTTAATACTTCAGGCGCGGTTTATGATTCTACCAATGGATGGTGACGTTGTATTGGACGTGGTTGGTGAGATTAATATTGACATTATCCCCTTCCCTTGCATAAATAGTGGGCCCTGGAAACTTTCCATTGATGGTCACAATGGACTTAGTTGAGCAGAGCTTTGTTGTGTTCGTCAGGACAACCTGCTCACAGCAGCCAATACAAACAATGATTTTCACAAGCAAGTTCGCAACTCTACTTCCAAATAAACTCGCTATCTTTGTAAAGTAGAAGTTCACTGAAGAGGAAAGAAGAGAAGGAAAATCATCTTGACTTTTTCATTAATGAATTATTGACGACCTTTTAATTTACGTTGCGTGTATGCGACGTGCATGGGAGAGATTATGGTACTAATTTAGTCTATGAATCAAACAGATCACATTAGAAGAATTCATTTTAGCACGTAGAGCCATTAATCATGTATAATTAATGAGGGTTTGTATTATTCCAACTAATCAAACGTTTTTGATCTCCAGAAACCTAATTATGTGATTGCAGCGTGACACTAGCAAGCGGGCATAAGCTTGTTCCGGGTCACACGAGCCTCTTTTAATTCAATTTTATACCACTGAAAAGAAATTCTCACATTTGATGGTCGATAGATAGCAAGGTTTACTCAATGTTTTGTTTGAATCGATGCTTAATTGTAGTCACAGATCAGCATAAAGCATGATCCTCTCCTTTTTAATCATCAAAAAGGGCAACGGCAGGTTGAAGTGGACTGCCGTGAAAATGTAGCAGAGAATGAGCACTTACCCTGAAATCATAAAGACGGACCTTGCCCTCCATCAAAGCCGGAAAAATGAAAATTACTAGCAGCATTGCCCGAGCCCGATAGTCTCCCATCCTCTCTCACTCACTCTTTTTCTGTCTTGTGTCTATGAATCTTGACTTCCCTTGAAACACAAATGTATGACTGGCCACCTTAAGTTTTATAAAAGAGAATGAGTCTTCGATGCAATGTCATTTTACCTGGTTAGGTGAACGAAAAAAACCCGCGCGCCATGAATGTTGCAAGTTTTCTTGCATGTTACGCAAAGTTGACCCAGACATTTGGAAGTGTGCGAGTAATTAGACCTTTTTGTCATATTAATGTCGAACGACTGAAACCCTTTTGTGTGTTGAAACATCGATGTAGCTCGACTGAGCTATCTCTCTCGAGAAGGTATACGTTTCATGCAAACATTTTGCACGCATACTCCCCTGTCGAATACATCGCAACCTTCATTTTTATTGTTATTTCTTCACCGCCATCTTCTAATGTTACCATAATTATCTTTAATTAAATCGCCACCATCATTAATTATATAATTAACCTTCACAAATATATAATGAAAATATCTGCAGTCATTATTCTATTTATTGCAGTCACTTCTATAATACAATAACCATTATTTTTTAAAATAAAAATAACATTTGCTGTCAATTTGGTTTTATTATAATCAATAAGTATTAACATCGTATCAACCATTATTATACAGTCATGTTGCTATGCCTATGTAGCAACATTACTGCGGTAGCTAAACATGTAATATTTTAGCCTAGTATATATCTTTTTTTTATTTTTCCATGTAAAAATATTTTTACAAAAAAACACCGTACACAATAATATTACTTTAACACGCCCGTGATTAAAAAAAAGGAGGGCAGGCACTACTCTTCCAGAAGAGTATATTGCATGAAAGTGATAATAAAAATACATATTTTACAGCTGAGAAATGGCTTTCAGGGATCACAAAGCTTGAAGAAAGCATATAGACATGGGTTTGTACAGCTCAACCTGCCCATCGATTTCCAAACCCTGCGCCTGTTTGACCTGTCAAACCCACATTTTTATAATTTATTTTTCTCTAACCCATCTCTTTACTTCCTTTTCACTTCTAGAGAAGGGTTTTTTTTACCGTGTAAGGAGCTCCTTGCAACTCGAAAAGAGGTAGAATATCGAAAAGAGCAAGCCAGAACCAGCAGCAATACATACGATATCGAGATTTCTTGGTGTGGAGCCTTTTTTATTTCACCCGATCTCGCCATAACCTTCCATCTGCCAGATTTTTTATATTGTGATTGTGATTTTCAGAAAATTAGTGACTATGAGCTCGATGATTATCTATATGCTGTGATTATGACACGGTTGTTATGATGTCTTACTCTGTTTTTTTGTATATTTCCATACCTAATAGACTTGGCTCTTCGGGCCTTACGGTAAGATTGGGCGTTGTAAATGAACCTGTTTGTAGTCACGTCCAAGTTTGTCTCATTTGGGTGGCCCATGAAATCATCCCACACTCTATATAAGGCCCAGACCCTGATTTTGTGATTCAAGAGGCCATCCCTGGGTAGAGAACCTAATTTAAAAAATAAATAAATTTATGTGGCGTTTCTACCTTATTTAAGAGCGGCGTAAATAAATTCTGATGAAAATAGCCAGAAAAAAAAGAGGAGGAGGAGGAAGTGGCTGGAAAGTTGAGAAGGGAAAAATAATGCAAGGTCAAGGTTGAATTTAGCAAACATCATGTTTGGAAAATACTTGAAACTGAAAAAAAAAATATTTTTTTTATTTTAAATTATTTTTTTTATTAAATCATTTTGATATGCTAAAATAAAAACAATATTTTTTTAAAAAAATAATAAAATATTATTTCAATATATTAAAAACAATTTAAAAAATATTCTCGATCACGTTATAAATTTAATTACAAAGGCAACCGACCAAACCACAGTTAGTCAGATGTATATAAAACCTTCGAAATTGCACGCTTCCTAAGCAAAATTATTTACATCTTTAGCCATCCTTATCCAGTGTAATACTGTGTGTAATTTCTAGATTACTGCGAAAAAGTTAGGAGCCGATGCGCATTCCGTAAGGATGCATTCAGTAGAACGCAAGAGATGGGAGTGCTGCATTCTTCGTGGTGGGTAATGATCATTAGATATCGAATTCTGAAGTTGAGAGATTGTTTTCATTGAAATGCCAATAACGTCACGGAAAATCTTGAAAAGCAAAGTTCAGGTGGAAATGATGAAATATCTTTCCTTTTCCATTGTAATTTACTCCAAACAGCAAAAAAAAAAAAAAAAAATGGCAAACCAACACTGCACTTCGGTGGATAGCCTAACAGTGACAGAAAACCCATGATATGAATCAAACTCCCATCGATTAAGCTTTTAGAGCATCTTCAATCCGATTAATGCCAGATTTATACAGAAATCCTTGAGTAACTATTATGCTATCCTCGGAGGCGCCTTCCAAAGGGTCTGTCTGAAATGACCTGTTAACTAGTGTGGAATCATCCCAATAATCAACAAGTTTTAATGTATTTATCGATCCATCAAGACCCGCATTGCTGGCTTCCATTTTGAAAACATAGCTGTGTGATGTAGAATCCATAGAAACCAACCTCTCCTTAATCCATGATCTGTCACCATCTTGTTGAGGGAACATGAATCCTGACACAAACCGCACATAACCTGGAACACCACCTTCTCCGGCTAAGTCAGTGCATCTTTCCACCATTGGCATCCATTCTACTACTTTCTTGGTTTGAGAAACCATTGTCCAGACTTTGTCCATAGGTGCATCAACTATGCCACGAACCGATCCGAGCCATTTCACCACTCCTGCTTCAACCTCCTACATGGAAGGTAACTGCTATGATTAGACTAAAAGGAAGAGGCATAGCTTGTAGGTTCCAAAGCTTACAAACAATTACTGAATAAATTAATAAAAAAGAACTCTTGCGTCCCTCTGTTACGTGTTGGTTTTAATTTACAGATTATAGAACGTAAGGAGCAGATGCTTACCATGTTTATCAGGATCTTGTCTAGTAAAGGGCTTTGTCTCAAAATGTGTCAGCAAAAACCCTTTACCTTGCAATTTGCAAAAAAAACAAATTTTAAGGTTCGCTCTAAAAAGAGTTCGAAATCTTGCTGAGAGTGTCCTTAGGATTATGATAATCTTGAGCTGACAAATACAATTCGTTAACTATAAGAAAGCCAAAGTATGCTGTAAAGGAATCCTAAGAAGTACCAAAGTAAAGATTGGCATGGTCTGAGAATTAAGACAAGGAAATAGGGATAATTCCAAGACCAACCATCTCTATTGCCGCTCAAGTGACAGTGCTATTTGCTTACTCGAAAATTTTGACAAAATTTCACGAAAAATCGTAAATAAATATTAAAAAAATTGAGCAGCAGAAACTTCTATACAACCCGGTACAAAATTATGATCACCTGGCTTTAAAAGGGAAAAAGATTATATATACTTCCCTTAAAGAGTGGTTATATATTTTCAATTTTCAATCACACATATCAGAGAAGAAAACGTGCCAAGGAAAGAGAGGTCATCATTCCTGCCAGATTTTCATGATCACGCAAATCAAATTTTTATAATTTGTGAAAGTCTCCATTATATGAATGTTCCACGCACCAATGCACAAATCCTTATACAAGATAGCTAAATTTTTTATCAAAGCAAAGAAATTAAGGCATGAGAAGCTATCACTTTCTCTTAAGCGGCAGCTCCAACAGGAACGCCGCCCTCGGCCTTGAGCCTTGATTTCCCGTATAGAGTTTCCTCAAATCGGATAATTTCATTCTTGGATCCATATGCAACTTGAGTTCTGTCATCAAGACTTTTTATTTCCTTGTCTAGCACAGACCGATGACCATCGCTACTGTAACCCCCAGCGTTTTCAACCAATAACCCCAAAGGAGCAACCTCAAATAGCAATCTCAACTTGGCTTTGGAAGTTGGAGAAATCACATTGGTGAAGACACCCTTCTCTTTAACTATGATCTGTGGATAATGGACAATACACTCCTTTAGACATCTATAGAATCAGCCTCGAAAAGCAAATATGGGAGTAACATTTCTTGGGAGAATTTATAATCACCTGATTGACATCTGGCACCATCCCTCCTGTGTATCTCAAGGTGTACTTCTCTTTTACGTAGTAGCTGATCAACTGTTGAGTGAGAAATAAAGGCATCGGTAAGAGACAGAGAAGCTTGTGTTTCACAAATAATGATAATTAGCCGAACATCTCCTCCTCCTCCTTTCAATAGAAAAGGGAAAAGGGAAAATAGAAACCTTTTCATATTCAGGGTTGTCAAATGTGGCTCTCAAATTTCCAGGGGAGAAAAGTTTCCCTTCACCAACCTCTGTTGTCTCTTTGACATGTTGCCATTTTCCTGGTAAATGAAACAAATAAATTCTTTCAGAGAGAAATGTATAGATTTAGGCACCCAGTAACTGTGGTGAAACCTGATTTCTCTGCGGTATAGAGCAGAACAACTGAGCAAGGCAAGAAGGTAAAGCACAGCTGGACTGAATATGAGATGATCATAACAGTAATAAAAAATGTGCCCCTTGTCTAGGATGATTGTATCGGGGCCATACCTTCATCAAGAAGAAGAAACTCATGGGTTCCAGGGTAGTCTTTAAGAGCAAGAACGTATGTAGTTCGAGGACCGTAAACCCCCATGGCTGCAGCAACTTGGTCTCTCCCAGTTACCCCAGTTAATTTGTCTCCTGGCCACACCCCGAAGATGGTGCCCACAGAGAAATTTGTGTCGACAATGCTGGAGCCATCAAGTGGATCAAAAGCAACACTGAACCCACCTGTTCATATCATCACAATCATGTAAGGCTACTTTCCTTCCTGGACAGGGTAAAAAGTTATTGATTTCTGGTCAAAATTTGATTGTTTTAGACTAGTTGCATATATGCAGACCTTCAGTCGGGCCACCCATGTCTTGCAGTTCAGGGACCTCCTCAGAGCAAGCATATTTGCAGAAATGTGAGTGGGTCAAAGCCTACGCATCAAAATCACTAGTCGTTATTTATAAATGAAAGAACTGTGTTCATAAGGTGATCACCAAATTCATATCAGAATGTAACAGCTACACCGAGTGTATCCATTTAAGCCTCTCAAAATCATGCAACAAATGTCTTTTCAATGATGAAGTTTTCCCCATAGATCCAGTGCCCCTTCTCACTTGTCCCAGAAAACAAATCTGGCGAGGTAACTAATCTATCTAACAAAATTTAGCTATAGTCCATCATTAAGCAAGCTTAAAATAGTGACAAATCATTTTTTTTCAAATCAAACCTCAAAAAGAAGGTTGTTGGCAAGCATATCCACAGCAAGCTGCTCATCTCCAAAGGAGTTCACACAAGCCGTTCCTCCACAGGAAGCAGTCCTAACTTTGAAGGCAATGGTCCTCAATGCCTCTCCCATGCACATCATCACCCTAATCAGTCCCTTATCTGGAGTTGCCTTTGCAAGGAATTCTTCCTACAGTTGGAAAAGGAAGAAAATAACTTCAGCTATTACGATCATAGCTAAACCTATATGAAACAAAATTACAAAAAATACCATGTCACTTACCAGGCTATCACCAATCTCACATCGGGTCACAAGGGAAGAGTTTTTTGCTTTTGAAACCTTTAGTGATGATCTTGGAATGAAGCGCAACGTCTCCCCAAATAGCGAGCTTGATTTCAGACGCTGTCATGCATTTTAGACATCCTTTTACAACTTTTTCCCCCACAAATGTTGTTACGCATGAAAAATAGACATTCATGTAATATTCTCATTTCTGCATCTCCAAGTCTTACCAGTAAATACTTAAACATGCATAGCATTTCTATATGCAATTAGTAATACACAGGTGTTATTTATTAGATATATATACCCTCGCAGTAAAGGATGGGGAGGAAATGGACTGTGGAGACACTGAAGCTTTTGAATGCTGAGAAACACCGGGTAAGTAAGTCCCACGAGCACAGTATGCTACACCAGTCTCCATTTTAGCTGGATGTCCAAGTTCGCAGGAAAAACACAAAAAGAGTGCAAAAGCTTTGCTTTTCTTGAAATGTTGCTAGCAGAATATTGGAGTATTGGACATGGAACCCTGGAAGGGGTGAGATACTAGATAAGCAGTTAATTGTGTAACGCCACGTGGATCGTGCTGAGTAGATAGGATGATCAAGTGGTATTCGGGTCAGGTTAATTACCATCTCCCAAATATATGTGGCTCTGCTCTTACTAATGAGATATGGTTACAGCAAGCCCCACTTTTTTTTCCGCCTTGGATGATGTTTGTTTTTTAATCAAACTGTGCTTTTGATTTTTTTTAAATAAAATTATATATAAATATCATTTTAACATGTTAAAGCTAAAAAAAATATATATATCTTGAATGCATTTCTAAATTAAAAACATAAAAAATAATCACTTCCACACTAATAAATACCTTATACTTCATCTGTCTACGGTTTGCATTACGTATTGAGCTTACGAGGTATGTAGTTTGTTGCAGCGTAAAAGGTATACCAGAATCTCCATGCTCTATTAGACACAGTGCCACTAAATTTTCACGTTGGGAGCCCATTCGCCAGCTTATTGTATTTCTATAGATATTTGATCAAGACAGATGATATTTTACAATGGTTAATAAGGATCTGATATAAGATATCATGAGTTGGGCAAGATTACTTCGATTATTACTAATTCCAAACCAAAGAATTGTTAGTTCTGCAGAATTTCCGTTATACCCTCAGAGTAACCAACAGACCGTGGTTGTAAAAAAAAAAATCAGGTCTCGACTGATTGCTATTGCTTCATTCACTAATTCTTTCTTTGGAAGTGGGTAAGTGTCGACAAATTAGGTTTCACTCAAAAAATGGTCCGCTTCAAGATCATCATTCCCAGCAGAAATTTCCCAGAGACGACCTAGTTTTCAGAGATTAAAGAAGAGGAAACTGTTAAAAAAAGCCAGATAAATGGATCATAAGGTCAATAGGATTGGCTATAAAATATCCACCTCGAGTTTTCATAATAACTTAAAAGACAATCACTTCAATAGCAATTTTACAATATTCAAGCTGGAAATTTAATCTCTCTCTCCCTATCAAAACATATCACGAATAATATTCTACTCGGTCAAAACTGAAGTTGGACTACAGATACCTGATTCTTTGGTACAACAATATGATAGCTGGTAATCCCTTGACAACTTTCCACCATCAGCTTATAAAGTCGTCAACCCATTTACAAAATTAATAGCAGTATCTACAGTCTTACCCAATTCAATGGCCACTCCAACATAGGTATGGGATGTCCTCTCCAAAAGATAATCCTTTGCTTCTTCAGGTAATTCTCCTTTATGCTATCTTTGGTAACTGCTCTTCCCCTGGATTACCTGACCTTCAGTAAACCCCCTTATGCTCTCTTTAGTAACTGCTCTTCCCCTAGCTCTTACAGCTTCTTGTATGACTCTGGAACACCATATCGACCCATCAACTGTGCAGATTTGCCGTTCCAAAGGATTAGGAATGGTTTGTGAATATGATGGGACTCAAAGCTAGTAAACAGTGTTAGAGGTGGAACTTGGAGCTTAGATAGAAAAGACTCAAGATTCATCAATCTAAAGAATAATTGAGTAATGATGTCTCGCATAGAAATGAGACAGGAAAATTAAAGATCGACAGAAGGAAAGGTACATACAGTCTGTAATGGTTCAGCCAGCACCTTCCATGATTGATTCAAGTCTTCACTCAAGCGAGTTTCATTAACCTAAATGAAATATTTTGTTCAATTAGAACAAAAGCTGGATGTGGAAGCAATCAAAGCATTCTCCAGCAATCACGATATCTTTTTTTTTTTTTTTTTGGGGGGGGGGGGGTCAATTCTACTGCAAAAAGAACACAAAAATTAACTGCTTTGCATGCACCTCTTAGGAGAAAGAAGGTGCATTACATGTGTTATATCACATAACTGAAGCTTTGCTATTCCCTGCAATGCACTTTTGTAGGCAAGAAGAGAATGTCCAAAGCCTTTGCCCATATTCCTCAGAACAATTGAATCTGTCAAGTCACGCTGCAAATAGAATACAGCGCAGCAAAACTCTTAAAAAACTACCAAAATACCTGTGGCCTATATATAGATGCATACAGCTAGAGTAGCTACACAAGTGCCTTGCTACTTCTCAAGACCAAACTTATGCAAGAATAAAATGAATTTAAGGAAAATGAAAATGAAAGACACCTCCCTTCTAGGTCTATGATGACATAGAGGAACAAGCTTCATTTAAGAAGGATCTCAACACAATTCTTTAACTTGGTATACCATACGAACTCTAAACTATAGACAAGTATCTGAATAACAAAAGGTAAGTGGGCTGCCTTACCTGCCAACATGAAATTGGAAACTTCTCACCGAGAAGATATAACTTCCATTGGCTTTACCAAGATTGCCTTCACTGTTTTCAAAATCAATAGATTTTACCTAGTGAGGCAGGGTCGAGGACCCAATCCCCAGCCTTGGTTGTCTGTTGAGCAAATAACTACTCTAGTGTGAGGATAACTACTTCAAAATTCAGTGTCAATTCAATACCAGAACGTTCACCCGCTTAAAGCATGCCAACGATATATAGCTCCATATACCTCTATCAAAATCAATCAATATAGTGTTGGAAACAATAATTGCATAAAAAAGTCTTGCCTTGTAGTCATGTGGCTCAATCTGAGCAAGCACAAAGCCGCTAGTCAGCAGTAGGACCAGATGCATTAAACATGGGACAAAAATATCAAGAGAGAAACAAAGAAAGAAAAGCTAAAGGAGAAGAAGTGATACTTGTGCAACCTTCATTGCATTTTCCTTCAATACAGAGTTTCTATGTAACCACTACGCAATTTTATATCAACATTCAATGAAGACTTATCAACCTCCATGTTCTCATCCTTCAAGTTTCTATATTTAAGCACTAATGTAGGCAGTGAAGCAACTAGGCTAGTTACAGATGATGTTTCGAATGAGTTTAAATATAATTATGAACTGACTGACTAGCTTTTATTGCGGAAACTGAACAGGATTAATAAGCACAAAAATTATACCCGGGTAACATAGGGGTTAAAACACATTCCACAAGATTCAACAAACTCTCTTGCAATTTGAAGCCAGTTAACATTGGGATATGCTGAAAGATGGGCATTGTAGTTTCCAATATCTTAACATGAGAAATTTCATGCCTTTGTTTGCTTAGCCTGGCCTCAAAAACTGACATTTCTTTTCCCAAAGTTGTTGGCAAAGCTGGCTACAGATTGTGGAAGCAACAAAGTCACCACTTCATGAATAACAAAGTCTTAGAGGAGGCCAATTATAAAATATCTCACTGATCATAAACAAGCAGCAATTTGACAGCAAGGATAAGAACCAAATTGATAGGATCAACAAAGATGCGATTTACTGTTTAAAAATGCAGGAAGCCCATTAATCCTATCCACTGGTTGCTATGGTATACAGGGCACCTCCCTCGCCAGTCATTCACTCTTTGGTTGGCCTCTCAAAACCGTCTCCAAACTTTAGACAGGCTAGCACATATGGGCATCACAAATAACACAACATGCCAACTCTGCAACAGAGAAAAGGAATCCCACGACCACCTGTTCTTCCAATGCCAATACGCCAGATCAGTTTGGAGCACCTTATCAGCGCATGGTCACATCCAATGGCCAACCTTGCCATGGACACAGCTTCTCCAATGGGCAAGCTCAACTCTCAAAGGAAATGGGAACATCAACAACCATAATGCCTAAAATCACCCTAGCTGTGGCAGTCTATTACTTATGGTATGAAAGGAATAACAGAACCTTCAAGAACTTCCACAGGACTGCTCAGGAGCTCAGTGCCGAAATCATTCATCTGATAAGGGCCCATTTAATGCATAGTGATGTTAGCAAGCTTGTAACCGATAGGATTCGAGCAACATGGAACATATAAATGGTTCTAGCTCTTCAGCCATCTTAGGCTAGTGTTCTTCTCTGAGCAACCTCAAGCTCGGCTCTGAGCTCAGTGCTAAGTCTGCTGGGGGGGGTATGCCCCCCTAAACCATGTTCTTTTTCCTCTTTTGAATATAACGAAAGTTTTTTCAAAAAAAAAAATAGTTTTGTAAATCAAGGCATATCATTGCATGCTAGAGATGGCCATATCACCTATCCATGAGTGAGAGAAAGCATTGGAATGGAAGCGTTATCTTCTGCCATTTTACATGTGGCTTTGATCATTGTATCCATGACCGGGAAAACGACTACATTCATTGCTTCTTTCAGCATCGATGCATGGGCAAGATTGTTGATATCCACAGATGCACAAGCAAAATGGAAAAATTCAATTAATTTTCACGAGAAAGAAGCATCATTAGGCAATCGCAAAAAACTCAACAACGAAGCAAGCTATCTCTGGCAAGTAAGGCAGGACTTTTAACCTTGGAAATATCCGGGTGCGGTTGGCATTTCAAGAGATAGTCAACTGCGTTTACATCATGATTACTCACTTTCTCAATATTTTTAACTTCCAACGCGTCATCCATGCTAAATCCATCAATTAACCCTTCCAAATAAGCCTTAGCTTCTTCGCTAAAGTTCGGGACCACGATGACTTCAGGGATTTGTGAAAACTTCAACAAACATTTAATCTGAAAAATAATACTTAAATTAAACCAAATTTATGAGAGAAAAAAGTTAAAGTATCAGAATAATAAAATTACAGGTAATAATGAAGTTGATAAAGGAATATCCACAGGCAGTGATTTCTAATACTAAATCGATAATATAATCCGAAAAATAAAAAAAATGTAATGGACCGGGGGGGGGACTCAACAGGAGCACTATAATAAATAAATAAGACCGTATTCACTCATATGAGGAGACGAATCCTTGCCTTTATTCCAATAACGACCGTCTAAAGGAGATAGCGCCGTCAAATTTGATAGCTCAAAATCACGAAGGCCGTCTCCAGCCATCTTGAGCAGCAACCAATAACAAAGCAAAACAAAACATTTCTATATGAATTTAAGTTCTTTTTCCAGAGAGATATATAAAATTAAATTAAAATTAGAAGAGGTGATAATACTACCTTGGATGTGGCGATGCTGGCTCTGGTGTCTTCGATGGTGGATTTCAGGACAAGTCTCTGAGATAAAAACGACATCGTTGAGAAGCGAAGACCGGCATTTGAAGAAGGATTGAAGACGATGCTGGATTTTTGGCGGAGTTGATAAGGTGGTTGTTTGTTCTCGAATTACTTTTTATTTCAAAAATTATTTTTATATTGACATTAAAAATAGTTACTTAAAAAAAATAAAAATTAGTAAAATAATGGTGTAATTACTGTACCAAGCAGGGCTAAAAGTGACAGTTAGTGGGTTCTAGAGGACTGGCCTGGGACTCTGGTGACTTCTAATTGACCTAGAAAAAGAAACAACTGTTCCATCAGATCATCATGAAAACCAGGTGACCCAGAAAAACCCGGAAGTCTGAGTTTTGGTTTATAATTTGGCCGTTAGCTGAGCAGATTTGAGGGGTACTTTCGAGATTACATTTATTTATTTATTTCATGCTAGCAGAGCTACATTATTGTTGCTGTTATTGTCATTACCGGAACTTGTATCTCTCCAACTAGATTTGGCAGTTGGTCAGGGACAGGTGGATTTAGATTACAGGTGGACATAACAAAATCTTCCGGCAATATTTTATTGTAAGGGTGGATCTCTAATCTTGCAACTTCGAGTGAAATTTTTAATTTATTGATGCGGAGTCATGCTTTCCTGTTTGTTTTATTTTTTATATTAAATTAATTTTTTTAATGTTTTTATATCATTTACTTATATTAATATCAAAAATAAAATTAAAAAATGTTATTTTAAAATATTAAAAAAAATACTTTTAAAATTAACTGCAACTATTATTTTAGCTCACAAAGGCAATTTTTTTTTCTTTTCACCTCATTCGTATTCCCAAACGGTTACCTCTGCAACTATTATTTTTAGCTCATGAAGGCAGTTTTTATATATATATACTATATATATATATATAGTAATTATGTCATTTTATAGTTTCATTATCACGACTGATTTTTAATTTTTGGATTGTTTTTTTATAAATAAAAAAATGGTAGATAGATTGATTTGATTTTCAAGGGTGTCAGCTACGAGGGAATGTCAAGTTCTTCTCACCAAGACATCAATGCTTTGTTTCTTGAGCTGTCTCGGGCAAAAACCGTGGAATTAAGGATACATGATTTTCATGGATTTATTATATTATATAGATTATACATACAAATCACATTCTAAAATTTCATTTTTGAATTTAATCCATGAGATATTTTTTTAATATGGTATTAAAATTTTATTGACATAACAATCATGAGTTTTAATTTTATTATCTTCATTTTATTTGATAAATATGAAACATGTATTAGTATGAATTCATGCAAATTTCATATCTGAAATGTTTTCATCCGAAAAAATATGTTAAATAATAACATAAATAATATTTGAGATCTCAGTTTATTTTTTTAAATAAAATAATTTTATTTTAAAAAATAAATAAATTTACGAGTGGATTTCATGGAATTTAAGTCAAAGAGGTATAATATCATTTTGTTTAAATTTCTCATTAATTCATTATAAAAAAAAACCTGTATTTTTTTATTTTTTATTTTAAATAAACATAAATGTCATATTTTCAGAATCATACTCAAGGATGATATTTAAAAGTTTGTGCATCAAACGGCCCCTCTAATTCAATTCGGGCAGGAGATTTTCTTAAAGATCTATTTTTTTTTTTACTTTAATAAAATATCCAGATTTATCCTAACTTGCATTCACAACTCCTTTCAGAATCTTTGTGGGGAAAAAAGATTTGATATATTATTCTAATAATATAAATTATATCTTATAAAAAAATCAATTAAAAAAACATATATTGAAAACAAAAAAGATTATATTTGAAAAAAGAAAAAGAAAAAGAAAAAACAGAACAGAAGAGGGTAAGAAACATTTGCCCAGTCTCCGATGACTGATGCCAAGTGAAAGCTCATCAAGTGAAAGCCGACCAGATTACTTTCCGTGCTTTTGAGCAATAAAAGTTTACCGGCTTTGAGTAATTATAGGCAGGCGTGTCCTGCCATGTGAAGGTGTCGCCGTAAGAATTTGCGAATTTGACATCTATATCCTCTACAACCATCAAATTTCCTCGTCGTGTATTAATGACTATTTTTCACGAGAAAATTATACTGTATTTTAATGTACAGGCATATGCATTGCACGTAAGTATTGCTTGATACATCTAAAAGGTTCAAGAGTGTCAAACCCCATTTTAGAGAGGTGACTTCTTTTTCTTTTTTTGTTTTTTTATATAATTTTATATTTATCTTCATTTTATTTTATTTTTAAAATGAGGTGCTTTAATATTTGATTTGTGTTTAACATTATTTTATTAACTAAAGTTCCGAACCAAAGTCTTTGGTAATCGCTTGGGGACATACTTGTCCTTTCCCGTTATTTTTAACCACGCGCAGCATTATCAGAGTAACTTGAAAAGAAAAAAACAAGGGTCACCGTGTAATTTCAGCCCACCAAAAAGATTAGGAGAAAAAAAAAACCGCGTGATGGAGTTCGTTGAACCAGACAAACAAAAGGTGTTTGTGGAGCCTGTAAATGCTTCCAGCGTAATGATATTTCTCATCTCTCTCTTACTCTTTCTGTCTTCTAATATTTTTAATAACCTCTGAAATTCTCTCTCCCACTATCATCATCATCCACTTCGTCGCATCCGCTCCGCTACAAAAAAGCGCCCAATCCCCGCTCCCTTCACTTTCCTCGACACTTTCAGTTTCATTTCAATTCTCTCAACTCACCTCCCTTGACTCCCAGATCGGAAAATACCATCTTCTCCGATTCTAATCTCAATTTGGTACGCGCCTCCTCTTTGCATCCCTGGGCAAACGGATTTGACTGCATTTCAGTTTCTGTTTTCATGCTCCTGTTCTCTATTTTATCTCGTTAATCAACTCACATTTATTTCTATTCAAGTACTTGCATTCCTTCGAAGTCTCGCCTCATTTACCGATTTTGAATCTTGAAGTTTACGCTCATTATTGTATATTCTCTGATCTATTGTGCTTCTTTTGAAAGTTTGAACTTTATTTCCTATGGGTGTTGACTGATACTAATGAATCTGCAAAACTCCAATCTTTTTTATCCATTGATTTGATGCATAGTTGATCCGTGGGTTTGTGGACTGGCAGGTGATCTGAGACAGGTGACAGTACACAGTCATCAGATCCAAAGGGTATAATATATATCACTCGAAACGATGTCGTTTACCGGTACCCAACAGAAATGCAAGGCTTGTGAGAAGACCGTATATCCCATGGAACTTCTATCAGCAGATGGGGTTGCTTACCATAAATCTTGCTTCAAGTGTTTTCACTGCAAAGGCACGTTAAAGGTGCTTATACCTTCTTAATACTTGCCTTACCTTATTTTCTACTATTGTTTTCTTAATCTAGTCAAGAATGTAGCTGGCAATGCTTAAATTTGCAAGTGTTAGGGTTGTCGCTCACTTTTACACATGGCATCAAAGACAAATTGACCCAAGTGGTTCGTCTTGGCTGTTACATTATGGATAGTTTAACAAAATTTGTTTTCCTTCATTTGGAGTGTATGATAAGCAGCATTTGTTAGAACTCTTTTATATATAAACTAATAGTATATTATAGAGTGATTTTGGGGATAATCGTTCATGATCAACATATGATTTTATATGTATTTTTCTGGATTTAATTAGAGGGAAATATCCGCACAATGTTCCCAAATTTTAATGGAAGACTTGTAGATTATGTGTTTTTGGTTTGTGCTGATTAGATTGTGCAATTTATGTTTATTCAGCTAAGCACTTATTCATCAATGGAGGGTGTATTGTACTGTAAGCCTCACTTTGACCAGCTGTTTAAGGAGACTGGTAACTTCAACAAGAACTTCCAGTCGCGTATGTTTCTCATTCTTGCTGGGATCAATTTCTTTGATTAGATGTCAATATATTTTTTATTTGTTTTTTAATTTTCAATTAATTTGGTTTTCAACAGCTGCAAAGTCAGCTGAGAAGTTGACTCCTGAACTGGTAAATGTTCCCTGCAACGACTGTTTGTATTTGGCATTTATTTGCTTACAGTGAATTTCATTTAATTGCTGGTGCTGTCTCTGATAATTGCTGTTCTGTTTTCAGACAAAGTCACCTAGCAAAGCAGCTGGTATGTTTTCAGGGACACAAGAAAAGTGTGCTACTTGCGGTAAAACTGCCTATCCGCTTGAGAAGGTAGGGGTCAAATATTTTGTGATATGCATGCGTTTAAGGTTGATTGATAGAACTCCAATCATTAATTTTGATTGCTTGGTTCGGTTGAGTTTTTCTCTGGTTGAACGAGGCTGTCTTGTTTTTACTTGTTTATGGGTCCCATACAAAAAAATTAAACATGAAGAGAAGTATTTTGACAAGAAGTTGGGCTTATTTGACAAGTCAAACTAACTCTCTAGTTGGGAGTGTGGTTGAGGTTGTTTTTCAAAGTGTTTTTTGTTTAGAAATGCATTGAAATGATTTTTTATATTTTTTAAAAATCATTTTAGACATTAGCATATGTCAAAATGATCTAAAAACACCAAAAAAAAAAAATTCATTTTTTTTCAAAAATATTTTTAAAACGCAATATCTGACATTCACTAAGAGCCAGGTTGTTTTTGTGTTTCAAAACGCTTTTTAGATTACTATATTTTTTGTGTTTTTTTATCTTTGTAATATGCTGGTGTTAAAAATGAATCTAAAAAAATAAAAAAATATATTAAAAAACAACAGTTGCTGCAATACCAGACAAGGTTAGAGCTTATGTAGTATTACGGCAGCGGTTTCTTTTCAAATTATTTTTTGTTTAGAAATGTATCACAGTAATATTTTTTTTATTTTTAAAAAATTAATTTTGACTTTGTTATATCAAAATGATTTTAAAACACCAAAAAACTTTTAATTTGAAGCAAAAAAAAAATCTTTTTTTTTTTTTCAGAAAGCATTTCGGAAACGCCAAAATAAATAGGGACGCACCTTAGAATTAACAAAGCAGGTACCTCACTAGTCAGTTTCTGCCAAGTAAATTGGCATTTGGCTTGATGAATGAGGTTAGCGGTCCCCAGCCCCTCGTATTCTAGGTGTTTCAAAACAAAATGCTAGGTATTTGTGAGTGTGTATATGCTGAACTATTGTTGCCATCTTATCAAAAAAAAAAAAAAAGAACTATTATATACAACTTGGTTTAATTTTAAATTTCAATTAAAATAAATTGCATCTCTCTGTGTGAAAGTTTGTTATTTTCCTCTTTAGCAAGTTCTATCTGTCTATGCTAAAAATGTACTCATGGATCATGGTAATGGTCTGTTCTCCCAAAAACTACAGGTAACAGTGGAAAGCCAAGCCTATCACAAGTCATGTTTCAAGTGCTCTCACGGTGGCTGTGCTATAACACCATCAAGTTATGCTGCCCTTGAGGGTGTATTATATTGCAAGCATCACTTTTCCCAGCTTTTCAAGGAAAAGGGCAGCTACAACCACCTGATCAAGTCCGCGTCAATGAAGCGAGCAGCCGCTGCTGTGCCGGAGGCTTAAACATCTCTTCCTTAATTTGATATCTACTCGTGTGGCTTTATGTACTGTTCGGTGTGTTTCCCTTCCAAACCCTTTGATTTCCGTTGGAAGGAGTAGGCAAAACTTGGGTTCTGCCTTTTTCTTAAACTTTTCCCTCCAGCTCTCAGCCATACTGAGCATGTTTGTTGTGTTTGATTGATAGATGGGGTTTCAAACTCCCAAAATTGTAAAATGACTGGAGGAATTTCAATTGCAAATATTGGATGCCATTAGTGCTTCTTACCTGTGTGCCTGGTTTTGTTACAACACAGGTTATTTACGCGTCTACTCTCTCTGAAACGCATCGTCTCGCTTATTCATCCTGCGTCCATCTCGATCGACGCCTGGATTAAATTGAAGGGTTTTGGCAATCATAAGCACAAGATGAGTAATTTGCTCGACCCGGAAAAAAAAATGAAAAAAAATAATCTTCAAAGCAGGTGGGGGGGTTTTCTTCAAATTTAATCTTGGTTGCCTTTCAAACCACCTTATTCACTTTCATGTTAAATAAATAAATAAAAAGAGATCACATTTTAATACTGATGTTATATTTGGATTTGGATTTCGAAGATAATATTCATATAAGAATCCGTTCAGAGATGATATTCTTATAGAAATATCTGTATAAATACTTATTAAAATATCGTTTAAACAATTTTTTTTATTGAATGCACAAACTCCTCTTTTCCCTGGCAAAGTCTCTCAATAGCCAAAAACGACTCCCTTTTCCACCGTTTTAACACTAGCCTAGCTATATAAAAACAAGTCAAATATGAAAAATAAAAGAGAGCGCGATTGGAGATGCAAAAAATGGGGGATTCACTCTCGGCTCTCCATGCCCATCTAATTCAGTAAGAGCTCTCTCTCGCTCGCTGTATTTGCAAACCCTATAATATTTTCAATCTCTAATTCAGTTGTTCTTAATTCAGGCTGTCAGAGACCATTTTAAACCCTCTCTCTCAAATCCCGTACACACCGCCCGAAGGCACACCTCTCTCTCCAAAATCCACCCTCGTATCTCTTCTCTCAATCAAAAACTCTAATCCTATCCCCAACAATAATGCTATCACCGAAACCCAACTTTTCAATTCAATCAAAGACTTCACTCTAGCATGTGCACTACTCTCCTCCTCTCAATCCTCCACCCACGAATCGCTCTCTTGGATCCCAAAGAACCTCGCCATTGAAGCTAACTCGGCTTTCAAGGAGCTATCGAATGCTTATGTTGCGAGTGATCTTGGTGGCAGAAATGAGAGGAGGATTAGTGAGTTGCTGGGAGTGGTGTGTGGTGGTGATGGTGATGGTTTAGTGAATGAAGAGAAGAGATTGGTGATTGAATTGCTGCCTGAGGTGTTGCCTTTATTGAAAGATGGAATTAAAGAGAGTTCAATTGATAAGAGTGCTGATGGGGATGAGATTTCTGCCGCGTCCTCTAGGGCTCCTGTTGGGTCTGCGATTGTAGCTGCGTATCAGTTTAGATGGTTTGTTACTCAGGTTTGTGTTCTTGGCTTATTTTGTTCTTTAATTGTTAGGATTTTGTTTTTTATTGCTTTAATGTTTTTTTTTTCGTTGTTGATTTTCATCTTTTTATTGTTAGGTTGAATATCCGCATTTGGGAAAGTTGTGTAATTTCGTGATTCCATGTGCGTTGACTGCTCTTGATCACTGGTCACCGCAAGTGAAAGTATGCGATCATCTATTATTTTGTACAATTGCTCCGGTTTTAATTTCTGGTTTGCTTCAAATTGACATAGACTTTTGTCTTTTCAATGCTTTTTCATGCTGGTTAAGATGTTAATTCCGTTATGCTAATTTCTTTCCTTGCATGAAATAGACAGTTCTCCTATTTTGTGTTTACGTCTATACTTTGTGGCTTGTTTATGAGGCAGATAATAAGCATTCTGCGCCCATCCATCCCGGCCATTTTAGTTAGAGAGTGACAAATAATGGACAACTTTTGGGTTTCATTGATGACCATAAAAATGCTTGGAACTGCTCAATCTTTTTGTTTCTGCATCTGCTTCGCTGCATGTGAATTTTTGGGATAGTATTTCAAAAGAAAGTTCAACAATTTAAACACAAGGGGTAGAGTGTTTGTAGTTGAGTAGGAGGAGATGGATTTACTATTTCAAAGCAGTCATATTCTTCAATATTGAACCATTGCAAACCCTTTGCCTTTCCACGTGTTAACTTTCTATGACATGCCTCAGCATTTCAATCTTTAAAATTCTGTCTTTATGCATGCTGGGGATTTATGATAATGGAAAGAAATAATGTGAAGACAATATAGAATGAGCCTCTGTTTTATAGTTGATTCTTTGATGGACAACACTCCTTTTTCCTCCTGTTTTAGGGACAAGGCATGATAAGTTTCACACATCTTGCAAAAAACGTGAATGCTGCTGAACTTAGTCAGTATGAAGATGTGATTCTTGATGCGTGCTGTCAGAATATTGTTTCTGATGATGAGATATGGTATCATGTAGTTGAGATGTCCGTACTCCTCGTGACTTGTACACAGAGTAGCAATCCTCGTAGCCCATGGTAGCCACCTTCTCCACTATCATATCCTTTCGTTTATTTTTTTTTCCTGGTAAAGCTATTAGCATTTAAACTGTATTTACCATTACCATTGCTTTCTATAAACTGAGTAGGCAGAAGGCTACCTGAATTGAATGTTATAATTGACAGTGGTTAATGGTGATGTCTTCTTGGGAAGGTGTTTATACTTTTATTAGCTATAGCACTGGGGTTCAAACCTCAGAAGAAATAGATATTGGACTTGTGAGCGTATTGGTGTGTAGAGGGGTCTGCATTTGTGATACTATTTTTCCTGGTTTCAGGTCACTGAGCAGGCCATGTCTATTTTGCCTTTTGTTTGCTTATTGTATTTTTTCTTGTCAATAAAAATTAACTAAAGTGCTATGCAATAAATTATTGCATATTTTCTTTCTTCTTTTTAAACATGATTCCTCAATTCATGTAATATTTTTGTCAATCACCGTATAAACCAATGTTCTAAACTTATTCTATTGACCAGTGTTTTCTTTTGCCATACTTTATTTTCAGGTTTGAAAAGATGCTAAATGAGATGCTAGGTCACTTGGAGCGTCAACCAAGGAACAAGGATCGCCGTGTTGCGTGGCTTAGATTTGTAGAACCACTTTTACATGGTATTGGTCTTGTATTAGTAGCTCATTTTAGGCGAATTTTTCCGCTGTTCTTTAAGTGGCTGCATGCTGATGATGATGAAACTGTTCTGCTGGTAAGAGCGCATACCTTTACCCATGATTATTAATTGTTTTGGGCTTGATATTGCAATTAGATTTTATGCAGTTTAATATTCGCTCTATAGATATCCCTCAAGTTGTCCTTGTTTTTTTAGAAGTATCTAGTGAGCTAGTAAAAAAGTTTTTCTTATTATCCATTGAATTTGTTGTTTTTTTATTTAGTTGATTTTTTTAATTCATTTCTTTAGTTCAAGTTTGTTTTGTGATATTCATGAGTGATTATTGGGAGAATGGATGACTTTGTGCAGGTTCTTGAACGAGTCCATACAATTATGAGGTTGACATGGATAAGGAACACACCGTTTTTAGAAAGGTGAACCAAGGAAATGTCTTTTGAGCAGGACATAACATTAAATGCCATCAAAACTCCTAAATATGTCATTACTTTGGGATGCCCAAAAGTTGTTATTTAACACGCTTCTAGATTATTTTTTTCAGTCTTAGCTTTTCATTGGCCTATCGTTTTTTAATCTTTAGCTAGAATTGGGGGGGGTCTTTTTTAACCTTCAATTGATTTAAAGCTGCCATGGAGAGTCTAATGGTCAAGTCCAGCATTCCAAGAAGTGAATAACTGTGATTTCCATTTTGGCTTTGGAACCAAACCATGACTCCAAGCATATGAAATTTTCATTATATGAGCGAGCAGTTTTTGCTTCTGATTCTATAACTCACTCTTCTGGTCTCAGATTGGTGGATGAGCTTGCTTTGCTATACAAGGAAGCAGCGTTAAGAATAGCTCGGGAACAAATCAGATCAAGTGTTCTTGAGATACTGATCTTGCTCCAGCAGTAAGTATTGTTAGATTTTCTACTTAGAGTGTTCCTTGCAATAACTATCCATTTGCTTGTAGCTGCTTATATTTTATTTTTTCCTGTTATCCGAAGATGCAAGGTCCTGCAATTCAAAGCAGCATGGGACAAGCACAGTAATGATGTGAATTTGACAAGTCTTTGTCTATCATTAAGTGGAAACACAACAAACACTGTTGATGCACATGCAGATCAGTTTCATGGTGATCCCCTTCAAAGCTGCTCACAGCCATTGAAACCTCAATGAGGTTGTATAAATTGCAGGGTGCCTGATCCAAAGAGGTGAGTTTAATGCGCTACGTGAAATATGCAGCATATAATCAGTTCTTTCTCGTCCTGGATGGACATAATTTGGGTTCTGCAGATGTGCAAATGAGCTGTATCAAGGCTCTTCGAGTTCATGTTTAACAATCTTGCACTGATTTTGGCATAGCTGTCTGTAATTGTCTTTCTTTATCAGTACAATCAGCAGCAATGCGCTGTAGAATGCTCCTGCAGTAATTATGTATTAATAGATCTCTCTCTCTCTCTCTCTCTCTCTCTCGTTCACGAACCAATTCACTCCTACGGCATCGTTTTTAATTTTCACTTGAACCTGCCTGGATCTCGCTGTCATCTAATTATTAGTTTCTTTGCTGTCCAGGATCTTGGTTGGGAATGGATTCCACAAACTCTATGGGGTTCTCCATGATAATGGAGAAAACAACAGAGATTTATTGATGTCTATTTCTGTGAGTAATCAATATCGAGCCAATGGTTGCGGTCCCCTTTGTCCAACATTTGGCTTTACCAGTCTTGTGTTCTTGTCTATGATTGGCTGGAAGAAGATTTGAAGATGATATATTTCCACATAAAAGAAGACAGTATTGCATTGCCCAGCCGATAGTATATTTCATCCAATATCGGTAAAGAGTTCCCCATCCTCTATCCGTCTGTTCTTGTTATTCCAAGTCTGGCTATTGGAGCAACTTGCAATATTCATGTTGAAGAGTTAAATTTTTAAAATAATTTTTTGAATAGTATATATATAATTTTTTTTTATTGATATGTGCTCTAATGATAAAAATTATTTTGAAGAGATATTTTTTATATATTATTTTAAATATAGTACAATTATTTTGTATATATTTTAATTATGCAATTAATAGGAGTAGATTATATAATTAAATAATTACTTTTAAAAAACCCTCCAAAAATATAATTATTAATTTTTTTCATTATATTTAAATTAAAAAATTCAATTTAAAATTAAAAACTCCGCATCAATTTAAATTTGAAAAATAAAAATATTAAAAAATTCTACCAAAATAAATTGAACTAGAGAAAAACTTGCCATAACGAGTTTCACATTGCTTTTCACCAGTTTCATAGTCGGCGCATTTAATCCCATTCAAATCTATATTTAAAAAAAAAATTCAAATATCTTGAAATACTCAAATTAATTTGTAGAGTTATTCAGGTATAGTAAAAATTATTTTTAGTCTAGAATTGAATTAAAAATATATATTTATTTCCATTAAAAATATAACACATCTCTATAATCAGCTAGCAAACCATTAAACACAACAAAAAAACCCAATATCAACAACTCATTTAAAATTGTTGCACCGTGTATTCACCATCAAATCCCATTTAAAATATATTTTTTAAATTATGGCTTTTTTTTTTCAAGCTAAAAATAGTTTTCCAAATACTTTACACGTACAAAGAGAAAAATATTGCTGGAAAATACTAAAATTTATTATTTTAATTTTGCCTTCTCTTATAGCAAGGGGAAACTTTATTGCCTTCGATGCGAGTGTTTGTTGGCTTCCCATATCCACTGGGTCTTCTTCATTGAAATCTGGTCATGGGCTCAAGGTTTAGAAAGAAAAAAAAGTGTTAGTAGATTTAGCTTATCACTTGCACGATAGACTAGATTAAAAGAGATGTATAAAATCATATGAAAATGCATATATCCTCAGTTAAGTTGCACTATATTCCAACCTTGGAAGCGGCCTTTCTTTAACAGTAAATAGAGTTGTAACTTGTAAGAGATCTGCTAGCAAGGGAAATGGTCCAGTGATGAGTCGATAAGCGATTAGAAATCAGCAAAAAGCTTCTTTAGGTTAAAAACAAACCAAGCCCTACCTATGCACTTGCAATATGCAATCAAACAGTTTTTCATGCGCAACCAAAGAAGGAAAAAAAACTAAAGAATCCCATTGTGCCTCACTTTCTCAGCGACCAAACAGGAAAAAACATGCTCACCTGTAATAGACAGGGGGGGCAAAAACTTTGGTGATTGCCACTCGCTAGGGCTTTCAAGCATGAAAGCGACAGATCACCGCCATCGTCAACCTAGAAGATGACAATACCATCGTTATTGGCGCATTTCAACATCCTGTCCATGTTAGCCAGGTTCGTGCCCATGGAGAGGTTGGGATCGCAACGGTGACACTGGATACCATGATAGAAGAGTGCCGCGTGTTTAAAATTCACGTCTTTGATTGAATTCAGAACATTCTTCAATAAACTTCCCTTCACCAGCGTTGGTTTCCACTAAAGAGGAAGTTCCAGAGAGAGGACGAGCGAAGAGGGATGAGTTTTACAAGTAGTGGTATGTTGTTAATTATTTTATATAGTTTATTTTAAAAAAATAGAAAAAAGAGAGAAATTATTCAAATATATATTTTTATTGTATTAATTTTATTTTCTCTATTTTTGTGTCTACAATGGATGCAAGAGAATAATTGATAAGATGACTGGTTTTCCTTCCGGGTGAAGGGACTGTGCTGTCCTTGTGTTCATCTGTTTTTTCCCACCAGACTTGAGGATGGCAACGGTGTCGTGTTTAGATTTTGATATTTACCCTTTTAGTAATATTTAACAAGCATACTTTTATTTTAAAATTATTTTAACTTATTTTTATTATAAATAATTAATTAAAAAAAACATTTTTTGAATTATAGCTACAGATCAAGTCATTTTTCATAGGTCATGACAGAGACTCTAAATACTGGATTTTTTATTTCTGAATTCTGTGTTTCACTCATGGGAGAAGTTCGGGCTCGCCTCGTCTTCAATCAGATAGGAAGCCATAACATCTGTGCATTTTCTACGAGCTAGTAAAACCTAATAACCTATCCCCTGCATGCACAGCTACTCGGCCAGAGTCACAACATTTACCAATTACCAGATTTCGTCTTGGAATCTTGGTTTAGTTCTTGACAGAAGCTAGTGACAAACTGAAGGTGTGCCTAGCCAATCCCACAACAATCCTATCCTCAATTCAGTGTAATGAAACCCGAGACGTCGAGTCGAGGAAACTCGATCAGACATTGTTGTGATTATCTACAAGTAATCTCACCCGATATAATGGGCAACCTGTATAGCCCATCATTTGATTATTCCTTTCTGAAAATGCAGAAACCCTAGTAGAACAAAACATGGCAGCCCTCCCAGAAATCATGCATTGTATACCAGAGGATACAACAGAATAAATTGTAAAGTTTTTGCGTGTTCCTTTAATTAATTAATCAATATGACAAATGTTAATAACAAGCTGATGGTGTGACGACCCGATTTTACAATATTTTTCCTGAAAGAATATAAAAGATAAAAATGATATTTCTCTACAACCCCAAGCTGGAATAATAGAGATTAATCAATCAATTATTCGAGTATTCTACTTCTGGCTAATCCTGCTATTGATGCTGATACAAACGTGAACCATCAATCAGCGTTTCCCGTGCACAAAAATAGAGCCCAGAGATCCAAAATCCACGGCACCAACCACAGCCCAAACTTGTCTTTTGGAAGGTTGTTGCCATCCAGAACTGGCATAAACAGAGTGTGAAAATGGCACTTCATGCATTTCTACAATCACGCATCATTTGCTTCGTTTCTTGGCTTCGCTGTAGAGGACTACTCCAAAGACTGTAAGCAAGTAACCAAGCATCCCAGTAGCAGACACGGGATTTCTGAATATTAAAATTGAAACCACAACAGCCACGGCCCCTTTTGCATTACCAAGAACCTGGAAGAACAAGAACTCTTTGTTATCTCAAAGCTCATAACCTCTGAAAATTAAACTAGAAGATGAGAAAGAAATGTCAGCAATTCAACGGAAGAAAACATGGGTACAAATATCAAAATTCACTGACAATATAAACCCAAAATAAGAGACAGCACCCAAACAGTTTAACTCAGCAAAAAACCTCGTTTTTTTTTATTATTACTGGTTTGAGGAAATCTTGATAGCAAACTCTAGGTGGAATCTTCGATGAAGTTATGTTATAAGCTTTCTGTGAGCTGGTGATATTAAATCATTGGAAGTATTTTAACCTGCATCATTCTTTGTCTATCAACTCCTTGCTCAATCCTAAAACTTCAATCTTTATTTTTTAAGGAAGATTGTTTTATCAATCTAATCATTCTAATGTATATCAGCATAGTACATGCAGCAGCAACAAAGATTGAAGCACGTACTCGAATGACATTTGAGATTTATAAACCACAGGGTTAGTTTATACTTGTTCAGCCAAGCAGATACTGATCTACCCTCCAAAATTTACAATGAGAAACTCCTTTTGTTGATTTTAGTCTCATGTTTAGTTTTTTTTTAAATAAATATTTTTACCAGTTCATGTGCTCTTCTTGTAACATGAACTATCTCAACATTTCTTAAAAAATAAGACTTAGAGCACAGGTTCACAAAACTTAAAAATGAGTAAGCTACAGATATTCCATAAGTACTACAGTTCAATAACTTAAGCATTATAATTAGCAATAAAAACAGAGACAATCAAGTAATCTAATTAAATCTTCCAGTTAGTGAGCCCCTCCTAACAATTTGCAACCGTCTAGGAAGTCAAATCTTGTTCTCTGGATTTGGCGTTCTATCGTCAAAATGAAAATACACAGAAATATAATTGTGTCAACAACTATTTCTTGAGTAGAAAAAAAGGACAGGTCCGGAGCTGATAGCTTCTAGAAAGAAACTCACAGAAAAACCACCAAAAAAGAATTGCATTACAATGAATTGAACCTAACAAGTTTAGAAGCCAAAGATTTTGCACATTCTAAAAGCTTAAAATGCAACACCATGAACTGAAATATCTCATTTCTGTTGGCCTTTCACTATGAGTAGAAAAAAAGGACAGATCCGGAGCTGATAGCTTCTAGATAGAAACTCACAGAAAAACCACCAAAAAAGAATTGCATTACATTGAATTGAACCTGACAAGTTTAGAAGCCAAAGATTTCGCACATTCTAAAAGCTTAAAATGCAACACCATGAACTGAAATATCTCATTTCTGTTGGCCTTTCACTAGCATAAATAATTGTTCATCCATTTGACTCAACCAGGCACACATGAGTATTATATGCTAATTGCAAAAGGTATAAAGAAAATAATAAAAAAGTTCGGGAATTTGCAAAATCAAAGATGTACCTGCAGAGTAAGAGCACTGGTGTGTTTTGTAACCAAGAAGTTGGTCAGATTCACAAAATACGCAAGTGCTGAATTGAATAGCAAGTACCAGATGATCTTAACGTCATCTCTGGCGAGAGCCAGTGTGATACCAACCACATTTTCTTCCATGATAAGTGTTACTGGGAGTAAAATTACAACAGCTATGGGAGCCATGTATAGGAGGAGGTTCATAGAATTCAGCTTCTCCCTTGAAGAGAAAAAAAAACATACAAACTTATCAGCATACAAAGAGCCTGGTCATCATCTTCAGTTGCAAAAGTGCATACAAATATACTTACCCTTCAGAAGAAAGTAAAATCCCTTGCAGCACTGATTTGAGTGCCCTTGCAGCCGTAGCAGAAATACACATTATAAACCCAAATAAATGAAAACTTGGTTCGCCCTGTTCCACATAATGGAGACAAATCAGAGTTAAAAAACTTCGCTCTAACGTAATCACTTTCATGGCACTAAAAACCACAGACATCAACTAGTTTCGAAACGGAAATAAAATCAAAGAGAAGCACTAACACTCGGCACCTGGCGAACATGTATCTCTATCAACTAAAGTTCAAAAGAAAAATAAATAATTGAAAACTTCCTAAATCAAATAGCAAACTGAACTTCCAAAAAGGCCAACAGAGCAATTGCTAAAATATATATATATAAGAAAAGTAAAACTAACATACTACATGGAAAACAAAATACATCATAAAAATTTGGATGCTGAAAATCCATTTTATTTCCACGACAGCGAGGCAAATCCCATATTTCAAAATTCAAACAATTTAAACTAAATCCTGTAGGGAACTGAAATGATAGAAAATCAAATCTCATGCCTTCCCAAACCAGCATAAAACACACAAGAAATAATAATGTTAAAAAAAAATCAAGTAAAACAGCTAGAAACCAATCAAAAGGGAACCCATTTCCGAAACATAACAAAATACAAAAATGATGGTAAAAAATCAAGAAACCCATATCAGTAATGGAAACAAAATCCTCAGTTAACATAAATAAGAAGGGGAAAAAAACAGGCAACTTACCCCGCTAGCAATAACAACCCCAGTAACAACAGGAACTAAGGTAGCGTAGGTAAGCCAAGCCTCTCTTTTAAGAGTCATCAAATAAGCGAAAACAGCCGTAAAAAACGGCGTGGTAGCACCGATAGCCTGATTAAAAGAGACAGGCAAGAACCTCAAAGAAATATTACCAAACACAACCGACACACAAAACACTAAACTCAAAGCCGAGATCTTCAAGAATTGTGTTTTGGACCGAATCGTCTGCATAGGTACCATCTTCATCCACGCTATGGCGACGTAACTTAACAAACTACAAGCTGTCATGTGACACATGGTCAAGAAGATCGGGTACTTGAAGCCGTAGTTGCTTAACAAGTATTTGTTTAGCAACAGAACTCCTATGTTTGAGCAGTACCATGATGCCACTAGACTGATCGTGAATAATCGTGATGTGTTCTTCATCGTGGGCTTTTTTGGGATCGGACGGTGTAGATTTGCGGAGGGGCTGTCGGTGCCCGGTGGTCAAATCAGTGGGGTGAGGTGTAGGGGAATGATGTGGATCTAAAGGAGATCATTGGAGGGCCTTCTCCCATTGATCTGTGACATAATAATAACAATAAAAATAAAAATAGCAGGAGAGGATTTATTTGTTTGTTTGTTTGTTTGTTTATTCACAGGGAGAGGGAGATTGGAGGGGTATGAAAGGAATGGGAGGTAGTCGAAGGAATGCGGTTTTCCTTCGCATGTGAAGCTGGGGTGGGAGAGGGAGACAAGGTGGTGGTGGTGAACGCGTTGGGGGCTGGGGTGGGGCGTTTCGTCGTGGCTTCCGTTTATTTTCCGTTCCCTTTTCTCTGTGCGGTGTTATTTGATCTTTTGGGTTTTGTATGCGGAACAAGAGAGAGAGATACGGTGCTTTATAGTATTTTTATTGCTTTGTGTCTTGCTTTGAATTTTGATCTATTTATTAGTGCTGAGTTTCTTTTCCCAATACAAGTCTACAAATTACTTGAAGATTTCTTTTTCTTTTTTTACCCTTTTCATTTATCAGATTCATTGTTTTTGTTTTCATGGTGAAATATCATTAAGCCGGCCCACATATTAAGTTGTAATTTATATTCAGTTGAATATTAAGTGGTTTGGATTGTGATTGGGGTATTTTTGAAAGTTTTTTTTATTTAAATAATATTTTTTTTAAAATATTTTTAATATCAACACATAAAAATAATATAAAAATACTAAAAAAATAAAAGATAATACTTTAATAACACAAAAATAATTGTGTTCTTGAAATAATTACTCCTTCACAACCCTCATGTCAAGGAGACAAAAAGCTAGTGAAAATAATGGAGTGGGAAAATAGTGACATCACTTGGTTAATCAAGTGTCAAGACTAAAACAAAATAAATCACTATGTATACATTGAATTCGTAACATTCCTGTTTTATATTTTTGTTATTTATTAGAAAATATATTTAAATAATATTTTATTATTACTTACATTTTATTTCTATATCAAAATATTAAAACGATCTAAATAATATTTAAAAATAATAACAATAATTAAAAAAAAACTCCTAAAATCACTGTTATAGTTTTTTTGGCTGGCAGACCTCGAATAAATCCCAACTCCTACGCTAATTCTGGATTGTATCTTCAAACAATTCCATTCATGATCTATAAATCCTTTTTATTTAAAACAATTTCGATTTTTTTTTTAAAAATAGCTTTGTTCCCTTTCAATGGCGTCCTTGTGGTGTGCTCTGGATGGAACATCAGCGACTGCAAATGGTGGGGTTCTCTTTTTTCCCGTCAAACTCGTACAGCTCCGAGATTAATTAAAAGGCAGGTGAGAAATTCTTGTGTTAAATAAATGTTCATTTAATAAAGGAACAAAGCCCCTCTCCTCCCGTGATGGAGAGATAAGTCCCGGCGGGGGGAACCAGTCATGCCATTTTCTTTGACACTTGAAAAGCTCGTCATCGAAAATGAACGAGGAACCAAAGATTTATGGGCAGGTTCGAGGGGAAAGCACCCGTATTATTTTTTAAAAGTATATTAAAATTATATTTTTAAAAAATAATATCAATATATTAAAATAATTAAAAAGCAGCCAGCTGAATATATACGTGTCTGAGATCACAGTTCCAAATCAATGGAGTATACAGTGCGATACGAAAATCTCTACGCGTGTATGGAGACTGGATGTAGAGGTCGTCAACTCGTCGTGGCTTCAAATGTCGGTCGGAATGGCAGCCTGCCTAGTTAATTAAATAATGATTTTTTTATAACAAGTTGGCGTAAATTATCTTTTTTTTTTTCCAGCAATGTTTTTAATAACAGGTTATATTTCGTGGTCGACAAAACAAAATCAAATAAAAAACTATGAAGATGGTCTTAATTTTCGACTCCTCAGTAACCGTTAATAATTATTCTCGCTGAGTCAGCTTCTATTATTTCATGTTACACGTGGAACCACCAGTACTTGTAGACTCGTGTTACTGGAAAAATAATCAGTGAACGATCTTCACCCTGCTCGTCTGGTGTTTTTTATTATTGTGGATATCGGATTAATTTATATATTTTTTAATTAATTTCATAAATCTTAAAATTAATAATTATATAAATTTTTAATAATTATTATATCAATAATTGTGATATTTACTTTCTAATAAATTGATTTGGATTGAGTGTGGAGGTGGGGTAATCGAGTAAATTGTCACCATTTAAATTAAAAAAAAATATCAGTTCAGGTAATTTATTTATATTTCATTAGTTTAGTCCTCGCTTCTGAAGAAACTCCTCTGTCCTTGCTATAACGAGGCCATTTTCCAGCTAATTAGCCTCTCCAATGCCAGTGTTTATAGCTCTCTTAATTATAATAAATGTCAATGCGTTTCTTCCAACTAATTATAATAAATGCCAGTTAAAAGATAAACGGATTTTTTTTCCACTTATAACCTAGTTTAGTCTACTGTGGTAGTATATGTTTTACTTTTTAATCTGGTTTAAAAAATACTTTACATGATATAGTTCTCTTTGACCTAAATTGACACTCATTGTATACTTTGTTGATAGAATATATATTTAAAAAAAATTAAAAATATATTTTTTTATTTAAAATAATTTTATTATTATTTTAAAACTATTTTCATGTGTTTGATATTAAAAATATTTTTAAATTAAAAACAATTTTAAAAATAATATCAATCAATCACAGTAAATAGAGTTTGGCTGCACCTGACAATTTCAAGGCCATTTATAAATTGCATCGTTCAAGAAAACTAGAGCGGCAAGTGACATCTGACCGAACAAGTACATCGTATTTTTCTCAGTTTCAAGCAAACGGCGGACATCGAACGAGGTAACTAATTTCAAGTTTCATTATTTTATTATAATATTAAATGCTCGGGGAAAAAACGTCCAAAATCACCCTTTTTACAGTCAATTTTAAGTTTAACTGCTCTTCATTTTTTTTTTTCATAGGATAACTCGAGTTTTTTGAAAATGCCGGAGAAAATTAATTTATTGAGCATTTACATGCCCTGTTTGGTTGATTTACGTAGGATTTTATAGATAAAAAAATAATTCTAACGGATAAAAAATGACTCAAGAATATTCTTATCATTCAGACATTAAAATATAACCTCTCTTTCTTTTTCTTTCCCTTTTATCACAATTAAATTTGACAACATTTCTCTATCATCGAAGTTTAATGTAAAATGGAGACGCAATTGACATATCTTATTTAATTTATGTCAAATCGAGTACATTGCGATATAGAATATAATGAGTGACTTATCTTGTGTTTCATTGCGGTCAAAATTATATTTAAAAAAATATTAAAAATATGAGATTTTTTTTATAATACTATAAATTTTGGTAAAATAATAAATCAAGGTAAGAGTTTTTAGTAAAATATATAATTTTTAAATTAATATAAATTTATTTATGTAATAGGTTTCAATAAAAATTGAAAAAAAAATCAAAAACTAATGTTATGTAATACAATTTTTAAAAAATAAAACAAAATATTTAAGATAACGGTGGTCAAAAAAAATTCAAACCATTAATCTTGAATACTAGATTCAAAACATTATAGGTAGAGAAGTTGGATTTAATTCTTAACTAATACAAAATCAAATGATAAATTATTTTGATTATTATTCTCATTGTTATTATTATTATTGTTAAATTATCATGGTCATCATACTCATTGCTGCTATCATTATTATAAATAATTAATATTCTAATTATTATTGTTGACATCGTTATTATTGTTCTTATTATTGCCATCATTATTACAATAACTGTTATGATTATTACTATTGTAGTTGTTGTTGTTGTTGTTGTTGTTATATTTGTTATTGTTGATAGTGATTGCTTTGGAAATAATGGAAAAATTAAAGATATTAAAACCAACTAAAATTTAAAAGAATAAGGTCATAATTAAAAAATAAAACAAATAAAAAATTTAATGGAAAAGTTAGGGTGAAAAAAAATAAAAGGCCAAGGGTTGAAATACACAAATCATAAACAAATATGACATGTGTCTATTTTTAGTTCCAGTGGAGAGAGAAAGGGAAAAAACTGACCATCAATAAGTCTTTGATCATTTTGAGTTAACAAGTGTATCACTATTGTGAAAAGGCTATGATGGTATATCTGATGGGATGAAAGTCAAATAATTTTTATTATTATTATTATTATTATTATTATTATTATTATTATTATTATTACTAACACCGATGATGTTATTGCTATTACTGGCATTAAAATTACTATCAATATTATTGTTACTATTAATATAATTATCATAGTCATTTTTGTTATTATCGATATTCTTAATATTATTTCACAAGTTACTATTACTATTATTATCAATAACATTATAAGCACTGCAACCATTATAATATATTATTTTAATTGTCGTTATTATCACTGGCAACGCATGTATTGTTATCATGATTATAACAACTTAAATTACTATTATTGTTATTGTATAAACAATAAAAAATATTAAATATTCTCGAAGAATAAATAAAATAAAAAACTTCAACAAAAGAGTAGGTAAAAAGATAAAATAAAAACACTAAAATTATTATTGTTGTTGAGTTAAAATGACAAAACCAAAATAAATATTATTAGCGTAAAGAATTATTTGATCTGAACAACAAATAAAAATAATTAAAGAACAAAATCAAAATTAACAGTATTATCATCATGAATATAATCATTATATTATTTTTTTGTTATCATCGATATTCTTAATATTATTTTATGAGTCATTATTCGTGTTATCACCACAGCCATAATTATCAATATCAAAAGCATCACAACCATTATAATAAATTATTATTGTTACCATCATCATCATTGTCACTAGTAATGTCATTATCATTATCATGATTATAACAATTAAATTTTTTTATCGTCATCATTATTATTTAAAAAAATAAAAAAAAACAAAAAAAATATTGTTAGCATGAAGAAAATCATTTTATTTAAGAGTAAATAAAAATAATTAAAGGAAAAAAACCAAAATCAACATTATTATCACTCTGAGTTTATGTTCACCATGAGTCAACATGTGTACCGCCATGTTGAAGAGACCATGGCAGACCATCCTGTAAGATGCCAGTTGAACATTTTGAACTGCTACATGACCTTGCACATGTGTTCTACACGACGCAAATGAAAAAAACTATCAGCGCGTTAGGAAGATTTGACAACAATTGTTTTTTTAAAAGAATAAAAATATAAAATTACTTAAACACCTCCCAGAGCCTATAATAATAATGAAAAACATGCATATAAAAATACCAATACACCCCAAACCAATTCTTTGCTTTTGTCTTTTCTGAAGGGATATTGTTATCACCGAACTTGAAAAAACAACAATACCTTCACTGGCAACTTATTCTTTGTTTCACACAAGGTAAAATGGTTATTTCACAATTCATGAACAACTAAAATGAAAAAAATTCAAAATACCACCCAAATTAAGAGCAACTTTTTATGGATAGAAAGACAAAATGATAATTATATTATCTCAATCCATATTAAATTGTGTCTAGAGCTATAATGAATTATCTACACGATTTAACATTTAAGGAGTTATTTATTTGTGCATCAGTATTTGTTTTTTAAATTAATTTTTATTTGAAAATAAATTGAAATGTTTTTTCTTAAATCAAAATAATTTAAAAATATCATATGTATACACACACTATATGTTTTTGTTTGGACCGCAATACCTAATAACACTATATGTTTTTGTTTGGACCGCAATACCTAATAACACTATATTCGATTTCTCAACATTAAATGCCGAGCTCCATCCCTGGCAAATCGTCATGCTATCTTAATCATGCATGATCTGTGTGTAAAGCACACTCGTCCTCGAGGAAGGCGTATGTGCTCGTTGCGTCCTCCTTCGATTCGACTGAAGGTTCTCTCTCGTTTTCCCAGTGAAATTCTAAAGTACCAAAAGCTTTCTATTTTTTCTCTTTCAACAAATGGAACAAATACTGGAGGGGCATAAAAGCTTCAATTAGGATTGCATAAATGCCAATGATTATAAATATCAACGCGTTCGTAGCTCAATAAAAACTTCAAAGATAGATTTTTGTAATCTAAGTCTTCTTGAAGCCACTTTCAGGATATTCTGTCGGGAAACCCTGCAATTTTCTGGATCGCTGCACATTATTGCTTGCAAGGTCAAACAAAAGCCGGGACTGGTCATTGGCTACCTTACAAGAAAGAGGGACCCAACACCGAGAATTAAGTTTCGAATAATACAGGAAATGAGTAAATTATTAAAAAGAAAACGTAGAGGACAGAAACTGCTATTCTTAACAAATCACCATGAAAGCTGTAATCAAAGTGGTAACGCATGCAAGTTGACTGGTCCCTGGAAACACGATGCAAGGATGCGTCGTTGAAAGTGCTTTAATCGGAGGTCAAGAGGGGACTCTGAAGCATGAACACAGCATGAGATGGATCATGGAAAGGCGATTGATTAAAAAAAATAAAAGATTCATGAAGGTGACTGCGGAACAGAAAGCATCAAGATTGCTGTGATCATATATATAGCACTAAAATAACTGTATTTTACATCTATAAAGCAAAACTGATCTTCCGAGCACAAATTCAAATAAAAATCACGAGATATTAATGCTCCATGATCTTCTGCTTTCTACAATCTAACTTGTCATTTCGCTGATTAGATAACTATTGTCAGCGGCTTCTGGTTGATTTGGGAACCTGAGATTTTGTAATGGACACCAATAGCGGATGTTATCAGAACCGATTCGAATCCGGTCAAGCTATCAGATCATCGGTCCAATTAGTAAATCATTGATCCAACGGCTCGGTCGATTGACATTATAATATAACATATTTTTGCGACATTAAGTATTAAAAAAAAGATGAAATAATGAAAATAATTTTTAAGTCCCAAGTGTTAGTTTACATTTTTTTAATAACTGGGCCAATGCTAAACCCTAAAGTTGAATTAATATTTGTTCTCATTTGAATAGACACATGAATGCTTGATCCGCTAGTTACCAAGTTTTTCCTGGTTTCTCTAAACTTTTCTGATTTGACCGAGTTCTGATCCTTAACACCAACCCAGTTCGGCTAAAAGGTCTAACGATCTGATTTTTGATGGGATAAGCTGGTCCAATATAGAGTATAAATAAATAAATAAATAAATAATAAAGGGTTTGATGCTTTTTTTATTAATATATATTTTGATTAGCTTGCACGTTCAATTAATTCTATAAAATCTAAAACTAATAATAATTTAAATCTCTAATAACCATTTTACTAACCTCCGAAAAACATAAACAATTGCTTAATCCAAAACTCTTTAATTCTCGTCACCTACAAATGTTAGGTGAGGCTATCCTTCACAGGGAAAGAGCATGACCGTGGAGCTCGGTGCATTTAGGAGACGGAGTCAGTGTACTGACCGAATCATTCTTCGATACCAAGAATGAATTTGATGCTAAGATGTCCAGAGTCTGCTAACTTACATTCCAACGACCACCAATCACGTTCAATAGCTCAAATATAAATCCCCCAGCATGATTTCAAGCACGAGAATTCACCCGCGCGATGCCAGACATGCTTCAATACTCCCAAAATAAAACCGTGGATTTTAGAGTATCTTTTTTTACTGCAACAGTGGTAAATCAGTAATTTTCTTTTTTAGTATTTTCTCTTTATATTTGATTTTTTTAAGTTGATCCTTATATTTTTAAAATATATGATTTTTTACTCTAAATATTTAAATTATCTACACTTGGCCTATTTGTATTATGTTTTTGTGCTTATCCTCAATCTTCTGTAATTTGTTTTGGATTTTTTTTTAAAAACTATTACATAGATTTAAAAATAGTGCTTCGATATAAATATAGCAGCGTTATTTTATTTTTCCACAATAAAAAATGAGCTTCAAATCTTATATTTTTATTGACGCACATGATCTTCATTATATTCTATTATATATAAATATCTATTTTTTATTTACAATTATATTTTCTTGCTTGTTATTAAGAAAAAAATCAATAAAACCTACACATTAATTCATTTACGTTATACATAAATAGTAAAATAGATTAATATTTTTTATATTTATTTTCATAAATAATTCTTGATTTATTTAGTTAAATCCAAGTATAAATTTTTTAATTTGCAATTAGGATTTTGTTGAAAAAAATGCATTTGAAAAGATTGAAAATTTATTCTTTAATACTCGAAAACTGCCTTCTCTTACCAAACAAGTTATAAAAATTAAATCCATTTTTAAATTCTCCTTGCTTTTATATTTATTCTCAACAATTTAAATAACTTTGTTTTATTTAAATTAAATTTATAATTTCATTATTTTTCTAAACTTATTTTTATCTCTTAGCATTTATATCATTGAGAACCAATCTCTCATTTTTTTTTATTAATCTTTTATATGCTTAATTGTTTTTTTGTAAATTCAACATTTGTTTCATTAACAATTAGGCATTAATTTTTCTTTATCTATTTTTTTTTTGTGAATTATATATATATTCGGAAGATCACCCTAAAGGGCCTCAACACATCCTAGTGTAGAATACAAGCCCAGCAAGGGAAACAAACCGGGGCTCCTAAAAAAGAACAGGTAAAAAAACCAAGAATGAACTTCATCGTGATAACCTTATGGAAAATCCCCACAAATAAGTTGTGCATATACGCTACTCGATATTTCGAAGACACAAGATAAGTTCATAAATAAAAAAAAACTTGTTTAAATTAAGAAAAAGTGATCACTCGACCAAATGAAGAACAAATTGGTGGAAAACACCAACTGATACAAAAGCCCCTGATTAACTGACTACAAAATACCTCACTGCCAGCTACAAAAATCCTGAGTAACTGCAAGAGTAAAAACCAAAAGTATCAGAACCAAGTAAAAGATAGATCTCCATCACATCACACTCCAAAGACTAAACCAGGCACTGTAAATTGTGGTCACGAAGCCAGTGGAAGAAATCATATAGGTGGGTGCTTTTATTTTATCAACTGATTCGTGCATACAATAGTCAAGCACGGTTTACAGGCCAACTTGGAATAAATAAATAAATATCTTGGTAGTTTGAGTGTGAGAAAATAAAGGCTCCCCTTCATTTTGTAAAAAAGCTGTAATAAACCTCCAGCTTCCAGAGAATATCATTTGCAAAATAGGATTTTAAAATTAGCCGAACAAAGAAATACATCAACAGCAACCATTTACCAACAGCATCACAATCATTTCCCAGACAACAATCCCACAAACCAATCAAAGTAAGTCTACGTTCTATCACAAAAAATTACCCAACAAACCTGCACATTAGATCCTAATCTTATAGAGGAAAAATTGAGATTAAAGTGACAAGGTTAGGGCAGGAGTGCAGTTTTATTACAACCATAACCAATCCTACATAAAGAAAGCACTAAAAGTAAGAAGCAACACAAAAATGAGCTATCAGCAATGATTGCAGGACAAAGTGTTTCACAGATAACTGTACCTCAGATATTGCTGGGATACATGAAAACCCGTACTCCAGCTCCCTGCAAATAAGCCAAAAATTGATTACAAAAGGCAAAATAGGCAGAATCGATGGCATACCAATCATAAAAGCTTTGTTTATCATTTTTTAACAATACCATTGACTTTGGAGGCAGATTGGATTTGAACTTGGCTCTCACTACACCGCTGTTACCATGAGGCCTGGTGACCTTGCCCCAAATGCAGCGATAATGAGATCCATCCCTTTTCACCTTGGCCTTGTAGATGTATGCCATCCGCTTCCCAGCATACCATGCAACCTCTTCTTTTGTGTTGACCCCCTCGATCTGGATCAGTGATGTGTTGGGATATTGGTTGGACTTCGACCTGCAGAGAAAACAATATTTTAATCTCCAAACGAATCCACACGCCATATCCGGACTCTGTTCCATTTCTTGTAACATACTATTCACTTGCCGAAGCTCACACAAAAGAATAAAATTACCAGCAGTGATCCACTAAATTAGTTGCGCACTAATTAGCAGTTAAATATAGTTCATCGTTAACACTGCCAACTTGTTTTTTACCAAAAAATATTCTCTAGTAACTAGCTAATAGGAGCATTTCTTTTGATGGAAGGCATGTACTCTAAATAAAACAAGAAGCTAATAATTCAATTAGCACAACAGAATCACACACAGTAGACTCTGAGTAACCTAATCCGTGATTCAACTACCCTGATCTCTTACTTTCTCATTCAAATTTCCATGTAACCAAACAAAATCATAAAACACAAATCACGAGATTAAAATCACAGTGTACTAAAGCCAGGTTTCGGTTCTTACCTCTTGTAACCCAAGACTGTTCCCCGTACATAAAGCCTAGAATGAAAGAGAGAAAATGAAACGAAAGCAATTATTAGCTTATATCCGTAAATTCTTAAAAACTGAACGCTTTTATTCTTTAAGCATTTGCGTATGAGGGAGCGCATGCGAGAATAGATCGCAGACCTGACTCGCTCTCCTTGACGTCCCTTCACCATTTCAATTCGCCGAGTCCAAACTCCCTCGCAAAAAGCGGCTCACACTCCGTAGCGGCAACGCGTATACCTGAAAACCCTAAATTCTGGCTCTTTAAGGTGTTTATATAGAGGAAGGAGAGTTCGTAGGCCGGGCTTGTGGACAATAGGAACAGGCTTTTAGTTGGTCCTCTGGCCCATCTTAAATTTAGTGAAGAAACACTTTTGTGCCAGTTACGTTTATATATGTGTGTGTAGGCCTGAGATCAGTTCCTGATGCTCCTAATCTTTCGGCTCTCATGAAATCCTTCACGGTTGGGTAGCGTCAAAATTTCATGATCCTAGAAGTAAACAAATTATAGGAACAACAATCATCGGTAAAACTGCTAAATGTTTGATATCGTTAGTTTTAAAATATATATTTTTATTTTTAATATAAATATACAAAATAATTGAAAAATACTTTAATAATAGCGAGAATTGGTCAAAAGCAAATAAAATAAAAGTTATAAATACATGACTGCTGATGGTATTCTAGAAAAAATAAAATAAATGACAAGGAATGGAGGATAATACTTGCATTGGATGCTTGTTCATTAACCTGCGTACTCATCCGCATATAAATAATTTCATAAAATCTTTGAAATCTAGCTAACAACATCCCCCCCCTCCTTTTTCTATTTTTTGCAGGGGTCAATTCCACCTGCAAAAAAGTCCACCAGCAAGCAGCTCAAATTGTAACAACCTCAAAAGACCCATCCGAACAATTGAAGAATCCCATACTGGAAAAGGTTGTGAGAAGCTCATTAATACATGTGTCTTAGATTATCTTTCACTTGAAGAGTTTCATTGAAGTTATGAAAGACGATGCGGGAATTGCAGAGTCTCCCCCACTTCCATTTTTGAAGATGAAACCGCTACGGATACGCCCAGTTTCTTGGTCAAAGGAATGTTTTTGTTCTCAGAGTTTCAAAAATAAAAATCCAAGCTTTTGAACAGTTAATTAGACTAGTTATCCGGTGCAGTCTTGACAAAGAAGATATGGCACGATAATTTTGCTAGATCTTGCTAAATAAGCAGCGCCAATAGCAGATATGAAAAAAAACGTGCTGCCTTCACGGGTTGCAATCACATTCTTACAGAAACTGAGAACAGGGAGGTTAATGGAATAAATAGAGTAGCACGCTGGAGAACAAAATTATAAAAACACAAAGCAGCGATTTGAAGGGGTTCGCCCCATGACTTCAGCAGAGACTTAATTTGGCATATGATATTTTAATTGAATTTTGTTGATTTGCCAGATGAGATTTCCAAAGTCGAAAATTCTAGCTTAAATGAAAATGAATGACAAATTCTTCTAGTTCTACAAACGCACGTCTCAGTTCCAGTGTAAGAAGGATAGTTTTTTTTTTCCCGACAGCTCAAAACTCAATTTGCTCAAATGTTGATAATAAACTTCAATTTTTCCCATTCCGCAACCAGAACTACAAGGAAAACTGTACTCGCAACAGTCCATGAATGAAATTTGTATTAAGACTAAACAAAGACAACTGACTCTCTCACCGCGGCCACTGCAATAGCAACAAAAAGGGTTTGCATCACAGTACTTGCATGAAGCATCAAAACACTGTTTGTAGTTTAATATCTATAATTGTGACAATTGACAGTTAGAGTTCCAAGGTCCCTAATTGATTTGTATTCATACTATGCTAAACATTTTGAAGAATAGATCTATATTAAATAACAAACTCCAATCACAATCTATACCATGGAGATTAGGAAGAGCGAGAGATGATGCAGTCATGGAAGGATACTGTTCCAGAGAGCAAGTATTTTAACCCCCCAGACAAAGTTAGCATGCCATGAATAAGCTCGGTTAAAACTAAAGAAAAGAATAACCATACCACCCCATGTTTGTGTGGTATAGTATCAGCGTTGGAGATATCAGCCTTGATGCCAAGCCACTCCTTTGTGTTTGCTTCTTCATCGTTTATGCTATTCTTGAGAATATCAACTTGTTCTTTACATGCTTCAATAAATGCACTAACCTGCAGAAAATGTTGTTACAGAAAATGATCACGAAAAACAGTCCCATACATGCGAAGGTCAGATAAAGATAGAGAAGATCAGGCGGCGAGAAGGACAATCCAAGTTATTTTCAATTGCTGCTTTAATGAACATACATGGAATTTGTGGTACCTCCAACAGAATAGAAGAGAGAGTGAGAAGTACATTAGGACATACAATTAAACCTAGGAGTCGATCACAGCAATGTTCATGGAGCTAATAACCCATATGGAAGGCCAATGCTTCACTTCCAGGCCTCAAAACAAGATAAGCTAGTTAAAAACAGCACCCGATGAAAAATCAATGACATAAATAATACTAACATTACTTCCTCTATCAAGCACAGATAATTGAAAGATGGATTATATCTACACTGTCCCCAATAATGCACGAGACATTGACCCGATAGACTATAAGACCCCACAACTTACCTCTTGTTCAATACCATCCTCTACTGTTCAGTGGTACGATGCAGATCGACATAATCCTTCCTGTGCTTCAACATAAGTTGTTCAAATGCCCTAATATTTTCAAGCTAATACGTACACCAAATGAACCAACCAAAAAAAAAGAAAAAAAGAATCAGTTGGTCAGACATATATAACTTGCATGATCATCCCAAAATGCTCCTTTTTGTTTAGAAAAATAACAATAAAATTGGAAACTTCAGCCTAAACTATATATATATATATAAACGAGGTTAGCATAAACAAACATTGTTGCGCATAGTGGCAGCTCCAAACATACCGTTTTAAGAGCACCTCTAGTGAACGGTGATCTTCGCCGTGGTTTATGAATAATGAAAGAAGCCATAATAGCTGCCAATTTGGACTGTCAAAACGCAGGCACAACACTAAATTCAGCACCAATGATATAAGGGGGAGACTGTAATTTGAAGAAGCAAATAAATAAAATTATTGAAAACTTTACCTCATTGTAACCTAAGGAAATAGCACTGTGCCTCACTGCATCTTTAAATTCCTCTGTTCTATCTCTAATTATCGCCATATTATCTTTATACCATCGCCATTAAATTACTTTCACATACTATAAAATGGCTAACTGTATCGAGCCGAATCGAAAAATTCCAGACAGTGTAAGCGAAAAAGAAATTTAACTATGATAAAGTTGAAGTTGCAGAATTGTTAGGCTCGAAAGAGAGAGGCCAAGAACGCAGCGTTTTCTTGTCTTTTCTATTTTCTTTCTAATAAATAGACTTGGTTGGGTCCATCATAATAAAAATAAAAGAAAAAATAATCGGCCCATCAAATTTACAGCCCGTCGTCGTGTATAATTATTTTATGACTAAACCAAACGTGCCCTTGCTGAATCTCAATTCAATTCTCAAAATTGCTTGACAAGACAAGAGGCCTCAACCTCAACGCTCTGATTTGGGCTAAGGAATTCAAGTATCAGAGAAGCAGCCTTGCCTTAACAGGTTATTTTACAAGTACAAATTAAGCATTTTACTCTTCTGTTCACTGCAATTTCGGCTCCTTTGTATTGAATTGTCTTGGTTTTGGTACTCTCTTTTTGATCTGCTTGATTTGTATGGCTAACCCTCTTTAATTGGCCGCATTTTGACAAAAAAAAAAATCTATTTATGTTGCCAAAGATGGCGTTATATGTTTTCGTGTCCACTGCCTCAGATTTGTTCTCTTTCAATTTCATTATATTAAAGCAGTTTTTATGATATGAAATTAATGATTGCAATATTTATAACTCACATTTCTATCTTTGGGTCAAAACAAAAGGTAGAGATAAATGGGATTTATGGGCACGATTTATAGGCTAGCACAGGGTTGATACAGTGATAAATCCCATTTTTACACGCATAAGAGTACCTTGTCTGTTACAATTGCTGGTTTTCGCTTTAATGTGCACCTTTTTCCTCTTCATTATTTGGAATTTCATTGATTCATGGAACATGAAATTTGGGTTTTGTGTGGTTAACTAGGGTTTTCTTGATAATGTAGGAAATGGGTTTGTGGACGTTATTGGAGGGATTTCTGCTTCTTGCAAATGCATTTGCAATATTAAATGAAGATCGTTTTCTTGCACCTAGAGGATGGAGCTTCTCTGAATTCTCTGTAGGTCGAACAAAGTCTCTGAAAGGGCAGCTTATAGGTCTCATTTATGCGACCCAGTATATGAGAGTTCCACTTGTAATACTCAATTCCATTTGCATTTTTGTAAAGCTGGTGTCTGGATGAAGATGCTGAGGTAAGTTAACACCGTATATATATGGTTGTTTCTATGTGTGATAGCTGGTTTAGATTCTATGGCTAAACCTGTTTTTGGTCAAGTAACAATGCCCTTTTCATGACAGTTAGCCCTTACCAATGATAGGGACTTTATGTTAAATGTGAAATGGATAGAAACCGAGTTCTTTCATTATGATGCTGTTGTAGTGACATGAATTTGGTGATAGATGAGGTAGAAACTTGAGACTGGCAGCCTTTGTCACTAGTAGACTTTAATCATCGCTTGTATGATTTGAAAATTACAATTGTTTAGATCGGGCCTCATGTAGAATAAGGGTTCAATAGTGTTGCGGTAGGGAATGGTTTTCTTTTTTTTTCAGCTTCTTTTTAAAAGACAGCAAAAGTCAGGGGTTGATCTACGCTTACACAGTGTGAGAAATAAGTAACAAGGATCACAGAAATTTTAAGGGGGGCAAATCCTTTCAAGCATCACATGTAGTTACTTGAAAGGATCCCCCCCCTTTAAAATTAACCAGGTGGGAAGAGAACTACATGTTGTATGTTTGGATCGACTTTATACTAGAGCTGCCTAAGGCAAAGTTGATATCAAATATTATAGTAAGATGACTGGATGTGATATCTCTCTTCTTTGATGTCATATTGATTGATGAAACCCGCATATTCTTTGCTTAGTGCATACATTGGTTATTGCCTGGTCTTTGATTTTTGTTGCTTCAACTCATAAGGTGACTAGTTCTAGAAGGATTGTTTTAGGGAAAAAATGAAGTGAATGCTTAAAGTTCGTTGTTGATAGAGACCTCTGTTCCTTCAGCTTCACTTGACACTTTCTCTTTCATTGCCTCTCTCTCTCTCTCTCTCTCTCAGTTAACACAGAGTTCAGGAGTTTTCATATGAACTTGAATCTAGTTGTGCATTTCTGTTTATAACTATTTTTGTGTGATTAATTGAGTTCCTTTTCTTTTCTGTGGCAGGAGCATTCATGGAGTTTGGCCAATAGGATTTTAAACAATATTTTATTTTAGAAAGGCTGAGGAGGCATGCGATTCAGAAACTCCAAGAGACGCTTGATTTGGAATATCCTTTCTCGCAGTTAGTGATTTTAAGGTTTTTTCTGTTGCTTAAAAAACACGACCAGATGTGGGATGAAAATGGCATGGATTCTGCACAATTTTATAATGTTTGTATTGTTCGACAAGTTTCAAAGTAACTAACCTACTATGGCACTATTAATGCTTTGTTATCAACCTAATTATTATTCATGATTTGATGTTGTCATAATGTTTTTCCTTCAGTTCTCGATAGATTCTGTATGGTAGTGCGAGGAACACCTTTACTAATGGTGTAGTGGATGTATTCTGCTCATGTTATGCTTCTGTGTGAAACTAATTAAGACTTGACCTTTTGATTCCTAGGAACATTTGGTGCTCGTTTCGTCAGTGACGTGAGTGGCTTCATGTGATTCTGCATGCAAGCAGATGTTGAAATAGCGATGTTGGTCCCTTGTTTTTTATTTAATTAGTGCTGATTCTAATAAGCTAAGTCTGATGCTTGCCCAAATTTTTTCATAAAACAAGAGGTAAAGAAAACACTCTTTTCATCTCTCCGTGTTTTCTAACAAATTATCGAGGGCCCAATCTCCAATATCCATTATTAGGATTCTATGACCTCTGTACGAGCTATACTGTGATGGAGAGAGCACAAGTCCAGGGCAGAAGATCTTTTAGCTGATTAAACAAAACTAGTTACGACATTGGGTTGAACTATGCTGGATAACTGTTTTTGCTATAATTTATGATGGCATCTAATTTTTGCATGCTTTATCTGAATATCAATTGGAATAAAGAATTTTTCAGGATTATTATAATTCTTCTGGATATAATTGGACTATCAGACCATCATCATATATCAGATCAGGCAACCATTGTCCTGCGTTTTAAAGCAGAGAATGGGCTCAGTGGAAAAAAACTTAACGTTTCCTTTATTATCATGGAAGCTTTGCAAGGAGTATTTTGTTGCTACACTCACAGCTCTCCCTCCGCAATAAATTTGAACAGTACGAGAGACTTCCAAAGCATTTTTTTTTTCCTTTACTCAACCAATTTATGAGCAGTTGATTTTATCTGAATTTTCGTGCTCGACAGTTGCAGTAAAAGAAAAACACTAGTCCGGATTCCAGTCTTCCCTATATATCTGCAGAAAATAAGTACACTATATGTTTTGCTGATAGCAGAAAATAAATTCGCTATTAAGAAAAATGCATAAAAAATTCAAGTACTGAAAAAAGGAGAGAGACTAGGTCTAAATAAAGTTGATTCCAGTCTTCCCTATATATCTGCAAATACGCTATATGTTTTGGAATCTACAGCAATAAGCCTCAGAGCCGAAACTGCTGCTGCAATTGACATGAGGCCGAAGAAACAAACATTGAGCCAATGCCAAAGCTTTTGTAGAGAAGTCAATTTGTTATGCCTTGCTTTAAGGTACATGTGGTTAGCAAGAATAAATGTCAATGGAAAGGTGCTGATGGCGCCAGTAAGGCTCATAAAATCTCCCAGGAAGGGCAGAAGAGCTGCCACCAGTGTGTTAATGGTTAGGTAGCCACCTCTTACGCCAATCCTAAACGACAAGTTTCGAATCGCGAGCGGACTTCCTTTAATCCCAAACTTTGTATCCAAATACTCATACATTGGACTTGCGAATATCTACAAGAAGCATATGAAAGTTAGCGCAGCAGTCAAAAAAAAGATAAAAAGAGGTTTTCAGAGAGCACAAATCTTGAATCATTTACGTGCAAAGCAATGACTGTTTGCAGGAAGGCAGATATGTTGGCCAATGCCTTCACCCAGACCGGGCCACTGACGCTGCTAAGCAAATAGGTTGAAGTTGAAGCTCCATAAGCCCAGTATCCGATGAATGTCACTGCATACATCGGTAAAACTCCAGCCGTGAATTGGAAGTAAAGTGCTTTCATCATGTTACTGACAACGGGCTGTTTTATTGTTGCCTGTTGCAAATTAATCAACAAAAGACTTGTTAAGTTTTGAAGGCAGAGCGGACAAAACAGGAGAAAAGGGCAGAAGCAAAAATGTAGATTCAATATCCATCATTTGATCTGCTTGATTTGTATGACTCACCCTCTTTAATTGGCCGCATTTTGACAAAAAAAATACAGCTATTTATGTTGCCAACGATGGCATTTTATGTTAAAAATAATGCCATCAACGGGCGCCTCAAGAAGTATGCACTATTGTGACTACCGAACACAGGTTTCCAAAGAGTATGTGAAAAAGGATCCAACTTCAATAAATCTCAAGTTATCAATAGAATAACTGCTAGATTAAGATAACTATTCTGTAAAAATGCATAAATTCCCAAACCATAATTATATGACATCATTTTTATTTTATTTAGATGGGGCAAAAGAGCACTCCCAGGTTCTGTGAAAAGTTCAGACTTGAATCCCTCGCTTACCTGTATTTCTGGAAGCATTCCTGTATTAAATGCAAAAACCAGATTAGCAGATGCCCCTATTGTTGTAAAGATTTTGCCTGTTGTTGTTCCTGGAATGCTGTAATCCCTGGCTGGTGCTTCTATTCCTACAACAGCATAGATATTAATGCAATTGAGAGTTAGAAAAACAATGGCCAGGGCTAGAAAAATAAGCGAAACAGGAAAGAATCATGTAAATTACTGTCAAACTCAAATTCAAAGTAGTAACCAAATAGGAAAGGAAACAAGGTAGTATAAAAACTGAAGGAAAAATGAAATTAAAAAAATATCAGAAAAACTCCTTGAAGCAATATGATCTATAAGTTGTTAATTCTGACAACCCAGGGACAACATAAAGTATGAAAACAGAAGTAAAAAACATACAAAAACAAAATGCACAGCCGAGTTCAATGAAACTCAAGGATTATATCGAACTGTGTCAAATTTACTATTGCTGTGTATTTCAGACAGTGTACAACATCAAAAGGAAAGGAGTTATGATCAGGCATTTACCGGTTGGTTGCAAAGAGAATAGCCAGAGAACTGTGGATGTCCCAGGGATGAAAAGCAGGAATCATATATATTTCAAATATACACATGTGGTTCTCTGCATAGGTAATTGCTTTATCCAAAGGATGTATTTTCCATCTATCTTGAAAACATATTGCAGTTACGGGCACAGTACAAAGGTTTTGCAATATCCCTTTTATAGAAATCCATCGTTTATTCAACTCAAACAAATAGTAAAAGTGAAAAGAGTGCGTGAAGTACAGTACATGGAATTACTGAAATGAAATACAAACAACAGTCTACTATGGCACAAAAATTCACAGCATGTATACTTACCATCTTTAACAGAGAGCACAAATGCCACTACTATATATATCAGGCTGAGAACCGTGGAAACTCCAAGCCAAAGTCTGAGAGCTGACAAATGGGGAATCGATATGCCAAACAAGGCACATACGAACCCAGAAATGGCAATAAAGTATGGGAGTTTCATGACATGGTCATCGCTAAAAAGAACATAGATGGCCTGCATAGCAAATGTATAGAATTAGAAAAAAGAAGGGAGAAACCTGGAAGTAACTTCATATAATCATGCAAATGAACTTGTTTCACCCAGTAAGAAGAATTGAAAATCAATGCTCCTCTTATAGGCTGTAGCTTGTTCACAATTGATTAATTCATTGATATAAAAGAAAAGAGATGACAAAAAGCATATTTTTTTAATGAAAAACTGAGAAATCAAACTTTATTGACAAAAGCAAGTGGAAGAAAAAATTTCCTCCTGAAAAGAGCATAATGAACTGCAAAAAAGAATCCCAGTTAGACCAGACATGTTAATCCTGCAGTGACAAGGAAACCGATAAGACTACTGTGTTGTTACCTTTAAGGCTGATCCAGCCAAAATGATGTATCCAGTGTTAATCATAAAAAGATTAACATACTGCAATGCCCAGGTAATAGAATAAGCCTTCCTACCTGCAGTGAAGAGGCCCCATCAAACACAAGGAAGTGGTGATAAATTAATGTGCAAGACAAATATAAAAAAAAAAAAATGTATAATAGATCCTTATTCATTTCTTTTTCACATACCATAGATAAACCCTGCGAGATCTCTGTATCTGATATGTCTCCTCCCACCAAATTCATGGAGCTTTGCAACAAGAGAATTTGCATACAGTGATATTGCAGTGGCTATAATCAAACCTATTACTCCAGGTACCCAACCCAGGGGAACCATAATGGTACCAGAATACCCCAATACATAGGCACTGTTGATACCGGTGGTGAGTACAAAACCAACTTGAAACCATGAATCTGTATATTCCGACATAGAAAATCAAACGACCTTGAAACTGCAATTTAGTGCCCAGACCATGAAACACCCTATTATCAAAAATCCATTTTCCGAACGTTGAAAGATCAATCAGAAAAAAAGATATCATAATAAAAAATTCCCATTAAAACACAGAACTCTATCCAAAGCAGAATTTCTTTTTCAAAAAGGTAAAAACTTTATTAATATTCCAAGGAATCGAAAACGAACTGAAGTGTATGTTTTTACTCAGGCAACCGCTTTCATATTAACTGATAGAAGATACAAAACACAAAATCCTATGAAATGGAAAAGAAAGATTCATTATGCCGGAAGAAAAGGAAACAAACCACTGCTAATCTGATGGGCAGTCTCAGGAATCACAACTGCGGAGTTTTCCTCATCAATAACTTTTCGAGACATGTTAGAATGCCCGACTCCATCTCCATTATTCACTTCCATTACAAAGCCTGGCTCTCGGCGATAATTAGTCTCTTGACTCTTGTCCTCCTACCAAGAGCGGCTGGTCCTCTGCCTCCTGAATTGTTGTGTATGTAACACCCAGATTATAGAATGAGCATCTGCTTTCTATATATATATAGGAATTATAGTTGTCTATCTTGAGGCAGAGAGTTAATCGCAGCCAGTAAAGCGAGACTTTATTTTTGGTCCTGAATTGTCGGTATGAAAAAGCGAATCATTGTTGCTGCTGTTTCTCTCTGTACTTTTCGTATAGGGTCCGAAGCAGTTGTTTTCAGTTGAAAGATCCCATCATTGGTCAGCTCAGATTTTTTCCCTTCAAATTGCGTGCCACTATAAGTTATTGAAAATTAATAGGCGCCAGACCTGGTTCCCTGCTCACTCTCTTCTCTTGTTCACACAATAGATTTTACTTTACAGTGAGCAAAGCTGTAATTATTAGATAATTACAATAAAAGAGAGAGATAAGCATTAAGAATTAAAAAAATTACAAATAAAAGAATTCTGATATTTTTTTATAAGTCTACTCATCATCATAATATATATATAATCATCGCAATAATTTCTATTTCTTATATTTTATTTTAATTAATTCAGTTCCTGTATTATTAATATTATTTTCAATTAAAAGATCTGCAGTGGCAAGTAGTGATAAGTTGAGCATCTTTATTTACTTTTTTTTTATAAAAAAAAAAATTCCATGATGTGACATCAACTGAGGAGATTGGTTAATTACTATATATTTTTTATTATTATTATCATCAAATATTTAGAGTGTCAAAAATTTTATTCCAGCGTTTTAGAAGTATTTTTGAATTTTTTTTATTTAAAATTAATTTTTTTGATGTTTTAAATCAATTTCATATATTAATGTGAAAAATAATTTTTAAAATAAAAAAAATATTATTTTAATATATTTTAAACAAAAAAATACTTTCAATAATAACTTCAACCCTCTCCAAACAATCGCTATGTATACAAAGTCAATCCTTTTATACCTGTATAGTTATTTCCGGAAATTTCTTCTCACGTGGTAAAAAAGCGTTGCTCTGTAAGAAGAAGACAGGCATATATTCAAGGACGGAGGAGGAAAAGGTTAAGCCAGTAGCTGATGTAATTCGACAAAAAGGTAACCGATGTTTGAGAAATTCAAAAATGTCTGCAAGGGGAAGAATGAATTGAATAGAAACGACGGCGCACCGCTCACTGATGTCATGTTCGTTAACATAAAATGAATGTCCGTAGCTTTTTTTCAAACCACTTCTCAAATTAGAATTGTGTTGTTCGTGGATTTGGATTTCATGTTATGAGAAGATCGGTGTTAGCGGTAGCAACTCTTTTAATGCACCGGAGGGAGATTGGAAATATGTTTTTATTAATATTTTTTCTTCAATGTGAGGTGACAGCAAATAAAATATTGGCGATGATAAAAATGGTGTGATGCAATTGATACGTAAAATATATGATAATATTTCTGATGAATAAATGCTTCTCTCTCCAATGCAGGCATGATATACAAGCAAAGAAAAGGCTGTATTAAGTAAAAAAGAATATAAATGGCTACTTACAGGCTGATACATAATGGAGGAATATATTCCTCGAGCTTCGGCAAAACAATAGCATCCCATATTTTTTCCATACAAGTTGCAGATTTTCTTTCCTTTAAGACTCCCCTTCAAGCTGGCATGTGAATGCCAAGAATTCTCAACTTTCCTAAATGATGATGGAAATCTGCTTATCCTAATGGTTTGGCAAGTATATCTACAATTTGTTCATGAACTCTGTCACAATCCAACTCAATTCATTCATGATAAGAATTTGCTGTAATGTGTAAAGCAATTTGATTATCATGACATAGCTTTGCTGACCCGTGATGATCAACACCAATCATTCAACAAATATCTCAACCAAATGAGTTCAGAAGGGACTGCCATTGACTTGTACTCTGCTTCTACCAAAGATCTTGATGTGAGTTGTTTGTTTTTTAGGACAATGGTGCTTGACCAGGATATATAAAATATCTAATGACTGATCTTCTAGTTGTTGGATATCGAACCCAATTTGCATCACAATAGCTAACCAAGTTTAATTGTTCATGTAAAAGGAAGAGCATACTCCGACCCGGTGCTCAATAATCGATTAAGTTTAATTGTCCATGTGGAGGGAAGAACAGACCTTGACCTAGATCTCTTTTCAAGTACAGTAGAGGACATTGCACAGCGTCAAGATGTGATCTTCTAGGTTTTTGTATGAACTGATTTCACTATAGAGACTGGATACGTGATGCCTGGTTTGATAATGGTGAGGTAAATTAATTCACCTACTAGCCTGCGATATTGAGGGGGTGTTTGGGAAGCCACCCAAAAGCGCTTTTGGGTGCTTTTGGTCCATTTTTTTTTTTTTTTTTTGAATTTTAAAAACATACGGTTAGTGTTTTTAGATCATTTTGCATGAACTGATTTAATATAGAGACTGGATACGTGATGCCTGGTTTGATAATGGTGAGGTAAATTAATTCACCTACTAGCCTGCGATATTGAGTTTGATTTTTGAAAAGTTCATCGTCAGGGCGAGTCAATTTGACATTTTGTTCTACTTGAAACTTTGCAGGTCTGACACCAAGTAAATCGATTTCTTCCAACATGTCCAGAACATATTTTTTGCTAATTGATGATGATACCAACCTTTTATCAAGCAACCTCTACACCCAGAGAATATTTCAATGGTCGAAGTTTTTTAATTTTAAAACAGGTGCTCACAAAATTGTCCAAAGCAATTTTCTTGAATCTTCATGAAAGTGAGCAATATGTTTGGTTTGTTTGAAACTAATAATTTTTTATGATAGGAAACTCTATCTTTTAAAAAATATATTTTATAGATCCAAGTGAACGAGTAAAATTTTAGTTGTTTTATGTTTTTTTTTTAAAATAAACGTTTTAACTTGAACATAAAACTTATTATCCAGATCATAAATTATTTATTATCACATCATATTTATTGCAGACTCAATGCAAACGTGAATTTATGGAACCAATTCTGTGATTCTTGTTTGACATCGTAAAGTGATTGTTTTGGTCGACAAGCAATGTTCTCCTCATGTTGCAAAAAAATATTTTATTATTGATTGTGCCTCTGATTTAAAATTCATAAGAAAAATGTGACCATCAATTTGGATACCAAAACAACTCTTGGGTGATCTGAGTGGTGTAAAGCAAGTGGATCTGAAACGTCCATTTGTGATTATGCGATCTTTAAAAATATATGGGAAAATTTTACCATATATTAAAAAAAGAAAAAAAAATCAATCACTATCAATGGGTAAAAAACACATGGAGAATATATATAAATATATATAGTCGTTAATTAGAATTAGAATTAGAATATTCATTCTGTACTTTTCTTCGTGTTCCTTTATTCCTTGTTTATAGTTCATACGGCACCTAAGGCTTGAAGAAGGAAAATAACGTGTTGACTCTCTATCAACGGAATAAACACATGGCCATGATTTCTCCGAGTTATCTATCTATGGACCTTAAACCTTGCTGATCTTTTATCTTTTCAGGAAGGCAATTCGAATTCAGTTTATACAGCTAATTTATCCGACCAAGATGCCTCGTTCAACAAGATAACAAGAAGAATTTGCTAATCTTTATCTCTATTTCCTCTGCTTCAATATCGTAAAATTTAACCGACTTGACAAGTGAGCAAGTAGTTGATGGACGGATCTTTCAATGGAATTGGAAGGTCCACGCTGAGGCGGGTACTCGGATCTGAATTTTCTACTTCCAAATCGCGAGAACATGAAAACGAAGGTCGGAACAGAAGGTGAGAAGGAGTACTCGTACAAGTTAAGAATTGCCGGGGAGGAGTTTTTCTTCCATTTCTTTTCGTCCCCGAGACAGCATCCATATCTCTCCGTGGGCACTGGCAAGCTAGTAGTTCGCTCTGTCAACAGTGTTTTTCAGTGCCAAATTAATATAAGAAAAGTGAGGTTGTAAGGATTCCTTTTAGTATCTTTAAGAAATGAAAAAACTTTTTTCATGAGAATAAATACCAACGACTGTAATTTCATTATTACTAAGTGAATGTTTCGTACTGTAATTTAATTTTTTTTATGAAAAATTATATTTTTTTAAATTATTTTGATATACTAATATCAAAATTATTTTTTAAACAATAAAATAAAAATTATTTTAATAATTTTTTAAATGAAAACTATTTTTGAAAAAATAACCTAACCAACTACACTTCAAATATACACTTAAACATTTAATATTAAAAAACTATCCCACTTAAGAATATTAATTTTAAATTTTAAGATTAAAGAGTTTTTATTTTATTATATATGTTAAAAAAAATGCGTTAATTATAAGCACCGCACATTATTTATGCCGCGTTGGGTAGGGGCAGGAGTACATCTCAGAAAGTAATACCAAAAGCAAGATCAAGTCAGCACCGTATATTTATGCTTCGGAATGTTTTTCAACACAAATATAATCCATCATTTTTATAATATTATTTTGGGATAAATCAATTTTAATAATATTTGCGAGAGGGACATAAACCGTTTATAAGAAGTAATTATAAAAATATAATTTAAAATTCCAATCGAGAGGAACATAAACCGTTTACCAATTTATAATATATATATGCTTCAACAAAGAAGTAATTATAAGCAATACATTTTTAAAATATACAAAAATAAAGGAATTCTATGGACCACATGAAGATTGTGACTGCAGTGCCCTAAAAAGGTGTGCCAAATAAATTAATTCCATGAAAAGCAAATAAAGAAAATTCCAATCTGGGTGGAAGTCTTTGTCCGTGACGTGGCAGACTTTGTGTGTTCAGTAATATATTTCAGAGAGTATTTTAATTAAAAATATATTAAAATAATATGTTGCTTCCTACATTCTAAAGTTATTTTGAATACAAATTTATTTTATATGTTTTTGTATCTCTTCAATCCTGAATACTAAATTAAAGGCAACCCTTGAAGATCAAGGGTAAAGATTATGCAGTAGCCAATAAGCATTCAGAGCAACAAACATGACCTTTTGCCGACCATTAAAAGACAAAGCCTCTTGGGCTGAGGAAGCTCCAATTGGGTCTAGCAAATCATTGCATGACTGGTTTCACTAATCCTGGATACAGATTAATGGCCCTCGAAATTAAGTTTAGAATGGGCTGGGAAACCGTCGGCCCAAACGAAGGCGGGCGATCCTAAAAGAGATCTTGATTTTGTTTTCCCCATATTTTAAAATCTAACCACAATAAAACATTTGAAACAGCAAGAAGTGGCCATGAACATATGGCGTACATTTGAAACAGGTAACCTGACAACAAGAACATCACACTGGGTATCTAACAAATGTCAAATGAAATTTCCATTGATCACGGTGCAGCATAAATAACAGCATGAGAATCCATTTGCATCAAGCTTGTCATCGAGACAGAAAAGAAGAAATCACAATCTTCAACCGCGAAGGTTAGTAATAACACACAGAAAAACAAGTTAAATTCACAGCCAGATGCTTAAACACTAGATGATCTAATTCTCAAATCTTGACGGCTTCCCCATCTCTCTCCACAACTACACATCCTCTCAAACTAGAAATCCACTGCCCCACACAAAAAGAACCGGAAATGCGAACAACACTCCACTCCCGGTCACCAAAATAATCCCAGCAAGAATTGATAAGAAAAACAACCTCCTCTTGTGCACTCTTAATTCCTCACTACACTTTCCACGTAACGATGTGGATTGATTGGCAGTGAACGCATCCAATTACGCTCCTCTCTCAACATGAACCTCCACGAGTTCACGCTACAAGTCCTCGACGATTTGCGATTGAACGACTGTAAAGCCACAGACCTCGTTATCTCCCCACATCTTAGACAAGTCGGTCGAATATGCAATGTTTGGATTGTATGGCCCTTCATCGCCCAATTTATTTAACCTGACCTTTAATACATTCATCATAATTTTTAATGATGAACCCAACCTTGACCCAAATATTGCATATTCGACCGATGAATCGCCCGATTCATCAACTTCTCCCCACTATCAGTCAATAAATGCACAGAGGATGATACATTGCTAACACTTACAGCTACAAGACTTGCATCAGAATAAACTACACTACTATCCTTTAAACAGCCAAACCCATTTTCTCACTCAAGACCCCAAATTGACCTTGACCCAGAATTTTTAATGCAAATTTGCGATAAGCCATCAGAAGAGAAAGACCACTGCCATTGCCAGAAATGGAAAACGATGTTGCTTTGGCAGGACTGGAACTTAGAAATTTGAATGGGTTCTTTGTACACAAGGATTACAGGACTGGAGGGAAATGAGCTCGTGAATTGGACGCGAGAGCCGTCGTTGGAGAGTTTGGCGTGGCCGAGAAGCGTAATTTGAGAATTGAAGTTGGGATTTCTGCTGGTTAGGGTTGCAAGCTAACAATGGCTTTCAATGGCCGTCTCTTTTTGTTAACGTGGTTTTCGTGATTTGATTTTTAATTATTTTCCTAATTTAAAATTTATAAATTTGATGCTTTCATCTTTGAACATTAAAATTATATTTCAGGGTGATTTTATATATAATAGATTATTTTTTCACCGAATCAATTTAATAACTAAATACTCTTTAAAATAGTAATTTATTACACAAACACGCATTTTCCTTGTCCACCATGGTCGCTCTAAATACCTTGGTGTCTTTTGATCATGTAGAGGGGCCCTTTTTGAGGCAGCACACATGCATAAGAGATCCTTAATTCTTGGATTATCAACTCCATAGATTTGTTTAGATTTTTCCTTAACTTTGTAAGAATACGTTGCACATTCGATTTTTAGACACAATAAATTAATTTAAATGAATTACTTCAAGTACTGGAGAACTCGTGAAGCTAATCTATCTACCCTTTCAAGAGAAATTAGAGCGTTGTTAAAAGAAGAAGAAGAAGAGAGAAATTAGAGCGCGGTTATATTGAAATAGTTTTGCCTTCCGTCACGTAATTTCAGAGATGCAAGGCAATCAGACTTTATTTCTTATAATAAATTAAAAAAATTATTATTTTTAAATAATTTTTATCTGTTAATATTAAAAATAATTTTAAAAAAATAAAAATAAATTATTTTAATATATTTTGAAATAAAAATCACTTTAAAAACAACTTCATCTATTAAAATTCCATTCTACACTACCGAAGTGAGATATGCACACACACAACACAATCTCCACCGGTGCTTGTTTCGATTAGAACCCGAACCCCCCCCCCCCCTCTTAGAGGTTAAATCATAGAGATAAATCATGCAATTTGATCATAAAGATCAATTGATTGACCATGGGATCAATTGCCTAGTTTTTTCTTTGATGAGAGGAGAAAATTAGTTAATAAATTAATGAAATTGATTTCTAATCTACTTACAAATAATAGTTTGTGTACTCAATTTACAATTACTAGTAGACATAGATCAAAAGATTTATCTTGTAAAATTTTATTATAATTTTAAAGTTATATTGTTGCTGTTGCATTGAAAAAAATTGTGTTGCTGTTATTGTTATTGCATTAAAAATTTATTTTCAAAACTTGAGCAAAAATTACTAAAGTTATTTATAATCTAATTTTTCCATTACTATATAAATTTAACATTCGATTATATAAAATAACTATAACAACATGAACTTATTAGATTGCCTCACATGATCTACGTCCACTCGGAGCTCAACAGCAGCTTGCATCCACACAGGTACCGCATGCAATGGTGCCCTTTCTATTAAAAAGAAAAAAGGAAAACATCTTGTATTGCTGGAACAAAAGGCGTGGAGAGGTAGTGTGAAAAGGACAATTCCTAAAATTCTATAACTCAGAATCTGAATCTCTTTCATGTTGGAGGCAAAATGATACCGAGTGGGGCTCGTATTGCAGACCTTGGATTTGTTCACCATCACCAGTAGCTCAACAGACGCGGATTTATAGGGTAGCAATTTAGTCAAGCGCATGGTGCGTAATGGATTCTATGAAGATCGTGTTTCAGCTCAAAGTAATGTTATAGTACGTAGCTTGCCATTACAGCAATAGCTTTTGATCCTTGCACCAGCGAAAGTGCAAACCCACCACAAATTTGGCGATCTACATGTTACACACAGTACCCGACATCTTCGGTTGGAACAGCCTTATTTTTAATACAACATTGTAATTAGCCGCTCTGTTTAAGCAAATTGTCGTGATATTCAAGTCCTGCTCATTGTTGCGTTGATACTGGACGGGGTTGTTCGAACTTCCCAGGGTTAATTAGGAGCCAGATGATAGGAGTCATCTATCGATGGATCGAATACTGATAATAGCAGTATACATTTATGACGACAGAATATGATTTAATACAACTTTGTAAGGTGTAAACGACTGATCTTAATGAGAATGTGAACAATAATTAATTTATTCTGTAAGCAAACACTATAGTGTTGATCTCAGCTTAAAATCGGGTCAATAGCCTAAATTTTACAAAGCTAGTGTCCTATCACTACCAGTGTCAATATCCTTCCACGATCAATCAGTTCCGACAAAAAAAAAAAAGAAGAAGAAAAGATGAGTGCATGGAAAAAAGTTGACTTTCTGACATGTCTTAATAAAATAGATAACCTGATTCATGGCTATAAATTAAGTTTCACAGGGAGCAAAAAACTGAAATTGTTAGGACGCTCGAGGGAAGTCAATGAGGCTTGGGTCCCCAGGCAAGGAGTATCCGATTCCTTGAGGAGTTGGAAAAAAATCACATCTAGGGTTTTGCTTTTGAAAATTTGGTTGCCGTTCGTAAAATTTGTGTTGACCACGAAGGGGACATTTGGGCTGCATATTTCACGTTTGAAGACATTTGTACATTTCTGTGTCCAAAAAGTTCTCACGCCTGAGCCCTAGGACCTCCTTCTTCTTCCATCGTTTCCAACTTAATGCTCATTTCGTTGAAGAATTTGACTTTCATTGTTATCACTAAAAATCATCATTTCATGAGTTTTTAAGAATGTCGTAGTGTTTTTTTTTTTTAAATTATCACTAAAAATCATCATTTCATGAGTTTTTAAGAATGTCGTAGTGTTTTTTTTTTTAAAAAATATATTTTTTATTCAAAAATATATTTTTATATTATTACATCAAAATGACCCAAAAATACAAAAAAAAAATGAAGTAAAAGCAAGGATAAAATAAAAAAATATTTTTTTTTCAAAAGTACACAAACACAGGCTCTTCATGAATCACAACGCATCGTCCTGTGCATTAGGGCCTGTTTGGGAGGGCGGTTGCTGTAACTTTTGAAAGTGCTTTTCGTGCCGAAATATATCAAAATAATATTTTTTTTATTTTTGAAAAATCATTTTTGACATCAGCACATCAAAATGATTTAAAACATCAAACCGCCGTTTCTTAAAATTAAAAAAAAAGAAAAAAGAAAAAAAAATGACAAAACGCCGTTTGGGCCGCCCACCCAAACGGGCACTTAATCAATTACACAACTCACTGTGCTTGACCAAGGTTTCTCATAGATTCTGAAACTTTGTTATTTTTTTTTTTATTTTAATTAACTGAAAATAATTTAGTTTTAAGTGACGATGTTAAAGAGTGATATAGCACTATTTTAAAGTTTAAGTATTTAAGTAGAGAAAAAAAGAATAATTAAAGAAAAGGATTAAAGAGTCCAAGAAAAGAAAATTCCAAGCAACATTGATGAAGGATGGCAGCAGCTCCAACCATACCCTTGATTAAACAACAACTTAACAGCTTTTAGGGAAATCTAAACAATGAAACGAATAGAATAGGACAGACCTTGAGCGCAAGGCCTTTGCTATTGTGATATTATATTTAAACATGTGTCACGAATCGAAGAAGGAGAACTCTGGGAAGGTGACAAGAGGAAAACTAAAGGCAGCAATTGAATTCAAATCAAAGAAGCAAGACGACTGCGTTTGAGCAGCTTCTACTTAATTTTAGAGTAATGGCCACGTAGGCTTTGCCATGTTGGCACACGCAGGAAATGCATTTAAATTCAGTAATGAAACACACAGAGAGTATCAATCAATATAACAGAATACAAATATTCCCTCTCTCCTGTCTCTTTCTCTCTTTGCATGCATTGTGCGTGCCCTCTTTTCTTCATCGAATTAATCAGACTTGCAGCAACATGTAATCAATTAACAAATCTGGACCGGTAGATACCATAATATGCAACATTAGCTATTCATAAAATTAGATGATAGTTTTCATGATTTTGTGATAAAGATTTTGAGATCTGCATTATAGGTTTTGGATTCGAGCCAGAACATACTCGTCTTATAAGAATCTGGAATCTGTAAAGAATGCCTAAAACAAGTGGAGTTTTATCAAATCTATATAAAAAATATTAGATGATAAGTAGAGGAAAAACTTTACGTGTAAATTAAGTTTTTATGGTATGCAGAATTGGATCTGCAGGGCTTGAAATTTAGGTATTATACTTGAACAATGGTGAAGGTTATCATGAAAAACAAGCCCCTCTCAATATTTAAGCCAATAAATGTACCAGAAAAAATATACGATGAGAGAATGTTAAGGCTGAGAATTTGTCTGTATAAATGGCAATCCAGAATATTTACGATCTTGATCATGATTAAATATGAAAAGCAATGATTGTCAGGAATGCTGGTTCTCACCGTTGATCGTAGTGTCTCATATCTTTATTGGTTGAGCAATTAGTGAATATTAGTATTGCATTAGCAAAAAATTACAATTGATTGAGAAAGAGATATATGAATTGCATAGAAAATAATTTGTACACTAGCTAATAAAAAAAAAATGATGAACGTGCATAAAAGCTTATACTTACAAATAATTTACCAGTAAAATATACTAGTTAATCATGATAAATATTGTGCGCGTGGATGGTGCACCATGCTGGATTCTGTCTCTCGACTCTTAAAAAATACACATGAATTATATGTTTTACCATATTGATTAAAGTGAGTCTAAACAACCGCACCGTTTCAGCGTAACCCAAATCACATGAATTACATATAAATCCACCACCATTAGGTGACCGTATATGGTATAAAAAGAAAAGGAGAGGGCCAGGTATGTCTAGAAAAGCTCGGTTGAATGTGTTAGTGATGGTGTTTTCTCATTTAAAGTTGTCCTTGTACGAATGCTGGAGTGCATGAGATCGAGATGCGTAATTGCTTGGAAGTAGTGATAAAAAAAAGGGAACCTAACGCAGAAAGGTTGGGACCATGTGATCACAGAGATCAAATGGTAAGACATTACTAGAATGTTGGTGTCATGTGCTCGGAGGGATCACGTACAGACGCTTTACTGCAAAAATTAGAGCAAGTATAAAGGACTTTTTTTAAGGTCTCTTCACATGCGTATGATTCCTTTGCCTTTGGGACACAATCTGAGGCCCAAAGTGTGGTAAGAAGAAGTCCTTTAATATCATCTTTCACTGCCTTGGATTCTAATTAAAGTCCTCAAACCATGTGATTGGGACCTTGATCCAGGGCCACATGGCATCTGTTTAGGACCTTTAACCCAAGTTTCATCGCTTTTTAGAGATGATTTAGGCAAGCAGGAGGTAATGTCAATAGAGCTATAGGAGTTAGGTTGAGCCAGAACCTGTGGAAAGATGTGAAAACCTGCAGCCAACTGTCGGTGTTTATTAGGAATAAGTCAACGCTTTGAAAAGGTGAAATCAATTAGTTAGAAGTTTGTAATGATAAGAGATTGAAAGAAATATTTAAAGAAAGGGGGGTAAATCCTTGCCAAATCATTTTTATGATTAGAAATCTCCCAATTCATACCTCTTCCTTTTCTAGGGGGACAATATGTCTGTCAGAAGAACAACTGTAATGATAATTAAGGATATTAAAATGCTTGTATTCATGTACATTTGCATGTAATCTAGTTGCAGGAGAAGTTTTCGCTTCACCTAAAACTCCCAGAGCTGTTATTAACTTCTAATTCTTTCACTGAAAACAAGAGGAGTTCTCGGTTGGAGATGGCGAAGGAGCTCCGGCAGAAAACCTCCCCCCTTTTTTTTCTACGAAGAATCAGAAACCTCGCCCTCCCTAAGAGTACGGGAATTTGGCTACCACTTGCTTTAGACTCCATGACACCAAGATATCACTTGCATCACTAGTAAATATCTGAAGATTTATTAACGATCGGTACATGCTTCCTCGAACAACAAATAAGTTCATCGCCTCACTTGTTTTTGACCATTTAATCTTAAAGAACTAAGATAGTTTTTGGATTACAGTAGAAGTTGTTTTTTATTTAGAATAATATTTTATAAAAATAAAATATATTTTTAACATAGATAATTTCTTTTAAAAGAACAATCATACTAAAAAATAAACACTATCTAAATGTGTGTGTATAATAAAATTAGCAAATCACATTCATGACAACTATAAGTAGCAATAACAAGAAGATAGTGCCTCTCTTGGAAACTTTCATGGAGCCAATGCCCATTTCTTTTTTGGGGGCAAATTTTATATGTATCCCTATTAAAATCAGATCCAATTAATGGCGTCGTGCCAGATTTCGAGTTTGATTAATCCAATGGTTTGTCGCGATATTGCGAGGTTTCATTTAAGATTTTAAAGAAATGAGTTATAATATGTGATCAGATTGACCAAATGAAGCTTGGAAATAAAAATCACTATAAGAAAGAGACAAAAATACAATATATAGATAAGAGTTAATTACAGGATGCAATTTTGAAAGAATCTCTTCTACAAATATGTTATACGAGATGGAAAATTGATGTGTTAATTGCTAGTATAAGAGCATATATTCAGAGCACCGGTCGTCCAAACTTTCAAGAAATAATGAAATATATTCCAGCCATAGAAAGAGTGGAGGAGCAAAGAAAAGCTGCTACATGGGTGTACTCAGATTTGAAAGAGAAATCAGATTTAGACATGAAGAAAGCATTTATGACTTACTTGATCTGTAGTTCTCTGTACGTTGATATAATAAATTTATCTCTCTGAACAAACTTCAATACATGGGCTGGTTTGTTTTCTCGGTGAGCCATATTGAAGGTGATGGTGCATGAGAAGGGCGAGTGAGGAGCATCACCGCTGCTAAAACCCATTGAAGTTATAGAAGCCACCAAAGGAGGAATCCAAAGGGATAGCATGATCCAAAATTATGGGAGACAGACACTTGGGATCAATGCGATCCCTTTGGATGCCTCCTCTAGTTGCAGTAAAATCATACAAAAACCTCCATGGAAGTCTCAGTCATAGTCTCTCTCTCTCTCTCTCTGTAATATAGAGGGAAGCGGGTAGAGGGAAGCGGGTAGAGGAAAGCCTCGAGCCTTCAATATAAAAGAGACCAAGTGCTCCAACGACTAAAATTTTCGTTTCTTTTTTTAATGCTCCCTTTCAAACGCTAATTTACTTATGATTTATTTCTATTTCTATTTTTATTGGATTTAGCAGATCATCAGGAGATGTTTTTCAAGAAATTTATTTATCTGTAGCCCATTCGCTAACGAAATAAACCAGACACGGGGAAAAGGTTGTACCAGTAGCGGGTCATCTATCTATTCTGAGAAATACCCAACAAGTTGGGTGGCAATATTTATTCATTTCATTTTCGTCGTTTGCTTATTTTATGAAGGTTTGTGGTCCAATCCATGTTCCCTTTCTCACACCAAACTCTTTATCTATGCTTCTTTCACAAGGAAATAAATTCCCAATTTCCCATTACGTATATTTATGATCGAGTTTTTTTATCATATAAATATTTTTATATTTGGTCTCCGATATTAATTGGCACAGTTGTATAGATGTTTGTATATGTTGGTCAATGATATGACCATGCGATTGACTGAAAATTATTTACAATTAGCGGATACAAAGCTTACCAAGCTAGCTAGTCATAGGATTTAATTAGGTTCATTTAGAGCTGGGTGTAAATGGTCCCTGAAAATTAACACATGAAATTACTAGAAGTGATTTCAAAAGGTAGAAGCTATAATTTCATCACTTGATTGAGTTTGTTCATCTCACAGCACATTACATTTCACCGCATAATGAGCTTCGTAGGCACAATTAAATTTGTGATAAAAGGCTCGAATGATGACTTTCGGTGGGAAGTCAAAGTGTGGACAATCACTGAAAAGAAGACCTTCCTGTGTCATGATCGGCTATAATGCACAGACACACAAAAACCCAATAATTAAGCTGGTAACTTAGTGGTCGGCGAGAGAAATTCATGTTTACAAAACGTGTATGGTGAATTGCAATTATGGGGTACCGTGGGCTATCTTTATTCACACCATTATAAAAGATTAAATATTCATATAGTATAGACCATTGGTTTTCAACATGTCAAATCTCTCAATTCATAATTCTTCCTTTTCTAGTGGGAACAATATGTTTGTCCGAGGAACAGTTGTAATAAGAATTAAGGATACTAAAGCCTTTGCCATTTTTAATATTTTTTTATTTGAGAAAAATTAATCCTAAAAAGCACACATGAGCGAGTAAAAATTCTATATGTTTTAGATTCTTATAAAAAATATATATCCTTATTTGAATTCAAAACCTATTATATAAACTATAAATTTTCTGTTATCGCATCACACTATTTAAAAATAATTTTTATAATCTCTGTGTGCACAAATTTTGGATATCCATGGACTGATTGGTGTCGAAATTAGAAGCACTGGGATTAAATTCTTTCTAGACGGGAAGGTTTGTGGGAATACAGGAGTAGTATGTGTTTGATTAGACTATATTCTAATCCTTGAAGGTTCTAGGACATTTCATTTATTATCCACGAGACCTACAATTTATCATTTATCAAGTGATATTATTTTATATAAAATATTGTGAAATGTTTGTTTGCAAATCATTTATTATATTTAGGCCCATCAAGAATTTTCAAAACCTTTCTTAATGAGTGATATTGCGGTATTTATTGTATGATTTTTTACTCAAATCAATGTGATATATATATATATGATTGTTAAAACAAGTTAATAAAAAATATCATAGTAAAAATTATTAATTTAGTAAAATCATGCTCGAAGTTTATTTAAAAAATGGATACAAGGGCCACCTCAAAAGTTCCTAGTTGACCCTTTAGATTTTGATGTGTGGTGCTAGATCTTGTCAACCCTAGTGAAGCATTATTGGACCACAAGCACAGCGCAGGCTTTCTATGGTATTATACAGACCCTACCCACGAAATATTTTCACTCTCTCGCATACATTTTAGTGGGCTAAACGTGGTTGGCTGATAATAATGTCTGATATACAGTGATTTGAAAGTGCAGTTTTTGGTTGCATCTTGGCTTGTGCCCCTCGCAAGGGTTCGCCTCTGGGAATATGTGTCTCTTCTTTGTAGGACATAAATTTTAGATCCATCCGGTCCTTGTAGCCCATCTGGTAGAGCAGAAGGATCTTGGAAGAACCCTTCCAAATGGCTGCCTGTAGGTACATATCATAATCTTCCTCACATGGGATTTCATCTTGTGCCAACTCCCGTGCACCTCGGTGCTAGAATGGACTCTTCAGCGCAGTGGGCATTCATGCTAGCGTTATCGTCACCCAGCATCTCACTGAGTTTTCATTGTATGAACTTTGTTTATGGTAAATTGTATTTTTCTTCTCATAGTTATCTTTTCCAGTTTTTAGTATTTTGTTTTCTTGCCTTTGTATCGCTTTTAAATTATCATTTCGAGTGGTGGTCCTACATTTCCACAATTATTTCTTCGTTGGATAGATGTTATAGGCTTTGGACCACAACTGCTGGCATCATTCTTAAATTTAATTGGCTCAAGAGTCGAGGAAAAAATTAAATCATAATGTAGGTAGATAACCCGCTGTATATAAATGATATACAGTAATATGCTTTCCTTCCACATTTCGTTGCCATATATGCTAGTCCTAAAAGTACTAAACTTTTTAACCGGCAATGACCAGACCCTTATCTTCCTGATGTTTTGAACCAAAATTAATGGTTTCAACTTGCAAGTTTACATGGGTGCAAGCAATAAATAGAGCAGCCTGGTGACTAGTTAGCTCTTAGGGACCAGATCCACACCGGTAAAGATAGCAACATCGCAGCAATTCATACGGTAGGTAGGAAGAGATTCTCTGCAGCCTCAAATATTAAACCGATAAACACTGAAAGGCTTGCTCTGGTACACGATGACATCAAAAAAGGTTAGACGTGGCCTTGAGGTTCTTCAATTTCTGCATGAAAATTGGTCGCCATGTGAAATTAGATTTTCTCAATGGTAACATCACTTATTGACTGTAAAATAAGATCCTCTGGGGTTTTAACTTGAAGAGAGAGTCCCTAAATATTAAAAAATATCAATATTATAATGATCAGGGATCCATGGATACAGATGATTAGTATCTCTCCATCGAGCACTGGAATCTTCAATATCACATGAATTCAATCAGGAGGGTCTCACCTAAAGGAGAAGAACAGTCTATTATGTGCCAAGGACACACTATAACCCTGCCACTCTATGCCCTACTCCTAATTTGGAGCGGCTTCTACAGGCTCCAGTCAGGTGTGCATTGGGAGTGGGACATTGACTGTCTCGGCTACTCGAGAGTTCTTTATCATATACAGAAATTCCCTTTGATCGACAGCAGGACTAAAAGTTTTGAAGGTGACTTGTTCTATCGGGAAATTATTTCATTCATTGACGTACGATATTAGCAATTTGTTTGGTGCACCTGTCTTTGGCTCTTTTTTTTCCGGTGGAGGGTTGGAGAAACTGGCTAATGTTGGGTCTGCAAGTGCAACTGGCTTCAACAAATTATGGAAGAAACTGGTTACATTAACTTTTCTCACACAAATTGATCGCATTAGTAAATAAAATGAAGCAGGTGGACATTTTTTGCTTGATTTGAACTGAAACATACTCTAAACTATTGGATAAATATGAAAATAAGCACCTTGCTCTCTCCATTTCTATCCAGTATGCAAATATTCTACCTCTCATATTTACCACACATCGATTGCGCACAGGCAGTAAAATTTCATGAGAATATTTGGTTTTGTGAATTCCAAACTTGTCGTTAGCTTTCAAAACAGTCGTGGTTTCAGATGAGTACATACCAATATTGTTCAAATCTCAGTCATCTCAAAGAGATTGAAAACACAAATATGAGACCCCATTCTGCTGTTACACAAGCACCGGCGGGACGTTCCCATCCTTCCATAAAGGCAATATTGCCCCTTTGAATATCTTGGGATTACGTTTGGTCCTGTCGGGTTTACATTTTTCGCAAGAGAACTTGGTCCATGCACACTATGGCTGGCTGGTTGGAAAGCATGCACATATCATCTAGCTCCTTTCAGTAGTAGCACTGTTCGCCATTCCTTGGTCTCTCCGTCGCTTGGTTTATCCAAAGCAAAGCTCTCCAACTTTTGATCCTGTTGCTTCATCTGTAACAATACATATGCTCTTTCATGTCACATGTGGCCCTTGCAAAGATCAGTAAAGAGTTTTAGAGTGAAAAGAAAGCATGAATCTAGCCAAATATTTTTTACACGAATTATATGTTAATTACCATGGCATGGCAATTGATATTTACATGATTAACTTTTAATATAATACATGCTTATCAATTTTTATTGACTAATTAACATGCTGAAAGTAATATTTAGCTCACGGGTGTCACTCGTGGACCAAGATTTCAAGGGCCTGGGTGGTATAAATATGAACTTTCCCGAAATGAAGATGATGGAAATCTAGCATGCATTTTTGGTAACTTGTGAAGTTAATTAATTACTTATGGCTGCTCACTTCTTATATGTACTAGAAACAGCAAAGTTGTTGTCGTAATTTGACATGCATGCTTTATCACCCAGCAGCTGAAGTAATAATCTATATTTGAGCGATCGATCACACTTCCATCAATCGGTGAAAAGCCATGGCTGTCTTCATCTTCTTCCCTTGTGTTTCTGCCTCAGATTTACGAAGAAAAAAGAGGCCCTCTAGTTTTTTCTATTCTATTGATGAATGTGATCGAACATTCTCACTGCAAGTGGAAGCATGCAGCTTGCAAGCAAATCTCCTGTCGGTGAAATCATAATCTTCAGTTTTGCAGTTCAAAAACTTAATATCAATGGACACCCTTGCAGGGTTATAGTCATACGCTGATCGACAAATTCGGTTGTGATACAGTGTTTGTTCAAGACAATCAGCACGATCTCTTCGGCTAGTGGCATGTATTATTTTTTAAAACTTCTTATTTAAGCAGTAGATTAAGAGGAATAAATATATGAGCATTCGAGATGACAATCAAATGGAATGATCAGTGGGAAGTTCTTGCACGTGTCCTCTTTTGTCCTTTCCCTTCAGAATGAAAGAGACTTCCACGTACGCTACTTGATGCCCGGGCATTTAAGCAAACCAAGATAAGATGTTGACTGTACAAGAAGTTGGAGGCATTTGTTTTAATTGGACAAAAAACACAGTACGTTCAAAGCCACCAAGACAGTGACAAACCATATGACCCTCTTGCAAAAAAATAAAAACTAAAAACCCCGGCCGTGGCATCACAATCGCAAAAACGAGGGGGATGATGATATCGTAAGACAGGACTAGCACGTAAATTAAACATTTTGCTTAAATTTTAATTATTAGATAAAATTATAAAATATAATTTATATTATTTTTTAATATATTTTTTAAATAAAAAAACTTGGGCTTGAAATTTATATTTAATTTTTATCAAATAAAAATAGTAAAATTTGAACTTGTTATTATTTGATCAATAAAATTTTAATATTATATTAAAGAATTATCTTATCTAAAAATTTAATTTGTTAGATGGAATTTTAGAATATAATTTATATTATTTTTTAAATAAAATTTTACAATATAATTTATATTATTTAAAAAAAAAATAAAACTGGCATTAGTTATGTATATTAGTTGACGCTGATCTTCACAGGAGTAAATTTCTTTGTTTAAAGGTGAAGGATTTGTGGTTCAAAAGCTCTCATTAATCGTTGTGAAGCCGAAGCATGAATGGGAACAGGGTGCCGCTTTTTCTAAAAGCAGATCAAGCCATGAGAAAGAAACTGTTTAGGATTTTGACTTTGATTATTTTTTAAAATGTGTTTTGTTTAAAAATATATTAAAATAATATATATTAAAAAAAATATTTTTGATACCAGCATATTAAAATAATATAAAAATTTTTAAAAATTTTAATTTAAAATATAAAAAAATCATTTTTTTTCAAAAATAATTTCTAAAAGTACTCCCACCTATGCTGCCCATCTTTTTCAAGAAAGCTTTAACCAAGCAAGACTTTATATCTAAAGCAGATGGACTAAGAAGTGAATGATTAGGGCATGCTTGATGCGTTCACTTTCAGGTTTACCCGGCCAACTTCATTATACTACTAGACGTTTTGGTGTATCGAAAAGCTTACACATTTTTCCTGGATTTAATTTAAAGTCATCAAGATGGTTATAACAATTTTTAGTTAATATATATATTAAAAAAAAGAATTTTAGTTAATAAAAAGAATTTTTAGTTATTTTTAGTAAAAAAAAGAGATAGGGATTTAAGAATCAGAGATGCGAAAGGCCTGGAACTATTGACCTTTTATTGAATTACAAATCAATTTGTAGAGTTACATCTTGGTTGATAAAATCAGGTGGCTACAACATAGCTTTTCTTTTCTTTTTATTAACCTAGGTATCTAAGTTATTCATGTACATCTTAATTTATTCAATATATTTTAAAATTAATAATCATATAAATTTTTAATAATTATTATATTAATAATCAGAGTATTCAAACATGAAATCATATAAGAAATATGTCTCTTAGTCTTACTGGAATTTTATTATTATTATAATTATAATAAGAGGGTTATGAGGTCAGAAAATGTTTGTTTGTTTCTTTTGGAGAAGTTACGTACCGTGTAGACATTTTTCTGAGCTGTGGCCCCTCAGCTCAATCTTTGCTTCCGGAATCCATGAACGAAGAAATCAAGGTTCTTCGGGAATCTAGTCGAGCTCGCATCTTGAATCGTTGGTGATTTTAGCATGCTAACATTGTCGTCCGACAGAAGTGGGCTTGAAGAGGTACTCGGGGGCTGGGCTGCTTTTTTATTTGATACTTAACCTGTGTTTTCAAATTGTTTATGCATCCTAATTTAATCCTTATATTTTTCTTTTTTTAACAAATAGTTTCGAGCATTTTTTATGCCCTAATTTTATTTTATTTCTTATCTTTTAGTAAATATTTAAGGATTTGTCAGCTAAATTCTTTTCGCAACATCAATTATATTTTTCTTTTTTAACTGACAGTTTCAAGCATCTGTTTATCCCCTGATTTTAATTTATTTTTTATTTTATTAAATATCTGTAGCTTTGTCAGCTAAATTTTGTTCACAACGAGATAAGAGGGAAAGCTAGTTATAAAGTGTAGTTGATATTGTTTTTGAATATATAATTGATTTATAAATATATTAAAATAATATTTTAATATTATTTTTTAAAATAATTTTTGAAATTATCACATAAAAATAATTTAAAATATTTTTTTCACTTTTTTATAAACTCTCTTGAAAAGCAATGCTAAATAATATTTAATTTATTTATAGCTTGTTTATTTTTTTAAAAGTTTTAAGAGTGTTTATATATATATATTGATGTTTTCATGTTATTTTGACGTGTTAATATTAAAAATATTTTTTAAAATAAATAAACAAATATAATTTAAAAAATATTTTTTAACATAGTCAATAGGAATAACACCAACGTTGATCGGCAATCACTATAAACTGAAGAAAAGGAACACAAAAATAAAACTTAATTAGCTCCATGTTTTAAGGTTATCTCGAGACTAGACTGGGACTGGTTACCACGACAAGCCTACATAGAGCCATCTCGTAATGATATTATGCTATTTAAAAGACCTCACATGATTATTTTCGATTCAATTTTTATTTATAAAAATAATAAAAAACTGAAACTGATTTAAACCGACTAATTTACTTGTGGTAGATGAATTTGACACCTACAGGCCTTGCCTGCCTCCTTTCCCATCTGTTCTCTTTATTTGTCCCATTTCATGCTCTTTTATTTCAATTTAAAAAAACACTGGAATTTAATGCAAAAAAACCATGTTTATTGAACCGGTTTGATTTACCAGTTTTGATCTTAAAAAGCTAAAATAAAACCGGATTAAAAGTTTTTTAAAAATTCAATGTGATTTTTTTCTCTTTTTTTTTTCAATTTAATCAGTTTTCGAAAAAAAGAAAACTCTCACCTCTACTCAATCTCATCTTGATTGGTTCGCTGTCATACATTAACTGGCCTTCAATGAAAGAAAATCAAGGATGAAATGTTATAGGCTCATCAATTTGATAGATAGGAGGTCCTAATCCCAAAGCCCAATATAAGGAAACCTTGGGCCATTTCCCAGGACCATCCGAACACCTTCCTCAAAAATGAGCCCAAAACAAGGGCAAAACCGTCACAAAACTTCCGCACCCCTTTTTTCAAAAGCTTTATGAATTTAAAGGCGGTTCCTTTGGCCTCCTAAGAATAACAGAATCTGGTGTCACTCAAGTCGCCATTGACCATTCACTTATTTACACCAAAAACCCGAGGCAACCACCAGTAAATCACAAAACATGAAAGGCAAAAGGGTAACTGGATTCATCACTTCCGGGTCCACTTCCACCTTCTTACTCCACGACCCCCATCCAAGTCAACGGAAGTCCAAACAACTACCTAACGGAAAGCTCAAAACGGCGCCACTTCATCTGCTCTAAAAGGTGAAAACGTCAACGTTTTGCTGGTTCATGTTAGTAATTTAAAGGAAACCATTGTCTAAAACAGGAAAAAAAGAATCCGGAACATCAGCCCAAATGTTACTGTTCGCATTTTGCAGTTAGGCAGGTCGGTATTTCACACACACGCGCACACACACACAAAAAAAAGCAATGTTTTCTATAGAGAGAGAAAAACAAGAAAACAGAAACCTCAAAAAAATGCAAAATCAAACTGGAAACAACAATGACGCAATGAGAATAACAGAAGGAGACAAGGAGAAACAGACGAATTCACCGGCTGGCGGAGATGGTGGAGCTGAGTCAGGTGAGCTCGGTGGCGGAAGCGGTGGAAACGGCGGGGCTAATGGTAAAGTGAAAGGACCGTGGTCACCAGAGGAAGATGCAGTACTGAGTCAACTAGTGAGTAAGTTTGGAGCGAGGAATTGGAGTTTGATAGCACGAGGAATTCCAGGGAGGTCTGGGAAATCTTGTAGGCTTAGATGGTGTAATCAGCTTGATCCTTGCCTCACGCGCAAACCTTTCAGTGGTATAATTCCAAAATCAAGTCACTTCATTTACTTTTTCTTTCATCTCTTTGTGTTTGTTTCTGGGTTTGGGTTTTTTTTTTTTTTTGGAATGGTGATTTTCTGTTTTTATGTTCCTTACTGATGACAATAGATTTCTTACTCTTTTGTTCGAGGTTGGAAATTCGAACCGAACTCCAACTTGTTATAGGGGTTGTTTTTCATTATTTTATTTTTTTGGCGTGGATTGATATTTTATTTACAGGGGTTTCGACATTATGATTGATTGGTGAATTTTAAGCTTGTTTCAATACCAGCCGTAGTGTGAAAGAGTGGGTTTGAAAATCCCGGGTGTTGAGCATTGATCTTTTGGTTACTGTTGGTTAGTTAGATTGACTTTCTTATATCTTTGAACATTGGGATCGAGTTGTGTACATTCAAGTTTTATGTTTGGTTTTAGAAAATGATGGCTTTGGAGAGCAAAGTTTTGTTTGGGGTTGAGGCTTACTAGTTTAAAGGATTGTCAACTTGGCCATCAAGTTTATGAAATCTAGGTAGATGCAATGGCGGGTGCAAATGGATCCCAGAACACTCAAAATCCGTTGTGAACTCTGCTATTCGCAGTTTACACGGCGTAGGTGAATAGGCCAATCCCGCCGTATATATCATTTTGTTTGTCCGTGTTGTTTGATTAGATACACTATAAAAGTATAACTGTGCACAAGTGCTGAGTGAATTTGTCATACATAATACTTGTAAATTGTGATGGCATGGGTATGTTATTGCTTTCCAACTGAATTTTAGAGGCTTTTGTTAACTTTCTAACTCTTTTTTTAATCCATGTTGCTTTCCTTCAAATTCTGATGATTTGTTTTCTTTTTCTTTGGCTTCTTCTCAGCTGTTTTTATTCATAACATGAAAAGGATGCCTTATTTCACTGTGTAAATTATTTGAACTCAATGACGCGGTCATTTAAAGGCTCAATGGCAGAAGCAAAGTAATTCTTTTAAGTTACTCGAAGTGCCTGGGATTGATTACAAGACATGTTAAATAATAATATTCATGCAAGCTCCAGTTTTGGTTGTCCCTGTTTCTTGGAGATACCAATTTCTTGATGTTGGTGTTTTGTGCAACTTGCATATGTTAGGTTCATAAACAAATAAGGCAACATAAACAGGATATCCTGTTGCACACAGTTGGTTGTATATGATATTTTCTTGTCATTTCAAAGTTTTTCTGCTGTTGATATGGTGCTTAATTTTTCCTTTTCTAAGGATGTTAAGGTATAGACAATTTATGGGTTAGGTAATGTCTGGTCTCGGAAGCGGGTTAGGGCCTCAACCAGTAAGATCACCTAGTTAAGTTTTGATGGAATTACCCTTTTGATTTTAAATCAGGGACTTAGCTGTAGAAGGATAGGATAGCAACCAAACAGGATGTAGCCTGTAATTCGTATCTTAAGGAAACTGTCTGTAATCCTGGTAATTATTTGGAGTATTCTAGAAGATTCCAGGATCATTCTGAAGAACCATTTACCTAAGCACATTTCTTGTTAGTATTTGCTGTTTAGCAACGTTTTATCTGAATTGTTTCCACAGGATAGATACTTCTATGCAGAAGCACTCTCACTTGCTTTTGGTGTGCAATAGTTGATCACTTGGTGAAGTGTAGTGTGATAATGTCACAGGTTCACAGCATGGGTGAAACACTTGAACTCTAAAGGGATAGAATGGATATGGTAATTTTTAGGATACTAGGAAGATTTCTTTAGCAAAGCTATTCTTGCGTTCTGCTTCTTTGTTCATGCGTACTGGGATGGTTATGCAAGTTCCCAAGTCTTGTCCACAATTTTACTCTGTCCAAACTAGAAGTGATTAATTTTTTGTTCTATTTGAAAACTAGGATGATTTGTTTTTATCTCCTAAATTTTGCGGTGGTTGCGTGCTAATCTTCATGTTCTTAAAATAAGAGAAGCAATGCCTAAGATATTCCATCCTATGAAACTTTCGTCCCGCCACATGCCATTATTCCCCACTAAAGTGTGCGCAAGGACTCTATTTGTGTAGTTTGTAGAAACTTGACTTGAGTTTAACCATATTAAAACCTGGCTTAAAAAAAAAATACCTTTAAATTATTGAATATTAACATTTTGTTCAATCCAACTTTTCCTTCTTTCAAAATTTTATTGATGTTAGGGACTGTCACTTGTCACAAGGGTGAAAGCCTACAGGCTTGCAATAAGAAAGCTGCAAGTGCAAGTGAATTTTAGGAATGTTCAAATGCTCTTCCTTGGGACTATGTCAGTGGGATGATAACTGTGTGATGACAATTTTGAGCACTCTTGTTTTTTCTTTGTTCATGTTTTTATATTCAAGCTCAGTAATAACTCCCTGCAGGGCTTTCCATATTTGAAAAGTGACTTGTTAATGTGAAGCTGTTTGAATCTCCTTCTCTTTTTTTTTGGTGCGTGTCATTTGTAAATATTAACTTTCATGTGCTGCATATGTTGGTTATTGTTGCAGAGGAAGAAGATCGCATTATAATTGCTGCTCATGCAAAGCATGGAAACAAATGGGCAGCTATCGCGAGGCTCTTGCCAGGTAGAACTGACAATTCAATCAAGAACCATTGGAATTCTACTTTAAGGCGCCGATGGGCAGATCTGATAAGGTTGAAACCAGGAACCAGTGATATGATGGAAGATGGTAGCAATGAAATAACAAGGGCATCATCAGAAGAAACGCTTTCAGTTTGTGACATCAGTTCATCACAGCCCCCAGAAGTGAGAGATGTCACAATCGATGACCAACCCATCCAGCATGAAGACAAAGCTCAAACAGACACCATTCCTCAAACAAATGAGGTCACTGTTGCAACAGAACCAAATGGAAATTTCACTCTGCCCCGTCCTGTGGCGCGTGTTAGTGCATTTAAAGTTTATAACCCCCCTAGTGGTCTGAAAATGAGTTCTGGGCTTACAAGAACAATTCCAACTCATGGCCCTTTGGTTCAAACGCCAAAACCAGACTTGGGGTCTTGCAAGTTCCTTGAAGATGTTCATTGTGAGCCTACAATTCCTTCACGATGTGGGTATGGTTGCTGTGCAACCCCAAGCGGGAATCATCCTCCAAGCTCTTTGCTGGGGCCTGAGTTTGTTGATTACGAGGAGCCCCCTCCTTTCTCAAGTCAGGAATTGATCTCAATTGCCACAGAGTTGAACAATATTGCATGGATGAAGAGCGGCCTGGAAAATAGCAGCTCTGGGATACCGAGCAATGCTGCAAGCTACAGAATGTCTCAAGGGACTCCTGTTGACTCCCAGATGGGAATGTCTGACCAGAATTTAAGAAATGGCCATATGTATTTTGAGGAGGGGCGAAGCAGATTAATGGGCACAATGGCAGGCACTATATCAACCCAGATGCCTGCTTGACCTTTGCCAATGCTTGCTGAAGTGGAGAGCTTGAACCAAACTTGCTACTGATTTCCTCTCGTGATACTGCTTCATCATAGGATGGTATAGGTAAAATTTATTCAGTTGTCATCAATTATTTGCCTTTTTTAGAAGTGAAGAAATGATTTCATGTGGATGCTCTTCATTCCTGGCGAAGAGATGATATCATTTTGCTTATACAAATATGTTTCTTAAAGATGTATTGAGACTTGACTCAGTGGAAGAGTGAAACTTGATTATATCCGTTATTACAGTGCTTAAGTTTTCCAGTTATGATGCATTCTTATGGCAGGTCTCTAGGCCCATGGCCATTTGAGTTACAAGCCATAAAGCTTTGTACTCTTCCTCGTCCCATGGCACATGTTGGTGCATTTAATCTACGATTACTTGTGCAAGCGAGTGTGTTTCTTGACATATTGACTGGCACAAAAACCAACTTTTATTACCGTTGAATTTTTTTATTCCAAATCAAAACCTGTCTCACCCCTCACTTCTCGTCCTCTATTGTATATTGTAATTATAATTATAAGGGAGGGCAAGAGAGGGGAGAGGAGTGGAGGGACTGAGGCTGGGGGTTAATAAATATTTATAATAATGACGGGTCAAAAACAAAAAACATTTTTTCAACACATCTATTCAACTCGCCTGGCAGGCTGATTTTTTTTTTCAACACAGAATTTAGAATGTAGAGGTGTCATGAGTACTTGTTTTGACATACGATAAAAAAAATATATATAACCGTGGATAAAATAGTGGATTCTTACTTGTAATAAAATATAATAAAAATTTGTATTTGTTAATAAAATAAATATAAAATCTCGAGTTAACTTTTAACACAATAAAAAAATATAATCAATGCTACAATGAAACACTATTTTCTTAGTATTTGTGTAGTGATTTTATAAATATATATATATATATATACACAAGGGAATAGAGGTAAAAACACAAGTAATTGTATATGTTAACAGTGTAAAGTGTTAGTAATAAATAATAATATTGTTTTCAAAAAAGGTGTAAAGAAAAAATATTTTATAAAAAAATAAAAACTACAATCTTGCCACCACAACAATACACTTACAGTAAAAAAAAAATGTAAAAAAAATATATTTTTTTTTTACAATCACGCCATTATATAGAAAACAAACCATTTTCTTTTAGTGCACGCCAGTATTTTTGCCTATACTTTTTTGAGGGTAAACTTAAAAAATGTTAGAAGTATAAAGGGTTTCTAACAATATTATTAAATCTACTCCAACGATTTTATCTTAAAACCTATCAACGCCTCTCATTGCATAGCTTAAGTTTTAAACTAAACCACACGTGAGCTCATCCAAAATGAATTGTTAAATTTAAAAGGTTCAAATAAAACGTGAATAACCAATAAAAATATAATATATTTTTTTTAAAAAAAATCAAGATAAAATAATTTTAATGTTGAAATGATGTCATATTGGATCAACCTTAATCAATCTACAACTTGTATCGTGGATTTTAGTGTTTTTAATAATATGTTTTTTTAAATACTTTAATTTAATCCAATGATAGAAATAGATATTTGTAAAAGTAAGCATCAACCTCAAAACACGCATTTATTTGAGATCATGGGAAGACAATATACCAGGCTTGATGGATAAACTTGCTAAACCAACGAATCAGGCAACCCAGGTTAACATGCAAACTAGGTAATGGAAAAATAACATACTAGATTTGATTAGCTTATTTTTTTCTTCTAAAATATTTTTTATTTAACTATATGATACAAAAAATATGACCGTGAACCAATATTGAGAGTTTTTTAGATTGTGATAACCTTGTGGAAATTATAATAAATTAAATTATCAAACTCAATTCCTTACCAATTTAATATCGAAAGATGAAATATAAAAAAAATATAAAAAGTAAGCACAATAAAAGTTAAACTGTCCAAACTGATCGAAATACTTATAAACATTATAAAATTTAACAATATCTTTTTACATTACTATTTTTCTAACTACATGTTTAAAAAATAAATGGTCACATTATTGAGTTAAATTAGAAATACAAACACCTTTTTAAACCCACAAAGTGGGACAATCACGGCTACCTTGCCAAACTTGCAAGTTGGTCATTGGCTCCACAAAATTTAATAACCTGTTTTTAAAGTCATTTTTATTTCTCTAAAGATTTTAAAAAATTGACCATGCCATGATGTTGAAATATTTTATAATATTGTGATGTCATATACAAAAAAATAAAAATAAAATATATCATCAACTTTAAATCTTTATAATCACAAATTGACCTTATATAATAATTAAATTAAAAAATCAATAATCAAAGATAAAAAAGGGTCAAAATGCAAACAAGAAAAATATGGGTTAATATTGTGATTTAGAGTGTCAGTGGGTGTAGAGAAACAATGTTAAAAAACACACCATATAAGAAATAAATAAATAAAAAAAACTTCATGGATTGAAACGTCTCCCGTCTTGATAACAATGATGTTAATAATAATTAGAGAAAAAAATATTGATTTAAACTAGTGAACCGAGACAACCAGGGCTACCTTGCCAAATTGCAAACTAAATTGTTTTTTCAAGATGATTTTTAAATTAACTATATTTTTAAATATTTACACCACAATGTTGTGATATGTTTTTGATACAAATACAATCATATAAAAGAAATATAAAATTAACTATCAACTCTAAATCCCTATAAACACATCATATAATAATTGAATAAAAAATCAATAAACAAAGGAAAAAATGTTCAAGATAATAATAAAAAAATATTAGATTACTATTATAATTTACAATGCAAATAGGTGTAGGCACGGGGAACCATGTTTCCCAATATGCTTTGACTTTACACCTAATAAGTATATTTTTAAAACACAAACCACACTATGATGTGATTTTTTCTTACACCAACAAGATATTGTGATATTTTATGTATACAATGACAATCATATAAAAAAATCAAAATAAATTAATAATTCTAGATTTTTATAAAATCAATAACCAAAGAAAAAAAGAGAAAAAAATATGAACTACTTTTGTATTCCAGTGAAAATATTATTTTTCTCATACATTTTAGCTTCATACCTAATAACATTTTTTTCTCTAAAAAAATTAGATTATATCATTATAATATCTTCTTGATTCTAACCCGATATTAAAATATTTTTTAATATTATAATAATTATATAAAAAATACATTAAAATAAATTTTTAACTTTAAACCGATGTAAACACTTTATATAAGAGCTAAATTATAAAAAAAAAACATCAATAAACAAAGCGAGAAACGGGTAAAAATATGGATTACTTTAATAATCTATAATTCTAACGGGCAGTAAAACAATATTTTCATTGTATATTTTAGCTCAATATTTAATTAAGAAAAATCAATAACAAAGAAAAAAAGCACACCCTACACTGTGGATTATTGTAATCCACAGTGCTAATTAGCTATATACCTAATAATGATAATAATACTTAATTAATGTGTAATAGCGGCCGGATGGTAGTTGGGATCTCTCAAATTGTGGCTGAGATCTTTTCTTTTAGCGTGTTGGAAAATACAAGGTCCACTCTCAACTGTTCCCCTGTCAGCCTCCCTCACGATAGCATTTGACGAGATGGTAAATTCAAGAAACTGTTTTCCATCGTATTTTAAAAATATTTTTGATTTTTTTAAATTTTAAATTAAATTATTTTAATATTTTTAGATTTTTATAAGATAATATTAAAAATAAAAAATATATTATTTTAATATATTTTTGAATAAAAAATATTTTTAAAATCCAAAAGAAACAATAACAGACTTACTGCAGAGGACATCCGCATCAGGTAGAAAGTGTTAAACGTCATTTTAGAATCATGAAACAGCTGCCGAGCTCTCCTTTTCATAGAAGATAAGACAACACATGATAAATGGAAAGTCCACACTGCCCTTACTCAACATCATCTATATGCAAAAGGGATGGGCAATACTGGTCTTTCAGTGCTTAAGGGGCACAGCCCCATCAAAATCAGTGTTGCCAATCAAATAAAAGCACCGAAGAGGGCAGATAAAAATCTTTCTTTGGACACCAACATAATCCCATGCTGTCTGCGGGGAAAAAAAACAGTTTCAATAGGTAACTTCAACACCAAATCATCTTTTGTAATAAATCCCTTGTTGCATTTGCAAACTGACTCCTGTCAGCCATTTTAGCTAGGTTCCCACGTTTTTTCTTCGCACCAACCCTGCCAACTAGTATGTAAAAATAGGCCGCGAAAGCGAACAGCCACAACATTAAGAAAAAAGGGAAGCAAGCATATACATTCAAGTAGTTTTTCTTGTACTTGCTGAATGATACTGTATTTTGTCCACAATATCTTCCGCCCTCTTTCTTTCGGCTACAAGTTCCGTTCAATACTGACACTTGCCGCAGGTTCTGAGAGGTTCCTTAACTTTTGGTCGGCATTGATGATCCCGGCCTTACAAACCAATTACATGAAGATTAGCAAACTGGGTTTTAAAAATGGAAAACTTACAAAAAACCCATGTTGTAGTTGTTGATGATGATGATGATGATGTTGATGTAGTAGATGGAAGTAGTAACCCCAACAAGAAGCAGTCAGAGGATGAAGAGCATATAGGTTCTTCAAGTGAGAGTGGCTCTTGCAGTGAGATTGTGAAGGAGAGATCTTCTGTGTCAGCAGTGGATCTGGAGTGCGGGGCACCAGAGATAAAGCTAAATTTGGCAGAAGTCGAGAGGGACTGCAGGATCTGTCATTTGACCTTGGATACAGGGCATCTGGAGTCTGGATTGTCTATTGAGCTGGGATGTTCTTGCAAGGATGATTTGGCTGCTGCTCATAAGCAGTGCGCAGAGGCTTGGTTCAAGATTAAGGGAAACAAGTAAGTTGATAAAGAGCTTACAGAATTTATCTTTTTGATGTGTTATGTATTTTGGTTCTTAGCGTTTCTGTATTTAGATGCTGTGCTCTATGCCATCCTACAATGAGTATAGTAAAATGTTTGTCTTGCTAATGATTTTATCACATGTTCTTGGGGACACCTATTTGTTGATTCTTGGGATTTTCAAAGATTTTTTCTCCTACGTAGATGATTATGAACATTTTAAGGTTTTGATCTTAGTACTACTAGTCTTACAGGAGTTTTTGCGATTTGTTAGTTAACGAATCAAATGGTAAGATTACCAGAGGGAGTCGTAAACGGGTTCGATGATCTTGTTTCAGATGGTTATTGCTATAAAGTTGGTATCTTTGGAAATTATTGATGGAGATGCATATAATACTAATTGTTTTAGCGCACACAAGCTTTGGAGGAATATTTGGTGAAAACACCACCGAAAAGAATCTTGCTTGATGCAAGTAACATGTTAATGGAACGTAATTTATAATAAAATCTCTATTGTTGACGTGGAGAAAGAAGTAAAAGTGGCTTGTGCACTAAATCAAAAGAATTATTTATAGCGAAAGAAAAAGGTGAAACCTCCGGAAACCCCTGCTTTTAATTCCATCTAAGTGTAAATCATTCCATTGTTTGTTTTGTCAAAATATCTTGTGTAATGCAATTACAATTTTTATTGCGCTTTAGCACAAGTTGGGATTGGACTCAGTGTGCAACGATAATTTAGATTAACAAACCAGGCACTTGGAGATATTACTGATAAGATGTATACAGACAGGTGGTTATCTATGGTTGAAAGGATGGGTCTGTACACCTGTTGAACCGTAGTTTCATGACGCCCATACCTTCAAAAAAATCAGAATCCTTCCATTTTGTCATATTGTCTAGTGACCCGACAGCTTATGAAGAAAGATCAACCAAATGGTGTCAAATCACTAAGTGATCTAAAACAAAAAATCCGGCTGGATCCCAAGGTCTATGGCACCATTTCGGTTCAAGGATTTTATACCATGGTGATTTAGATGCTTTTCATTGCAGAAATATCATATTTTAAAGCAAATACAAGATAAATTACCTGTTAGTCATTTTCATCTCAGGATAACTTTTGGATTGCATTTGTAGTCGCTCGTCTAACTTGCCCGTTCCCCTGAGTTGCCTCTTTTTGCTGTTCAAAATCCGCCTATTAGCTCATATTGAAAGAAGTTTAGTGAATCGCCACGGCATTGCATTATTTCCTAGTCCAAAGCATTTCTTGTGGCACTACAGGAATGCTTGTGGATTTTTCGCTTTTGACATCATGGTGCTTTTCCCTAAAAGACCACCCGTTTCCCTTATGATCAGACATGGTCTGTGAATTTTCCCAGCGTATAACCTGTTTGGAATGAATTTGACTTGGTCAAGGAGTCCTATGGATTAAGATTCTTCTGTGTGTAGAAAACTATGTTGGAGTAGCTAGGGAAATGGAATATAAGCCATTGATTTAAATCGATTGAACCATAATCTGCTGCATGTGGACTCATCCCATACATTTTTTGTGTTCTGTGCAGCAAGGCTACCCAGCACTCTTGCTGGAAAATCCACTTCGAGGATTTGAGGCTGAGTTGCAGCTGCTGTGCTTTGCACAATATGCCTTGCTACAGCACACATGCAAATTATCTTCAACTACGAAAAACATGTTTTCAATTGGCTAATTACCCTTTAAATTTGAATTTGAAGGCTTCTATTTTCCTTCAATCTTGTGGAGCGTAAAAGGTAACAGATCAGAACATGATATTTTTTGTGACAATTTCTACAATGAGCAGGGAGTAGAAGATTCATACGTTGTCCTCCTGCATGATTTACATATGAATAGGATAAATGAGGCTTTCTATGAAGCAACTCAAATGCATGTGTTTTAGTAGTTTCATAGTTCTGCTCTATTAGTCCTATTGAATTTATAATTTTAAGGACCATTTCATGGTGGAATGATCTCAGTTAGCCAAGTACACAAGTTCCCTGGCTGGTTGCTGAGACTATTCATGGCTAACAGAACATAATCAATGATTGGACCAATCTCCCGTGTATCGTCTTAATAACTGTCTTGGTTAGACCATGATCTGGATGGGAATCTGTAGTTTCTATGTATATAAATTTAGAATGACGAAACTGGCATGGGTTTGTTTTGATTGGTATTTCATTTTTACTCATACTTGGCCTGACAGAATGAAAATTATTCTCCATCAACGTGTGCCTATGTGTAGTCATCACGAGAGACCATCATTATCATGCTTTAGTCTCTTGCAATAGAAATGGCTGATATTTAATAAAACTCTATGGAATGCCTTTTCTGAATCAGATGTTCGCAATGCAGTATTTTCTTTTGAGATTACAGGCTTGAAGTATTAGTGGACAATAATGTTGCCAATAGCTTTTTCTTGTCCATCTTGTGTTTAGAATATGGAATGTATCCCTTCCTAACATTGTATTGATATTGGTATGAATGGATATGTCATAGTATTTGAAATAAACTGTGTAAATTGTGCTGCTGTTTAAGATAACTTGTTGAAGTGATATTTCCTTGAACAATTTAACTGCAGAACCTGTGAGATTTGTGGATCAATTGCACGGAATGTAGCTGGTGCGAATGAAACTGAGTTGGCAGAGCAGTGGAATGAGGCCAATGATATTGTCATGGCAACCACAACCGTGCCTATGCAACCTGCAGAGACCCGAAGCTTTTGGCAGGGCCACCAGTTCTTGAATTTCCTCCTTGCATGTATGGTCTTTGCCTTCGTCATCTCCTGGCTCTTTCACTTCAATGTTCCCTCTTAATCTAGTAAGAGGTATTTCTCATCTCCTGGATTTGATGATGGAAGACAAGGAAACAAGCATCATGGCTCCGAGCACTGCTGCGGGTCCCATCCTTCGCCAATTGTGTGATCTGGCTCCCCAACAAGTTTAATGGCCCCCGTATCTGCTTCTTGTTGATACTAGTATTAGAGCTAAAACACTGTAATTCGTGTTGTGTTATTGTCAGATTTCATTCACACGATCTAGTAGAGTGCCGTCTAATGTTGTTTGTTTGTTTTTTCTTTCATCTATTAGAATGCTGGTGTTCTCTGCACTTCCTCTCGATACAGTGCCATTCCTATCACATCCTCTCAGCTTTCTTTGCATCTAGTCTCAGTCCATCTTGGATTGAAAGCCGTACCGTTTTAAGTTCTGTCAGCAGTAAACAATGCATCAATATCTACTTTTTATTATCATTTGGAGGTTTGTTGTGCCATCTCACTATCTCGTATCTATTTTCCTGTCTAATAAGTAATTAAGGGGACGGAAATGATATCATGGCCATGGGGCGCATGGAGTCAATCCATTATTTATTGAAATGATTTTTTGTTTTTGTTTTGATCTATACATTATGGAATGATTGGGAAGGCCCAAGGATACAAATGCATTTTTCATGTGGCTACTTCGTCGGAGTAATTTGATGTGGCTGACAGCTTTTTTTCTTATATACACATCTACGTGCTTTATCATTTGTCCGGCTTACTCGATGTTGGTGTCATTAACACTTCAGAAAATTGAGCGAAGTTGCAGAAACAGAAAGGGGAATTAAGGAGCATTTCACACTTGGACGGTTTAAACCATCGGGGTTTTACTGTGATACGAGGAGCTGAGGGCTAGCAGTTAACGATGAAGCCATATCTAAGACCTGGAATGTTTTAGCGTTTGCTCTGGATACGCTTGGTGTTGAGCCTGGATAGATTGGCTCTCCAATGGAAAATTCTCAGGTAGAGGTCTAGCACATCATCCAATGGAAATATCACTTAATTTTCGCCTGATGATATATGTATTTGAATGATATTATTAACCTGATCTCTAACTTGGGAGTCCCAAAATCTTAGGTATCGCGACACTAAACATCTCCATGCACTCATAAATCTTCTTTCTTTTCTAGATCCCTCAGCTTTATGCAAGTAAACAAAGGACTGTTTTTGTTGAAAATAGCAAGATGGTGCCAAAAAATGGTGAGCATGTAAGCAGAATTTATATCTCAAAGATTCATCAATTGTTTGTTAAGGAAAAAATGTGGATGGATTAAAGCAGACACGCATGAAAAAGGGGAACCTGAGAGCATTATCACCTGGATACAGGACCGTATTCCAGCACAAATGGATATAGCCGGCAAGAAAATATACAGTTACAAATCATCTCGGGAAATAAAGATATATCTGTGGAAAGATTTTCTTAACCACTCCCGTTGTACATTAGTCGCTGTCTAGATACAGATTTTGTTAGAGCATCAGCTGTTTGGTCCTGAATGCAGATCTGGGAGACAACTAGCTGTTCTTTAGTGACTTTTTCATGAACAGAGAACAAGCTGCTCATTAATTTAATAAAAATGAAAAAAAAAATAACAATCATTGGGTTGTTATGTATAGCAATACAAACAAACGGATAAAATTCAGCCATATTATTTCTATGATCCAATCTAAACTGATCATTTAGCTGAAAAGGGGAAGATAAACACTGCAAGTCTAAGTAGCGATTAATAGATGCGGTGGTCTGATCAGGCCATCAATGCACCAGTCCCTGCTGCAAGCAAGCCGCAATTAGCGGACACTATCAGTCTTAATCCGCCTTCGGCATGCACACAGCTAGCTCATGGTGGGGAACTGATCACTTATCTGTCAGTCTTATTTATATTGTTATTTCTGTTGTTTTTATTTGTGCAGAATTTAATTAATTTCAGCCGTATTGTCATAACTCATAACCCCATAGTCGTTCCTACTCGTGGGTGGGTGATCACTCATAATTTCTTCATAGGATGCCTCTTTCAGGAAAAAGAAATGCTATTATTATAATTGCGGTACTGGTATTTTCCTTATAATAACTTTTGCCAAGGGAGGCATAACATTAATTTTTTTTTCTTATAATCTTCATACGTGTTGTTTTTAAAATATTTTTTTGTTTTTAATATTATTACATTAAAAACTACTAAAAATACATTAATTAATATTTATTTAAAAAAAAACAAAATCTATCTCAAACAACCTCTTAGCAAACCGTATGAGCTAAAATCTCACATAGAATATAAGATCTGCTAGAAAAGCTTCAGGCGAGCATGGATGCTTTTTCTAGCTAGCTTCTGGAATTCCAAATCGCCCTGCTCTAAAACGAAGAGCATACATTATTATCAAGGCAAAGAAAAGTAAGCCCTTATGAAAATAGTCTCAAATTTTGAAAAAGAAAAGTTATTATAAGCTAATAAAAATATATTGTTTTGGAAAAACTGGAGGAATGTTTTCAACCCCCGACGCTTAAATCCCTTAAAAATTAAACGCAAATGATAAGAGTTCGGATTTGCCGTAGAAAAAACAAAAGCAGGAGAAATGACAGTTTATGAACAGACATGCGCTAGATCTGTCCGTACACAACACAAACAAAAAGAAGCCATACCATAGCATATCTGATCTCCTGATGCACATACATTGTTGCTTGCCAATCCAAACGTGGGGCTCTAAAAATTAATATGGCTCTGATGCACCTGCCTAACACAGGTAGATATGCACATGGGGTAATTCAGGTGATCGACGGAATGTTTTGTGAAATTGTTACCTCGTTGCCACCTCTGCGTATCGAAAGGAATCCATAAATTTAGTAAAAAATACCAGGTAGCAACGTGCACAGCATGATTGGAGACCTTTTTTGAAGCTCCCAGTCTTTGGATCCTCGGATGAACAACTAAATATATTCTCGTTGTCTTGGTCCAATTAGATAAAGTGTCGCGATGCAGTCAATCCAGAAGAAAATCCAGAAACCAACAAATACAGCTAGCACGGCAAAAGCGACACAGTTTAAGATTAATCAGTTTGCTTGTGCGGTGCTCAGAAACATGGCTTTCAATCTGAATTAAAATGTCGGCCGCATGCTCCGGCACTGAGCATGTTTGCGGACATTTTACGTTTAATCAAAGCTCCAGAACCATTCTTATCCAATTAACTGCTTCCCGAAGCAGCAAAGTGCTCATGATTACTCGCAGAAATCCATCCTCCCCGTTCTTAACTGGAGCCATTAATTTGCTTTCTGATAATTAAAGTGCCTTTTTATTGCTGACCATAATTATTTTATTGCCTCCCTTAATTCCTCTCTAGCCAATTAGGATAAAACCCTTAAGATAAGTGATCTGTTAGCCTCCATTTTAAGTTTTATTTCTCGAATATATTATCTGGCGAGTCATTAACTAGCCGCTAAATTGGAGTAGAAAACGGAACCTCCTTGATTCGGCACCTGACGGGCTCTAATAAAGATAAGTATTGTTATGATAATTCTACCCGATATCTTGATATTCAAACTCTATTAATCGTGACACGGTCAATTTCATTCGATATCAGAATATAAATCTTGATAAAATCGTTATGATACTTTGGGGAAGCTGGCCTCCCGTGATCTTTAAAAATAAACGAATATCAAGATGAAAGATTGGCGGCAATACTATTAATTATCATAATAAATCTAATAATAAATAATTGAAGGCTCCTTGAAGACTTTGGATCGTATTAGAAATTATACGGCGTCGAAGGCAATCGAGAATTCAATTAAAGCGACAATTAAGCAATATCAACACCGTACATCTTTTAGAGAAAATTCAAACTAGATTGCTAAAAATCAAAGCCCAAGTCGTGGGGGAGATGGCAAAAGGAAACAAGTGACATCCAATTAATCTACCAAACCCATGAGTTTTTCACACGCTCTAAGGTTTTCAGCCTCGGACAAGTTTTATCACCATTAATATAACATGTTTGTACGAGTAATTAAAAATAAGTCTATAAAAAAAGAGAGGAAGAGCGTGCAAACACGACTAAGTGGTGGCCAATGGTTGGCTGGTGATGTTCGCTAGCTGCGCAAACACATATACTCTCCCCTACATCTCTCTTTCAATCTAATACTTCCTCTCTTTAGCATTCAACAAAACTCTAAAGCTAAAGCAAAACCCCATTACTCTCTCAATCTTTATGAGCTGAGCCAAAACTAATCAAAGACTACTACTATTTTAACTTTTTCTCCGATATGAGGAAACTTTGTCCAAATTTTGAGCGTGAAGATGGGCTCGAGACAGTTCTCGAGGTTCCAATCCCTGAAGAAATGTTTGCTTCAAACAAGCATAGTAATAGGTCGTGGCAAAACATGAAAGCCTGGATGAGACCGCACAACGAAAGGTCCATGACAACTCTTTTTGGGGGCAAAAACACTGAGATTCAACTCTTGCTTGGTGTTGTTGGTGCTCCTTTGATCCCTCTTCCAATCAACTGTGATCACCAGTTCATCAACTGTAGCATCAAAGACCACCCTATTGTAAGTTAATATTGATATCTTTTGTTTTTTATGACTATTTTTCACAATTAAATGTTAGTAGTCGTGGAGGGATTTGTTTTGTGGCTGTGTGTGGGAAGTTTATGTTTTTATCATTCTCTACATATGTCGTGCAGGAGGTATCGATGGCAAAATACATAGTGCGACAATACATAGCAGCAGTGGGAGGAGAGAAGGCTCTGAATTCTGTGGAGAGTATGTATGCAATGGGGAAAGTTAAAATAGAAGCATCGGAATTTTGTGCAGGTGAAGGGAGTTTGAACAGCAATAAGGTGCTGAGAGTGAAGAATCAGAAACATGGAGGTGGAGAAATGGGAGGGTTTGTTCTGTGGCAAAAAAGGCCAGATTTGTGGTGCTTGGAATTAGTGGTCTCTGGGTGCAAAATCAGTGCTGGCAGTGATGGTAAGGTTGCTTGGAGGCAAACCCCATGGCACCACTCCCATGCATCTAGAGGCCCACCTAGGCCTCTCAGACGTTTTCTCCAGGTAAGATCCCATGAATCGAATTGTTAAAATCTGGATTTTTTATGGGCACTCAGGATTTGTTTCAGTGATTTTCATGGCTCTGTAATCTCTATTGGTTTTAATTAAAGCTATCCAGCTCTTATTCGTTTTGGGGTTTCCTTGGGCTTATTCAAAAAGTAGCGCTTGAATTTTAATGTTCACATCGATTCATCATCTCCCAAGGTGGGGGGGGGGGGGGGGGGGGGGTTGATTTGATTTGATTTTCTTATAAATAAAGAGGACGCTGCGGGGGTTGTTTTTTCTGCCAAAATTTCTCAACTATCTGGCTGTTGTTTTTGCCTCATCGACCAAATTTTGGAAAAAGGAGTTCTTAAAGTCAAAGCAACATTTGTGCTCTTAAAGTCAATGGTATGGTTGGTCACTCGGTCAAAATAAAAAAAAAAAAAAAAGAGGAAGGGAAAGAAAATAAAAGAAAGGGAAGGCGGCTGATCTATTGAAGTATTTAAGACAACTTTTCGATAATTGTGGCCCAGATTGTGGATAGGTGAAATGAACTCACTTGTTTTTCAACTGAGCCCATTAAAACACAGATAGGCGAGAAGCCCATTAATGGAATTCAATCTATTTCAAGCAGTTCATCATGCATTTAATTTTTTTATAAAAAATACATATTTTCTGATGAAATCTCGCGATTTTTTTTAACTCGAAACATATTGTACTTTTCTTTCCTAGTTTTTTAGTTAATGGTGAGTGAACATCTTGCATTCTGCTCCGTCAGTTATATGAGCATTTCCATAAAGATTATTTATTTTCTCTTTCTGTTCACACAAATTCTCATCCTCGACTCATAACCAACAGGGTCTTGATCCAAAGTCTACAGCCAGCTTGTTCTCCAATTCTGTTTGCACCGGTGAGAAAGCGATCAACAAAGAAGACTGTTTCGTGCTAAAATTTGAAGCTGATCCCTCTTCACTAAGAGCAAGAAGCAGTAGCAATGTAGAAGTAATTCGACACACACTATGGGGCTACTTCAGCCAACGAACGGGTCTGTTAGTCCAGTTAGAAGACTCTCATCTTCTAAGGATCAAAGCTTCAGGCAATGACAGCATTTTCTGGGAGACCACAATGGAGTCAGCGATTCAAGACTACCGAACCATAGATGGGATTAAAATAGCATTCAAGGGTCGGACTTCGGTTTCACTGTTCAGGTTCGGTGAGACCTCAGAAAGTCATTCAAGGACGAGAATGGAGGAGGTTTGGGCTATTGAAGAAGTCGATTTCAACATAAAAGGATTGTCCATGGATTGTTTTCTGCCACCCAGTGATTTAAAGAAAGAGGAAGAAGGTTGTGATAATGTTGTGATCAGCAGTAATGCAAGATTACCATTTAAGATTCGATCAGCGTCTTCTAGGATTAATGCATCTCAGGTTGTTGCTGTCGATGACGTTCAAGACTCAGATGAATGTGAAGATGAGGATGAGGATGGCCAATAGTAATAAATTTGTTCTTGTTTTGTAAATATCCACCCAACTATATGCACTTTAATTTAGCAAGTCTCTTCTGTTATTCATCAGCCGGCTACACAGGAACGAGTAGATGGTAGAGTGTGGCATTTCACCACTCTGTTCATTGCATGTTGTTGGATTGCTGGGCTTGCTCACCTCCTAATTTTAGGGTCTCATTTTGTTTTTCTCATTAAATTTCAAGATCTAAATTCTCAGGAAAACCTCAGCTATCTTTAACTTTTACACCCATTTTGTCCAGCATCTTGAGATTTGTTTTTCTCATTGTACACACTTTATCTGTAACTCATAAGAAAATAATATATATCTGTAACTGATAATATTTTAAAAAATATTTTTGATATTATCTAATTAAAATAATCTAAAAATATTAAAAAAATATTATTTCAAACAAGATAAAAATTCAAAACCCAAACATCCCTAAGATAGTTCTGGGGAATTCTTGATTGAATCGATCGGGTCTGGTGCCCAAAGTCTTGTTTCGTGCACATCACAGTCCGTGCTTGCCATTCAGATGTCGAATAGGCTCTTCTAAAGAAATTGGGCTACCACATATGCGATGTTTCGTGGCTTCACCTTCACATGCCGTGTAGTCTTTGGAAGGCTGGGCTTGCGATTCCATCACCGTTCCAGGGTTCATCCTGGGCAAATTATTATTTTGTATTTAGTTTCTTTCTTATTGTGAGATAATTAGTTATTTTCTTTAATTTAAAAAGTTCGTTGCTTTTTTTTATTTTTCAGTCTATTATTTTTATTAATATATATTATTAATTCAGTTTTTCTTTTCAAAATACACTTTGATTACATATTAATTGAAATAGATTTAAGGATATCTTAATATTAAAAAAAAAAGAAAACTAATGGAACTTGCAAAGAATCAAAGATCATAGATGGTACTAGGTTCTAAGGAGAAACCGTGGCATGAATGACTCTTCTCTATCTGAAATTAGTCACTTGAATTTAGGGCCAAAACAAAAATTGTTGAAATATAAAAAATAATATAAATTGTATTTTATGTTGATTCAACAGTAAAAAAAAATTTAATGAAATTATTATCTAAGATAATATAAATACATGCAAGTTTTTAATTCAATGGGTGTATTATTTAATAATGTGAAAGTTGATGCTTGAGTAAATATGTTAAAAAATAATGTAAATTATATATTGACTTAAATTTTTAAATAAAAATCAACGATAAATCAAATCTAATTCACTACTTCAATAAATTAAATTGTCATTTACTCTGGAAAGAATCACAGGTTCAAATCTCGTGTATTATTATACAGAAAGAGAGAAAAAAAAAGGAAGAAAAGAGACACAATTAACACAAATGTCGTGACTCCTGATCCTTGGCCTCAATAAAGCTCGAAACTTATATTTCATTTTAAAGTTGTTTTAGAAGTATAATTGATATTGATTTTTAAAGTTTTTTTATTTAAAAATTATTAGAATTATATTATTTTTAATATTAACACATCAAAATATTCTAAAGATATTTTTAAAATATAATATCAAATTATAAATATAACTAAAAGAGCTCAGTGTTTCACTGTAGCTCCTGAGTGAAAACACTGTGGATTTCAATAGTGTTTCTTTTTTTTTTGAACAGTGAATTTTTTTTTCGTTTTTTTTTTAACAGTTTTTTTTTTATCTTTTTTTTCCTTTTTTTTTTAACAATTGTTTTTAGATTTTTTGAACAATATTTTTTTTTTGAACCATGATTTTTATGGTTTTTTGAACAGTGATTTTTATGGTTTTTTTTTGTATTTTATTGTTTTTTATTATTAACATAATAATAATAATAATTTAATATTTTTTTTTCTCACTCTTTTGTTAATGTTTTTTATATTTTTTTCATCTCGGGATAATTTGATAAATTTTTTTTCTTTTAACAGTTATAACAATGATAATTTTTATTTTCATTTTTTTTTATGTTTTGTTGAAATTTTTAGGATTTTTTAAGTCTTTCATTTTTTTTCCTTTCATTATTAACACAAAAAATAATAATAATAATTTAATTGTTTTTCTAACTTACTCCTTTGTTGATATTTTTTAGGTTTTTTCAATGATAATTTGATAATTTTTATTGTTTTGACGGTAATAACAATAATAATTTTTATTTTTATTTTATTTTTTTGTGTGATACTTTGTTGAAGTTTTTACGATTTTTTTAATCTTTCACTTATTTATTTATTCTTTTATAATAATAATAATGATGATGTTTTTTTTCTCGGTATAGTTTGATAATTTTTATTATTTTCAAGTAAAATGACTTTTTTCAGGTAATAATTTTTATTTTTGTTTTATCTTTTATTTTTTTATTTGCTCTTTTGTTAATATTTTTAGATTTTTTTTAGGAATTCACTGTATATTGTGAGTGAAAACACTGTGGACTTCAATAGTGTTTTTTTTTTCTTCGTTTTTTTTTTCATTTTATTTATTTATTTATTTGAACAGTGATTTTTAGATTTTTTTTAACAGTGTCTTTTTTTTTTTGTTTTCTGAACAGTGATTTTTATGGTTTTTTGAACAGTGATTTTTATGATTTTTTTAATATTTTATTTTTTTCATAATAATAATAATAATAATAATAAGTTAATATTTTTTTTTCTTGCTCGCTCTTTTGTTAATGTTTTTTAAATTTTTTTCATCTTGGGATAATTTGATAAATTTTTTTTCTTTTAACAGTAATACCAATGATGATTTTTAGGTTTTTTGAACAGTTTTTTTTTTTATGGTTTTTCGAACAATGATTTTATGGTTTTTTGAACAGTTATTTTTATGGTTTTTTTAGTATTTTATTTTTTTCATTATTAACATAATAATAATAATAATAATAATAATAATAATAATAATAATAATTTAATTTTTTTTTCTTGCTCACTCTTTTGTTAATGTTTTTTAAATTTTTTTCATCTCGGGATAATTTGATAAAAAAATTTTCTTTTAACAATAATACCAATGATAATTTTCATTTTCATTTTATTTTTTTGTTTGATCTTTTGTTGAAGTTTCTATGATTTTTTTAGTCTTTCATTTATTTTTGTTTCTTTTATTATTAACATAATAATAATAATAATAATAATAATAATAATAATAATAATTTAATTGTTTCTCTTACTTACTCTTTTGTTAATGTTTTTGAGTATTTTTTTTCAAGATAATTTGATAATTTTAATTGTTTTAATAATAAGAGCAATGATAATTTTAGATTTTAAAACTTTGATTTTGCTATTGTTATAATAGGGTGTGTTGAGCTATTTTATTATATTAAATTTCACATATATAAATATTATATTTTAATTTTGATTCAGCAAATCCTATAAAAATTATTTGCTTAGCCTGCAATAGAGAACATATATTTTTAAAAATTTTCAAATTAAATAATTTTTTTGATCTAATAATTTTTATTTTTGTTTTGTCATCTATTATATTTTTTTCTTTACTCTTTCTGTTAGGTTTTTATTGGTTTTTTTTTTATTTTCAAGTTAGATTAATTTTTTTTTCCTGATAATTTTGATTTTATTTTTTTATCTGGTCTTTTGTTATAGTTATTAGGATTTTTTTTCTTTCATTTTTTTCTGGTTTTTTATTCATTATCAACACGGTAATAATAATAATAAATTTAATTATTTTTCTTGCTTACTCTTTTGTTAATATTTTTGAATTTTTTTTCTCTCGGGATAATTTGATAATTCTAATCGTTTTGGCAGTAATAGCAATAATAATTTTAGATGTTAAGACTTTGATTTTGCTATTTTTATAATAGGACGTGGTAATTTGTTTTATTATATTATATTTTGTATATATATTAAATTTTAATTTTAGACCAACAAATCCTATTAATTTCTTTAATCCCAACAATCATAAAATTTGTTTGTTCAACCCGCAACGTAGTGCGGTCAATTTTTTTAATTTTCAACTGAAATGATTTTTTTTCAAGTAATAATTTTTATTTTTTTTATTATATTTATTATTTTTTTATTTGTTCTTTTGTTAATGTTTTTAGACTTCTTTTAATCTTTGATTTAATTTTGTTTTTTTATTAACGCAATAATAATATTAATATTAAGAATAATAATAATAATAATAATAATAATAATTTGAGTTTTTGTTTTTATTCCTCTCGAGGTAGTTTAATAATTGTTATTGTTTTGACAATAATAATGATGATAATTTTAGAAGTTAACACTTCGATGTTATTATTGTTATAATAAGATATTTTGATTTGTTTTATTATATCAAACTTACATATAAAAATATTATATTTTAATCTGAACAATTATAAAAATTTTTTGCTCCGCCCGCAACAAAGTGCGGGCCTTCAAACTAGTAATTACTAAACGACAGCCTTTATACAGTTTCATCAGCACATAGTAATTTCATAGCTATGATCAAAAGCAATACGGTAAAGAAGCCTCAACCTGCCCCTCCTAAATTGATCCTATATTTAATTAAATAGCTAAATTTATAAATTTGCATGGCCAAAGTTTTTCAAATGTCATGACCTAAGCACATAAGTTATTATTTTAAATTAATTGTGGGATCTACCACAGAAAAAAGGTATAATTTCAACAACTATCTAATCTTAACCTAACTAATGCTTAATCATACACGTGTCTGGCTCGGTTACTGTGGCTGGCTATTGACTGGCCCATATACTTTTGTCTACCACGTGTTAATTTTTCAACAATGAAGTGGTTATCTTTTCGCATCCTTGAAAAATATATTGATGGAGCACAATGAGAATTATGGAAGGTCTTGATTGCAATACTATTTGAAAACTAAGGTTATGTTTTTCTTTGCAGTTTAAAAATGTTTTTTAAAAAATTGATTTCTTTTTATTTTTTAAATTTAATATTTTTAAATTATTTTTATGTATTGATATTAAAAAATAAAAGCAATATTTTAATATATTTCTAAATAAAAATTACATTCATATACAACCCCAAACAAACTTTACAAGTCACGGGTTTTCCTTGTGTAATATTATACTATTCATTCTTATATTTTTAACTTGTCAGTTTGCGTGTATAAGTTTTTTATATATAAATTCAATAAATTATTTCTTAAAAAAATATATTACACGACATGTTATTTGTCACATGTTGTATATTTTTTACTAGATTTCAACTATCATATAACCGGAAAAACATGGTATGAGAATGTTTGAGCTAAAAAACTATTTTCCATCTTATTTTGACCCAAAACATCATTAAATCACTTTAGAAAATCATAATAAACCTATAAATAATATAAAAAAATAAAAATAAAAAAACAAAATCAACATGAGCCTGTAATTCTTTTTTTTTTCTTTTTTTTTTATGAACTTCAAAGATAAAAAAACATATAATATAAACTATCTCTCATTCAATAGAATAGTTTGACTTAGATTGCACTTATTTTAGTGATCTAAATTGATGTTAATTATATGTTTCTTTCTATATTGTGAGAATCCAATGATATTTCTCTTTTCTTATCTGTTTGGACTTGAAAATAATAAAAATAATTTATGTATCAATAGTGTACTTTAAAAATATCAGGATATAAAAATTATATAATATAGACGAAGTTGTATTTAGTGTTGAACCCATGACATGTCGTACATGTTTGGTGTCCTTTTCTTTTCAATTTTTTTTCTTCTAATTTCATCATTTATCAAGAAATCAAAATTAAATGATACTTAATTAAAGTAATATTACAAAAAAAATGAAGGAAAAAAAAAAAAGCTGGATGTATAAAGAAATGCTACAGAGCTTTTTTATATAAATAAATGTTACAGATGGAGTAGCTAGTGAGCAAATTCAGAGCTAGCTTCCTACAGGCAAAAATGGAAAACTGGTCAAATTCTCCACCTCATGTCCTAATCTTTCCTCTCCCTTGTCAAGGCCATGTCAACTCCATGCTCAAGCTAGCCGAGCTTCTAAGCCTCGCCGGAATCAACATTACCTTCCTAAATTCCGAGCACAACCATAAGCTTCTCGCCCGTTACACGAATATTGAAGATCGCTTTGCGAAACATCCCGGGTTCCGATTCCAGACAATAACTGATGGTCTGCCTTTAGATCACCCGCGCTCAGGTGACCAGTTCATGGAGATCTTCGATGCAATGAAGTTGATTACAAAGCCACTCTTTAAAAAGATGGTGCTTGAGACTAAGCCGCCAGCTAACTGTATTATAGGAGATGGGGTTCTAGGATTTGTTGGTGATGTTGCCATTGAGGTTGGAGTTCCTATTATTTATTTTCGTACTGTTAGTGCCTGTTCCTTCTGGGCTTATTTTTCGATTCCTGACATCATTGAAGGTGGTCAACTTCCCATCAGAGGTATTAGTGCCCAATCTAACTTTCGTTCATTGACAAGCGTTTGCTGCTTTGTTTTCTGCCCCTAATTCATATATTTTGGACTTTTTTTTCCTTCACTTTGCTTGTTTCTGTGGTTCAACGTGTACTTATCGAGTTCTTGAAAAATCCTAGTTGTCTGCCCTTAGAGTTTCGTTGATAACCGAGAGTCTATTGTTTTTAAGTTTAAGGAGGAGTACCGAATCTGGTGTTGGTTGAAATGCAGGAAATGAAGATATGGACCGTCTCATAACCAAAGTACCGGGGATGGAAACTTTTCTCAGGTGCCGAGATCTCCCTAGTTTTTGCCGAGTTAGTGACATGACAGACCCGAATCTCTTACTGGTCATGAACGAGACACGACAGTCCCCTCGAGCAAAAGCAATCATACTCAACACATTCGAAGACCTTGAAGGGCCAATATTGTCCCAAATCCGAACTCAGTGCCCCAAGATCTATAGCATTGGACCTCTCCACGAGCACTTACAAGCAAAGCTGAGCGCGAAGAACGAGAAATCGTGCCAATCCTCCAACAGTCTGAGGGAAATTGACAGGAGCTGTATGACATGGCTAGATAATCAACCTGAGAAATCAGTGCTCTATGTTAGCTTTGGCAGCATCACAGTGATGACTAGACACCAGTTGATGGAGTTCTGGTATGGTCTTGTTAATAGCAAGAAGCGGTTCTTGTGGGTTATCAGACCTGATTCTATGGCCACAAAAGATGGTGAATTTGAGAAAATTCCAGCGGAGATTGAGGAGGGGACCAAGGAAAGAGGGTTTATTGCGGGGTGGGTACCACAGGAGGAGGTTCTGGCACACAAGGCAATTGCTGGCTTTTTGACACATAGTGGATGGAACTCAACTTTGGAGAGTATAGTGGCTGGAGTGCCCATGATTTGCTGGCCTTATTTTGCTGACCAACAGGTGAATAGCAGGTTTGTGGATGAAGTTTGGAAGATAGGGTTGGACATGAAGGACCGGTGCGATAGAGAGATCGTTGAGAGGATGGTGAGTGACCTGATGGTGGAGAGGAGGGATGTATTTCTGAGATCGGCGACCAGGATGGCAGAGCTGTCCAGAAAGAGTGTCAGGGAAGGTGGGTCCTCTTATTGTAATCTGAACCGTTTGGTTGAGGATATAAGGTTGATGAGTGTGCGAGCACATGATACCTGAGTTGGAGGTTACGATATTGCTTGCACTTACCATTTCACTGCCGTTTGCTTCTTGAACAATCAGCAGCCAATAATAAACCTTCTCTTTCCTCACCTTAGCCAATAGAATATGGAAAAACGCCATCAGGTCTTCCTGACATGCGTCAAACCAGGAATAACACGTGGCCCCAGGTTCGGCTATTTTTAAATAATTAAGCTGTTGTTTGGGAATGTGTTTTAAAAATGTTTTAATTTTTTTTAAATCATTTTTTTTTGTGTTTTTATATATTTTTTTTATTTTAAATATAATTTTAATATATTTCTGAAAAACAAAAAATTTTAAAAATAAGCATAATCATAATGATAAATAGATAATATATGTATTTTAGTTTCGAGCATCCGTGCCTCCTAAATCACAATCTAATAGAGGAAGACAATGGCTGGGTCGTATAGGGTGTTTTCTGTGTACATAGATGAAATAGTTGCAGCTACTAAGGGTTTTTTTTTAAAACAAAATGATTTTCAAAGTGTGTTTTTTTATTAAAATAATAAATTTATTTTAAAAAAATATTTTTAACATTATTATATTAAAAAAATAATTTAAAATAAAAAATAAAAATATTTTTTTATTATTATTTTTAAAACACATCATTTTTTATCTGAGTCGCGCGAGTTAATCACTGGAATGACTTTGGGTGGTGGAGGCTCTGCCTCCATAGTCCATACTGGGATGCGGATACCTAAAGGGCAAGAAGGGGCGGTGTGTTAATTGATGATTGTGATGGAATATATATTTATGGCGTACGATTCATAACAGAAAATATCAGAAAATAGAAAGAAGATACTCGCCCAAGTCCATTTCTAATGAACTCAATAAGCTGATCCACGTCTCAAGCAAATCAAAATAAAAATAAAAAGACTAAGATTTTGGGAAATGTTTTATGAAAATATTTTTATTATAAATTAATTTTTTATATATTTTTAAATCATTTTAATTTATTAATATCAAAAACATTGTTTTAAAAAAAATATTTTAATATATTTCTAAATAAAAAATAACATCCAACAAATACCCAATAAATCTTACGCCTTTGCCAGGTCCAGTGCCATTGCCAGATAGATACTTTGAAGTCGCTGTAGTTCACGTGGGCATGGTTTCCTGCACACAAAATGGTCCTGTCAGATTGGTGGGCGAGTTTAGACTTGACAAAAAACAAGAAGAAGAACGCCCATAGCAGCAATATTACAGGAAAGCCGTATGCACCTAAAAAGGCTAGGCCAGTGAACGAATCTAATAAAAATATTGAATTTAAGGGTTTTATTATAATACAAAAAAATATGATTAAAGCCAATCTTGTCATAATCGTGATCACACAACATTGATTTTTGAACTCGGATAAATAAAATATATGTAAAATATTTATATTAATTCTGTTTTGTTTTGTCTAGAATAGCTGAAATATTCCGTTCAGTTAACAAAAACGAGATAAAACGGCGCTATTTTTATCCCGGTTTTAATTCTGGCTCGTTCCGGAAATTTCAGCCAAATTCCGGCCGCACGTCTCGGTTCCATTCCGGGTGTGCCGTTCTGACCTTAAAATCTTCTTTATTTTGATTAATTTCTGATTTTTTTTTTAATTTTGATATTATATTTGTTTGATTTTGTGTTTGTATTGTATAATTTAAAGTTAATCTATCTTGAATTTTAATTATGCTTGTTAAATTAATATTTTAATTTTTTTCATATATATATATATATAATTAATTATATATGAACAGTACAACCCCGAAACGGCATGCCGAAATGCTCCAAAACCGAAACATTCCACATTAATAAAAAAACCATAACGGTAACCGAAACGGTATTGACAACCTTAATTTATATATAAAAATTATAAAATTATAGCTAAAATTATGAAGATAAAAAAAATTATAAAATTAGAAATAAAATATTTTTAAATATAATATTAAAACCATAAATGGAACGATTGGCCTAATTGGTGTGTTTTGCATGAATTAATTGCCATCATAAAATTGGATTGTAATGATTTTCCTCCTATTTTAATGGGATCTTATTTTTTTATTTGATTTTATCAAATTTAGTTTTTAACTTGTAAAATCGCATGATTTTAGAAGTTAAATCATGATTTTGATAATAATAATTAAAACAAAAAAAAAATTAAAAAATTAATCATCAAATTATAAAACCAGAGATCTGAAGGGTATATTTTCAAAATTTTAACTGCAATATCCATTTGACCTATCAACTGGACGTTGCCACATGTGGTTGACAATTTAATTTTAATTAGATCTATCTCATGTCATTTATTCAGACATCTAGTTTGAATTTTGATGGATTGATTAATCTTCGTGAACAAATAATTAAAAATCTTAGTTATCGAGTGCCCAGTAGCTAATAGAGATAAATTACTTTTTTTTAAAAAAAAATATTAACTTTTTATTTCACTTTGTTTTTGTGACTTTCTTAAATATAATATATTGTGTTGCTATAAAATCTACTCTTGATGTACTTTTTTTTTATTAATATTTGCTCTAATTGTCAATAACAACTATTTTACAGTGTAAATAAATAATATAGTAAATCTTCAGTTATAAAAATGTAATTTCATCAACAATTCCACCACAATTTGAACTTTCAATTTTTACCAAAAATTAATTAAAATATTATTTGACATTACATTTTAAAAATATATTAAAAAACAATAGTTTTTTTAAATTATAATTTTTAATGTTTTAAATATTTTCATGTGTTTATATTAAAATAAAAAGTACCGGGGATGGAAACTTTTCTCAGGTGCCGAGATCTCCCTAGTTTTTGCCGAGTTAGTGAAATAACAGACCCGAATCTCTTAATGGTCATGAACTAAACACGACACTCCCCTCGAGCAAAAGCACTCATTTTCAACACGGTCCTGAGCGAAGACGCCGGAGATCAGCCCCATCCACTACCCTCACCCAAGGATTTTACTCTCTCTTTTTTTTTAATGAAGTGGCCCATTTATTCTCACCTTCTATAAATGGGCTGCTATCAAATTTCATCGATGGTAATCCAACCATGTCTCGTTCCATTTCGATGGATCAGTACAATAAAGGCCGAACCTGGATTTTGATGTGGTCGATTTTATGCTGGATTCATGACCCAAACTCTAGAAAACCTTCCTGACATTACTGGGCCTGAGCCCATGTAATAAAAATATTAAAAATGTTGATTATACAGTCCGCGTTGCCTGTAATAATCGTCCTATTCTTTTTCAAACATGAGAAAAATTATAACAAGATGAAAGCAGGTACCAGCTAGAGATCTTTATTTTTTAAAAAATTAAAAAATCCCCTGTTCTTTAATTTAGCTAGTTTAATCTCCATTTATATTTTTATCCCCACTTAAATTCTGCCTCTATTACTGAAATATTCAATCCAGCCTCGAGAAAATAAACATAAAAAACAACTATTTAGAAAAAAATAAATTAAAATAACTATTTAGAAAAAATAAATTAATAATACAGTTATTTAAAGTAAATATATCATTTTTTTATATATGCATTTCAATAAAAAAAATATCATTTAAAAAATTGATTTTATATTAATATAATTATTTATTAATAATAACTAACTAATACATCTCTAGTTAAAAAAATACATAAGAATATTTTAAATATATATATTTTTTATTTTTTAATTAATACATAAAAATAAATCTTCAACTTAAAAACATTATCTTATTTTTCAATCAAATTTTATATTTGGAAGGTATAAAATTAAAAAAATATATAATTTTTTTTTACTATTCTCTTTCCGCTCCCTGAATTGGAGATGCTCTTACCAGCCAAAACTTGGCAGAAGACAGTAGAAGCTTGAAGATAATTGCACTTTATGCCATACCAATCCTAAATTAAATTTGCCCTTACTCTATTGGTCAATGCACAAAGACTTTTCTAGAACAAGACCGTATCCTCTATAGCCTATACCCTCCATGCCCATACCCAAATATGCCCCCGGTGTAATGGGCTATCTGGCCCATTCCTAAATGAAGATTGACTGTACAACAGCATCCCTGCCAATTCCAGAAAGATCTCTAATTCTCCATCTTCCATTGTCATGAAGACTCGCGAGCTTGCCACTTGACACGTGTTTTTACCAAATTAGCCCCCCTTCCTTTCCCTTTATATAGCTTTCTCCTCCATCAATTCTGACCAAGAACAAGAGACACAGACAAGCTGCTCCGAATTTTATAATCAGCTAGCGCTCACGTAGCGAACCTTGTACTCCTTTTTTTCTCAAATACCTCAACAAGAAACCGAGAAAATGTCTCTTATCCCAAGCTCCCTCTTTGGTGGCCGAAGGACCAACGTCTTTGATCCTTTCTCTCTTGACATCTGGGACCCTTTCCAGGACTTTCCCTTCACAAGCTTAGTCCAACCAGCCCCACGTTCAGAGTTCGCCAAAGAAGCAACGGCATTTGCCAACACACGCATCGACTGGAAGGAGACCCCGGAGGCTCATGTTTTTAAGGCTGATCTCCCAGGGCTGAAAAAAGAGGAAGTGAAAGTGGAGATAGAGGAAGGTAAGGTTTTACAAATAAGTGGAGAGAGAAGCAAAGAGAAGGAAGAGAAAAATGAAAAGTGGCATAGAGTTGAGAGATCAAGTGGTAAGTTCTTGAGGAGGTTCAGGTTGCCTGAGAATGCCAGAGCTGATCAGGTTAAGGCTAATATGGAAGATGGGGTCTTGACAGTGACCGTGCCCAAAGTGGAAATCAAGAAACCTGATGTTAAGGCCATTGAGATCTCCGGCTGAAACTCTACAGGGCATCAAGGGACCTTTTTGTGGCGTGTTGTCATGAATCACGGTGAATTCGTATAAGCAAATAAAATTGTGTGTGAAGAAATACTAGTAATGGGATAATGTGATGTGTTTTATGTGTTTTGTTTCAAGTGTACTGCCGAGTTTCTCTGTCAATAATATCGTGTGTCGTGTTGTTTTTTCTCGATAGAACTCCAAGGAAAAAAAATCACACATAACAAAAACGGGGCAAAGCCACCCCAATAGAGTCCTGAAAAGATCGTGTATTTCAATACAAGTCGAGAATCCAGCTTTGGCTAACCAATCTGCACTGCGATTTCCTTCCCTGTAGTCATGGGAAACTCGAACCTCCCGGTCTTTCTGAGGCAAAATATTTTTCTCTTTGATAGCGCAAACCAGAACATCCTCGTCCATCTCTAACTCATCCATGAAGAATCCGAGTATAACTAACAGCCCGCAGAATTTCTACCTTAAATATAGAACACAGTCCTGTATTCGCCTCAAAACCGTGCAGCCATCGTCCATTACCGTACCATCACGAATGAGACCCCCTGCACAAGCTAAACCGGGGTTGGACTTGCTCCATTTATAATTCCCTCGCACCCGCCTTCCCTTAGGTTTAGCCGAGCTAATACGAATCTTCTTTTTCAGCCCATTGTTGCCTGCAAAATTATCACTACTAAGCACCACAACATGAGCAAAAGCAAGAATCTCCCGACTGCCATTGCCAAAATGTCCCTTTTGCATGTTGTAAGGCTGAACTCTCGGGCGGTATTAGATTTTCAGGGCATTTTAGAGTATAATAGTTTTTGTTTTTAAATTGTTTTTTTATTGTTTATAAATATCTTAGATTAAAATATTTTTATTTTTAAAAAAATATTGTTGATATTAATGCATTAAAAAATATCAAAAAATGACATTTCGAAAATAAGTTTTAAATGATTTTTATTTCGAATGTGCACTGAAAATAAGATGTAAGCCTAGTGTCCAGAATTTGAAAGGCCCAGAAGCCATGGTTCTGGGCCCATTTCCAAAACCCAGCTCTGTCTATGTCCATAATCCTCCACACCAGCAGCATCCGTTGCCGGTCTGCCACGGACATTATCTCAGATCGCAGCAACCCAAAAACCAACGCTCTCCTTCCTCGATTGACCTTATTTGTGGATAATAAACAGGTTAGAGTGAAGTACAACCATCTTGCAGTTGGAATCTTATTGCGTGCCCACCGTTGCGAGGAGGGGCAGCAGTTTAAGCAACTATTTTTTTGTTATTAAATATTTTGATATTGATATTAAAATGATTTTTATATATAAAATATTATTTTACCACAAATATTTTAAAATATAATTACCACCACATTAACAAATGCACTCTTATATATCTTACTAAATCTCTGTGTTTAAAAGTACGATTGTGATTATTTTTTAAAATATTTTTTATTTGATATATATTATAATAATATTGTTTTATTTTTTTAGAATTATATTTTATATCATATGATCTGAAAAAATTAAAATATTAATCTAAAATAAAAAACAAATTGATTTTATTTAAAGTAATTTCAAAATACTTGATAAACAGGGAGTTTTGCTATGTTTAGAATTGTGGCAATATTTCAGCACAGTAATTTTAATAAATCTGGTTTATGTTTTTTATGCTGTTTATATGTGTTTTTCCTCGGAAAATAGGATAACAGAGTAAAAGAAGCGTGTGGTACAAAATTGGTCAATTAATAATTTCCAGTCCAGCAACAAACAACATGAACGTCTTCCTTTGATGAAATAAACCATAACTCCTCGCGCCTTCTAGCATGAAATTAGATACTGAAATTTCTTGTCAGCTTCTGTCGTAAGCACAAAAGAGTTGTTATTCTAGCAAAGAAAAAATAAAAATACAGCAGAAATAGGGTTGAAACTCCACATTTTTTACTTCAATGTTTTTGAATAATTGAAAAAACAATTATTTTTCTATTTTTCATTAAAAAATTGATATTTTTATATTAATTTCATATGTTAGTATTAAAAATTAAAAATATTATTTTAAAATATTTTTAAGAAAAACTTTCAAAATCAGCGAAACAAATCTATGAGATATTTTTGTTACCAGACAAGATCGAGCGCCTTCAACTGCGAAATTACGTGTGACAGGGATGTGATTGATTTGATTAGTCCCTGGGGACTCCACAGGCGGCGTATGTATGTATGTATGTATGTATGTATGTATGTTAGCTTCTGAATTTAGGATTCCCCATCCTTACTGGCTACTTTTATTGACAGCGACCTCAATCGTAGCAATAGAGAGATAAATCATATGATTGCTGCAAAGCACGCTACCCACCATGGCTGGCATCATACGAGGAACCACCAAGATTATCATTGCTGCTGCTGTTTTTATTTTGAGAATGGCACCCACCACAAGGCTAGCTTTGTTCTAGCACCACCGCCACTTCTTAATTAATGATAATATATTTTCTTGGCAAATTATGTACACGTAGCGCCAGCGAAGGAGCGCATGGATCTCCCGATCGATCCAGTGATTATTGCATCTTGGTATTAAAATAACTTGATATCTGTGATGACCTTTCTATCAACTATAAATATATTTTCAAACAAATTTATGTGCTGCTTAAGATTGAATTATCTTAATAATTCAACAGGTTTATCTACACACACACACACACACATATTATTCAGTAGCATCTTCGCCATGTAGTTCAGTTAGTGAGTGTAGACTCGTTCAAAAGTCACGGGTTAGAGAGGATTGGAATATTATTTGGTTTTATGCGACAGATCACTCGTCGGCTCATCCGCCGCCACTTGTCAAACGATATTTGTTAAGATAAAACGGGGTGTAAATAATAAATACATGTATTTAATTAAGTGGTTGAAGCGACGGTTATAATATTTTTCGAGTTATAAACACCTTTTTTTTTTTTTTTGCTAAAAATAAAATCATATGATTTAATTTTAAAACATTTTATTTAACTACTTATTTCTTCATTCTTTATTAATTTCTTAAGAAAAAAAAATACTCCCACCTATTTATTTTTTCATTTCAACATTACATCGAACTAAAATAGATTGTCTTCTTAAGAATCACCGGCTTGAATGCTTAGTTGCTGGTGGGGAAACGGTGCGAGGCAGGTCTTGAGCTGTGCCTGGGATTTTGGCAAATAACTTGCCAAGTTCCTGAAGCCAGTGCAGTGACCCTATGATATCCCTGGGCTTGGCTCGAAAAGTACCAGATTTGGTTTCCTCAAATGCCAAGTTAGTCTTCAAGATTTACGGCAGTTCCTGAGAGCCTGTAATCAAGATAGATTTGACCCAGAATAAAAGCAATAAAACGTTTTTGCATCGCAAACGAGGTTATATTTAAGAAATTTGAACATGGATTAATTAATTTGTATATATTTCGATTAATCCAACTAGTTTTAGAATTAACAATAATATAAATATTTAATAGCTATTATATTAACAAACATAAAACTCAAATTTAAAATTACAGAAAAAATAAATATTTTAATCATAAATTTTTACCACTCACCTCTTAATAGATGATTACAACTTACGTAGTCTTGAATAGAGTTGATATGACTGCCATGGACTGTCCGAAATTGAATAAACTGAGTATCTCCTCTGGATGTAAAAAGACTTTCAAGTAGTTTTGCTCCATCCACTTAGAGCTTGAAGAACTCCAAAAGGACCGGCATACCGGAGCCGAGGCCCCTCTTGATCGGGTCTTTTGATCGAGGCCGATGAATCAAAGGATTAATTGGTTGCTCGCGGGCCATTTCATATATAGAACAGAGTAAGTTGTGTCAAGTAAAGAAAGATCCTTCTATCTTGTCCAAACCAATAAAAGCATACCTTTGACTTTGCTTCTTTGAATTAGGAACCACAATTTTGGAACTAACCCCCCACCCACTCTTGCTAAGCAAATGAGGTGACTTCCACTGGCATCGCTTTTATCTGAAACCTCTAATCGGCTTTTATCAATCCCGAAGAGCGGGCGCAGAGTTCTTGTGGCCACTTTACCACCTCATGTCCAAGCATGCATGTTGGTTCAACAGTGAAAAATTCCTTCGGTATTCATCGTTTTCACTCTTATCCGGAGATTATTTGTTTGATAGTGTTGTTAGTTTATTTTTTAAAAAAATTAATTAAAAATATATTAATACAATATTTTTAAAAATATTTACATAATAATGGGAATGACTGAATGTCTCCTTGCCATGACGAGGAGAAGCCTATTCATTATATATAACCTATACAATCCTATATAATAGAAAAGATGGAGATTTAATTAATGGCTTAATTATCCTGCACTATATATTTACAAGATTACAGTAACAAAAAGGATTGCAGTGCTTATAAAAAATAATCTAAAATATATATATATATATATATATATATATATATATATATATATATATATATATATATTAAAATTAAATTTTTGAAATGCATCATTAAACATCAAATCATAGGTTAATACCGATCTTGAAGAGTATTGCTACACTTGTATTTAAAAAAAATTGATTTTAAGATTTATGGTATGATTTTTTTTATGTGTTTTAAAAGTGATTTTGAAAAATAAATAAAAAGGCTGACATTCTCGTGGCTTGCTTAAGGATGACAATGGCGGGCCTAGTTGGCATCGAGCTGTGGAAGTAGAATCTGTTAAGGTCCAATGATAGTATTCATCCATCAAGATAACGACAACCGGAGCTGATCATGAATTCAAAGATTTAGGTAAAATGTAATTTGATTTACCCTTTAACCACCTCTGCCAGCTGGTTTTCGCTTTCCAGCCTCGCCATTAATTGCCCCCACCATTCATCATCGATCGCTAATTTAAAACCCCAGGCCCTGCAAAACCCCCCTTCATGTCCACGAACAGACGTGGCAATCTTGTTCGTGGTTTTTAAGACAATCATCTTGATCGACGATTCAATTAGAAGAATGTCTGTGCTCTAATTAATTGACTTGTACTCTAATTACCTGGGTATGGTTAAAAATGTTTTTTCCTTATTATATCATTTCCCCCCCTGATTAGGTGAAATTAATTTCCTTTTTTTATTTTTTTATTCACGTTTAATCTGATTTTCCACGCAAGTAATGATGCATTCATGAAAAAATAAAAAAATAAATTTCTCATGACCTTTAGATTTTCGTATTATAATAATAAAAGTAATATGATACACCAATTTAGTTAAACCTCCAAAAATCACCACCTCCTGCTTCATTCACACGAGCTGCATGTCCTCTAGCCAGTAATTAAACTAAGCTTCCTGAAGGTCGACAAACACCTGAAATAGTAGCAACAGTTTCTGTTTTTTTTTTTTATTATTATTTAATTGACTTAGAGGGCAATGACACGTATTCTGGTTAAGCCAATTTTGTCATAAATCTCCTGTATATCATAAGCATAGCTCGTAACCATGTTTACAACATTTGATGACCCGGGATGTGACCGGGCCCAAGGTAGTCACTGGTCAAAGGTTTGTCCCTAGGTAACCTAATATTGACTTTTTTTAAAAAAAACTAAAAAAATAGTTTTTAAAATCATCAGTCACACCAAATTTTAAAACTAAACTATTAATAGCTTGGTACTTTTAACAATATATCCCAGTTCATAGAAAGAAAGAAAAAATATCCTTAAACCTATTCATGTGTCATTTGCAATATAGTTATTATATCTAGTTTGGCTCTGAGATTGGACTTACAAAATTAGGTTTGAATTGGGTTACAGTTTTAATTTGGAAAAAAAAATAGACTCAATTAAAACTGGTCTGGCTGACAAATCTAGATGGGTCTAACATAAATAATTCTTTAAAAAATATATTAATTTTGATAGAAAATGATTGATCTAGTTTGTTTCTGTTTTTCCTTAACCAGACCTGTCCCTCGCCTGACAATTATACTATGCAGGGAAAGTTTTTGGCAGCCCATTAATTTGCCTCCCTTTTTTCGTGCAAAGAAATAGTAATTCGCTGGGAGGGGGGCTAAAGAGGCTTGACTAGGTCATCAATATTTTAGTCCAGCCAGCACCAAATCACAACTACCGAAGATGTCTATCGGTTACTTTTTGAAAAAAATAACCGGGAAAATAGACCGCTGATCATGGAAAGCGACCCAAAGCAGCAAAACTCTACGGGGGTCCCATCACTATCAGCCAGAAGAGCGTACGGCAATATTTCACTCCATACTCGACCTCTTCACTTCGTCTTCAACCTTTTTTTATTTGCTCTGCAGATTTCCCTTTCCTCCAAGTACCCCCGTTAGTCCATCGAACTACACCGTGTATATTATAAAAGGTCCCGATTAAATGTAGTTTGTATGCACGGTTAGATGTTACAGACAGAGTGGACCCCTCTCTATCTAATAATAAGTTCGTCATGTTGATCCAAATCTAAATTACAAGTTTCGAAATTGGAAGTTCACGTTTCGAAAAGGCAAAAGCAATGCGTATTGCTCACTCGAAGTTCACACACCACCACCACCCCATTTCGAAGTTCAAACTTGAGCCTGGGCGTTGTTTTCGATAAAAAGTTAGCTGTAAAATAGCAATCGACAAATTAGCTTTCAAGGGGTCATATGGCTGGCTGGATTAGGTTTTAACAATCCAGTCCAAAAGAACATAAAGAGAGGTTTTACACGAGCAGCTGCAATGGATGCTGAAAAAGCCACCGCCCCCCACGTCACAGGACAGCAAATTATGTATGAAGAAGATGATCGGCAAAACAAGAGTAGTGTCTGTCTCTTAATAGAAACTACTAAAGGTATTTTATTACTTTATAACAGTAACTGCCGAGGATATTACAACAGGGAGAGCTGTGGGTTTCTCTCCTCCCCAAATTAACAAGAACCAATCTCGCCCCACGACAAGTAAAAACCAACACCGTAAGCAACCGCCCCCTTCCTTCCTTGAACATAACTTAACCCCCCCCTTGTTATTACAGCAACAAAATAGCAGCAACCCCTTAATCTACTAGACACCAACACACTATTAAATGGCTTCCTTTTGACCTTCATCTAAAATCTAGTCCACAAAAGCTTCATTCCGTCTCCCTAAAAAGAAAATAAAAAACTGGATCTCTTGTTGATTTCTTTAAAATGAACTCGCATTCTTGAATTCCCTTTCCTTGCAAGAACCATAAATCCCTATAAATACTTTTATATCATTCTATACTTTTCTTACCTTTACCCAACCAAAACGATCACTATCATCATGAGTAAGGGGTCAATATGTCCACTCTTGAGGCAGCCGTATTTCATGATTGAGCACACTCTCTTGCCGTAAGTTTCGCTTCTGCTGTGCAACGAGTGCATTTCTTCTTATCATCAAAGCATCTACAAAATCAAAAACATCCGGCCCCAAGTAAAAATTACAACTCACCTCGAGATTAAATCTTCATCACAAGCTAGCTGCATTAGCAAAAGGGGTGGGAAAAAATCAAGATCGAGAAATTTGCTTACCATAATCAGAGGGGAAAGCAGCATTACTGTTGAGGTGTGGCTGAGCGAGGCCCTTGATATCCATGTCGTTTAAGTTAAAATTTAGGGCATGAACAACTCTGGCTGGGAGCAGAACAGTTGAACAACCTCCTGGGAGAAAAAAACATACATGCTATCAGAGTCAGGATTAAATAAATAAACATAAACCAGGCAAGAGGAAAAGCGACGATTATAGCAGTAACAATATACCATATTTTTTCTTGGGTTCAGGTGGGTTGCCATATCTACGAGGCAAAAAAACACCAGTGCCAGCACTCTCTCTTTTAACACCACCAGATCCACCAAGTAAAACTGCCCTCGTTCCTGCAGAATTACAGCGTTGATTTTGTGCGTGTACTTGAAGAGGAGGGCGAGCAGATTGAGGCAGACCGGGAGAACGGACAAACCTCCCATTTTCATTCCCAACACCTATGCCTCTGCTCTGGATCTGGTGGTGGTGTTGGGGCTGCTGGGCTTGCCAGCTTGTCTTCACTTGTTGCCTTTCCCAAATTGAAGAGCACTGTTGCTTTAGTGCCTGTTGCTGTATCCTAACAAGTTGCTGGTACTGCAAAACAAGAGAAATTGGCTTAGCACTATTTTCATTGCCTATTATGTTGCCGAAACAAAAGGAAATCTGTATTCTAACTGGTTCTCCTTTTTATTTTCATTTCTCTGAAACCAACCAGAGGATAACAATATCTTTACCTGATTAAGTTGTGAAGTTTTATGACCAAAAGAAGAGCTGCTGTGGCTAGGATAAAATCCAGCATGCTGACTCTTGACTGAAGTGAGACCTGGATTTTGAGTCCTAGTTGGAGCCAGTAAAGCACTGCTTTGATAGTTAGTACTTTTATTGTACTTAAGGCCTTCATTATTGCTCATCTTCAACCTTGCAACTTGTCCAGCAGCTGCATATATCAGATCCCACGAATCATTCTTGGCGCCGAACGGCGTCGTTGGCGGCGACAACACCCCGTCTGGACTCCCGTTGCTAGAAACTGACCAGCTTCTGAGCCCACTTAGCATAGACTCCGGAGACCCGGCCATGACCCACTTGTTCTATCACGTCAGAACGATGGAACCACCGTTAAAGAGTAAACGATACCAAAGCAGAAAGGGAACAAAAGCAAACACAGAGAGTGCTTTAAAGAAAGCGTGGAAAAAAGAGAGAGAGAGATGTACCTCGGGTTTGACAGCGAGTTGCTGAGTAAGACGCTGATTTAACCCAACAAGAAAGTCGTCCTCGTCGCTGCTCTCTGTCTCAGTGGAGGAACCCATGCTGGACTCTACAGGGGAGCTGAGAGCTGAGGGCGAGCTTAGGGAGTCAAATTCGCAAGGGAACTCGGAAAAAAAGCTCAGACTAGGTTTCAACTCAGTGTTGAAACAGTTTCTGTTAAGGTGCTCTTTGTCCATGAGTAACTTTTCCCTGGTAGTAAGCCAAGATTGCACGTCTTCAAGAGCCACGGCCATCAATATTATGTTATCTAGCAGCTATATCACCACCAAGAATCTGTATAAAGAGACGGGAGGTGAACGTTGGAAACGCGAGTTGCTGGAAGGGGGGAGGCTTTTAATAAAATTACCCGGTGGAGGTTGCTGGTTTGCAGGCTGCGAGGGACCCAACAAAAGAGCAGAGAAAAAAATTAAAAAAAAAAAGAGTGGGAGAGGGAGCGAGCAGAGAATGTAGGAAGATAAGCTGCTCTTATTGAGGTTTATGGGATGTTCCGTACAAGATTCATAAGAGAAATAGAATAAAAATAACAACTTTTTTTTAATATAAAATAAAATTAGTAACTTAACTTGGGATAGGACGTGTAAAAAACGTGGGCCCACGAGGTGGAGACATCTGTACTGCTGCTGTATAGTCCAACTGCCAGTAACTTTGATTATTATTTGTTAATACTGGGGTGGGGGTGGATTTTAATTTCTCCACAGTTTCTTGTGATTGGAGTCGGGGTTTCGATAAACCGGTTCTGGTTAATTGCATTCTTAGAGTGGATTATTGAGTTCTCATGATCATTCATACGTTTACAAATTTGCAGCCCGCATGCGGATTTTTTCTTATAACCCATTCGTATTTTGAGGGATATCATCGTTGATTTTTGTTATATTTTTTATTTTAAAAATATATTAAAATAATATTATATTATTTTTTAAAATATACATCATCCCCTTAAAATAATTTAAAATTAATAAATATTTTTGAAACAAAAAAATGATCAATTTTGCTTTGGTAATTGTGTTTTCGAAATACTATACACTTGAAATATTCTTTTAATTTTTTTAAATATATTTTTTATATCAATATATCAAAATAATATAGAAATATGGATCAGAAAAATAATCAATCTTTCTCACAACTATTTTCTATTCAAAAAACAAACAAAATAAAATTTTCAAAACCAACATACTGTTAACTTCAATTGTTTTATACTATTTTACTAACTATTTGAAACAACTTGACATTTACCGAGTGTTTGAGAATATATTTGAAAAATATTTTTAAAATATATATATTTTAAATTAAAAAAATTTAATATTTTTAGATCAATTTGATGTGCTGGTATTGAAAATATTTTAAAAATAAGTAAAGAATACATTATTTTAATACACTTTTGAATAAAATATACTTTGAAAAATAATATCAACTACACCATCAAACCAACGCTTCAAAATCATAGATGAAATTTCAAAAACATACAAAATAAATGAAAAGGATTGAGTTTGAAAAAAGCTGGCTGCATGTGCCACCTAAAATATATAAGAATGTTCTTTGAAAGTTTGTTTGATTTATCAACGATGTGTTTTTGAATAATTTATATATTTTTTAATTAAATTTATAAATTCTAAAATTAATAACCATATAAATTTTTAATAATCCTATTACCCCCTATTAAATGGTTTTCTTTTTCATTTCAAGGGAGGTGACTTTTGTGTTTTTAGTTATCATTTAACACATTTAACTTGAAATATTCTAACCTCAATTTTTATTTTATTTAATTTAAAATGAAACTGTATAAAAAATATTATAATATAACCTGATTATATTAAAAAAATGTAAGTTTATTTGAAAAAAATTAAGTTGATGCCTTGTTAAAAAATAAAATAAAAACTGACATATTTAATTAATTTGAATCTTGCTATTTAATCCATCAAATCCTCACCTCAAGCCATCAGCTTTAGTGGACTTGATGACTTTGTTTTTTAATATACAATAATAAAATAAATATTTATAAAATTGAACACAAATCCATTGTTAAAATGTAAATTTTAGAATATAGTGATTTTAAACATATTAAATATATATATATATATATTTTTTTTAAAAAAGACAGAGGTAGAGGAAGAGGAGTGCCGCTTTCAACGTCGTATCAACTTGGACGCCTAGCAGGGTGGTTAAATCTCAAATATTTTCATGTATTATTAATTAAGAGCCCACGTACTATTCGATTCCCATCATTATTTTGAGCTTGCATTCAATTCAAGATTTATCCTATACACGTGGACGGAGTGGCTTTACCAATGGGAGGATTCAACGTGTACGTAATCAAATAACAGAATCAAAAGAAAAAAAAATCTTCACTGGCATATTTACGTTTTGAAAATTCTGTAAATTAATTAATTTAAGCTATCCTTTTAATTAATTTATTTAAGATTCTTACATAAGAACCCAGTCAAATTTCATTCAATAAGAAATTATTATTTTTTAAATTGTGGAATCTAATCTGAACATTTTTATAAGAAGAATTATTTCGAATCGATTCTGACAAACACACCAACAGCTTAATTTAATTTTATCATGTATATATATATATATATCACGGGTCAAAAATTACGTTTCATAGATCCCACCTCATCATTACTAGCTATTATTATATTCCATGTAATGGTTGGCATTCGCATGATCAATGTATCCAGAAAATCATGCACGGTGCATTGAAATCTCGAGAGGGTTTTCCGAGTGAAGGGAAAGGGAAGCGTCCGACCTGTAGCGGCCGGGCGAATTAATATTTCACACACCGAAATTTACCTGGACTGTCATGATGAGCATCTGTCCCGTTTGGATGATCATGCATATTCGCAAAATCATGCAAAAGGAATCGAGATGATTTATTGACCACGGGATGTCCAGCCATGTCGTTATCATGTTAACCACAATGAATCCCACTGTTATCAAACCAAATCCATTTTCCACGGCTCTCCTCAGCTCATGGCTACAGTAGCTAATAGTATCATTCTACACCTGCTTCTCTGACAGATCAATGGCTGGGCTTGTGATTCCCTCTCTTTTTTTACTCCTGAGGTTTCGGGTTTCCTGCCTTGTTCTGCAAAGTTATAGCTAGTGTTTTTATTAACTAATATGTATATAAAATAACAATCCTTTGCCACTTGAGGTGAGTTAATCAAGATCGATTTGGCCGGGCTAGAAATGTCATGCTGTTGAAATCATAAACTATAGCTGCGAGCAAGGATAGGGAGAGGGGGTTTTCAGAGTGCAAGGTGGAGGTTTGCCTCTTGACATGACTGATGCAATTAATCAAGGTCGAGGATTTTGCATCTAAAGCCTAATTCCGGTATCTGTTTTCGATGGATCCCGAGCCATGTTTTCTAAGCGTTCTCCTATACAAGCTATATTGCTCGGATTCGGGTGTAGATGCCTGTCTTAAATTTGTTCTGAAAATTTTCTAAAAATTGGAATACGGCACGAGTACAAGTTATTTATAAACTCGAGTAAATATGATATTAACTATCGAAATTGAAGCTTGAGACATATATATCAAGACAAATGAGAATAAAAACATGTATAATGAAAGTTCAAACTACAGTTTTTAAGAACCTAGTTGAATGTAATGAATACTTGATACGTACAATTCCGAAAGCTACCTCGTGACTATTATCAGGAGCATCACATAGAGATTTAAAAAAACAGTAAGTTTTGAAACATGAGCATTACAATCCTTAGCTCAAATAGTTAATCTTGGCTTCCTCGTTCTTCAATCGTTATCTCCTTCAAAGATCATCGCTGGATCGTTAAGTGATAATTCTGCAGTTCATGCTGTAAGCTCACTTTCTACATCAAGGCCATCATCATCTGAGCAATAAAAAAAAGGTGTAAGCTACAAACAAATGAAATAGTAAAACATCCCAAAGTCTTAAAAATGAAATAGTACAGAGAGAAAACATGGGTCCAACTATCCTGATAGCCCTTCTGCATATGCTGCTTTTTCCGTGACAACATACGAAGACCACGATGCACAAAACTTTCTGCCAATCTGTATCTTTTAATACTTCGCATATTAGAATATGTGCTCTAATTACTCTCACAGTGTGATGAGGATGCTGGCTTTGCGAATGGTCTGAAATCTAATGCCTGCAGTTATTGTGTAGAAGAAGCCCACCAAAATATCAAACCCCGAATTCCATTATCTGAAAACCAATGCTGTTTCTCACAACATCGAATTCTATTTATACAGATTTCTTATCTCCATTCGCTCCGAATTCCATCAGACTCTCCCCGCAAAATAATAATAATAATCCAGGATACAATGAATGTGCCATGAAGATTAAAGGAGTCAACTTTTAGCCCATCTACTCACCAAAAACTGATGAATGGAATAAAAATAAATGGACTGCTGGTAGATAATCGTTATCACATTTTCAACCACTGTATCCCACATGCATTAATTAAATAGAGAACCATCTTTGTCAGCAGCCCTAATATTGTAAGCAGTCGGCTTCGTAGATTCCAAAATGTAATTCAAATGACCCCGCCAAGTATCACTGACAGCTGCTTTCTTTTGTCAGGGTCTTCCCATTCACCTTAAACATCTTCCATTCTGGATCCATCACCATTTTTTCAAGTGCATCTTTAACAGCTTTCAAACGTCTAGCCATAATAGCATTCGAAGCAAACCTTGTCTCGGCCACTCTCTGTAAATTCCCACTTGGAAAGTCGTTTTCATCAATGGCATACCATGATTGACAATGAAATTCCACTTGGATCACTCGTGCTTTTCAGGTCTAAATTCAGGCTGTGAACCACACATAGGGATGCTTGCTTCAATGGCCATTCCAGTAGCATTGTAGTTTGGTGCATTATCTACTACCATCTGACCCACATTTGCAGCCCCGATTAGCTGTATAACTTAAACAAAAAAAACTTGCTACATAATCCATATCTTTAACGTTGGCACTTGCATCAATAGCTTTCGAAAACGTTGGCCCTCCTGCCGTTGCTGCCATGATATTGATTAAAGGTCTTATTTGCCTATCTGACCACCCATCAGAGCATGTTGTTCGAAGCCTATTCTATGTAGGAGGACAGTAGGCAGAAATGTTGCTATTAGCCGGCCAGTGTACCTCCTAAAATAGGGAATTTTTAAAAGGTAGAAAGGTACAGCACTACTGTAAAACATTCCGGTACAATCTTTATCACTATCACCCCTCTCTATCACATTGAAAGACATCTCCAAGTGGCCTGGAGCTGAAATTTTACGCCTCTTATTTTGCAGTAAATCTTACCATCAGGAAGCGATACATATATATTCTTCTCTGATTCTTGCATCTAATGTTGCCTGTGTCTTTTTTTCTTTCAGCTCGAGTATGTTCTTGGTTCAAAACTTGAAGTATGTCATTACTAATTGATTTACATGATTCTACCCCTTGATTTAAGTCACCCTTAACTTTAGAATAAGAACGGGTCCCCTTTTATTACAGCAATCACAGCAACTCCATGCTATGTCTCCCAGAATATGATCAGATGAAGACATGGTCTGGAAAGAAAATGATAACGGGCAAACATGTATGAACTCGTGTCTGTCTTAAACTATAATGGACGGTGTCAAAATCGAGGTTGATAACTCGAAATTTTACAGTTAGAAAAATGACAGTGATTTATTTAAATGTTTTTTTTCCATCTCTATCAATAACATAATTAAAAGACCAGGAAATGATTTCATCTCACTTTTAACTGAGAATCTTATCAAGCTCATGTTTATTCTCCGTTCCAAATGCCCATACAGCACCAAACAAGACAAAAGTGGCGATGGTTGTCACTGTGGTGGAGACCTAATTATGAATTTGAGACAATAAATGAAACTATAAAAAATAAAATAGGACGTAGTGTCAAATAATTTTTTCAATTGACAAATTATAACTTGTCCTGACGTGGTGCGAGAGTAATTACGTGTTTGTGCTTCATTTAATATCAGCAAAATTATTATTTGTCTCTTATAAGAAAACTGTTTGGGCAATTCATAAAAAATAAATATATAGGATCCGATGGAGATGGGTCTTGCCCTCAAAATTAACATAATTATAATATAACATGGATAAGAATTTCTTTATTTTTCTCTTTGTAATCGAAATCAATCTTGAAAATTGATTGAGCAAAAACAAGTCATAAACATCCAATCAATCAATGCCCCCGCTTCCGGTTCTTTATGCTTTAATTACCTTGATTAGCCTCCCTCGTAAAAGCACGAACATAATCATTACGATGCTTCTCCATTATTTGCTATCATGGTTGCTTAACACGGTCAAAGCATCCAATCCTGGCCTGCAGCATTCCCAACGACATCGCAATATGTGATCCCAGCTCTGTTTTTATTTTCCCCACCAGAAAAAAGGGAGGTGGGGTGGGGGGCTTTGTCCATTCTCAAAGTCAATATCGTTAGTGAAGTAATGATAAGCGAGTGTTTTCAAACTCTGCTCTCTGCGGCTGATTATTTAACCCAGAACATGTAGTGAAACCAGAAATGAATTCGATGGTCGAAGTCCTGCATTTCATCACTCATTGGGCTGGTTATTTTAATTAGTTTCTTTAATCCAGCTGGTCCAGGCTTGTAGAGAGAAACTGGGAACAGCTGAAAGCCCCTCGGAATATTTGAATTCGCATTTGCAACGATGGAGGGATGGATTTCATCGTGGGAATTAGGAACCCGTCACCGGCAGTCATTTTTCTGAGAATTTACTGTAGTCATGACCACTTCGCTTAACAAATCATCGTCTCGTCCGCTGTTAAAGGGTGTTTCCACTCTGTATACCAGGTTTAGATAACTAGATATTTTCCTCTTTTTTTCTAAATCTCCACGCGCCGCCAGCCATGTTATACCGCTTCCTTGTTTGCTTACATTATATCTGCAATTCTAAGCCCCGTTTGTTTGCTGGAAAGTAGTTTTCTTTTGGAACAGTGTTTATTTATGTTATGGAAAATGATCTAGAAAATAATTTATTAATAAATTAATATTTTTTTTCAAGTTTATTAAAATAATGAGGAACAAATCTTACAAAATAAAAGGTTGAATGAGAATGAAATTGAAAAAAAATATAATTTCATAAATTATCTCAAATAAAATAAATAATAATAAAAATAATAGAGATCAAATCTAATTTTTTTAAAAAAAAAATATAAGGTGAATAAATTAAAATAATAATAATTAACATTTCATAAATTATTTCAAATAAAATAAGTAACAATAAAAAAATGAGGATCAAATTTGATAGATAAAAAATTTCAATAAAAAAATGATAAGAAAAAAACAAATAACAATTATAAAAATAAAAACCAAAATTAATATAAAAATTAAATTTTAAAAAATAAAATTAAAAAATAAATATTTAAAATAAATTATATATAGCAATCAAAAGTTTGAGGATCAAATTTGATATAATCAGCAAATAATGACATTTCTAAATTTTTTACAACTTGGAAAATGTTGACTGGAAAGTGTTTTCCGTTGACCAACTTTCCAGAAGACAAACAAACACAGGAAAGTTTGGAAAGTAGTTTCCCGGAAAGTGAATTCCGGGAAACAAACGGGGCCTAATGTACAAATTGTTGATCCAAGTTCACAATTAGTTTTTATTAATTAATCACTTTTTCCCTTTATCAATTAAATTTACTTTTTCTTAATTATTTGTTCAATTTTAATTTCCAAAGCCAGGTCACAGCCAGTTTATCTGGGTTTAAAGTGAAAAATTATTAAACTTAAAAAATCATTTTCGCACGATGGTTTTTTTCTTGAAAACTCTTGGATCTTTTATCCTTTGTGGAGAATGGAATTTCTGGTGATGGACTTGCGGTGAAAAATAGCTTGAAATTTGCACGATACATCTTGGATTCAAATTAAAATATATTTGTTTTATACATAATATTAAACCAATCAGTATTTTATATGTTTAATATGAATTTAAAAAAAAAACTAAAAAATATAAGTTTCTTCAAATTCAAAAAATAGAACACTGATGGCACAAGATACATTTCAAGTGTTAAATACACAGACAACCGTGTAAATTATAAAACTAGCATGGTATTTACCTGTCCATAAAAAAGATAGATAATTACAAAAATTTATATAGCTTACATTATAAATTTATACATATTTTGAATAACAATCTACATCTTCATCCTTACAGGTCAGGAAAAAACAAATTAAAAATAATATACATATATTAATTTAAAGTCTTAAAAAGCCTCAAAATAACATAATTATTCCTTCAATTAATACTTTATTAACCTTCCAAATGATTCTGTTAAATCGTGGCACTCTAAATACACATTTTAACAAACGAGGTTTTTTGCCTGCTTCATTCTAACATTAAATTAGCTGGGTTTCAGACCACACTCTTTCAATGCATGTTTTGTGGTAAATTTTATGTTCTAGATTCATCCTCGAAAAAAATAGCTTCAACTGCAGCATTTCTACAAGCATGTCATGTACATCGGGTGCGCTGCCTAGCAAGCTAAACCACTTGCCCGGACACCGCCCCTGGCTGCTGTTACAGACTCATTCTACCATACTGCATTTCATCATTATCGATTACCCACAGAATTTATAGTTAGGTTTGCTCAATTGTCAAGACATGAAACCTATATCTCTGTCTTCACTACTCTGACCCCATGTTCGAAACTCATTTCCCCATCAGCAGCTTTGAAAAATATAAGACGAAGAAAGAAGATTCAAGCCCCATACCAGAGATTTATGTTATTTCTTCAAATGTGTGCACAGATATGAGATTTCGAGCATGCTAAATTACACTATAGTGGTTTTAACAGCATTTCTCATGGGCTTCTTCAACTAAATTTCAACCATGGCTCTTGAAGTTTAATTAGAAATATTGCAATGACTTCTTCAGGAGTAGCGGACCCGAGTTCAATGGATTCAAGAACACCCATTTTTCTTAAACATTCTTTACGGATACAGGCAAACAAATAAAACCTCGATTATTTTCATGTATATATTTATTAATAATTGAAAATTATTAAATTAACAAGAATAAAAATATGTTATGTTAATAAATTTTTCATGTGAAAACTTAAGTTATCGTGTAAGAATTCGGAATATGATTTATATATTCTTCAATAATCTCCTAAAATGAAATATTTTTGGATTTTAAACTTATACGAATTCACACTACTCTGTATTTAATTTTTATAAAATAGAATGAAGATGATAAGATTTGAACTCATAACCGCTAGATCAACAAGACTTTGATATCTAAAATATTATATTATCTAAAAAATTAAAATATTAAATTAAATTCAAAATACAATTTATATTATTCACTTAAAATTATTCAAATCAATATAAAAAAGAGACATTCAATTAAAAATCAAATTTTAATTGTTTTTTAATCTCAAACTAGTCGCATATTTGAAGTGACCTAATCCTAGAAAAAGTGAGATCATAAGGAAAAAAATGAGATTTCTTTTTGCATCTTAAACTTTTTTTTTGAAAAAAAATCTTGTGAGGCTTGACATTAACACCAGCTTAACTACTTGTCGTTTATATGAACGGATCGGTACGGAAGGACGTTTTTAACTGGGAGGTCGATGCAGAGGTGGATAGGATACATGACTGCACGCATGACTTTCCAGTGTAGATTTGAAACAAACTAGCATGTTCCCCCCCCCCCCCTAAAAACGCATAGATTGTTTTATTTTTTAAATGCTAAATAATTTATTGTTTTGCAGTTTTTATATGTTACTCAACGGGAATTAAACACAAGAAAATAGTTTAAACCTCCTTTAATGTTAGTTTTAGATAATGTTGGAAGTATAGTGGTGATTATTTTTTAAAAATTATTTTTACTGTCAAAACAACATATAATTATTTAGAAAATAATAAATTGTTTTTTTTAAAGTTATAAAATACAATTTCTACCTTAAAAACAAATATAGCCTCTCCATGAACCTCCAAATACGGGGCGTTTCAGGGTGATCATCCAATTGAGTGCACCTCCACCGCAATAAATGTTTTTTAATTTTATTGCTGTTCTGACGTGGGAAAAAACTCCAGCGACAGATAAGTAGTGCTTTCACTTTTACTGCTTCATGCATGCCTCTCCGTAGCGAAAATGACACCTAAGCAGTAAAACAGCCCTTAACGGTACGATTAACAGTTCCTGGCTGGCCAAATCCTTGCGACGCCCTGCTTTCACTGTCATGGTTATCCCGTGACATGCGCAGTGACAAGAATTTTGCCCTCCACGAAAATCTTTTTATCAGCACCCGTGACGCGCCGTTTAAGTTGAATTATAAATTTTTTATATTATTTTTTTAAAATATATTTAAAATATAATTTTATTATATTCACAGTTTCTATAGCTTTCGATCGCGTAAAATATAAACATACTATATTATTTTTATTTTTTTTCAATAAGTGGAGCAATAGATTAATAGTCTATTAAGTGTCATGTCACATAATACTTAAAAGTTTATATTTTTAAATAAAAATAAAAATAACACTAGCATATTCAAATTATTTTTTTATTAAAAACACACTTTAAAAAATATCTTAAAATAAAATCTTCACTGGTTTTTCTCTGTTTCGAAAAACAATAACTGTAAATTAAAACAAAAAACCACAAACCTTAATTTGATATGGCGTCGATTGTCATTGGAGATCCTTTTCTTTCTTTTGTAATTTTCTGCGAAGGCGACAAGTGCCCATTCCTAGCGAGGAGCTGGAAATTTTGGTCTTGGAGGGGTAGTATTGTATTTTAAGAGTCTGACACGATCTGCTGCCTGTTGCAGTCCAGTTAATTGGGTGATCTGGTCAGAGTAGCTTGGAAGACCCCATTTCTTTCTTCCACGCTCGATGACGCGCGTGTTAATCATCCCCGTGTTAAGGCTCTAAAATGAAGTGATTCTCAATTAGATCGCCGTTTTGAAGAGGTTTTGGCTCTCCATATTCAAGATTTAGCTCGTGTTGAGGTTATATAATATACTTATATTTTTCACCGATAGAGCAGCTGCTTTAAGATGAACAAAAACTTTGAGCAAAACTATAAATTGAATATTTTGAAATAATTAAGAAATATTTTCTTATAATGAGATAATCGTAACGAACATTGCTTGAAGGGTAAAGTTCGCCCTTAAAAACACATAATCAAGTATCTCCTTAATAATTAATAAGATATGATAAAAGTTACCTAGATAAATTCTAACCTCAATATCCGTAAACTGGAGATATGTTTAAGAGTGATATGTTTTTTAATCTTTTTTAAATATATTTTTTTATTATTTCATAATATTATCGGTGTGCTCATATAAAAACCTATTTTAAAATAAAAAATAACTGTAATAATAATAATAATAATAATAAATATTCATTGGCATATAATTAATTAACAAGTCTATATCATATAGTATATCTTAGATCTAAGCATAAATCTCCTATTGAGTGAATAACATTCATAGTTATAATAATAATAATAATAAAGAGCTTACCAAATTGCACAAAATAAACTATGCACTGGAGAATGGTAATACTTCGTGCTAGCGCTTCCCTGGCTCCCTGAAAGCAGAGCGTATCGCCTGCCAGACACAGACACAAGAAAGGAAAAAGTTTTTGGGGGTGGGTGGGAGCATGTTTTCGAGCTCTTCTGCTCCCACTTTCTTTAATCAGCTCAAGAAATAAAAATAATGCCAATAATATTTTGTTTAATTGGCATGCAAAAGGGAAGAGCAGAGCAAGGCTTGCCTTTGCTTGATTTCCCCGCAAAAGATTTTTTTTTTAATTTCCCAACTCCCGACCCAATCAAGCGTCACTATCATACCTGCTGTTGGTTCGGAGATATGTCGCTCGAAATTGGGCCTCAACGGTCAGATTTGCTCAGCAGCTATATCCTGCTCACAGCTGATACCAGGCGATTTTCTCTGCTGCCATGCGAGAAAATTCTGTCCAGCTCAGGTTTATGAACAGGTTTTGCGTTTAAAAGTACTTATGGACTGTTTGTTATTATGTCTTAGAATTATTAAAAAAAAAACTTTTTATTTTAAATTATTTTTAGTATATATAATGATATTAAAAATATTTTTTTTACAATAAATAAAAAATATTCTCATATTTTTCTAAACAAAAAAACATTTGAAAAACAAATTCAATTATAATCTCAAACATATCATTATATAAAATATATTCCAATATACAACATGACCAGCCATAGAATATCATCATATAATAAAGATATTGCAGCATCATGAGATGATAGGAAAATGACAGTACAAGTGATTGTTTAATTTTTCAAAAAACAAAAATGATAATTATTTTTGTCTGGAAGAAAATTTAAATCATTAATTTTAAAATTAATTATAAGATTCGCGTGTATACAAGTTTGGAAAAATATAATAGTCATAGAAGGACTTTGACATATTTCAAGTGATGTGAACTTAAAGTTATTATTGAATTATTTTTGTATTTTCTCTGTTGTTGTTAAAATCATAAGTTAATTCGTAAAATTATATGATTTTGTGATTCTGCTGAAAAATTGCATTTGAGTGAGCCTCGTGCTCCCTCCACATTCGCGCGCCCCCTCTGTCTCTACATATTATTCTCTCTCTCTCTCTCTAAGTGGATCATATTATTTTCTATTTTAATAATGTTATATTTTATTTTGAGAAAAGTTTCTCCCATAATTATATGAATTTGCATTTATCTTCACGAGAATAATTAAGTGTTTTTATCCATGTGCTGAACTTTTAAGGACCGTTAGGTTTTTAATCTTATAATTTTCAAGTGATCTGATCGATGTGAGATGTAAATCCACACACACACACATATAATCTCGGTTGACTTGATTGCAAAATAATCAAATTTTTATTTTAAAAAATCTAAAATATTATTTGAACATCAAACCTGCGACTTTACTTTTATTAACTAAAACTAGATAAAAATTACTTATTTCAACGCGAGCGTCCGTCCGTGCACAAACAGCTAGTTATTACCCGTACTCACACCCCAGTCTATGCAGACCAAAAGCATTTATCATGGGCTGGATTCAAACGAAGTGATTGACATAGTTTATTAAGATTGGACGACTCCATGCAAGGATCCTCTCTGGTTTCGATTCCTATTGTTTTCATATACTCAATGCAGATAATTTTTTAAATGTATTTTAAAAATGTTTTTTATTTTAAAATATATTTTTATATATTTAAATTATTTTTATATACTAATACCAAAAATATCTTTTTGAAAAATAAACAAAAATATTATTTTAATATTTTTTTAAATAAAAGATATTTTTAAAATCAACCACAACACCGATTTAGAAACGACAAAGGCAAGTGCATCTTCTCAGCTTCTAAAATCTACAGGAAGCAAAGACCGAGACAATAAGGATGCCATTACAGGTCTAAATAATATAAAACAAATACGTTACGGGGTTGCAGACGGAGAGACATGTCGCACTGTTATATGAAACAAAAAGTCAAGGGTGTCGGGTGATTAGTTTTGAGAGATTCGTGGAACCTGTCGTCCACTAGATCTTCGCATCAGCATTTTGACACGACACCATCTTCCATGCGATGGTGTTATCAGTGTATCATCAACATCCCCTTCTTCTCGCATGACAACAGCTGCAGCAGCAATAATTCTCATTGTTTGCTGATAATACTCTTATGAGAATCTCATCATTGCCTATCATCAAAGTAGAGATTAATTGGCTGGGCTCGTAACCTATTGACTCGACGGATTATTAGATGAAATTATTTTTAAAAATATTTATAGTTAAAAATATACTAAAATAATATATGTATTTTATTTTTTAAAAATTATTTTTGATATAATCCTATAAAAACAATCTAAAAAAATAAAAGAACTTAATTTAAAATACAAAATAAAATAAAAAATTTCAATATTTTTTAAAAGTATTTTTGAAACTTATTGCAAAAACAGTTCATAACTTAAATATCGAAACACCTCCGTATCTGTCCACGATGCCAATGCTAATCACTAATGCTACTGGTTTTAGGAGTTTGATTTTTCATTTTAAAAATATTTTTTTTATAAAAAAATTATTTTAAATTAAAATTTTTAAATATTTTTAAATCATTTTAATGTGATGATATAAAAAAAATTAAATCATAAATTTTTTTTTATTTTAATATATTTTTAAAACAAAAATCACTTTCAAATTCAACATCATCAACTAAACTGACAAACAGTCATTTATAATTTGCTTATTTACAAAAACGGGGGTTATACGTGGTGCGGTCCTTCTGATCACCATAACTATTCCTGGTCATATGATTTCATGGGTTTACTAGAAAAAACCAGGTCCAGTGGTTCTTAAAAGAAGTTAAGAAATCCACAAATAATCTAACAATATTACTTAAACCCCAGGTCTCTCTGTATCCCAGATATCTCGACCAGTCGTGCTAAACTCTATGCTTATGGGCTCAGAAGTGGTGACTTATGGGTGTTTGGGATTTTATGGTCGGGCAGCATTTTTTAAAAATTGAAATATCTTTAGCTTCAAAATATTTTTTTAATGTTTTGATATTGTTTATATCAAAAAATCAATTTAAAAAAATGTTATTTTGATATAATTAAAGTACAAAATATTTTAATAAACAAGATGACCACTCTTGTTTTCACCACAAAAAACACCCTGCATGGGCTGGGCTTTGTTTTCCTTTTATCACAACCCTTTGTAAGAACCATGCCGCGAATAACTTCGTAGCGATCCATCTGAGCTCACCTTTCTTTATCCATACTAGCCAACCAAAAGTTTAACTATCCACTTACGAATTCGCGACTAGTTGAAAGGTTAAAATTGTTTTCTTAAATATTTTCTATTAATAAATATATTTAAATAATAATTTTAAATTTTAAAAAAATTAATCTTAACACAATCTTATAAAAATATCTAAAATTATAAAAATAAAATAAAAATAAAAATATAAAATTTTCAAATTATTTTTAAAAACATTTTGAAATACAGTAAAAAAAGACAGGCGTCCAAAATAAGGGCAAACAATGCACTGAAGACCGTCACGTGCTCCCAAAGGAGACAATCTGGTGCCATCACGCACTTCCTTGGTGAAGTCTCCATAGGGGGGTAGCTACCATGCCGAAAATGTTGACATTTTAATATTTAACACATGAATTCATCGTCACGATGCAAGGAGTCCTGGAGCATGGTCTGACGGGCACATGGGAATTGTCGCAATTTGACATTGCTGTTAAAATTGAGTTTGAAAGGTTTAAAAATGTTTCTAGTTTGAAAAAAATGAATGGATGTTTTTTATATATACAGTTTTGAGGTGATAAATTAATTATATATTTTCAAATAAAAAATACTTTTAAAAATCGCCGAAAAACACTGTTTCAGAACCTGCACGCAAGGTCAGGAAAAGAGAAAAGCAAGCCTGCAAACTGCGAAACCTAGTGGCACCCAGCTGGGAGACCTGGAATTTTGGAGAATAGTAACAAACTGGCTGTTTTAGACGAATTACAAGACATAAGCAGTTACTCTATTTATGAAACAGAAATGACGTCTCATGCAGGAATAACTTAATTACAAAATGGAAATATTGTTAAGATGACAGACAGTTTCGAGTGTGCTCCAAAATGATATTATATTTCAATTGGATGGGGGGGGGGGGGGGGATCTATTTCTATGATATATTTATTTAATCAAGCATAAAAGAATAATATACAGGGCTTGAAATATATTTATGGATGAATACAAGCAATCAAGGGCAACCTATCAGTCTCTTCATGAATATATTGTACGCGTATAATAATATACATGGCTAGCCCATCCGAAGCCAGGAAATTCGTCGGAGAAAAAATTGCTCTAATGAGATCATGCACTTGTCGCGTTCTCCAGAGATATCTGAATGGGGATGTATAAAGAAAGGGCAAATCTATCAGTGCTGTGGACAAATTTGTTTTAACAAGATGTTACTTTTTTCTGTTTCGGATTCCTCCAATTTCCATGCCTAACATTATCTAAAGGTTACATTAGACCCGGGCTCATAACCACAAAGGATCACATGCTCCGAAACAATAGTTGCCACCACTTTTAACAGTACATCAACTCACTTTTTATTTTTTAAAATCATAGTGGTAATTGAATTGCAATGTTAGAATTAAAAGTGCAAAACCAGAAAACTATATGAAATGAACGTTCATGATCATATGTATTACAGGAGAGTAGATGTGTGCGTTTGCAAGGTTCTAGGTTTGACACTGGTCACTTAAAGCAAGCATGGTGGAGGGACTTTCCGAATTTTTTTCTGAGCCCTTCTTATACTGGGATGGTATAGTTAACTCCATATCATACAAACCTAGCATCTTTAAATCCATGCACAAGACAAAATTTTTTGGTAATGTTTGTTTACCAGAAGGAGATCTTCATCGGTGCCAAAGGATTTCCGTGCATCTTCAAGGCATCTTGATGACATTCTCTCATGTTTTCTGCATTAAAACAAGTTTCTCAATCATAAAATCATTGGGAAGCATACGTTTTTAAATTTTTAAAAACATAAGAGCAAAAACTTTCGATAGTACTATATAGCACAGCAAATAAAAATGCCTTCGTAGCAGGGTCTTTAAGATGGTTCCTAATTTGATGATTCGACTGAATGCAGTTAAAATCAAGCGATATTATACACTCATTACTAAAGCACTAATGATGTATCAACTAGCATCGCCTTTTCCCAGTCGTCTAATAATGCTCCAAGGAGGGCTCAAAGCAGTACAAGGGAAGTATACAAGGAGGGATTTCAGATGGATGGAATCTCAAACTCTTCAATACTAGATGCTAGTTCCCATAGTATATTGTTCCTCTACAGAAACATCAATCAAATATATATTATTCATATGCTGATTTGGCATCATACTTGAGCCACATGTTTTCCTGACACCTCCATGGCAAACTATGAAGTATTCTTGGAGGCAAGTAATACCTAACTTGGTTGTTTCTTGTGCTTGCCACCACAACATTGCAGTTTAGATTGATTCTTGAAGAATCATGTCATACAGAGTGCAAAAGATCAGGGCCACACTTAGGACTATCTTCAAATTTCCCTCTTAGGATCCCATTTTGGTGGCCCTCGGGGGGCAATTGCCTCTACACAAAGTAGACATATAAGACATAACAAATTTTGCTAATCCAAAAAAAATATTTCCTGTATCTGGGATCTTAAAAGGTACAGGGGCTGAAATGAATTAGAAATCATGGGGTAAATGAAGGTCATACCTAGAAGTGGCAGGATCTCGAATCTCAAACTCGTCTGTGCTGGCATCATAGCCACATATCACAATGTAATGACCTAATGCATAAATAAACCACAAAAACATCCTCATAAAACATTCTGACAGGGAAAAATTAACGTTAAAAAAAAGAATCCTCAGCAAAGTTTTAATCCAATTGTGAACCATTCTCTAGAACTCAATCGTTATTGTGATTCAGATGAAGTAAATATATCATCCTTTATTACACTTATCAAACAAATTGCAGGAGAACCTTTTGAGGAATTGAATAATATACATAACTTGAGTATTCTAACATCTGTTAACAAACACACCCTATAATATATAACTATCATGGGAAGAAAATTGCACCAGCATCCACAAGGTCTGACCTACCATGCCTATGGCATGAGCTGTGACTATTTTTCTTAGGTTAATCCATTGCAATGAATCTCAACTATTTTCTGTTACAAAAAAGTAACGAGAAAACCAGGAGTCCATTTTTATGTGATAAAAAAGAAAGAGATAATAAGGGCGGAAAAAAGCATCCCCTCACCAGCATAGCCTGAGTTGCCACCATTTAAGCCTGGTAGAATAGCATCCTCCAACCAAGAGTGACTGACAAATGTTTCACCAGAAACAGTAAACGTTAATTTATTCCATGTTTTTTTTCCTTTCCTATGAAGTCATCTGTTAGAGTATGTGAAGCCAAAACCACATGAATAAATGAAAAACATAAAAGAAAACAAGGGATAAAGTAAGACAGAATATACGATCATTCTAGCACGACAGTTAAAGCAGAAAGTAATTCCAAAAAGAATAATGAGAAATATGTCAATTCCAGAAAGAATAACAATAAAAATGATGATAAATGAGATCGTCATTCACACCTCAATTTGTACTGGTTAACCAATGCAATTGCAATATATTTCCCTGACAATATGAAAAGAGAAATTTCCCTTTCATCGATCGACCTGCACTGTAGAAAGGAGAAGGTTCATAAACATTACCTAAACAAAAATTGAAATTGATTTTAGAAAGGTATATATAGTGGCTCCTGTATGAATTTAAGGCTTTAAGTTAAATGGAAAAATTGTTTTGCTGATCATAATAGCAAGTTTTGAATTTTCTGTCCGTGTAAACCACTCACAATCATAAAACTGCCACATGAAAAAAAAAAAAAAAAAACCTTTATGACAGATGACTATGAAATATGTGTTCATAGATATACCTCTATACTAATGCCTTCTTCTCGTGCTTTTTGAAATAACATATCCACTCGCACTAGATCTGTAGGCAATTGTTCCTGCATGAATTTAAAGCAGGCCCTTATGAGCATTACAGCAACAATCAATCAGCAACAGAAATATAACCAGACAATCAAAAGGACCACGAGAATAATGAAAAAAAAAATCATCAAAATGACCTATATATACAGGCAATGTTCAGGGAAAACAAAAAATTAAAAATACAATATACAAAACCATGGGATATCACCTTGTAAAACGTCTCAACTGAATAATTTGGATTTGCTCCAAGTGTTACCGTGTAGAAGGAAAAACTAACAGAATACTTCTGCAGTAAATATGCCAGATCCACCGTCCAAATGCTGCAGCAAGATATCGATTTAACAGTTCATGACAATATGCTGGCATTGATTCACAGAAATACAGAGGTTGCGTGCTTGATTCAATGTTATCCATGTAACCATATCTTTATTTGGATGTAATGCATCATATAACCAATCACATTGAACACAATATTTATCTATACCTTTAGACTTTCTTAGTGATAGCGATCCAAATTTTATACAATTTGGCAGTTTTAACGGTCATTTAATTTTCACTTTTTTTCTAAATTCAAGAAAAAGAACTGTGGCAGCAATTTCCATATTGGAAAAACGAAGTCCAAAAGCAGTCAGCAATTTGCAGAGGTGATCAAGTAAATTTCCAAGGAAGACGCATAGAGCTATAACTAAGTTCAAAGGAAGAAATGCAATCAAATTTCCCTCAAAAGAGCAGGGAAGAACCTGGTCTACATTCATCAACTGCTCCCCAAGAGGTTAAAAAACCACGTTCCAGGTGTTGAGTTTTATTCTTGCAATCTACTTATGAAATTCTAAAAGTATAACAGGTACATAGTTTTTAAGATAGTATTACAGTCACACCAGGACACTATGATACATACAAGAAATGCTAAAATAATAACATTTTCAGTGCTATCTCTAAAACCTATTTTATAGAATAGCAGAACGAGTTTCATACAATCAAATAAATCTCAAAAGAAGCCCCAATCACTTTGCACAAAAATCTTCCTCTAAAATTTTCAAAATAGCAATAGTTAGAAACGAATCTGAAAGGATCTAGAAAAGGCCTGCCACCAAATAACTCAAACCAATCATCAGTGGCTGCAAAAATAATATCTAAGTCCTTATCAGCTATAATCTAGAAATCACGTCCAAGATTTCCAGTAGCAGAAAACCCTGAGTGATCGATCTAGGCTACATAGACAAAAAAACAGCACACAAAGCATAGATTTCTGTGAAGAAGAACAAACCTACTAGTGCAGCATAAATCCGCCAAGCCCTGAATGCTGCAATTATTGATGCCAATTGCATTCAAAGCCATCAAAACACAAGCAAGGCCACAATCCCAAGAGTGAAGCTGCTTTACATGCGGCACCTATAATATTTGCACCAACAAAATTAAATCCAATTCCAAGCAGATAAAACCAAACAGCGGCTGTTTGAGGAGAAAAAAAAAACTTAGGTTTTCTTACTTGAACAAAATGCGAGCAGGGCAAGACAGCAGAAGCATCTTCACATTTTCTGCTACTGGAAGATGACGATGGCTGAACTAAACCATCTGGTTTTCCTTCTTCTACTACTAAATCTTGTATATTAAGAATTTTGTTTAATAAAAGATACAATGGCCACATCAGTTGTGACCAAATTAACAATCAAAACCACTAACACTTAAGATTAGCCTTCTCTTGCAGTCATTAAAGGAAAATAAAATCTTCACCCTGATGAAAAATAAAAATAAGAGAAAGCGAGGCTGTCATTGAATTTCTCAAATAAACAAAAAATCAAATAGCTGTGCACTAAAACAATTATAACTCGGAATGATGTAAACATAAAAGAAAAGACGAATGGTTCCAAGAGACCGGCTGGTATCTAAAATTATAAAAATTGATAGATCCAAATTACACTATCTAATCGAGTTTTCAATTGAAAAACTTATTGTATAATGAACTAAATTATGCAAATGATGAATTATAGAATATAATGTAACGGTTATCATGGATAAGGAGGAAAAGAAAAACATACCTTCGCGGATTCAGCTGCTTTGCCTTTCGGTTTTTTTCTTTTTTCTTTTGTTTTTCTCTCTTACTTTAAGCCTTGATTAATTAATTGAAGAAATCGAATAGGCGGTCAAGTCGATGATGGTGTTGATGGCCTACTGGAACCAGGGTGGACCGGGTTCATTTTTAATTCCATTGGTTAGTTGTCACGTCGTGGTTCCGGCTGGTGGTTAATTAGGCCTTAGCCCTTTCACCCTCTACCCACCTAACCCTGTTTGCGGGTTCTTTTTTTAATTCCTTGAATTATAGAATAAACTAAAAAATATCAATAATTCATTGTGTATTGTATGTGAAAATACTGTGGATTATAATAGTATATTTTTTATTAGTAGGGCTAGTTTGCTGATTTATTAATTTTTTTTATCATTATCTACACAATAAAATAATTATTTTAGCCCTCAAAAAAAAAAAATTATTGTTTCCGGGGAGGGCTTCAATAGGATTTCATAATTTTTTAAAATGGTTAAATACTACTACGCCCCCATATATGACAAAAAAAAAACATATCTGGTAAGGGAGGGGTACCACCGGGATTTATTATTTTTTTGAAATAGCTAAATACTATTATACCCCCTATAAGATAAAATTGAAGAATTATATGTAGAGGTGTTCCAATAATTAACCATGTTTTTTAATTATTATTTGTTGAAATCTAGGTGTGTGTGTGTGTAACGCACACGAACTACGGTGTTCCACCTCCCGCCATCTTTAAACAGCACATGCAACGTACTCTAGAAATGAGAGATGATCTTCCAGCATCTCAAACGATGTGTCGTTGTCTTATTTCTCTCCTGGTGTGGCGTGTTTTGCCAAAGGATGGTCGTGACATGACGATAGTTGGTTAAATGTTTTATTTTTGTTTTCTCTCTCCCACACGCTAAAATATAGGAGAAACCCTCATGTTTATGTTTTTTTCACTCTTGTCTCTGTACCTTTTATTTTGTGTATGGTCATGATTTGTGTTATACAAGTTTTGATTTAATTCAATTGAGTCATTCAAATGAAATTAATTATGTATTTAGGTTTCACTCCGGTCCTACTTTTAATTTCCAGGCGGGGTTTTCATATCTTAATATATTCAATATAAAAGTTGTAATTTTTTTAATTTTATCTTTATATTTTTAATTTTTTATTTTAATCCCTATATTTTTTTTTATATTTCTAGATTAGTCTCTATTTATATATATAAGTATGCCCTCAACTTATAGTTTTTAATTTTTATTATTTTCTTATTTGTTGAGGTAATATTTTTTTTAAAAAAAAATTATTTTTTGTCTATTGTCATTTGAAAAATAATATTTTTATTTTTTTCCCTCTCTCTACTCTTGAAATTTTTTCATCTGGTAATTTTTATTTTTATTTTTTTTGTTTAATCTCTTGTTAAAGTTTTGGTATTTTATTATTTTTATTTCTTTCATTATCAACACAATAGTGGTGGTAGTGGTATTTTTTTTTTGCTTACTCTTTTGTTAATGTTTTTTAGTTTTTTTCTCTCATAATAATTTGATAATTTTTATTATTTTAACATTAATAGCAATAATAATTTTAGATATTAAGACTTCGATGTTGCTCCTGTTATAGTTGGGTGTGTTGATCTATTTTATTATATTAAAGTTTGCATATATAGACATCATAATTTAATTTTGAACCAACAAATCTTATTAATTTCTTTTATCCCACCAATTATAAAAATTATTTGCTCAGCCCGCAACGCAGTGCGGATAATTTTTTTAATTTTCAAGTCAGATGATTTTTTTAGCTAATAATTTTTATTTTATCATCTATTTAATTTTTTTATTTGCTCTTTTGTCAAATTTTTTAGGTTTTTTTTTAGTATTTGATTTAATTTTGTTTTTTTCATTATTAACGTAATAATAATAATAATTTTAGTTTTTGTCCTTACTTGCTTTTTTGTGTTTTTTCATGGGATAATTTATTATTAATTTTTTATAGTGATAGTAGTAATAATTTTAGATATTAAGACTTCGATGTTACTGTTGTTATAATAGTATATGTTGATTTGTTTTATTATATCAAATTTTACATGTATAAATATTCTATTTTAATCTCATTAGTTATAAAAATTATTTGTTCAAGGAATAAGACTTGTTAACAGGATTGACTTGAAAATATATGGAACTTTGATGACTTAATCGAGGATTTTTTCTATCAAAACAACCATTCATGAGTTTCTGTTGGATTTAGAGATTTTTGAAAAAGAGCATGAGAAAAATAATTAATTATAAACTTTTCAAGGCAATTTATAAGTGTAATTGTGAATATTTTTTAAAATAAATTTTTATATCAATATATTAAAATAATCTAAAAAATATTATAAAAAAATTATATTTAGATTTTTTTTTTTTAAAAAAAACCGGCATGCCTGCCCATCACTTCTCTGTGGTCCATGCTATGCATAAGTTTAGAAGCCTGATAACTTTATCGTGGGGTCTGAGGTAAAGCCCGCGTTCCACCAAAACTGGCAAAACCACGTACGCACATTATTCTCTACGGTGACTTGTTTGCACTGTTTCTTATTTATGAGGCGTCCTGGGCTGTAAAAGGCTGCACATGCGGTGATTAGTGGGCATGAAGGACTGAGTTTTCCCATCCACAAAAAACGGGCTAGAGATCAAGTTTCATGTCCTGTTCGGCACCGTGTCCTTGGAAAAACTGATTTTTTTTTTAAATTATTTTTATATATTAATATTAAAAATATTATTTTAATATATTTTAAAATAAAAAAATATTTTTAAAAACAATTATAACCAAACTATCAAATAAGCAATTAAACTTCACAGCCTCCGGAAAGCTAGTTTCGGAGAGCAAAAAATAGCCTATAAAGCTTGCTTGAATTTGAAGCTTTAAAAGATGAGTACAAACGCAGCTGTCGTCTCACAGCAACTTCCCAGAGGCCACCTAAAAGCTCCAGAATGGCATGGATTTTCTCTTGATTGGATGTGGAAATATTGTATTGAGTATTCTTCACTGACTAGTATCCTAACTAAAGCCAAAAATCGAAGATAACTTCTCCATACAAAACTTTAAAAGTTGCAACTGATTTTAGAGGTAAAAAAAATTCAAACTTCGGGTGGGGTTGGGCTAGCCTTGGCTACCCCCCTAGATTCGTTTTTTGGCAGCATAGAAAGATATATGGAGGAGATGAATCTGAAATAGCATGTTTAATTATTGGATGAGGAAAAAATATCAACGTTCTCGAGCTATTGAGGTGACATTATTACGCCTTGTCAGGGTTGAGTTGGAAAGGTAGGATGTGAAAATGAGAAGGAGTGAATATGGAAACCTGGCTAAAGTTCCTGCATCAAAGCTCATCTCCTTTCGCTTTTGCCATCATGGACGGCTGCAGAGCAAGCCCTTTTGATGCCTTTGCACGGTGGATTCTTGGGTGTGTACTATTTTGTTTTTTATTTTGAAAAAAATATATATTATATAAAATTATCTCAAACATTCCTTTATCAAAATAATCTAAAATTATATTAAAAAATTATTTTTCTCAACATATAATGTTCTAACACAATATCAAACACGTTATTAATATGATTTTAACTAGCCATTGGCGGGGCTTGCCTTTAGCCAAGTGTAGCTTTTACATGCAAACAAAGGGAGAAGAGGCAGCGGATTAGGAAATTTATGCTGAAAGCTCAACGACCCGGATTTAAGTCTTACATGTCTTTATAGTGTTTTACTTGTTAATTGATATTACAGGATATTCAATGTATTCGAGAATTAATTATGGTATATATAAGTTGAAGTCAATATTCTAATTATTGGTATGTATAAGTTGAAGTCGATATTCTAATTATAATATATTCTAATTATCATTTGTGCATAATTAGTACAAGGACTTGCTAATTGCATGATAAATGATGCATGTCCTCGTGCCCTGTCCCTGTATTTAGAGAAATGAAATTTGGCATGGCTTCAAGGCCAGCAATAATGCCTGGTAACCCACCCCATCAGCAATCAGTAAATGATCAAATTGAATAGTTCTTGCTACAATCTGTGATGATTAAACAAAAATTATAGCACATCGTCGTCATCCTGATAGAAGTAAATCAGTAGATGCGTTTGCGAGGCTGAGCAAATTTGATGGCTGGAAATGGGTTCTCGGGCCCCCTCTCTATGAAGGTGGTTCGCTTGAGTAATTGCACGCCTACCTTGTTTAATATAAAAATATCAAAAATAAAAATAAATAATATTTTTCTAAAAAAAAAAATCTAATTTGATGGCTGGGGTTGTGGTGTTAACTCTTTACTGCTTGCTTTTGTGACATGATTAACGCGTGCACAATATTAGATTGGAAAAAAAATCTGCAATTTTAAACTTTTTCCACCAAAACACGAGTCAAAAGGGTTTAGCACGGTTGCATAATGCACGACAAAACAATCTTAGTTCACCTAAACATTACTTGCAATCTCATCACCAAACAACCATAAAAACACTTGCAAGATCTGCCATGTAGTTCTATCAGAAGAATACTCTTGAGAAACTTACCATGTGCAAGTGTGGATATACGTCATGAGTTGGGATGGTAGGAAGTGGTGGCAACGTGAACGGAAAGGCGATAGCTAACCGGAGAAGATGGCTATGAGTTGAGTGGTTCCTAGACAATGGATAAAAGTAAACAAATAACGGTTGACTTGATTATTAAACAGAAAGCTTCTCTCTATTATATATATATATATATATATAATAGAGAGAAGCTTTCTGTTTATATATATATATATATATATTGGACAAATATGTATAGTTTTGGTATGGTATTAGTCAAATAAATTAACTTCTTGATCAGTTTACCAATGTCGTGCTCGTTAGCTTGTATTTTTTAGAGTATAGGAATTCAGATTTACAGTCTAAAAAACAACCTGGAGAGGTTCCTCTGGCCTGATCTCACTCGCGGGAGCATAAATAATACGTATTGCAATTTGTTATAATATAATATTAATGATGTTTCTTATCATTTTTAAGAATTTTACGATCAGTAAATGATATGATTGCTATCGCCTTATCCGTTGTCCATGACCCTTTGTAATGTGCCACCAGGTCTTCATTGCTATCATCTTTATTTCCATAACAATGTTTGATTGCATTCATATGCTCATTTATATGAAATTTAACTTCTGTCTATGAAAATAAAAGATAGAAATAACTGGAATCAAAGTTTTTTTTTTAAAAATATTAAATAAATTTATTTTGAAGTACATTTATATATTTTCAATACAATATGAAGATATAATTTTTTAACCTCGTTGTTTATATATATATATATATATATATATATTTCAAAGAAGTAATGAGATACTATTTTAAAATATTTTCTGTGCAAGTACCCGTCTATCTTTGTTTTTCATGCAATTCGATTCCGGTCCACCTTACGAAGCCATCCGGTTTTTTTATGCATAAAAGATGATCAGAAAAAAGGAAGCTTAGTCATAAGCAGAAGATTGCAATTTTTAGGCTGTCACCTTTTGGACCTGATTGGTTGCGATGTATGCTCACACCAGTTCAAGTAATAAAATAGCTAACTTCAGGTTTACAAGACTAGCCTGGATATTCGTAAACTAATATGAATATCAATATTAATAAAAAAAATTAAAATTAATATTGTGCATCAGTACTGGATAGAAATAGCCAAAGTGAGCCTGAAATATAAATTCTTCATCGTGGGTAAGTAAATTTGATATAAATTTTTATAAATCAAAAAGGTTTTAAAATGACATGTCTAGTAAATGCATTTAATTTAAAATAAAGTACAAAACAACATGGATTTGATGAACATATTAAATTTAAATCAATTGAATATATCAATCAGCTAAATCCAAATCAATATGTATATGATGAACCTACGAGATTCAGAACATTTGAATTCAACAATTTATTTAAATCTAGAGCAATATCTCTTGCGAACATATGAGACTCAAAATACATGAGTTCTACGGATATGTGCTGAATCTACAAATTACATTGATTTTTTCATAATAGAGACAATGATCTCTCTATGTTTATAGATAATACAAAATGCTCTTTATATAACCCACCACACCTACCATCTTACTGATAACATATAAAAATTATTTATACCTGATTAAAAATATGTAAATAATATTTATTTCCCATCATTATTATTGAAAATAAAGAATTTATCCTTTTTTTCTCTCTGAAAACATTAAAGTTTATGCCTTGTAAATATTCTTTGAATCAACAACGTAAAAAAACCTAATCTACTGGAAATATTGATTAATCGCTATTTAAGTATTAAATAACCATTTATTTAAATATTGTTTTTTTTTCTTCCTTAAACGCCAACCTAACGCACCGGTTGTAACCATTTTTATTTGCATGCATGAAAGTTACAGGCAGACAAATAAATGCTACGTAAGTGCACAAGCATTTCCGGATAATGAATACTCCGCGCTGAAAACAGAAAAAGAAAAAACACGAAACCTGGCTGTATTTTTAACCAAACCGTGGAGCTATCTCTTTCTTTTAAAATTATTCTTTATATAAATAAATATAAATTAAAATTCTTAGATATTTTTTATGTGTTTATTAAACAAAATGCAATTCCAAAAAAAAAAGAAAAACTCTAAGAATAAAAAAAAATATATATACAAGCAACCCCCCCAGTTAACTAGAATCTGAAGACAGGTTTTTTCATGAGTTTTAACTGCAGGTATCCAATGTTTAACACATCAATAATATTGCTAAAATAAATAATAAAATTATATGATATTAACTTTTCAACAAAGCCAGAGTATCTTGCTGGCACTGAATGTGTGTTGTTTTTAAAAATATTTTTTATTAAAAAATATATTAAAATATTTTTTTAAAATTATTTTGATATTAAATAATATAAAAATATATAAAAAATAATTTAAATTAAATAAATACAAAAATTTCAAAATATTTTTGAAACAGTATCAAACATATACTAAAAATGTTATTAATTGACAACAAACAGAATTATAACAAAATCAGAGGGATAGTAATGATCCATGCCTGAAATTTCTGCATTCATTCATTAATTTAGTTGTTGCATTAATTATATCTTTAAATTTTGTATGATATTGTATTTTAAAAATATTTTTGAAAAAAATTAAATTAAAATTTTATTTTATTTTTTAATTAAATTAATTTTTTTAGAATATTTTCATATACTAATATATAAATATTTTTTTAAAAATAAAAAATATTATTTTAATATATTTTTAAATAAAAAATACGTTAAAAAATAATCTTTAAAGTTTACTTTCAAATATCTATCGATACCCAGTCGTATTAAGTATTAACTAGTATAGAAGGACGTCGGAAAAAATGATGCTGTACGAATTCAAAAATGGCTGCGGGTAAAACATGCAGGGTAAAAATGTAACTTTATAGGGGACTACATTATTTTAATATTATTTTGAACGTATTCTCTACTCAGGGACTGAGAGAGAAACAAAAGCAAAGAGAGACGTTAGCTTATGGCATGTGATCTCATCTTTTGACGGTGACCTTTCGATCTTCAAAAATCAAAATTTGAAGCGAGGCAAATAGTCTAGAAATATATAGAACAAACCCCCCAAAGCTAATCTGGTTGATTCTCTTTCTATTCTCGTAACCACTTGGTTTTATTGCAACCTTAAAAATCATGACCCATCTCATAAACCCATGTAGTTGTAGTAGCTAGCCAGCGAAGAAATGTTTTTGGTGATTCCTACAAGTAGTTGAGGTTTTGGGTTTCGAAAAGTTTGTTCCTTTTTGTAGAGAATGGAAACAATGGTGAAGGGGAGTTGTGGTGGTGGCGGATTTGAGAAGAAGGGGAAAGATGGGTCTGAGTTACTGACCGAGTCGAGGACCGAGTCAAGAGAGAGTAGCAGCTCGAGTTCTGAGAGTAGTTCTACCGAGGGAGCTAAGCCAAATAACGGGCGTGCTTCCCAATCTCCTTTGGGCTGGCCCATAAGGAAAGCTGGAGAGTGCAAGAGCTTAGTCTCTAGAAATGGAAGTGAAGAGAAGAAAGCCCATTTGGAAGATTCAAAATTCAAAAAGCTAGGTTCAAAGCTTTCAGGTAGTTCTTGCTGTTTTTTATTTTACCAGTCATAGATAGATGCCTCTTATGTTTGAAATAATTCATATTTCAAAATTGCGCCTTTTTTTTCTTCTATATTTGATTGTGGTATATGTCTCAACTTTATGTTTACTGGTAAGTTGACGTTCTCTCCTCTTTTTCTGGGGTGGATTATGTTCAGAGATTGATATGATAAAGGAGAGGTTTGCAAAATTGCTGCTTGGTGAAGACATGTCAGGGTCTGGAAAAGGTGTTTGCACAGCTTTGGCCATATCAAATTCCATCACCAATTTGTGTGGTATGATCTCTTTCTCTTTCAATCTGTGTTGTGTCTATGACATCCTTGGTGCCAAGTTCTGCAGTTTCATTTTAATTTTATCTTGGTTATACAACATGTAGGTACTATTTTTGGGCAACTTTGGAGACTAGAGCCACTGCCTGAAGAGAAGAAATCAATGTGGAGAAGAGAGATGGAGTTGCTTCTTTGTGTTGGAGACCATATCGTGGAATTAATACCCTCATGGCAGACATTTTCTGATGGTAGTAAGCTTGAGGTAAGTCTAACTATAGTCCCAAATTTGGAAATGTTCCATGGGAATTTGCTCCCAAGATTTAGGAAAATAATAAGAATAATAAAATTGAGTTTAATTAAGCATCATGTATGCTACATTTTAGTTTGTCAACTATTCTGTTGCTAAACCAACGTAACATGACTGTAAGATATGCTTCCCTTTCCATAATTAGATAACTGATATTCAAACAGCGTATTGTCTGTAGCCTCAACTTTGTTCAAAATGTTATTCCCAAATTTGTACTTTTCTTACCCTTGTCAGACATTACCAAGTAAAAAAAATTAGAGCATATTTGTTTTTTGTTTTAAAAGTATTTTTTAAATATTTTTTTCTTTGTTTTAATTTTTTTTATATCTTTTATGATGTTATTTTTTTTTAAAAGAAATATTATTTCAATATATTTCTGAACGAAAAACATTTTGAAAAACAATCGTTAAACGTGATCTAAACTAGCTGAAGATTTTATGCGATTTAATTTATTTGTTTCAATTTCTTAAAATGATCATTCTACATTTTAGGATAGAATCCTCGTAAAAGCGATAAGTGATATGACTAATTCATTAGAAATCAACTTATTTTTCCTTTTCTTTTGTTTGTTCCTCAATGTAATTAGTTTCTGCATTTTGCAGGTTATGACTTGCAGACCTAGATCCGATCTTTTTATCAATCTGCCAGCTCTGCGTAAACTAGACAATATGCTTCTTGTAAGATTTACCCTTTACTTGTTTCTTTACTCCCTGTTTTCTTTCAAACATGATCGTTAGTCTGTCCCCTTCAATGACAGGAAGTTTTAGATAGTTTCTCAGACACGGAATTTTGGTATGTTGATCAAGGGATTGTAGCCCCAGATGCAGATGGGTCAGCTTCTTTCCGTAAAACAATGCAGAGGCAAGAAGAAAAATGGTGGCTACCAGTCCCTCGTGTCCCTGCTGGTGGTCTCAGTGATGATACAAGAAAGCAGTTGCATCACACGCGTGAATGCACCAATCAGATTCTGAAAGCTGTAATGGCTATCAACAGTGTCACTTTAGCTGAAATGGATGTTCCTGACTCATACTTGGAAGCTCTTCCAAAGGTAAAATCAGGCAACGCAGCAGAGTGTTTTTTACATGCCTGAATCAGACTCTGCTTGATTTTCTTCTTCTTTTGTTTATGTGATGGAATCAACAGCATATCCACAATTTTCTCAATATTTCCTAATTGTGCTTAACATTTTTGTATTGACACAATAAATTGGTACAAATTTTTATGTTTCTTCCTAATGTTATAGGCAGTTTCTAAATTATAGCACATGTGTTTTTCATAGATTTTTAGCTGTAACAAGGGTATGTGACAGTCATTTAATTTATTTTCAGAATGGGAGAGCTTGTCTGGGCGACCTTGTTTACCGGTATATTACTTCAGACCAGTTCTCTGCAGAGTGCCTGCTCGATTGCCTTGACCTGTCCTCTGAACATGTTGCTCTAGAGATTGCAAACCGTGTGGAATCATCAATTTATGTATGGCGTCGGAGAGCTCATTCAAGACCTCCACCCAATCCAAATCGCTCCACAACAAAGTCATCATGGGAGATGGTCAAGGACTTAATGGTTGATGGGGATAAGAGGGAATTGCTTGCGGAAAGAGCTGAAAGTCTCTTGCTTTCCTTGAAGCAGAGGTTCCCTACTCTAACACAGACCACCTTGGATACCAGCAAAATTCAATTCAACAAGGTTTTTGTTCTCTCTGCTGCTCCATTATTTACTTTCAATCGCCCCACTACCTGCCCTTTTTTCTATTTCCTGAATTCTTCATATCAACTCGACTTGTTTTCAACTTTCAGGATGTTGGGAAATCAATTCTCGAGAGCTATTCAAGAGTTCTGGAGAGCTTGGCATTTAATATTGTAGCTCGGATCGATGACTTGGTGTACGTCGATGACTTGACTAAACGTTCGGACAACTTGTCTTCAGTTTCAACAGTTGCTGTGATCTCTCACAGGAAGGTTTCAATTCCCTTCTCCGTGCCAGTCTCAGGCACGCCATATAAAACAACGTTCAGTACACCGAACTTTTCACCCGTGCAGCTTATTAGTCCTGCACGGGGTGAGAAAACTCCATTCCTCCACAGTATCACCACCTCCAACAGCAATAACAACAAGCCTCCCCGTCGTGGTTTTGGTGTAAAGAGGGTGCTGACAAACTATCTTGCTGTTGATTCAAAACCCAAGATCTGTGGTAATACAAATGAAGGATCTTGTCCAAATCCAAAGACAAATGGCAGAGCAGATGTGGGGCCGGAAAAGTACTCACCGACCCAAAAAAATGGGACTAAAATGCGTCAAAGTGCTCCCAAATATATTGTAACTTGATGAGAGATGCATTGAGAACAATATACGGTTTCACAATTAGGAATGGGACTAAATTGCTTCACAATGCTCCCGAATATATTGTAACTTGACGAGAGATGCATTGAGAACAATATACAGCTTCACAATTAGGATTGTTTAATATTTTCTTTTGAGTTTTTGATGGGTTGTCATTGTTTATACCTTCATATTTAAAGCGAAAGGAATGTTTTTCCTTTCTTCCGGTGAAACGAGAGATTTTGAGCTGTTCCCGTTGACCCAAAAATGCGGAGGAAAAAGTGTAACCACGGGGCATTCCGAGAATTGAACTCGGGACCTCTCGCACCCTAAGCGAGAATCATACCACTAGACCAAATGCCCAATCCAGTACTTGCTCAACGAAGTTATTTAATATATAATACGTTTTCTAATTAAATGATGATTGGTTTTGTTTTGTATTTTATTTTTATAAGAAATATTAAAGGTATAAACAAATAAATTTTAAATAAAAAATAATTTTATATAAATATTGTTTGGGCTGCGTTTACAAACAATACTTGTGTCTAAATATTTATTTTAATGTCTAGAGGGATATTGAAAAATCTTATTTCTATTTTAACTCCAGCTATGTCATTAAACCATCTCGATTTGAAAGTTAAAAATTTAATAAATATAATAAATGACCTTGTAAGAGGATATTGTCCATCCTAATCTAATATAAAAGTAGCTGAATAGTATCGGTGTTAACGCAGAATGGATTGTTGGTAGAAAACTGAAGCTCAACAAGTCACTGCCTGGATGAAGTTTATTTTCTTAGAATAAAACAAGAATTTGTCTTTTGTATTGTTTTTTTACTGGACAACATCTATTATTTATTACTAGCCGATGCAACCCGTTTCATCACGAGCGATATTATATTTTTTTAATAAAAAGTATATTAATTATATATTTTTTTATTATAATATAAATTTAACAAAAATAATAAATTTATATAGAATTATTGTCAAATATAAGATTTTTATAAAATATATGAATTATAAATCGATATAAATTTATCTGTTTAGTAATTTTCAACAAAATAATCAATATAAATTTATCATCATCATTAAAAAATATTAAAATTTAGATATCTGAATTATTAAATTCCCTGCATTAAGATTAATTCATTATATAATTCAATTTAAATCAAATAAAAATAAATATAAATTATAAAATTAGCTGTAATAATTAAATAATAAGGGTCTTAGCAAACGGGCTTAAAATCCCATCATTTCCCACACCGAACCTCCCCGTTTTAAACACACTACTTCTCTTCACCCTTCTCTCTCTCAATCACAAATTCCAATGACGACAGCACCACATCACTGTTTTACTGGGTGTTTCACACCGTCTTTTAAAAGTGATCATTTTTATTTTATTTTTTATAAGTTATATTTTTATATATTTTCCTGTTTTAATTTTAAAAATAAAAAATATTATTTTAAATAAAAAATAATTTAAACGGAAACAATCATTTTCCTGTTTGTTATTTTATTTCAAAATTATTTTAGAAAAAAAGTTAATTTATTTTTAATCAAAATCAATTTTTATAATAAAATAAATATATTATTTTAAAATATTTTCTAAGAAATCAATTTTTGATGCATTCATATCGGCTTCCCCGTCTACTCATCCGGCTCCTTTCTTTTCTCTAGCTTATAGCTTCCGCTCTTAAACAAGCTATTAGGATCGCTAAGACTTCGAATCAAAATCATGGAGATTACTTGCTGGTGGCGGTGCTTTTGTAAGCGCACGGGAATAAGAATTTGGTTCGGGTTGGGAAGATAGTTTCGGGCATTGGTTTGTTTTGTTTGGCACTTGTTAATGTTACTCAGTTAAAGCTCTGGGGTTTGGGTTGTGGAAGCGGATATAGTCTTGTTATTCTGGTTCGAGCAGCTCTTTTGGGTTCTACAGTGAAGCGCTGCTATCGTCTGTCTATTTTGTAATGTTTAGTTTAACCTTAGTTTAATGTGGTCGGTGCAATTAATGATAGGTGCAATAAAAACGGTGGGAAATGAGTTGGAGTTGTTTTGGCAGAAAGAGGAAGTGGGAAGGCTGATAGTGGTGGTGGGATACTTGACGTTCTTGCATACTTGGGTTGAGTTATGACGAGCAGCAAGTTCGTGCTCCCACTTATATGGTCGTTGAATTTTTAAGTTGTTTGTTTTTGGCGATAAAAATCTTCTTTGTAATTTGTTTTTAATATTCTAGCTAGAAAATGATTTCTTTCAGTATTTTTAAATTATTTTGATATGTTAATATTAAAAAAGTATTATTTTAAAAAAAACAAGAACCTTATCATATTTTTCAAATATTACTATAAAAATCCCGTGATCTCAAAAAGGCAATCAGGATAAGATGGATGAGCACGCCGAGCGTGCAAGAAAGTCTGGAACGAGGAATTGGTCGCGACAAGCAAGAGGAAACATGCAGGTGGCAGACTCTTGTCATACATAGCTTAAAGAGTTTATATTTTTTTCCCCTCTTGCTTCTTATAATACAAATCATTAAGTTTTTTTCCTGGACAAGGACTGTATTGTTATTTCCTAATCTGAGTGAAATTAGGCAATGGAAAGAAAATATATGGCAGCAATTACGCGGAAAGATTTCAGATGGTTTTTTTGTCCAATTGTGGATCCTCATCGCAATGGCCCTGCAACTTCTAGCTGACAAATGAGTTGTGCCATGGATTTCTTGCTGGTTGTCTATATATCCCACTGTTCCTAGTTTGGATTGATCATCTCTTCTGTTTGTCCCGTGGGCCTGTTCTCATTGATGTTCACCTTCTGTGCTCTGTTACCTTTACCAGAACAAGGCTATGTTAATTTTAGCAATTTTTTATAGCTGTCGATGACGGAGAGGGGAAAAAATGATGCTTTTATACCAACTGGAATGTGTTAAACTCCAGTTAAGTTGAAACAAAACTTTTATACCAACTGTTCGAAGTATATTCAGATGGAAGAGCAGAAGTAAAGGAACTGTGAGGCTATTGTTTCAACTGTTTGATTGATGTTGCGTCGAGAGAAGATGGATGTTATGTGACTTCCCTTTATTTTTTTTCCCACCGTGAAGGAAAACTCTGCTTTGTTTCTCCTGTCTAGATTTCAAAGCTGTCTGCATGAAATTGACGCTAACCGCTTGTGTCCTGCGCAGAATGAATACCCAGAAACATATTTGCCGAAAAGGGAAATGCGAGCAATTGACGGTTCTCGGATATTCGATGGTCGCATGAACTCATGCTACGCTATGCTCTGACGGATCATATTTTTCCCCCAGTGATGGTTCTGGTGTGCCGCTCATATTAATCATGCGGTGCCTCGCACTACCCGTTGCTTTAGAGCTTTTGAAGAGTGGTGGAGCATCATGCTTTATATATGATATATTTTTGTATACGTTTAATAGTTAAAAAATAGCCAATGGATATGGTGATAATTCAATCCATGTAATCTAAACTTCTTGTCGGTATCAAATGAATATATAATCTTTATAATTTTTTTTATTGGACTATTTTTAAGTAGTTGATTGAACCGATAATCTCACCTATAAAATTTTTATTATTTTAACATAAAATATTAATGTCACACATTTATTTTTCAATAATTTTAAATATATAAAATTAATTATATATAAAAATATTTATTTTTTTATTATAATGTGTAAAAAATATTTATTTTTTATTAAATGCTATTAGTAAAAAATAACACTTCAGTCTCTCCTCACCGAACCTCACAAAAAAGAGACCCACTAGCTATAAATACCCAACAAATTTTCAGAAGCCAAGTGTATAGATTTTTTTATTCTCAATATTTCTAGCTTTATATTTTCAAAGTTTTTTGTTTAAAAAAAAATACTTAAATATTAAAAAGTTCTAAAGTTATTAAAAAAAAATCTTTTATAAGGACGAGTCATTGATCATCTTGATTTATAAGACAATAATTACAGGCTACCAACCCATTTAATCAAGAAAAATAGATCAGATTACTATAATTATAGATTAATTGATTATTCGTGTTTCTAAATTATTTGTACATTTTAGAATATCATAATAAACTCAAAAGAGACTTTCACATTTTGTGTGAAAAACCAGAGGGGCTTCCAGAAACATAAGGTGATATCTGTAGTAGAATTGAGTTCACTGCTGTGCTGTCAATTTCTCATAAAAAGCAACTATTTCCCCCTTCGAGAACAAAAAAGCAACGAAATAGTTCCACAGACACTAGGGAGCACTTGCCGTCATTTACTATTGTCGTATGAATCCGGAATCCATTGTGGAAGGAGTAGGTGTTACAATAAACAAAATGACCTTTTATTTATAGTGCTGCTTCCACTTTGATCAAGCAACTTTCAGCTACTCGTTTCAGTATAAAATCATGCGAGGTAGAGCATTGATTTTGCACAGCATTGAAAATATGGCTACTCCAATGAAGTACATTTGCTTGGTTATGTTTCTTGCAATTCTCAGCATTGCTGGGCTCAATCAAGTTGACGGGGCTGGTGAATGTGGGAGAAACACTACTCCTGACATGGAGGCTTTCAAGCTGGCTCCTTGTGCATCAGCAGCACAAGATGAGAATTCTTCAGTCTCGAGCCAGTGCTGCGCTCGGGTGAAGAAAATTGGACAGAATCCGGCGTGCCTCTGTGCTGTTATGCTTTCCAACACTGCTAAGAGCTCTGGGATCAAACCACAAATTGCAATGACCATTCCCAAACGATGCAACATTGCTGATCGTCCCGTGGGCTACAAGTGTGGAGGTACGTTCACAAACCATGTCTTCTTTATTTCTACCTGCGGCCCGTAAATGTTTAAATTTGTTTTTCTTCTCTTGCAGCTTATACTTTACCTTGAAAAGTGAAGACCATGAACTGCACTCACCCTATAAAGTACCTTCCTACCAACCTGCTGGAGTTCACATCATTGTTGCTAGTTCTTTTAGCCAACAAATGCAGTGTGACATCCAGACATCTGAATAATAAATAACTATTTGTGCTTAATCTCTTCTGGCTCGATCAATTGCTTCTTTTTTTCTTCCTGTTATTCTCTTACTATTCTACAGAAGATCCACTTTGTTTCTAATGCAGATTAGACCACAGTCCACTGCCAAACCAACCTGGCAGAAAAGAATGATTGCTTACCATCATAAAACTTGAAGTGCATAAGTAAAGCCTTTATGAAATATGACTAGAAGTCCATAAGTATTTAGCTTCAGTAATTTTAAATCCAGTTTGCTGGCATGAAACTAGAAAGGGAACTCCTCTGCTTAAATCGGCTTGAATATCATGGAAAGAAGAGAGGGGTCCTCAATCTGGTGTTTTATTAATTAGACATGCAGACAGTGGATCAGCAAAAAACAATTTCTGCTATAAACAACTGTTTAACTGGTAATGTGTGGGCATTAGATGATTTGTGCTGATTTAGATACCCGATCAATTTCGTTCGAACCATATGTTTAAGGCAGTCACGATCATGATCTGATCATGTTTCTACCATTTGCAGTTGCTGAATTGCTGAGAGCGGTTCTAGTCGATATAAGTAATTGTTTCTCCATTTACATTTTCTGAAAGTAATCAATATTTGTCACAGCAGAAGCTATAAAGTGGCATAAGCTAGAATCTGAACAGTACAGGTTTTACAGGGAGAGAATAAATTAGAGTATAAAGTCCATGGACAGGTAGAACAATATATTGATACTAGTCACTGGAGAACATTATGGGTTGGTTAGTATAAAAGATTCTGCAAGGAGTGAAGGTATAAAACGCAGACAGAAGTATATCAGATCATGCGTGCGACTAGTTGGGACAAAAAGAACCCAACAATTTGCCGCATTGTCCTGCCGTATTAAGCAGTGATAGTCTTACACTAATCTCTATTAATCTCTTAGTTCCACAGACTATATTTAGAGAGCTCATAGTCATATTCCTGCATCACATTAAACAAAAACCATTTCAGTCATCTGAATAACGTACAAAAGGTGAATGATAACATGCGTATCTATGCAAAGAAGAGATGCAGCATACATGTATATTACAATGTTCTGGTGAATTTAATAATGGCAAATTTCTGATGCCTTGAAACATGGTCTTGTGAGAACTTTTACTTATTCCTTTAGAAGCCTTTTCCTTTTCAGAAACCAGCAATTGATAAAAAAAGTGCTTAGATGGATGCACTAATTTTGCACACCTTAGTTTGCTGGTATGCTGTCTGCAATTGCTTAAAGTGTGGCTAGACGCCTAATAATACAGTGAACCTGCAAAAATGCATATGATCAAAATTTACCAAACTGTCATGAAATAACATCATAATGAAACAGATTTACAACTATACAGCTACCATACCCTGCCACCAGTTCCCTCTCGAAGCGCTGTTTGGATCGTTTCCATTCGGATCATCCTTTTCATAATCTTTCTTGAACTGCTCGGAAAAGGAAAAAAAAAAAGTCAGCTATCACTTCAACAACTTAAGCAAGTACAATAAAATGATCAAGCTATCATGTTCCACTATTATAACGCATCTTATGATGCATGATCCGTATTGGCTGAAATAATCTCGTCTTCCAAATAATTATTAGTTTATTGAACGATTCACTACTCAGTACTCACAACATGTTGAGAGTCTGAGTACTTGGTCCTTGGGGAGTAGTTTTCTTGGCCACCATAGTAGATCGACGAACTAAAGTTACATGGTTCTGGCGTTTCATTCTGATAAGCTGAACTCTGGCCTTTGCCACTTATGCCGCTGCGCTCTCCCTTGGCTTTCGGAGTTGCATTATCTAAAAATAACCCAAAATGTAAAGCATTCACAAAATTGTCAAGAGCACTGGTAAGCGAACAGTCTATTAATGACAGAACCAGATCTATTTTATTTATGCAATACTGGGTTGTGATTGTGCAATATAGATAATATTGGAAGCACATATCATCTCTACAAGAGATAAGGATATTTAGTCAATGTAATTAGTAATAAAGATGATCATTACAGTTCAAACACAAGTTGTTTCTACTCTAGCAACAAAAGTTATGATCACACACCTGGATTCACATATTTTTCATTCCCAACATGATTACCCGTAATTCCAGAGTCCCTCCCAGCTGGCACCTGAAATTGGAACGGTTAAAAGGTAAAATATCCATAATTTCAACAAGGAGTTCAACAATTATCTGTGAACGGCCACTACCTCCCTAAGCTAATAATTATTCCAAAAGGGTTTCTTCCTTTTCCCGTCTTTCTATCTATTTCTCTATCTTTTGCTTACCACCCCTTCTTAGTGGTTGCTCTGCTAGTCCCCGCAACTAAATATGGCAACAAAAACCAGGGGAACCATGGAAAGCTATCATTTTCACTTGTCATTTCTGATTTCTGGGCTAATGGCAAGACGGAAAAAACCCCATAATATATATAGTACCCTGTCACACATCATAAAATCAAGTCTAACAAATTAAAAGGTCTTCAGGTAAAGTACGTACCTTTGATGGAGGAGGGAAAATGGACCCAAATATCCCACTTGAGGTGGATGATGAAGAGGAAGAGTCTTTTGGACCAAAAAGATGATCAAAAGAAGAAGCACCGACTTGCCTGTTGTTTTCCATGCTAAGATAGATTTTTTTTTTAAAAAAAAAAACTTTCTTTGTCAACCAACGAACAAAACTACTCTTTAATAGGCTACAGTAACAACCACACTGACCCCAAAAAGACACCAAACAAATTAAAGAGGGAGCAAAAACCTTACTGAGCCCAAAAAGAACTTCCAAGAAAACAGCACAAAGAGGTAGGAGTGGTAGATATGGTTTGCCGAATGAAAAAGAAACAAGCAGATAGATAGAAGAAAAACTTCAAAGGTGGATGCAAAACACGTGAAGATTTGCAGATGTGGAGATATGCTACAAACGGTCTCTTCTATTTATAAGCCCAAAAAACAGTGTATTAGGATGCTCTTGCTGGTACTGCAATCCCATGTGCCTCTATTCAATTCTATTCACACTGACACATGGGATGCATTCCTGTGTACAAGTGGACATGTTGCCAGTTCCAACCCCGTTATGCCACGTGTCTCCCATGCCCCATATCTTTGACTCTCCTTTTGCTGTTGTTTTCATGCCTGAAGATAACAGATAAGGCCTTGGCTCAACTTGGTCTCCTCTATTATATGCTTCCAAATAGATGGCCCTTCATGTCCCCCACCCCCCCCACTTCAACTAAAATACTAAGAAGATGTACCAATATTCCATGCATTGAAGAGGTTATAGATTTCACTTAAACTAAATAGTAAGAAGATATAGATACCATTATTCCATGCATTGAATATATTATTATAGAATCTTTTTTCCCTGACCCTGTAAAATCTTCCTAAGTTCAGTGACAGAATATAAGTTTGTTCTTAAGCATGTTTTTGTGTGTGGGAAATGTTGGAGTGCTCATGGCTTCTAGTTTGCTGAACTTTATCGCGCCACCGCTTTTGATCGAGATAGAGTTACTCGAAACATATATTTGTGCTCTGGAATCATTAATTACCTGAGGATAACTCGGCTTTTTTATTAGGTGCTGTAAGAAGAGAAATCAAGTATTTCAATTTTATTTAGGAAACAAATTAACACAGTGCACATAACTATTGTATGGTGAGATTTGGTATTTTTGTGCTCCAATATGTCATTTTTAATACACAAGATGATGGTGATTATAATATTTTGAATAAAGGCAGTGAAAGATCATAACGAGAAAGGAGAGGCAGCAAAGATTAGGTGCTCCTTATAATCAACTCCATTGCCAAATTAGCATACGTATGCATGTACATAGATAGATGCACTATATATAACAATTGCTATTTTAAATGTTTATCCTGGATTCAAGATAACACTGATGCTAATATTGGATTAGTAAGCACACGATTTTTTATTCATAAATCTTCACGGTGACAATAGCATTTTTGCATGGTTGTTAGCATAAGAGTAGCTTTATAAACATACAATTTTCGAGATTAGGTTATTTTGTGTCAAGGAAAACGATTTAGGAGGCAAAGAAGATGATAAATTCCACTTCTGGGCAAAAATAAGATCTGAGTTTCATTTTATAAGCTCTAAGCAGCAAGAAAAGCATTGTACGTACGTAGCCATTATAGCTTTCAAGTTTACTCGGAAAGACTCGAATAAAAGAGATCCTTGATTGATTAGGTAGTCAAGGGTCATGGTTGATCTGGGTTTTAAGCGTGGATAAATTCTCAATCCTTCGAGGATAAAGGTACGTGTCTGTGTGTGTGTGCCGAGAGAGAGACACCCACACAACCCCTGCAAATATTTATAATTCTTTTAGGTTCCTTTTGGATATAAGCGGATAAGTTCATACGAATGATGACGTGTGGCACAAGAGTTTTCTAGGGCAGTCTCTAATTGGGACCGGTTTTGTGGCGTAATATGCCGAACCGATCATCTGCGTCCTCACGTTTCTGTGATGTCAAATGCTATTCCTTTCATCTTCTCTGGAGAATTTACCGGACAAAGAATCTTAATTTTATACGAGGTTCATGTGAGCTTGTTAGCCAGGACAAATTACGGCATAAACTTAATTCATACGGATCAAACTAGTATTATAATATATATTTATTTATTTCTCACAATAATCAAATATAAGAGTACAGACTTCATATATAGGATTGAAGGGTATTTTATTTTAACCTTCTTTGCATCCAGATCAAACAACATCTATAGGTTAATGTGAGAAAACTTAGGTGCCTTTCTGTTTTGTTTTGTTTGTTTTGTAAATAAAACACATCATTATCATTTTAATGTATATTAAATTCGTCGACGCTGCTGATTTCTAGAAGCTTAAGAATCTGGATTTGGTTCAGCATCTTTGCAACATGCCAAGAGTATTTTATTAGTAGATAGACAATGGAATATCGATCTAATACTTCAAAGCTAAGTCTGTTTAACCAAGGTGCTGGATCCCTGAGAGAGCAATTAACTAGTCATATTGTGAGAAATACCTAAGAGTCATATATTTTATCTAGCTTTTATATATCGATTCTGGAATATAAACCAAACTTCCATATGGCTGGCTAGCTGTTACAAACTTGATTTGTAATTCCTGTGTTCTATAAATTTGGTCGACATGTGGATTCTTATAGCTAAAGGGAACAGCAGCACAACAAGACACCAAATTATTGTCTTTAATGAAAACGAAAAGAAAGAGAGAGAGAGAGAGAAGCAGCAGCTAGCAAGGAATGTTTAAGATTTTATATATGAAAGAGATCATGTTCAAATTTTTGAAAGAGTTGGGTTCAAGCTCTTTGTTAAGGACCGATTTCATTGGTGCTCCCTCGTCTTCTTAAGTAGGCGCACAAACATGTCCATGTACGCGTAGTTGACGAAGCAGCGGCTCCCTTTGAATTTCTTAGTGCAACAAATTTCAGCATCTTCTTATTACGTTTTTTTACCATGGAACCTTAAATGGTTTATCAGTAGAGTTTGATTCTTGAGTTCTTATTATAAAAAAATGTGAAAAATTACAGGTTACATAAGGATTTGTTAGCTCAAAATATACTTGCATGGTGTATTTTCATAAATTCCTTCTGGATAAGACTAATGAAAATCACATGTGATTATCGGATATCGAAGACACAAAGGCCACAATTGTTTATCAAGTATAGAATAATGAAGCGCGTGGGAACATCGTATATATATATTAAGAAAACGATCTGCATCTATCCGTAAAGGAAAATGTAAGTGAAACAAGAGCATCAAGTTTAGAAAGTATATGGAGTATTAAGTGAATTAGTGGGATTTCCATGGATGGCACTTCAGCTTTGGGCAATAAGAGTCCCATGAGCTTCTACATTCACCTCTCGCATCATCACAGCACTTGCATTCCAGTCCCAGGGAGGCAAAAAAGCTCTTTGAATTTCCTGCTACCAAACGCAAACAGATGGTGTTACAACTTACAATTCCAACCAGATCACACATAAATGGACATCAGCAGCTTTTTCCCCTCACCTCGTTGGAGTGCTAATGGCCTGGCGTCTATTGCTCCTGGATAGTGGGATATGTCAAAAACGATCAATAACAGCAGAACAGATGCTAGAAGCTGCTTGGGTGCATCCATCTCTCTCTAATTTTCCAGCAGCCTTGGTGATGGTTGGTCAGGTAAATCAAGGGAAGCAGGGATAGGTTAGCATAAGCATGAGATCGTAACACACGCAAATATATAGACTAGCGTCAGCCCATAAACAAGGGATTTACAAAAATGATTATAGAATGATGCCCCACGCGTTTACACCTCCCATAAGGCATTCGTGGGTGGGCCCACTATTAAGACCTTCGTCAGTTCCTTTCACTCAAGAGCTATGTACGTGGGCCCATTGTGAATATAGCTTTTAATTATGGTTCACAATGCTAACGAAATCCATCTGTTTCGACGAGCATATCGGTTTGAATTCCAATTTTTTAAGGTCAGAAAAATTCTTTTAAGAAAAAAAGTTTTCAAACAAAAGTTTAAACCATGCAGAGTTCAATTAAGTTCTTGCAGACATGATAAATACTATAGCTGTCTTATCTAGTTGAGAAAACGTATTCAAGTAGAGCATGTACTTATGTTAGATTCTAACGGGTTATGAAACTTCAACTTGAGGCTTTTTGTGGGTATTTATAGCTTTTAAAGAAATAAAAGCTACAAAGTTATGTTCTTGTGATAATATTAATAAAAAAATTAATATTAGATGCTTAATTTTAATAATGATGAAAATATGATAGATTTCTCTTAGACTTTTATATATCTATATCTATATCTATCTATAGTGTTGGAAGATGAATATTCGTATACATGTTTATTGAACGATCGACGTGGGGTCCTTGAAAACTTTTCAATGGAGTGTTGGACTCAAATAAGTTGACTAGGCCTATGAAAAAGTAGACATTGATGCCTTGCGTAGCCGTAGTTGTTTAGCTTAGGCTCCTTGGTTGAGCCCAGAGTGTTAGTGTGCACCTACTTTTAAGTGTACAAGCTCAACGCCCTAGGTGTGGTGCAATCACGCCCTGATAGCTGTTTGAGTCCTTTTTTTTTTAGGTTCGTACAACGGTTGAACCTGTTCATCTAGGGTTGTTTGGGGGTTTAGCCTGTTAGATTTGAATTTATCAGTAACTCCTCAAATCTTTTAGATATTTATATGCAAAAAATTGTTAAAATGTCTAGTATAACGAGTTTATTGAGTTTTATTTGTATGATGGGAGCGGTGGAAACCTCAGTGATATACTAGAGAGCCCATGTGTAAAGGCATGCACTAGGCTGAAAAAGAATTCCTGAGTACATAGAGGGAACCATGGAGGAATTCATACTTTAAGAAAAAAATCAAGGGGGTAAGACGAAACCATAAAAGAATCTATACCAAAAAAATTTAACGGGTGGAGAAATCCACAGAGAAGAAGCTTGTACTTAAACAAAAATCAAGTGACTAGAAAAATTTAAAGAGGATGGTCTATACTTAAACAATATTTTAAGAGGGTGTTTGGGAGTGCGGTTGTGGTAATTTTTTAAAGTGCTTTTAGTACTGAAATATATTAAAATAATATTTTTTATTTTTAAAAAATTATTTTTGAAATCAACATATTAAAATAATATAAAAATATATTTATTTAAAATAAAAATAATTAAATTTATATAAAATAGCAATGCAACCACCGAACCAGCACTAAGTAGCTAAGGAGAACCGTGAAGGGTGAGCCTAAAAGTTTTTCTGGAAGACAAGGGGCATCATGGAGCCTATATCTAGAAAGTCATTTAGTGGCTAGAAGAAATCTAAGAAGGTTAAGCGTATACATGGAAATTTTTTATTATTGCGTTAATTAACAGAAGAAAAAAAAGAGAAAAAAACACTAAAACTAAAATTATTATTGTGTTAATAATAGGGAAAAAATAAATAATTTTAACAAAAATAATAATAATAATAATAATAATAATAATAATAATAAAAAATAAATAAATAAATAAATAAATAAATAAAATTATTAGTTATAAAAATTATTTAACATGAAAATAAAAAAACAATTAAAAGGAAAAAATAAAAACAATATATAAATAAAAAAAATTAAAAAAATTACAAGCAGGCGGGGAAATTTTGATTTAGAGGGGAAAAAAATTTAAAAAAATATTTGTAAAGAGATGAGCTGGTAACCTAAACAAACCAAACTGAATTAAAAACTGAACAATATTATTATAATCTACAATATCTTTTCACATGTTATAGTAATCTATTCTTGAAATAATAATCATTTTGATAAATCTATCATAAAATTTGTTACAGTATAAAGTATAATAATATGATAAATCTATTTTCACCAAATGTAAAATAATAATCATTTCGATCCATAATTATCATCAATGGACGTGCTGAGAGGGTTTGAAATGGTACTCGACGAAAACGACGAGTGATTTGATGTGTGAGTTGGGAAAACGTTGGTGACGGGGTAGCTGAAGTCGTTGAGATGGTAGAATAGAAACTAATATTTTTTGTTTTCCGGGAAAAAACTAGTCGGGAACTGGAAGGTTTGACATTGACAAGAAATCATGCATGAATTTACACATGCTTACTTATTTATCTCCTCCTCGGTCAAAAATTAATTAATTTACTTCCCAAAAAAGGGTTAATTTCAAAAACTAGGGTTCTTGGGGGGGCAGATAGAATCGTTGGAGTTGTACTAAAATAAAAACAAACAATAAAATTAAAAATTAAAAAAGCAAATCGCAATGGTTAAAACTCTTAAGAGACAGATGGATATTGCAGTGATTTGGGTTTTTTTTCCCAGCCAATTCTTTTTTGTTTGATCAGCTAATGCATTTTTTTTGTGTGTTATACTGGGATATACATATAATTGGGTTTTAAATATTGATTTTGTAAAAATAAAATTTATTTTTATTCCATGAGCATCTACTTTTTATTTATTTTATATACAAAAATCTATCTCATAATATTTTTAATAAATATATATTTTTAAAATCTATTTTCTTTAAATCACAACTAAAATTATTTTAGCACAAAAACTATATACACCACATATATGTTAATGACTATGATGGCGAAGGCTTTGTCCTCGTACACGTAACGCGCAACAGCAGATTTTTCCCCGGAATCTTCATTTCAATGCTCAAACATCTTCGGTATTTTATTTTTAAAAAATATTTTATGCATTGATGAGTGTATTTGCAGGCTAGTCTCACCCGATAAATCTAATGGTTGGAATAAAAATATCAATAAAATAACCCATCGATTCTAAAACAATTCTTTGTTCAATTTAATTGTAAGAATGAATTATGAGGCCTGACTTCTCGTCAAACTCACTGGAGTGCAGCCTCTGTGTCGGGCGATCTACAAGAGCTATAAAATCCTTCCGTCATCCCATGATAATAACAGTAACAGTATCGTTGTTGGCATTGAATGGAACCCAAACTGCTGCGAGCTTCGCATGTTGCAAGCAAAAACATGTCGATTTTTTATATATATAAAGAATATAATCAATTTAATTTAAACCAAACAAATTGAATAGTGTTTCTCTCTTTCCAAAACAAACATATGAAAATAATTCCTTCTTAACAACTTTTAAATCTATCATCGTGCCCAGTGTCCCCACTGTCATTTTCGCTGATGGCCATTCATTTTTTCTTTTCTAATTGTTCAAGCCAGAGCGGTTATATGAAGTCTCCACCGGCATTCAGATGGTTTCCTGGTTCTTTCTACTATTTAACCTTGCATCGAAACGGCGTGCAGTTTTAGAACAGCACTATCAGGAGTTAGAAGAGAATTTGTGGTTCTTGGCCATCTCAGTTTACGTATTACAATATCTTTTGATCTCCATGGGACGTGAAATCTTTCGCATTAGTTTTGTTTCTCTTACCCTTTCAACGTTCGTGTCCTCTTGATTATCGATTATATTTGAAGAGCATTAAATATACAGGAAAGGGTTTTTTTATATATATGTATATTTTCACGAAACAGTAGATATTTATAAGAAAAGAGAATGATATCATTTGATTATTTATTTTACATTTAACTTAGAAGCATTAATAAAGTAAATTATGCAAAATATTTAAAGATAATTTCGTGATTTATTCAATTTATTTCTTTTACTAATTATAAAATAATCAATAGTATTTAAATAAAAACCTACTTCAGAGAGAAAAGCAACAGTGCAAACATGAGAGTAGTGTTCCAAACACCATTTTTTTTCTCTCTCCACGAAATGCATATTTCCAGTTGATTCCCCCCAATTCCAGTGTAATTAACTGGCAAGGCTTGGTTAGTCTCGAAACAAGTCCATGTCTGTCCAGCTGTTTGAAAAGAGACGAGGAATCTTTCTGTGTTCATCATGGACAATGGGATCCAACTTTGCAATCAACTCCATGGAAAGAGGACTTTTTTCCCAAGAAAAGACAAAAATGGAATGCATTTTGTCTGATAACACCCAGATAAAGATTAATATGCAAAAACCAAATGGATAGGGCCTTGAATTGCATTTTCAAGTGGCCTGCGAGTCTTCCAGATTGTTTCCTAAAGTGATGATAATAGCGTGTCGAATGTGTTGACTGTTTCATATGTTTTTAGATAATTTTATTTTCTAATGCAAACAAATGTGCTTTGATGATAATAATGCCTATCAGTTCATAGAATAATGTGCACATTCCAAAGAAACTAGGGCGACGACAAAGGAGTCGCCGTACTTGAAAATGAGTCCTCATGTGTGCCTTTCTCAAGCCCTTTTGGAGCTCTCACGGTTGCCTTGTAACTTGGACTCAGATGACCAAGCATCTGTGAAAGTTCTACGAAAGACATGGAAAAAGCTGTACAAAATGTCTGCTCCAGGGAGTGCTGGTTCGGGCTGCAAAAGGTCAACAAGCTGATACAGAGAAACAGAGGAGGCATGTTAGTGGACAAATGGATTTCAATTTAACCTGATAATGTCCCTTGTTATATCAGAAAATGAAACTACATATTGCTGCTGGTTTTCTGTTCAAATATCATTACAAAGCAATTGAATTGGTTCCATGTATACAAACATCATTTGCACTTTCACACCAGCTGAATTGTGAGATTGAGGAAAATACCTAGCCTTGTCCACATATTTTGAGATAGAAGTCCATCACAAATGAGAAGCTGGGAACTGTAGGCCACATCTCTGTAACAACAATCCTGCGTTATATTACCAATCGCTCCTGCTTATGCTGGCAGACCATCACCAGTTGAATCGCAAAGGACAGTTTTCCCACTCACCAATTTCTTGTCCGGTGAGCCTGTGTGCGTTGAACAACGCTTAGCCATCCAGGGCGGGAGAATATGGAATACTTTTGAGCAGAGCCATTATTGAATCGGCATTGATATCGCTTCCCATTTTACCTGGATATGGACGCGTTGTATCCTTCTTTGTTACATGGGACATCTCTTTTTTATACAATTGATATTTCCTTGAACCGATTCTAATTTTACCATCAAAGAGTCTCTAAAAAGAAAAAAAAGATATTTAATAGATAACGACGATTATCAATCAGTATTGGTGATTCAAATTATTAGAACCAGATAATTAATAAATTTAAATCTCATATCAGCTAAAATAACTACTTTGATGGTTTCTCCAATGGAACAATAACTGTTAGGCATGGACACACATCATAATAAAGCTTCCAAATCCTTTGTAAAAGGCTCTAGTTATACGTGTGTGTGCTCTAAAAAAGTGTACAGCATGGGGTGTTCTTTTCCCATGCCATAAATGGTAGGTTGTTGAATGGAAATGAAACAAAGAAACGTAGGAAGACTTAGCAGGTAATATACAAATAACTGGATTTCAAGGCAATTAACAATGAATAAATCCCGCGTAAAATCATAATAAATTAAGGAGACTCATCCGAGGGCGGGGGCTAGGATTCAAGAAATCCAGTAACAGGGAAGGAAATTTGAACTTCTGTTGCTGGATGGAGGGAAAGTTCAGGATGGCTAGATCGGCTACATCACGGACGAAACGCACCGTATCACTGTCGGGTGTCATGTGAGAGTAACCCGTCACTAAGCTAGCTGGCGTGTGGCACAAGAGTTTTCTAGGGCAGTCTCTAATCGGGACCGGTTTTGTGGCGTAATATGCCGAACCGATCATCTGCGTCCTCACGTTTCTGTGATGTCAAATGCTATTCCTTTCATCTTCTCTGGAGAATTTACCGGACAAAGAATCTTAATTTTATACGAGGTTCATGTGAGCTAGCTTGTTAGCCAGGACAAATTACGGCATAAACTTGATTAATACGGATCAAACTAGCATTATAAGATATATTTATTTATTTCTTACAATAATCAAATATAAGAGTACAGACTTCATAGGATTGAAGGGTATTTTATTTTAACCTTATCTGCATCCAGATCAAACACCATCTATAGGTTAATGTGAGAAAACTTAGGTGCCTTTCTGTTTTGTTTTGTTTTGTTTTGTTTTTTTTAAATAAAACACATCATTATCATTTTAATGTATATTAAATTCGTCGACGCTGCTGATTTCTAGAAGCTTAAGAATCTGGATTTGGTTCAACATCTTTGCAGCATGCCAAGAGTATTTTATTAGTAGATAGACGATGGAATATCGATCTAATACTTAAAAGCTAAGTCTGTTTAAAATAAAATAAAACACATGATTTTAATGTATATTAAATTCGTCGACGCTGCTGATTTCTAGAAGCTTAAGAATCTGGATTTGGTTCAACATCTTTGCAACAACAGGAATATCGATCTGATACTTAAAAGTTAAGTCCGTTTAACCAAGGGGCTGGATCCCTGAGAGAGCTACTAGTCAAATTGTGAGAAATACCTAAGAATCATATATTCTATCTAGCTTTTATATATCGATTCTGGAATATAAACCAAACTTGCATATGGCTGGCTAGCTGTTTCAAACTTGGTTTGTAATTCCTGTGTTCTATAAATTTGGTCGACATTTGGATTCTTATCGCTACAGGGAACAGCAGCACAACGAGACACCAAATTATTGTCTTTAATGAAAACGAAAAGAGAGAGAGAGAGAGAGAGAGAGAAGCAGCAGCTAGCAAGCAATGTTTAAGATTTTAGAATGAGTTGGGTTCGAGCTCTTGTTAAGGACCGATTTCAATGGCGCTCCCTCGTCTTCTTAAGCAGGCGCACAAACATGTCCATGTACGCGTATTTGACGAAGCAGCGGCTCCCTTTGAATTTCTTAGGGCAACAAATTTCGGCATCTTCTTATTACGTTTTTTTTACCATGGAACCTTAAATGGTTTTATCAGTTGAGTTTGATTCTTGAGTTCTTACATAAATAAAAAATGTGAAAAATTATAGCTTCCATTAGGATTTGTTAGCTCAAAATATACTTGCATGGTGTATTTTCATAAATCCCTTCTGGATAAGATTAATTAAATTCACAGGTGATTATCTGATATCGAAGACACACAGGCCACAATTGTTTATCAAGTATAGAATAATGAAGCGCGTGGGAACATCGTATATATTAAGAAAACGATCTCCATCTATCCATAAACGAAAATGGAAGTGAAACAAGAGCATCAAGATTAGAAAGGATATGGAGTATTAAGTGAATTAGTGGGATTTCCATGGATGGCACTTCAGCTTTGGGCAATAAGAGTCCCATGAGCTTCTACATTCACCTCTCGCATCATCACAGCACTTGCATTCCAGTCCCAGGGAGGCAAAAAAGCTCTTTGAATTTCCTGCTAAAAAACGCAAACAGATGGTGTTACAACTTACAATTCCAACCAGATCACACATAAATGGACATGAGCAGCTTTTTCCCCTCACCTCGTTGGAGTGCTAATGGCCTGGCTTCTATAGCTCCTGGATAGTGGGATATGTCAAAAACGATCAATAACAGCAGAACAGATGCTAGAAGCTGCTTGGGTGCATCCATTTCTCTCTAATTCTCAAGCGTCCTCGGTGATAGTTGGTCAGGTAAATCAAGGGAAGCAGGGAGAGGTTAGCAGAAGCATGAGATCGTAACACACGCAAATATATAGACTAGCGTCAGCCAATAAACAAGGGATTTACAAAAAGGATTATAGATGATGCCCCACGCGTTTACACCTCCCATAAGTCATTCGTGGGTTGGCCCACTAGGAGGACCTACGTCAGTACCTTTCCCTCAAGAGCTATGTATGTGGGCCCAGTTTGTGAATATAGCTTTTAATTTTTGTTCACGATGTTAACGAAATCCATCTGTTTCCACGAGCATATCGGTTTCAATTCCAATTTTTTAAGGTTAGAAACATTATTTTCTTAAAAAAGAGAGAGAGTTTTCAAACAAAAGTTTAAACCATGTAGACTTCAATTAAAGGAGAGCATTTAATTATGTTAGATTCTGACGGGTTGTGAAACTTCAACTTGAGGCTTTCTGTGGGTATTTATAGCTTTTAGAGAAAAAAAAGCTAAAAAGCTATATTCTCGTGATAATATCAATAAAAAATAAATATTTGATATGTGGTAAGCCTATTTCTCAGCCAATGTAAAATAATAATCATTTTGATCCATAATTATCATCAATGGACGTGTCGAGAGGGTTTGAAATGAGACTTCACGAAAACAACGAGTGATTTGATGCGAGAGTTTAGAAAACGTTTATATGACGGGGTAGCTAAAGTCGATGAGATAGAATAGAAATTTAGTTAAGTGATCGCACTAAATAGCGCGATGAAATTAAAATATAATATTTATATTTATAAAAATTGATATAATGAAATAATTTAATATATTTTATTATAATAATAATAAAATTAAAGTGTTAGTATATAAAATTATTATTATTATTATTATTAAAATATTAAAAATTAGGAATTTAGCCCAGGAAAAAAACATAAAAATAATAATAATAAAATAAATAAGAACAGAAACTAAAATTATTGTTGTTGTTGTGTTAATAATAATAAAAATTAAATCAAAGATTAACAAAACCTAAAAACTTTAACAAAAAAAACTTAAGAGGAAATTATTTGACTTGAAAATAAATAAATAAAAAACTAAAAGAAATAAAAAAGAGGAAAAAAAAATGAAATATCAATTTTCAAATTATCACAAACACATATTAAAATTTAAGAAATAAATCTTTTAAAAAACTACCACCTCAATAAATAAGAAAATAATAAATATTAAAAACTTAAACCAAGAGCACAAACATATAAAAATGGAAAAAGTAGAGATTATTCTAATAATAGAAAAAAAATAAAGGAAATAAAATCCAAGATTAAAACTATAAGTGCCAAAATGAAATCCAAATATATTATCAATTTCAATTAAATGATAAAATTAAAAAAAATCAAAACCTCTGTATTGATTATATTATAAGATTTAAAACCAATCCGGAAATTAAAAGAATGAGGATCAAATTGAAATCTAAATATATAATCAATTTTAATCCAAGAACCCACTTGAAACAAATCAAAAAATATATAACAAAAATCAGGACCATGCAAAATAATTTAAAGTTCAGGGATTGAAATCAAATAACCATAAAACAGAGGGGTTGCGGTGTACTTTACAATGCAGGAGAAAGAAAACGAATAAACTACCTTCAACCGACCAGCGCTTCTAAACTGACCACCATGTGATACCACATACAACCCCAAGAAAGAGAGGACACGATAGCGCATCGGGTGAGAGGCCGAATGCTTATTTTATGAAACCTTAAGCCACCATCCACGCCACCCTAAGAGGACGCAAGGCTAATTATCATCTCTCACGCGTGCCACACACTCCCACATAAAACGGGTAAAAATAATTAAAATAAAGTCAATTACTGGGACACTCTTAATGCCAAGTCAGCAAATTTCTCTAATTTGGTGGTATATGCGTATTTAGCAAATTTGTTTGATTTGGTGTACTTTACAATGCAGGAGAAAGAAAACGAATAAACTACCTTCAACCGACCAGCGCTTCTAAACTGACCACCATGTGATACCACATACAGCCCCAAGAAAGAGAGGACACGATAGCGCATCGGGTGAGACGCCGAATGCTTATTTTATGAAACCTTAAGCCACCATCCACGCCACCCTAAGAGGACGCAAGGCCAATTATCATCTCTCACGCGTGCCACACGCTCCCACCTAAAACGGATAAAAATAATTAAAATAAAGTCAATTACTAGGACACCCTTAATGCCAAGTCAACAAATTTGTCTGATTTGGTGGTATATGCGTATTTAGCAGCATATCCGTATTTAGCCGTTTAAAAAAAAAAAAACTAATGGCACCCCTCCATGCTAGAGCTGATTTTTATCTTTTTTGAAGGACAAAAAAATTATTGCACTGTGCAAAGAAATATAAGAAGAAAAATAAAGCGGACCAAACTAGAAATGGCACAATTACCTTTACGCCATATCAATCCACAGTGAAAACACACATATATTTCAATAACAATTCCGAGCTCTTTTACTATATTAGATAATAATATTTTTTGTTTTCCAAGAAAAAACTAGCCGGGTAATGGAAGCATTGACACTGACAAAAAATCATCCTTGAATTTACACATGCTTAATTATTTATCTCCTCCGCGGTCAAAAATTAATTAATTTACTTACTAGAAAAAGGGTTAATTTCAAAAACTAGGATTCTTTTTTTTGGAGGGGGGTTAGTCCGCGCAATTTTTCCGATCGATCTCCACCATTTCTAAAATAACTTTCAGCAACAAAAACTATCACACATTAAATATACACCACATATATTTTAATGACCATGATGGTGAAGGCTTTGTCCTCGTACACGTAACGCGCAACAGCAGATTTTTCCCCAGAATCTTCATTTCAATGCTCAAACATCTTCGGTATTTTATTTTTAAAAAATATTTATTGCATTAATGTGTGTATTTTGCAGGCTAATCTCACCCGATAAATCTAATGGTTGGAATAAAAATACAATAAAATAACCCATCGATTCTAAAACAATTCTTTGTTCATTTTAATTGTAAGAATGAATTATGAGGCCTGACTTCTCGTCAAGCTCACTGGAGTGCAGCCTCTGTGTCGGGCGATCTACAAGAGCTATAAAATCCTTCCGTCATCCCATGATAATAACAGTAACAGTATCCTTGCTGGCATTGAATGGAACCCAAACTGCTGCGATCTTCGCAGGTTGCAAGCAAAAACATGTCGATTTTTTATATATAAAAAATATAATCAATTTAATTTAAACCAAACAAATTGAATGGTGTTTCTCTCTTTTCAAAACAAACACATGAAAATAATTCCTTCTTAACTATTTTTAAATCTATCATCGTGCCCAGTGTCTCCACTGTCATTTTCGCAGATGGCCATCCATTTTTTCTTTTCTAATTGTTCAAGCCAGAGCGGTTTTATGAAGTCTCCACAGGCATCCCGATGGTTTCCTAGTTCTTTCTACTATTTAACCTTGCATCGAAACGGCGTGCAGTTTTAGAACAGCACTATCAGGAGTTAGAAGAGAATTTGTGGTTCTTGACCATCTCAGTTTACGTATTACAATATCTTTTGATCTCCATGGGACGTGAAATCTTTCGCATTAGTTTTGTTTCTCTTACCCTTTCAACGTTCGTGTCCTCTTGATTATCGATTATATTTGAAGAGCATTAAATATGCAGGAAAGGGTTTTTTATATATATGTATATTATCACGAAACAGTAGATATTTATAAGAAAAGAGAATGATATCATTTGATTATTCATTACATTTAACTTGGAAGTTATAAAGTGAATTATACAAAATATTTAAAGATAATTTCGTGATTTATTTTTTTCATTTTTAATTATAAAATAATCAATAATATTTAAATAAAAACCTACTTGAGAGAAAAAAAAGCAGCAGTGCAAATATTGTTAGAGCCAGAGGCCTTTACACTCACGTAAATGCAGAATAATTTGTTGTATCTTAGTCGATGAAGCTGTGCTGATTTATATCCAGCTGTCACAACAGAAAATAGAAAAATATGCAACCCACGTTTTAGAATCCTACAAATGTGGTTTAGTAAACAAAGATTAATTCGAACCTAATCTCTTAATCTTAAAGACTAGGACATTTATTGACTGACTCAGCTCCAACAAATATGAGAGTTGTGTTCCAAACACCATTTTTCTCTCTCCAAGAAATGCATATTTCCAGTTGATTCCCCCCAATTCCAGTGTAATTAACTGGCAGCACTTGGTTAGTCTCGGAACAAGTCAATGTCTGTCCAGCTGTTTGGAAAGAGACCAGGAATCTTTCTGTGTTCATCATGGACAATGGGATCAAACTTTGCAATTAACTCAATGGAAAGAGGACTTTTTTCCCGAGAAAAGAACGAGGAATCTTTCTGTGTTCATCATGGACAATGGGATCAAACTTTGCAATTAACTCAATGGAAAGAGGACTTTTTTCCCGAGAAAAGAACGAGGAATCTTTCTGTGTTCATCATGGATAATGGGATCAAACTTTGCAATTATCTCAATGGAAAGAGGACTTTTCTCCCAAGAAAAGACAAAAATGGAAGAATGCATTTTTCTGATAACACCCAGGTAAAGTTTAATTTGCGAAAACCAAACGGATGGTCTGCCTTGAATTGCATTTTCAAGTGGCCTGCGAGTCTTCCAGATTGTTTCCTAAAGTGATGGTAATTGTGTGTTGTTTTGCATCGTATTTCAAAAGTTTTTTAAAAAAAATGAATTTTTTTATTTATTTTAGATTATTATTTTTATATGTTTTGAGGTAATTTTATTTTCTAATGCAAACAGATGTGCTTTGATGATAATAATACCTATGAGTTCATGGAATAATGTGCACATTCCAAAGAAACAAGTGCGACGACAAAGGAGTCGACATAATTGAAAATGAGTCCTCATGTGTGACTTTCTTAAGCCCTTTCGGAGCTCTCACGGTTGCCTTGTAACTTGGACTCAGATGACCAAGCATCTGTGAAAGCTCTACGAAAAACATGGGAAAGGCTGTACAAAATGTCTGCTCCAGGGAATGCTGGTTCGGGCTGCAAAAGGTCAACAAGCTGATACAGAGAAACAGAGGAGGCATGTTAGTGGACAAATGGATTTCAATTTAACCTGATTATGTCCCTTGTTATATCAGAAAATGAAACTACATATTGCTGCTGGTTTTCTGTTGAAATATCATTACAAAGCAATTGGATTGGTTCCATGTATACAAACATCATTTGCACTCTCACACCAGCTGAATTGTGCGATTGAGGAAAATACCTAGCATTGTTCACATATTTTGAGATATCAAGTCCATCACAAATTGCTGGAAACTGTGGGCCACATCTCTGTAACAACAATCCTGCGTTATATTACCAATCGCTCCTGCTTATGCTGGCAGACCATCACCAGTTGAATCGCAAAGGACAGTTTTCCCTCTCACCAATTTCTTGTCCGGTGAGCCTGTGTGCGTTGAACAACGCTTAGCCATCCAGGGCGGGAGAATATGGAATACTTTTGAGCAGAGCCATTATTGAATCGGCATTGATATCGCTTCCCATTTTACCTGGATATGGACGCGTTGTATCCTTCTTTGTTACATGGGACATCTCTTTTTTATACAATTGATATTTCCTTGAACCGATTCTAATTTTACCATCAAAGAGTCTCTAAAAAGAAAAAAAAGATATTTAATAGATAACGACGATGATCAATCAGTATTGGTGATTCAAATTATTAGAACCAGATAATTAATAAATTTAAATCTCATATCAGCTAAAAAAACTACTTTGATGGTTTCTCCAATGGAACAACAACTGTTAGGCATGGACACACATCATAATAAAGCTTCCAAATCCTTTCTAAAAGGCTCTAGTTATACGTGTGTACAGCATGGGGTGTTCTTTTCCCATGCCATAAATGGTAGGTTGTTGAATGGAAATGAAACAAAGAAAAGTAGGAAGACTTAGCAGGTAATATACGAATAACTGGATTTCAAGGCAATTAACCATGAATAAATCCCGCGTAAAATCATAATAAATTAAGGAGGCTCATCCGAGGGCGGGGGCTAGGATTCAAGAAATCCAGTAACAGGGAAGGAAATTTGAACTTCTGTTGCTGGATCGAGGGAAAGTTCAGGATGGCTAGAAGGTTTGCTCAGCTCAAGATCGGCTACTTCACGGACGAAACGCACCGTATCACTGTCGAGTGTCCTGTGAGAGTAACCCGTCACTAAGCTAGCTGGCGTGTGGCACAAGAGTTTTCTAGGGCAGTCTCTAATCGGGACCGGTTTTGAGGCGTAATATGCCGAACCGATCATCTTCGTCCTCACGTTTCTGTGATGTCAAATGCTATTCCTTTCATCTTCTCTGGAGAATTTACCGGACAAAGAATCTTAATTTTATACGAGGTTCATGTGAGCTAGCTTGTTAGCCAGGACAAATTACGGCATAAACTTGATTCATACGGGTCAAACTAGTGTTATAATATATATTTATTTATTTCTTACAATAATCAAATATAAGAGTACAGACTTCATAGGATTGAAGGGTATTTTATTTTAACCTTATTTGCATCCAGATCAAACACCATCTATAGGTTAATGTGAGAAAACTTAGGTGCTTTTCTGTTTTGTTTTGTTTTGTTTTAAATAAAACACATCATTATCATTTTAATGTATATTAAATTCGTCGACGCTGCTGATTTCTAGAAGCTTAAGAATCTGGATTTGGTTCAACATCTTTGCAACAACAGGAATATCGATCTAATCTTAAAAGTTAAGTCTGTTTAACCAAGGGGCTGGATCCCTGAGAGAGCAACTAGTCAAATTGTGAGAAATGCCTAAGAATCATATATTCTATCTAGCTTTTATATATCGATTCTGGAATATAAACCAAACTTTCATGCGGCTAGCTGTTTCAAACTTGATTTGTAATTCCTGTGTTCTATAAATTTGGTCGACATTTGGATTCTTATCGCTACAGAGAACAGCAGCACGACAAGACACCAAATTATTGTCTTTAATGAAAACGAAAAGGAGAGGGGGGGGGGGGGGGGAGAACAAGCAGCAGCTAGCAATCAATGTTTAAGATTTCATATATGAAAGAGATCATGTTCAAATTTTAGAATGAGTTGGGTTCGAGCTCTTGTTAAGGACCGATTTCAATGGTGCTCCCTCGTCTTCTTAAGCAGGCGCACAAACATGTCCATGTACGCGTAGTTGGCGAAGCAGCGGCTCCCTTTGAATTTCTTAGTGCAACAAATTTCAGCATCTTCTTATTACGTTTTTTTACCAAGGAACCTTAAATGGTTTTATCAGTTGAGTTTGATTCTTGAGTTCTTACATAAATAAATATGTGAAAAATTATAGGTTACATTAGGACTTGTTAGCTCAAAATATACTTGCATGGTGTATTTTCATAAATCCCTTCTGGATAAGATTAATGAAAATCACGTGTGATGATCGGATATCGAAGACACAAAGGCCACAATTGTTTATCAAGTATAGAATAATGAACCGCGTGGGAACATCGTATATATTAAGAAAACGATCTGCATCTATCCATAAACGAAAATGTAAGTGAAACAAGAGCATCACGATTAGAAAGGATATGGAGTATTAAGTGAATTAGTGGGATTTCCATGGATGGCACTTCAGCTTTGGGCAATACGAGTCCCATGAGCTTCTACATTCACCTCTCGCATCATCACAGCACTTGCATTCCAGTCCCAGGGAGGCAAAAAAGCTCTTTGAATTTCCTGCTAACAAACGCAAACAGATGGTGTTACAACTTACAATTCCAACCAGATCACACATAAATGGACATGAGCAGCTTTTTTCCCCTCACCTCGTTGGAGTGCTAATGGCCTGGCCTCTATAGCTCCTGGATAGGGGGATATGTCAAAAACGATCAATAACAGCAGAACAGATGCTAGAAGCTGCTTGGGTGCATCCATTTCTCTCTAATTCTCAAGCAGCCTCGGTGATAGTTGGTCAGGTAAATCAAGGGAAGCAGGGAGAGGTTAGCAGAAGCATGAGATCGTAACACACGCAAATATATAGACTAGCGTCAGCCAATAAACAAGGGATTCACAAAAAGGATTATAGAATGATGCCCCACGCGTTTACACCTCCCATAAGTCATTCGTGGATGGGCCCACTATTAGGACCTTCGTCAGTTCCTTTCCCTCAAGAGCTATGTATGTGGGCCCAGTGTGTGAATATAGCTTTTAATTATTGTTCACGATGTTAACGAAATCCATCTGTTTCCACGAGCATATCGGTTTCAATTCCAATTTTTTAAGGTTAGAAACATTCTTTTCTTAAAAAAGAGAGAGAGTTTTCAAACAAAAGTGTAAACCATGTAGAGCTCAATTAAAGTAGAGCATTTAATTACGTTAGATTCTGACGGGTCGTGAAACTTCAATTTGAGGCTTTCTGTGGGTATTTATAGCTTTTAGAGAAAAAAAAGCTAAAAAGGTATATTCTCGTGATAATATCAATAAAAAATAAATATTTGATATGTGGTAAGCCTATTTTTCAGCCAATGTAAAATAATAATCATTTTGATCCATAATTATCATCAATGGACGTGTCGAGAGGGTTTGAAATGGTACCTCACGAAAACGACGAGTGATTTGTGCGTGTGTCAGCCAATATTTTTGAAAATCAATATCAAACAAGCACATACCTAGAGTACGTTTAATAAACAAGTATTTTGATAAAATTATAAATAAAATACTTAAAAATTTGAGAGAGAGAGAGAGAGAGAGAGACTTGAACAATTTCACTTGAAAAATAATTTGTTTACATCCAACTTTCATTTTTTTTTCTCGATGGTTTATGTACATGATAATTCATGCTTTTTTTAAAAAAATATTATTAAGTATTTTTAAAGTGATTTGAATATAAATTTATCCATGTTTTTAGTATTATAATAATTGTTATTTTTTTGAAGTATTTTTTTATTTAAAAATGTTTTAGTATAATATTTTTTAAAACTTATTTTTAATATTGATATTTAAAAACAAATAAAAAATATATTTAAAAAAAAAATACATTGTAACTGCGTAAACAAACACACAAAATGTGAGAGGGCGTGGAGGTTGTTTCCATTAAGACCTTGAGCGAGCGGAGGGGGTCATTTTTTACAAGCAAATTTAATGGGCCCCGCAAACACGGGCCTGGAGTGAATTAATACAAAGAGCCCGTAAGTGATAAGACCCAATTTTAAAGTGGCGGAAAATCCCGCCTGCGTGACCATGACAGGAGAAGAGCACCTCGCACGTGTGTTGCTCAGGGATGAGAATTGCCCGGAAAGATTACATCTTTTAGGCCCTGTTTGTTTGCTGGAAAGTAATTTTTTTTTTTTTAAAGTGAATTCCGAGGAAAATGAATTCCTAAAAAGTGAATTCCTAGAAAGTGAATTCCGATGTTTGGCAGTGTTATGAAAAATGAACTGGAAAACACTTTCCAGTGTTTGTTTATGTTATGGAAAATGATCTGGAAAATAATTTATTAATAAATTAATTTTTTTCAAGTTTATTAAAATAATGAGGAACAAATCTTACAAATTAAAAAGTTGAATGAGAATGAAATTGAAAAAAAATATAATTTCATAAATTATCTCAAATAAAATAAATAATAATCAAAATAATAGAGATCAAATCTAAAAATTTAAAAAAAATAAAAGGTGAATAAATTAAAATAATAATAATTAAAATTTCATAAATTATTTCAAATAAAATAAGTAACAATAAAAAAAATAAGGACCAAATTTGATAGATAAAAAATTTCAATAAAAAAATAATAAGAAAAAAGCAAATAGCAATTATAAAAATAAGAACCAAAATTAATATAAAAATTAAATTTTAAGAGATGGAATTGAAAAATAAATATTCAAAACAAATTATATATAGCAATCAAAAGTTTGAGGATCAAATTTGATATAATCAGCAAATAATGACATTTCTAAATTTTTTACAACTTTCGAAAAGTGTTTTCCGCCCAAATTTTTCGGGAAACACTTTCCTGAAAATCAAGTCAAATTCTTCTTTGACTGGAAAGTGTTTTCCGTTGACCGGAAAATATTTTTCATTGATTAACTTTTCAAAAACAAATAAACACAGAAAAATTTAAAAAATAATTTATCAGAAAGTGAATTTCAAGAAATAAACCGGAGTTAAGGACAGTTCACGTGGGAAGGGTGAGAGCAGGCCATCTGTGCCCGAGGTTGCATTAGCCATCTTCTTTTGGATGGAGAAAGCACTTCGATGGGATGGTTTCTTGGATAGTTCATGTGGATGTCTCTTCACTGTCTGCTTCAAATGGCCATTTTGTTGATTCCCAATAATCGGTACCTGGTGGTGTCTGTCTTCTCTCCTTTGTGCTCTCATACCAATGCCAGCAGTGAAGTCAGAATTGTTGTGAGTATGGATATATTATTTTTTTATTTAGAAAAAAATTATAATGATATTTTTTAATAATTTTTTTAAGAATCTCGACATCAATATATTAATATAATTTAAAAATATCAAAAAAATATATATTTAAAATAAATATATATTTTTTAAAAATATTTTTGAGATGTAAAGTCAAACATATATTTACATATCAAAGAATTCACAAGGGAAGAAAAAACACTTAGATTTAATTATTGTTTGTAAATATGATTAAAGTTGTTTTTAAAAGGATATATATATATCCTTTTAAAAACAACTTTAATCATATTTACAAACAATAATTAAATCTAAGTGTTTTTTCTTCCCTTTTATATATATATATATATATATATACATATTAAAAATTATTTTGACATCAACATAATATATTAAAATAATCTAAAAATAAAAAAATAAAATGATATGACCTGGTTTATATTTATATACAGATAAAATAGATGTTCAAGAAAAATGCAATGATCTAAACTCTTAAAAAATATATTTTTATAGTCAAAAGCCTTTTTTCCTTTCATGGTTTATGTTATCAACTTGTTTTTTTTTAAAGATGATTCAAATAAAAATTTATAAAAATCTCAATGATTTTGATTATAGAAGAAAAAAATATTTTTTTAATAAAATCTCTTGATTTTTTTATTTCTTTAAAAAACATGTTTTCTTTTTTATCAAAGGCATTGTTTTTTAAATAAAAGCTTATAATGATTTTAGAAGCAAATTCCAATAATAAAAACAAAATATAAATTGATGACTTCTACGAGCTTTTAATAATAAAAATTAAATATCAGTAAATATAATTTTTTTACAGTGAAAAATAAATGTTTCATTCTTGTTGATGATAACTTTTTTATATATATAATCTTGCATTGTATGCTTTATATAATAATTTATAAAGTAATTATTATATATTTTATGCATATTTGACAAAACTTAAACCAATTTATGATGAGAGGTATTTGAAAGTGTGGTTATGATTTTTTTAAAATATTTTTTATTTAGAAATAAATTAAAAAAATATTTTTTTTAAAAAAATATTTTTTTTTATAAACACATAAAAATAATCTAAAAAAACCTGAATCAATTACTTTAAAACAAAAAAAAAAATCAAAACTTTTTTATTTTTTTAAGTGATTTCCAAACCAGTACTTGACATTGTTGTTAAAATCACGAGTTACTCAAATCTTATCAACTCAAATAAAAAAATCAATTTTAATTTAACTTAATCAAAATCATTTAAAATCATAAAATCTGAATATATTGATCCGATTTTACTGCCTTCACATTACCATGACAGTAGAGATTGTGTTTCCATTGAGGTTTGCGACCACCAAGATCTATAATATTCCGTACATAAATATTTATTTATACACCTATTAATTTGCCCTTTTCTGATTTCAAGTACCAATAGTTTTCCCATGGTAGGGGCGGGATATTGAGTATTCTTCGTAATTATTAATTTCTTCTTCTTACATTTGGTAATCTAATGGCTGCAATCGGAAAATTAAATGCGCCAGCTAGCATCACAGCTAATATCCTAATATAAATTAATTCGACCGCCACTGTGAGTTATGCAGAGAAAGAGTGCGAGTCTCAAATTTTTTGAAGTACAGAGCAGATGGAAGGCATGCCAGTTCTGGGTTTGGCTTGGGTCCTTTGCATGATCACCGCACAGGCGTATGCCCAATATTATTCTCAGAGCGTGCCATATGAATCCTTACCGGAGAAAACAACCAATCTCCACTTCTTCTTCCACGACACACTCGGTGGTAAAAATCCTAGTGCTGTTCTCGTTGCCCGTCCCAACGTCACCGAGGGTCCGTCAGTAGCTCCGTTTGGCAGCATATTTGCCCTTGATGATCCTCTAACAGCTGGGCCCGAACTGACCTCCGGTGTCATTGGGAATGCCCAGGGGCTGTATGTATCATCTAGTCAAGATATACCATCTCTGGTGGCATATTTTGATTTTGGATTTACCACCGGCGAGTTTAATGGGAGCTCCATATGTGTGTTTTCAAGAAATCCAATAACAAATACCGAGCGTGAGCTTGCCGTAGTTGGTGGGAGAGGAAAGTTCAGGCTGGCTAGAGGGTTTGCTCAGTTGAAGACTTACTTTCTAAATGCCTCTAACGGTGATGCCATTGTTGAATATAATGTAACTGTGATTCATTATTAAGTTAAATGCAGAATTAATTTGACATGCAAATTTGGTGGTTGTGATTGAATAATTCAATTGAACTCTCGAAATAGTCGGAGGCATGCCGAAATTACACCTGATAACTATTTAATAAGTAATTTAGATATGTCAATCTCTTTCTGGTATGTTTCATTCTCATTATTTGGTATCATCCCGTCTTTGTTCCCGGAATAAATACTATTTTACAAGAAAATAATAATAAAAAACTTTATATTATAATGGTACAACTCACCTACAACTCCCAGATTATTGATAATTTGGTAAATTATTCTCTGTGTTTGTCAATTTTAAACTTTTTTCTAGAAAGATAAAATTTTAATTTTAATTAATATCAAAATAAATGGGCATGTGCTAAGAGTAATTTAATGCTCTTTATCAATTTGTATATTTATTTATTTAGTGCTTAAAAATTAATATAAGCACTAACGACAATATCGTATACATTAACAATTAGTTAATTGAAATTATTTTTTTCTATTCCAATCCAAATCATTGAATTAAAAATTGATGGTTTGATTTCAAATATCGATGATCAATTATGTTTTACATGGATGTCATTCATTACTTTTTATTTGTTTGTTTGAAACTGTATTTTTTAAAAGCTGACCATGAGTAGATGATGATCTATTATTTCTAGATTCAACTAAGTTCTGAGATTAGATGTTTGGGAGTCTGTTTGGTAGATAACTAAAACCCATCATCATTGGGCGCATTCCAATTGTTTGGCTAGAACGTTTGCTCAGCTCAAGACCGGCTACTTCACGGACGAAACGCACAGTATCACTGTGGAATGTCATGTGAGAGTAACCCCTCACTAAGCTAGCTGGCGTGTTGGACTTGGACACGTAATATTGGGGGTTGGAATCCAACAGCAATGTTTTTCTTTTTTTTTTAAAAAAAAGTCTCAGTTAGATGGTGTTTGGGGCTATGATTGAACTTGCAGTTATGTTAAACCACAGATCTAATTATAATTATTACCAAATAGGACCCGATAGTTTACTGTATATCCCGCTAAAAAAATTAAATTTTAGCCATAGATATAAAAACAGTTGAGAGATATTTTTGCAGCTGCAGTGTAAGAGAATAGAGCCTCATCTCCACACAACCACACATGAATCATCGAAGACCCTCGCACCCAAATCCACCATCCCTCTCTCCCTCACAAGAGCTCACCCTTAGCCCACGGACCACCCACATCCACCCCTCAGCCACACCCACCTGCAACACTCCCTCATCACACCATGGACTCTATGGTAGTTGTCATTCATGGAAGCAGCAATGGGTACTAGTTCAACTAGGTCACATTTTGAACTAGAAGCTGCAGGAGACGGTACCATGAGATGGTTGATAACAGAAGTCATTTTTCTCCTTGCAAAGTGAAGCTCCTTGTCTGACAATGTCTGGGCCATAATCTGCAAAGCTCAACGATGGACGACTCCAAGGTCTGCCCCTTGAGCCACTGTAATCCTCTTTCTTTAGGAACCGAACAGGGAGATAATATGAAGGGTAGAAGACAGGGAACCATATCTTGTGCTGACTATTGAATGTAATTTGTCGGTAGAATTGGATAAGAGTAGCGGTCATTTTTCTCCTTATAGTTTTTTTACATCATCATCTTGTTTATTGCTTTGTTGTCTTAGTTATGGGTTTTGTACAATTTTCTCCTACTGGTCAAGTTTTTTTTTTTTTCGTTCTACAATAAATGTATTTTGAATGAATTCTACATGTCAAAAATTTACTATTCACTCGCATATTTTGCTGAAATAAAATATATAAATATGTAAAAAAAATGAATTATAGTTGAAAAAATAATAATAAAATTTTAATTATTTCTTTGTAACTTTATAAGTTGTTTTTTTAAGATGTATTTAAAATTTTCTTTTCATAGAATTTGAAGATATAAATGATCCTTGGTATAACAATATAGTCAAAGAAGATTTTGATGACAATTATAAAAATATAATGAACTTCATTGAATAACAAAAATAAGTGTTTAATTTATTTTAATTATTTCAAATATTTTGTTATTATAATTATATGCGTGTGTGTACAAGTATATTTTAAATTAATTTCACAAGTTGACAATAATTTTAAAAATATGGTAACCAAACACACAAAATTGTTTTGCATTAAACTCAAACTCAACCATAGTTTAACCAAACACTTAAATTTCAATTACAAACCATAGCTAAAATCACTTTTCATATAACTATTTTTTTAAAATTTTATCCACAATAACAACAACTATATACCAGACAGGCTTTAGTATTTAACTAAATAGAGAATTAGTATAAAAGTAAGCACCCTTGAGCACCTAACGAAAAGTCCATGAACAAAGATTGAGTGATTTGTTAAACTCGAAAAACATTTGGGCAGTATATGTGATTTTGCAATACCTCGAGAGTCTTTCTGTAATTTACCCTAAATATTACTCTACCTGCTCCAAGAGCCCAGTTTCCAGAAGAGTCCGGCCTTTCTCACTATTTTTATTACTATTGTTGTCAAGAATAAAGACCTGAAAAGTAATATATGATTTTATTTTTATCTATGGTTTGAACCCCCCCGAGTTTCGCTCCTTGAATGAAAGAAAACCCGTTTAAAATGCCTTTTTGTCCGTCATTCTGGTTTCGCTTCTCCCTCTTGCACCATTAGTGTACCTTTCTCTCTCTATAATCCATTAGTTTCTGATTCAATTTGCCAGTTTCAATATTTTTTCTTATTGCTCTGGGGTTCAGGGTATGTGGGAGAGAGGATTAAAGAAAAAGGAGAGGGCTAATTAATTAATGGCATACAAGGTCGATCATGAATACGACTACTTGTTCAAGATCGTGTTGATCGGAGATTCAGGTGTCGGAAAATCAAACATTCTTTCCAGATTTACACGAAATGAATTTTGCTTGGAGTCCAAGTCTACTATTGGTGTTGAATTTGCAACCAGGACTCTTCAGGTTTGCATGTTTCAATTCTGTATCAACATGCCTGTGTAAACATTGAGATCTATTTTTCTTTTTATTTGCTTTTAAATTCTTTTTTTGCTTATGTAATGCAGAGTCTTAAGATTAGATGATTTTTTCTTATTATCAGTTGCTGTGAAACAAATTTTGATTTCCAAATTATGGTATCAATGCCACTATCCAGTTTTTAGGTTTTGAATCTGTTGCTTTACCTCTGTCTTGTGTTTGAGCGTCCCAGCGCTTGTGTTACCTATAGTTTTCAGGTATTGTGGCGCGATCGTGATCTCTCTCTCTCTCTCTCTCTCTCTCTCTCTGTAAAAGTGGAATCCATATGATTGATAATTAGTCTTTTGTATGAGATGAGAAAAATATATAGGAAGGAACGCAGCTCTTGAAAATATTGAGTAACTTCTGAATGTCTCCTTCCATACGGGGGAATAACATAAGAATCTCGTTGCCGATTCCTATAAATGTGTCAAAACGTTGCGTTTCAAACGGAAATTTACAGGCTTCTTAAGTTTTGTCAGCAATTTTATTTTAATTTATCAAATAATTACGAGATATTTTCAACAATCAAGTAGAGTATTAAATTAAAACACGGAGCTATTATTAATCCAACCCTTTATTAACCAGGAGAACATTCTAGATTATATGGAGAACATGAGTACTTAAGTGACCTGTCGCTTCCCCTGCAAGGGTCTCTCGTAGTAATTAAGGTTACCTGTTCCAGAGCTTGAATTTGCTATTATTTTATTTATTTGTTTGTTTTCTCTATTTTCTTAAAAAATACAAACCTAGAATTTACTATTATGCAGGTAGAAGGGAAGACAGTCAAGGCACAAATATGGGACACAGCTGGCCAGGAAAGGTACAGAGCTATCACCAGTGCGTACTACAGAGGTGCAGTTGGTGCACTTTTGGTTTATGATATAACCAAGAGGCAAACATTTGATAATGTCCAGAGGTGGCTCCGGGAGCTAAGGGACCATGCAGACTCTAACATCGTCATCATGTTGGCTGGAAACAAATCTGACCTGAACCATCTTAGATCAGTCTCGGCAGAAGATGCTCAAATGCTGGCCGAGAAGGAATGCCTTTCGTTTCTTGAGACTTCAGCTTTGGAAGCTTCCAATGTTGAAAAGGCATTCCAGACCATTTTGTTGGATATCTACCAAATTATCAGCAAAAAGGCACTGGCAGCACAGGAGGCAGCTAACTCGACAGGACTTCCCCAAGGGACCACCATTAATATCGGAAACTTTCCCAGTAATATCAACAAGAAAGCTTGTTGTTCTAACTAGCAAAGCGTGTACCTTGCGGATTCGTAAAACGAGGCTAGCAGATGTATTTCTTTTACGTGACTGACATGAACGGACATTCATTTTGCCTTCTGTCATGTGTTTGAAAGAGGCCCTGTGGAAAGCTGGTTTCTAGTTCTTGGAGAGAGCATATGTAGTTCGCTATGAACAAAATGCATTTGGCAGTCTAGTTTTGTGCTCAAGCCCTCGGCACACATGAAAGAAGTTTTAGCAATTCTTTTTATCCTTATCCTTCTAATCCTGCTCTTCTATATGAAGTCCGCATGCAATAATAAAATCTAAGGCAGACTCTTAGGACACACGACAGGCTCACGTAAACAAATTTACTGTGATCCTATAACAAACGTGTTATTATCCTAGCTAAGAGTCAAGATATCAAACGAAGTTTACTGTTTTTTGCTTTTGGTTCCCAGGTTTCTAGATAAAGCTGCTGTACTTGAAAAGGAGGAAAATTCAAACGAGCTGAAAATAACCCTTGGAGACTAGCAACGGTGACAAAAGTTGAGGAATTGAAGCTTGTTCTGAACATGATTCTTATATGATTTACTTCATCACCACCGGGAGTATGCGTGATATTAACAAACATCAGCATTCTCTGTTAAACAAGGAACTACATTAAACAGAAAGATAGATCACAATTTTGACATCCCATCAGCCCCCATTTCTTCTCTCGAAGCCAGAGGGATGATATTCTCCGTGGCAAAATTCTTGTTCCAGTTTTAAGGAGAGCTACCGACATTGGAAGAGGCATTAGTATCCTCGAAGAAATTAGTAGTGGCATGATTTTTTCCGTTGTAGCCATGTCAGTTGCAGCCTTGCTTGAAAGGAAGAGACAGAAAAAATTTGCCTAAGAGGATATTAATGTGTTAGACGCAGAGGAAAATGTGGAATTGCCAGTGAGTGTATTCTGGCTGGCACCCCAGATCTTGATTCTAGGCCTGGGAGATGGGTTCACTGTGGTTCGCCTGCAAGATCTTTTTTACGACCAATTTCCTGATTCAGTGAGAAGTTTGGGCACGGCTTTTTTTCTTAGGTACTCTTTGGAAATAACTTGAAAAATATTTTCCGAAAAAAATTAAAATTTTATTCTTTGTTTTATTAAATTTTTATAGTGTTTTTAAATAATTTTGATATATTGATGTTAAAAATATTATGAAAAATAATTTTTTTTAAAAAATATATAATTTTAATATATTTTTAAATAAAAAAGCATTTTGAAAAAACAATTTATAGTATAATTTCAAACCATCTCCTAGTTGATTGAAGCTTTCTAAGTAGTTTCCTATTAACCGTGGTGGATCACATTAGAGGTGTTTGATTTTATATTTTAAAAATATTTATAAAAAAAAATTATGTTTATTTTTTATTTTAAATTAAAATTTTTTATATATTTTTAAATAAAAATCATTTTCAAAAATAACTTCAACTATCTTAAACTCCAGTCGGTTGGACAGATTTGAATGGCTTTGCCAGCCATCAATCCCATGAATATGTATTTCTGTGCTCTTTGCGAGGAGTTATACCTGCAAATATGCACGCAGAAGGTCGTCTGCGACTAATTTGAACAACGATGGTGGCATGGCGTTGGTTCCCTGAAGAATTTATGGGTTGTAAATAGTGAAGAGGAAGCTGAAAGAGGTAAGAATGTTGTACTTGTTTTTGTTTTAATGATTGAAGTTTTAAAAAAATATTTCATGAAAAATATTTTAGTTTTGATTCGAAATAATTTTTAATGTCTCTAATTAAAACTATAATTGAGTTTCAGAATAACGATAAATAGTTTCAAGTATTCAATTACCAATTTTTTCATATTGATTTTAATTTGTTAAATTATTTTAAAGTGTGTGTATTATTTTTTACATATGTAATAATTCTAATAATAAAATGTAATTAATAATTTAAGTAAATTAGACATTTGTCATTATTTCCTCATCAAACTACTTGTAATTTTATCACAAACTAAATTTATTTATATTTTGTCACAAATAACAAATAATGAAATATCATCTAAAATAAAATTAAAATTACAAGATAAAAAGTTATATTGTGATTTTCTTCATATATTTATTTATATTTTAATTATTTTTTTTAAATTTTAATATTAAAAATATATTTTTACATTAACAGCCCCCAGCAGCCCCGCCGCTCGGTCTCGAAATTGCTGCTTTTCTTATGACAGAGTTCTACATAATTTATATACGTTGGACCCCATGCTATATTTCTGTTTTTTACATGTACCAGATACCAGATTAAAAAGATTTTTTGCTACCCACCGTAAAAATAAACACCCCCTAGCCGGAATTTCTAGGGGCGTTGAATATTCCTTGAAGATTTGTGAACTTGTAATCTTAAAAAAAAAAATGTGAAGTTTCAATATTTTTGACTTATTGGTTTTAGAAGACTTGGGGTATGACAATTTGATAGATATTAGTTAAATATAAAATAATATAAGCTTCCAACATGAACTTGGTATTCTCAGAGAGGAGAAAAATAGTTGTCTGAACACATCAATTAACTACAATCCAATCAATAAATAACCCTTTACTTTAATATTTTGAAGTTTTAAAATATCATCAGACAGCCCATGAGTATAAGATTCACTACTGGGAAATAAAAGGTAGCTTTACATTTATAGTCCCATGTTATAATTTCTTGCAATTAGATCCCTGCAAATCAAAATGTTATTTATTTATTTATTTAATTAGAAGGTCTTGACATGGTATAAAGTGGATACCTACTTCCACGAGTCAAATAAGTGGTATGCATTTTATTTTCTTATCCACGCTGCAATAATCATCAATGTACTAAATGAATATTTATCGTTTAAATTGCATTTATACCCACTTTGTAATTATAAAAATATCCAGTTCATATTGTTTTAAAGTTATTTTAGGGTAATTTTAATATATTAATAATGAAAACTCATATATTATTTTCTAGTTTCAATTGTTTTTTTGCAAGAGTATATCTAGCCTCCCACTCACTAGCTTCACCTTTTTAGAGCTCCACCACCTAAAGATAGGTGTTTGGTGAACAAAAGCTTAAGAACAGGCCTTGCCCCTTTACCCCTCAATGTCTAATGCTAAAAAATACCCTACAATTTTAATAACACTTGTTAAATACAAAAATATTTTTGATATATAAATCACATGCATAAAACATTTATTTTTTATAGGCGCTTTTGAAATAACCTATTTAAAATTTATTTTTTAAAATTAATGTGTTATAGTATTTTTAGATCATTTTAATATTTCACTATAAAAATAATTTTTAAAAAATAAAAAATATTATTTTGATATTTTTTAAATAAAAAAACAAATTTTATGACACTTACGGGCAGTAATTTAGAGTCATCATTTTCAACGTGTTTATGATTACCAACGCAACACGTTACTATCATCATCATCGACGACGTCGTCGTCATCAGCCACTAAATCTTTTTTTTTACTGACCAAAAGCTCTGTAAATATTCACGCGGTAAACAACCATTTCTTTTTCAAGTAGTTGAATGCTCAAGGCAGTAAGGGTTTCTTCTATATTTTCATACCCCTCCTCCTCCTTCTATATGAACATGACAAAATAATTGAGAGAAAGAGCCAGATCATCACCCTTGTATTTTGAATGACGTGATATAAATTTTTCTATTGGCACTCCAATAAAGAAATTAATTGTATTCTTCATAGAATAAAAGGAACAAAATATTTTTTAAAATATATTTAAAATTTCTCTTTAATTTTATTTAAAAAACAAAAAACATAGAAGGGTAATTAATTATTTAAAAAAAGGAAAATCTCTTATAACTATTTCCTTGAAAATACAAAATAAATAGATAGAGTGATTTTAATATTATTCGCTTTTCTTATGACTTTCTCTTGAGAGGCCAATTATCGAAATCTTATTTTCTTACATTTAACGTTTCGAAATCGGCCCCCCACCACCGCACCCACTTTGGAGGTCAAGTCGTCAAGAGTCTAGTCTATCTGCTACCCCACTGCCACCATTCTGCATGCCACAGAAAAAACTTGATCATTATATCATAACCCGTCCTTCTCTTCATCAATCATCATCATCACCACTTCACTTTCACTTTCGTTTAACTCTCTCTCTCTCTCTCTCTCTCACTCGCTCGCTCTCAAAAGCATTTCATAGAGTATATATTCATGGCACAAAACTTTGAACCCGTCCATGTCCCACAACAGAACAGAAAAAACAAGCTTCGTGTCACCTCTCAAACCAACCAAGAACAACAAAACTCACCAACCCCATTATTCTCTAGACAAACTTTCATGAGTCCTTCACAATCTTCATCGTTCTTTCCACTTCAAACCCTCAAAGACATGAACTACCAGCCCTTATCTAGCCAGGGTTTATCTTTGTCTCTTTCGTTTCAGCTCGATAACCAAAGACACAATGCCGTTTCAGTTTCAGGTGATTACTTGAAGAAGAATGGTGAAATGCAAAGCTCTGTAGTCCCTCTCGGTCCTTTTACTGGCTACACTTCCATATTAAACTCCTCCAGGTTCTTGAAACCTGCGCAGCAGATTTTGGACGATATTTGTGGTGTAATTAATTGTGCGAATGCAAACCTTCCCCTGGATGGTTTGAGTGAAAGTGAAATTGCGAGAGAAAGAATTGCTTTTTTAAGTGATCGGGTAGAGCATCAATGTAAGAATTCAAAGCTAATATGGATGCTGGATGAGGTAAATGTGTTTCACCCTTGTTTAGTACTCTGTATCGTTTCTTTATTTAACTTTCTTTGGCAGGTTTCGCTGCAGACCTTAGCTTAATGAACAGAAATAAAAAAAATCAGATTCAAATTCATAGAACGATTAATATAGAAACAGCCAAAACTTTCTCTGCTTTCTGTACTATCTGTTTACTCAGGACATATGTTTTGGAGACCCCCCTTTGTGTGTATCTCTATTTGAAAACTATCTAGACTTCCATATTAGCTCGGCTCACTACGTTCTCGTTGTGAGGATTAGCTAATGATTTAATATGTAAAAAAAAAACCCTAATAAACTGGAGATTACAGACCAATTTTTCTAAGAAATAGTAGATGCCAGAAAAATCAATTTTATGTGTATGACCCATGTGAGAATTATTATAAAGAAGCTGCCCGTGAATTGTCTGAAGTACAGATTTCATTTCATTGTAAGATAGTAGGAGGTCACAGTCAGGTAAATAGGCTGTGCATTTTTTTAATTTATGTTTTGAATCCTCTCTATATCGAGAGGATTTATGAGGTTAAATAAAGTATAAATCCTGCTCTAACCTGGATGAAGATTAATGGAGGATGCTTGGGAATATAGCGTGGTGTCATTGTCATCTCTAATTGATTGAGTGAATGATTTGATTGTTGCTGTCAAGGAATCAGTATCTCGGGAAAAGATATTTGAGTAATTTGAAGTAGTCATGGAAAAAAGATGTCTTGTCTTGTCATATTGAATCACGTTACTGTTTCTTTTCTTGTTCTGTTTTGCTCGCTTTATTTTCTTTCAGATTTTGTTCTGCTATCTTTTCTTCTTTAACTGGAATTTACTGCAGATGGACCAAAATGAGGCATGTTGGATAATTAAGCTGAAACTACGACAGACCACTGCATTGTTATTTAATGATTGCATGGCTTTGATAATGGGAAAAGTGTTCTTAATAGGAAGAGGCTGGTCTTTCGCCACTTACTAGTTTGGAGAAAATAATTTCAAAAAGTCCATTTCTTATTTATGGGGCATGACTATCGATTTTTGCATACAATATAATTACTGCTGGTTGTTTTTCCCCCACTCGACCCTCATGTAAATAAATTAGAGAGAGTTCTCTTTTGTTTTTGAACCATAAAAATACTAATTGAGGGACTATATATATATATATATTAAATTAATTTGTTTAGTGATTGGAATCCTGCAGAGGGTAAAAGCAATCAGTTTTGTTATCCTTAAGTTAAAAGCAGAAGGTATTTAATCCTGCATTTGAATCATAACTGTAGCGACTGGAGAGTTTAATATGAATCTCTGAGAGTAGCGTAGATGTGATCGCAAATAAAATTAAACGAATGCTGCTGCTGCTATCTTGGCCCCTGTTGATCAAAACTTAAATGATAGCAACAACTTCTGGGACGGAATGGTTATGCTGCACAATCACATATACTTATTACTGTGAAGTTCAAAGATGTTATCCATTAACGAATGGCTCTGCTTTATTTTTCCTTTGAATGTAACTACCAGCTAACAATCTTTATGAATTTCAGATTTGGACTTAATTTGGCTCCTTTTCGATATCCATTAGGTATACAGGAGATACAAACTATATTGCCAGCAAATGCAGTCAGTTGTTGCATCATTTGAAACTGTTGCTGGTCTTGGAAATGCAGCTCCTTATGTTTGTTATGCGATCAAAATTGTTTTGAAGCATTTTAATAGCTTGAAGAATGCCCTTTTGGATAAAATTCAGTTCACAGGAAAAAACTTTGATGGTAGCAGTGTCACCATGGAAAAAAATCCTAGACATGGAACAAATGAACGAGGCCTTAGAAACCAAAATCCAACGCTGAACTTGAACTTCACTCAACATCCTGTTTGGCGATCTCAAAGAGGACTTCCTGGTCATGCTGTAGCTGTGCTTAAGACATGGTTGTTTGAACACTTTCTACACCCGTAAGTGTTTGAAGAACTCCAGAAGCTCTTTACTATGCAGGAATCTTGACCACTAAATACTGATGTTTATTTAACTGGTTTTTAAACTCACCAGCTACCCTACAGACTCCGAAAAGCAAGCCTTGGCTCAGCAGACAGGTCTGTCAAGGACTCAGGTGTGCCCTTTTCCACTTCATATCGTGGTTTTTTTATTAAAAACATTGCTCTGATGACTGGAATTTACACCCTGAGAGTTATTGTCTATGGTTATGTGTAAATGTCTATTTTAAGCTGGATGGGTGTTCATTTGACCGTGTATTTCATGTCCTGGGCCATTGTGTCGCTACAAGAATCAAACCTAAAAGACAACAATTTTAGTTCATATAGCTTCGATCTCTGTCCATGCAGGTTTCTAATTGGTTTATAAACGCAAGAGTTAGACTTTGGAAACCAATGGTGGAAGAAGTACACATGCTTGAATCACAGCAAACTCAAGCACCATTTGGCACGGTCAGTCAGGGTGCCAGCATGCCATCTGATCTGCCTCCTGATAAACAGCCCCGATCAACTCAACACCAGAACGCATACCAAACTAAACGCATTCGAAATGAACTTCCTAATGTATCTAAGCAGAGACAGGAGCCAAGAAATATTTGTGCCAACAATTTGTCAGGTAATTACCACTCTGCTGGTGTTAGTGGAAGCAGAGGTGTTTCGTTGGCTTTGGGTCTTCCACAGAATAATCGCATTGATCAATCATGGCCTCTCCCTATGAGCATGCCTCACCATGTAAACCTGGAAATGATTAGCATGATGGATTCAGCTCCAGGAACAGGTTTTGAACTACAAAAACAGCATTTCGGGGAAGACTAGAGGAGTCATCAAATCCTGCGTCGTCTGCAAGCTGAAGTTTGCTTCATTGTGCCTGAATATAATGGACTTTCTGTAATGTAATAGTGTGAACCAGGCAACCCTTTTTTTATCAAGTGACGAGTGGAGTAGGAATGTTCGGTACACAAGATCAACTGTTGCATTTTGATATTTGCATTATATCTCTTCGAAATATCAGTCGTTTTCACAGTTCCTAGTGGAGCGTTCATGCACAAATTTTTCAAGTAGCTCTGTGCCATGTCCATTGGTGGATGAAGATGTTAAGGTGACAGGTATCCATCACTACCCGAAACCAACACATTATTTGTCTAGCTGATGTATTCGAATAAAAGAAAACGAGGGATGGTTGATTTGGACAGGGATAGCGCGTGGAAAAAGAAAAAGAGCTTCAGCTCATATTCATGACAGAATGCTGGCTTTCTTTTCCTCGAATTGCAAATACAGAAAGATGCCCTTCTTTTCCTCTAATCGCAAATCCCTAACTCGACGGCGCTTCCGCCAAAGCACGCTGGAATGTAACGAACCATCGTCTACCAGGAAGCCTAATTGGTTAAAAAATATACTTCACTTATAGGTGACAGGAGATTACTCTCAAAATTTATTTTATTCTTATTTAAATTTTGACCCCAATTTGTCAATGCATTATTTTTTAAAATGTTTCTTTTTTAAATTATTGTTAATATTCATTCATAAAAATTTATTAAAAAAATTAATTTATAATAAAAAATAAAAATAATTTTTTTTATAATTTTTTAAAAATATTTTTGAATACTACGTATACCTCAGCCTTTCATCAGCATGTGTATTCGTGTAGAAGGTGACACGTGTTACTCCATACATTTGCCTCAACCTTCTACATTTCTACACTGTCATGTGGCCGTTATGGTTGTCAAAATTGTGATTATGATTTTGAGACAAAACGGAAGGGCCTTCCGAAACTTGGATCGTAAGATCATACCCGAATTTATCCGTACAAAATTTATAAAATTACAACTAAAATCGTGTGAGTAGAAAAATCGTAAAATTATAAGTAAAATATTTCTGAATACAATATAGCATAATTATGGACATAAAACTTAATTAGTTAAGGTTCATACATGATTTAAAATAATTTCAATTCACATTACAAAACAATTATGTCCCTAAATTTTTATAAATTAAAAACTAACAAATTTAAAACAAATCTTCAGCTGACGTGCAATGTAAACTAAAACCAAACTCAGTTTCATCCCCCTCACTATGTCTAAGAATTGCATCAATAGCATCACAATGGAAATTATTATTAGTCAGTAAAAAAATATGATTCCACTCTAATCTCATATGGGAGTTCCATCCAAGACAGACCGGAATGTCAGGCTCAACTTTTATCACCATACATTCCATGGAAAAATGAATTATCAAATACTGGGAAAAAAATCTACAACAAAAATATCACAATAATCATTGAAAACCAAGCCACACTCATCATTCCACAAGCACATTCATTCATTGATGGAGTTTATTAATCACAACAAGTTTTTTCGTTAAGAAACTAGAATTTGTTACCATCAAAAGCTAGAGATACAAGAATATGCTCTATGAATGATGATAAACCGAACGAAATATCAGCTCTATCTCTTCCCATAAACCATCTTTTTTATTATTTCCAATCCTACAAAATATTTTCTCAGTTTAAGAAAATTCAAAACACCTCCAAAATAACTTATAAACCTCAAAAAATTACTCACCCAAACACCCACCCCTAAAATCACTCCAAAAACTTAAAATCAACCGATTAAAAACACAAACAAACCCTAATCTACTTTGCTAGTATATTTAGAAATAAACACCATCTTCATTAATTTTTCTGTTTAAATGGAATCTTTTGGCATCAATGTCATTTCTTCCTCACCATTTCTGTTTAAATGCAATTGAGATATATAAATAAATGAAAATGAAGTTTGCACTAACCTTAATGGCGACGACGGCAATGACAATAAATATAGAAGACCACCTCTGACGAATTAAAGCCCGACAACTCTTAGCCTCTTACTGGAGAAGATGATTCAAGCAATGAGAGGAGAGGACGATTTGGGGAAGACTGAAGAGAAGGATGAGAAGAACAACTGGAGTCCTGGGTACGAGATCGGCCGAACTGAGAACTGAGAAGAAAAGAGAAGAGAAGATTTTAGGGGTGAGAGCTGATGATTTGGAGGATTAAGGATTTTGTGCTAAGATTGAGAAGAGAAGAGACGATATTGATTTGAGCTGCAAAATGCAAATGAAATTGAAAGAATGAAAATAAAAGCCCTAAAGTCCGAACACCTTAAAATCATAAAATCGGACCGATGCAGTCTGATTTTACGATTCAACCCGATTTTAGACTAGTTTGACCGAGTTTGACTGGATTCAAGTTTTCTTCCCTAGTTTACCAGTTTTCATGAGTTGACTCGCAAAATCGTACGATTTTGCGAGTCAATTCGCGATTTCGATAACTATAGTGGCTGCACTTCCGGTTATTTGTTAGGACTGTACTATTAGTAAAAAAATCGGTCAAGGACCTGGACCACATGAAAAAGAAAAAACTAATTAAGAACTGTCATCTGATCAGGGTTGTCAATACCATTCCGTTTCGGTTGAAACGGTCGGAACATTCCATTCCATTAAAAAACCAAGACAAAACAATATCGTTTTCGTCTCGATTTTAATCCCATCCCGTTCTAGAAATTCCAACCGAAACATCTCGGTACCGTTTCGGGTGTGCCATAACGACCTTAAAATCCTACTTATTTTGATTAACTTGTGATTTTTTTTTTAATTTTGAGATTATGTTTGTTTGACTTTGTGTTTGTATTGTATAATTTAAAATTAATTTATCTTGAATTTTAATTATGATTGTTAAATTAATATTTTAAGTTTTTTTATATATATAATTAATTATATATGAACAGTACAACCCCGAAACAGTACTTTGAAATGCTCTAAAACCGAAATATTTCGTACCAATAGAAAGACTGGAACGGTATTGACAACCTTGCATATGAAAGATAAAATTTCAGGGTGATTTTTAACTAGTTAACGTATGGTGAATTATGCACGGGCGGGCTTTAACAATGAAGCAAAATTTAAAATTTAAATTTTATTGGAAAAAAAACTCTAAATAGTTAATAAATTGAGTTGTAGTTTTTACATGTCTTTATAGTGAAGTAAGCTTGAGTGCAATAACTCTATAATAGATTTATCACCATTATATTCAATTTCGCTGCTGAGTTCTGAGATAAAACTAGCTAATACCAAAAGGTTTGTTTTCTTGACTCTTTCTATTCTCTCTTTTTAGATCTTATTCTGCCATGCTTTTCACCGGTCTTGGTATGTTCATATACTGTGAAAGTTGATCCGACATCAATTCCAATTCTGGATTCTTTGACCAGTTCAATTCTCAGAGTTTTTCTTCTTTGGAATGCCGACATTGATCATGGAAAACCACATTCTGGGCGTGCGAAAAATTGCATTGGATTTGACACCAAGTTGAGCGAGAAAGTTTGGGGTGCTTGCAGCATTATAATCTAATATTTATATAATCTCGCAAAACATGCTGGTTAGCGGGTGGTTGCAGTGCAAAAACTGAGCACAGGGCCCATAAGAATCCAAGTCCCCATCTCGAGAAAATCATCAGGGTTAGAAAATTCATGAATATCTTTGTTTCCAAGTTCCTTAATTTGGAACAAATATTCAGTGTTATTATCTGAGACAATATTAATTATATAATTTACTTAATTGTGTAATTAATTACAATTATAATTACACTATATTTAAAATCCAAAGTATAAAATATATTTGACTTTTCTGAATGTTTTTACCATTGAAATATATATAAATAAAAAACTATTATATTATTTAAAAAATTATTCCATTAAGTTAGCTTTTCAGAATAGCATTTTGAATGATATAAAAATTGGGGGAACAAACTAATAGAGCAGCCAACCAGGTAATTGCAGCGTGCTTTGCAAGAGCACCGATAGATTACATACGTGGAATGCGGTCGGTGAAGTACTTCGAAAGAAAGAAAGACAATTAAATAGTAACAGATGGGGAAAGCCACGCGTCAGTCTGTCAATAGAACAATGATTAAAGCCTTCACATTTGACACATAGCCGGATCCGGATTTACTTGCTTTGAAACGTGATGGCGATTGCGATATTGTTTTTTTTTTTTTAAAAAAAAAATAAATTATTTAAATGTTTGTAATAATAGGAATGATTGTTTTTTAAATTTATTTTAAAAAATAAATTTTTAATTTTGGTTTTTTTGGTGTATATATATATAAACTAAAAAATAATAATTTAAATTTGATTGTTTTTGAAAATTCAGGTTAAAATCTTTAAAAATCATTTAAGAGTGTGTTTTCAAAATGTTTTCACTATAAATAAATTTAAATATATATTTTTTTATTTTTAAAATTTATTTTCACATTAACCTATTAAAGTATTGTTTTTAAATTTTTTTTTATATAAATATCCTTAAGGCACCATCCATCGAAACAGTATCTAAATCAGGTTTGTTAATACTGTTTTGTTCCGTCCAGAACAATCAAACACATTCCATGCTATTAAAAATTTGAGACGAAACGACGTCGTTTTCATCTCGGTTTTAATTCCGGTTAGTTTTGAAAATTCTAATCAAATTCCCGGCTGAACATCTCGGTACCGTTCCGGGTGTGCCGTTTCGGCATTAAAATCCTCTTTATTTTGATTAACTCGTGATTGTGTTTCTAATTTTGAGATTATGTTTGTTTGGCTTTGTGTTTGTATTGTATAGTTTAAAGTTATTTTATCTTGAATTTTAATCATGCTTATTAAATTAATATTTTTTTGTCATATATATATATATATATATAATTGATAATACATGAACAATACAATCCCGAAACGGCACGTCAAAATACTGGAAACCGAAATGTTCCACACCACTAGAAAAACTGGAACGACGACCGGAACGTTATTGACAACCTTGGTCTAAATACATTGAAACTTCAACTTGCACGAATATTTTAACCAAAGTTGTCAATACTATTCTGGTCGTGTCCCGGTTTTTCTAGTGGTACGGAACGTTTCGGTTTCAAGTATTTTGGCGTGCTATTTCGAGGCTGTACTGTCCATATATAATCAATTATATATATATATGAAAAAATTATAATATTAATTTAACAAGCATATTTAAAATTCAAGATAGATTAATTTTAAATTATACAATACAAATATAAAGTCAAACAAACATAATCTCAAAACTAGTAACACAATCACAAGTTAATCAAAATAAAAAGAATTTTAAGGCTGAAATGACACATCCAGAACATTATCGAGATATTCCGACTGAAATTTGACCGCAATTTTTAGAATAGGTTAAAATTAAAACGGAGATAAAAATAACTCTGTTTCATTTTTATTTTTTTAATGACACAAAATATTCTAACCATTACAATTAAAATAAAATAATATTAACAACCCTGATTTTAACACCTAATAAATTAAGTACCCTTTTGCATCCCATCACTATCGAAAAACCTGAATACTTTCCATTCTACCCAATCATCATTAATTTAGCTCACGCCAGCCAATCAAATTGCATCATCAAAGTAAAAAGTCAACAATCGACGTTTACTATTGTGCTATAATGCTATTATATATCGAAATACTTGAGTACTTCCGCTCAACCTTATTCATTATAAATTCAGTTCATGTCAGCCAATCAGATTGCATTATCAAAGTAAGAAGTCAACAATCAGACATTCACCACGGTACTATTAAATACCAGCGGCTAAAACTGTCGCGCTACGATAAAACTACAGGCGGAAACGAAAGCAAACCTAAAACGACGTAGCTTTAATTTCGCGGTGACTGTTTGATAAATTTAAAACGAGTTCGTGTAGGTTTGGGGTTCTCTTTTTTAGAGAGGGTTTACTTGCCACTTGCTTTCTCAAAAACGGAGAGCACGGCAAATGTAAAGAAGTGCCCTCGAGGCTTTAGCTCCAACAAGAACAATTACAACAACAAGAAGAAGCTATCTCAAGGGTTATGGGAAAGATCTTCCTGTTGCTTCTCAGAAATGATTCCCGGTTTCAATCTTTGTACTGTTTAGTGAAGTAAAATTGGGTTTCCGAGGGAAAAAGAAGTTGGGTTTTTGATGTTTAAGATAAAGACCCAATTTTGAAGGGACAGAGACAGTTATTGAGAGATGCAGACAGAGGCAAGAGTGGGAGTGGTAGCAGAGGGAGGACCAAGGGCTCTTAATTCAGAGCCGAAAAAGCCCAGGCAATTGCAGCAACAGTATCAGCAATCACAGATCGGGACAGTTTCGCAGCTAGTAGCTGGTGGAGTTGCGGGTGCACTAAGTAAGACCTGCACTGCACCTCTTGCACGCCTCACCATACTCTTTCAGGTTAGTTTTCCCATTTCAGTATTTTTCTTTGTTTTGTTTGTGTTGGTTGTTAAGCTGTTTGGTGTTGTTAATTGAGTTTTGTGTTATTGTTTAGTGGGTTTGGTTGTATTTGTGCTGGGGAATGTTGGTTTTATGGATAAAGGATGCGGTTTTTGTCCTTCAACGGTTGCATGTACTTTTTTTTTTTTTTTGATTAACGTGGTTGCATCTACTTTAATTGAACCGGTGAAGGAAACTATTATGGGTTTTATTGGACTAATACCAATTAAGGATCTGGAAAATTGGGATTAGCATCTATGGAATGATGAAAACTGTTGGTGACACTGTACACTGTGCTGGGCATCATTTTTATGTGGCGTTATCTTTGTAGTTGCAAGGCATGCACTCAGATGTTGCAACATTGAGGAAAGCTAGCATATGGCATGAGGCGTCCAGAGTTATCAGAGAGGAAGGCTTTAGAGCTCTTTGGAAAGGTAATCTTGTTACAATTGCACATCGGCTACCTTACTCGGCTGTCAATTTCTATGCATACGAGCGCTACAAACAGGTTAGCAAAAACACTGCATGGATCATTTTTTTTCTGTAGTTTTAAACCACCTTCAATTTAGTTTTTGTGCTCTATGAACTAGTAGCTTGATTTTGATTATGTGTATTTGCAATGTAGTTACTACATATGATTCCTGGCCTGGAAATCCAAAGAGAAAGTGCAGGTGTTGATCTGCTCGTCCATTTTGTTGGTGGTGGTTTGGCAGGAATAACAGCAGCATCTGCTACATATCCATTGGATCTTGTGAGGACATGCCTTGCAGCTCAGGTATAGCCTTGCAAAGATCACTTTGCCACGTCTATCGTCCATTATGCATCAAAGTCTGTTCTCTTCATTGGGTCCTGTCTTTGAGCACGGAATGCCAAGCATTTTTTTGTGCCCTCTATGCAGTCATATTTACTGTTGTAATTAAACACCAGGTGTGCATCCAATCAGATTCCTAGGTTTCAGCTTTAAACCCTTGGCTGATGGGGCATACCCTCTGTTTGTAGTCGTAGTATTTGCTGTTGACATCTTGAGTAACAAACAGTTCCAACATTTAGACCATTGTTGATTTTGCTTGTCATCAACTTGAGTAACCAAAACAAGTAGTTGTCTGAAGAGCAGTTGTTTGCTCCTGTTACACTGGTTGCACAGTAAACTGTAATGGGCACTACAAAGTGTAGATGTAGCATGTGCCACTTGATGCGGAGCTCTACTTTTGTTGCTTTGCATGTTCAAAATTCAATCAGTGTTGGCTCTTTGTTTTTGAATAATAGAAAAGGATCATTTCTATTGGTTTGTTTGATTCAGTTCTCTATATTACTTAGTCTGTGATTTATGGTCTGCTGACTGGTTTTGTAGTTGTTGCCCATGGATTTCTCACCTTAAGCAGGTGATCGTAGTTATGACCTGTGTTAATGATTTATGCTAACAATAAGTTTATATCTAAAGCACAATGTCACTTCCCAATACTTTATTTTCTGCTTTTAAACTTGTCGTGTGACTGGTATCTGGTAATTGCATGTGAAAGTTGTTTCTTCATTAACTCTTGTGGTTTCCTATTTTGTAGACAAATGTGATCTATTACAGAGGTATTCAACATGCCTTACAAACAATTAGCAGAGAAGAGGGTGTTTTTGGCCTCTACAAGGGACTTGGAGCCACCCTTTTGGTGTGTTTCTATTGGTTATGATCAGATCAGAATATTCTTGATGGTTCCAACATTTTGATCTGTGTTTAATTGTGATTGAACATTAAATGTAGGGTGTTGGACCCAGTATAGCTATCAGTTTTTCAGCCTATGAGAGCTTACGATCGTTTTGGCAGTCCCGCAGGTAAGCTCACCTGCTGACTCAGCTGTATGATCTCCTTGTTTCTACAAGTCATGATGTTATGTGCAGTTTGTGTGTCCAAATAAGTCAAATGTTTTTCCTTAATCAAACCAGGCCCCATGATTCTACTGTTGCTGTGAGTTTGGCTTGTGGTAGTCTTTCAGGCATTGCATCTTCAACAGGTGAGTGCTGAAACTGTTTAAATAAAGGCTCTTTTCAAAATTTAGGGTTTTTTGTTACAAAAGTGAAGCATGGCTTTTCTTGAAGCCCAGGTTTATTTTCAATTCTGATGCATGGCTCTAGTCTTCTCTCCTGTGCTGTTATTGCACATATTCATGGTGCAGGTGTCCTTTTTGTCATGCATACTTGTTCTATGGTTGGCCATGTGGTATGATCTATGTTTCTTATCTTCCATTAAGACACGGGAACAGGAGATGTTGAGGTCGCCTTATCATTTTCACTTATTCCAGAACTTTCCTGACCGTGATAAATTTTTATTAGTAGATAAGCAGTGTTGAATGAAGCTTTTGGTTGAACTGCTTAACTTTTTTGATTAGAATATAGAAATATCTAATCAAAGAAGTTAATACGTGCAGCTGTTTTCTATGCTCTTCATGCAGTGAAGCAGGGTGTGTTGCAGGCTTTGCATTAAGTATCTAACCAGACTGACCCCTAGAGCCTGAGACCAGACAGCGTTGTTTTATATCTTGCATTTGAAATATTAGTAAGGAGGTTAATAAAAATACTTTTTTCTTTTCTATGTGAGAATCTTTCCTGCATTAACCTTATCTCTCCAACATTTCTTTGGTAACTTGTCTCCCCAAGCGCTGCTGTTGATTCCATAATAGTGTGGCACTACTCCCAGGTGAACTAGTGCTGTTCTCTCAGTTACCGGTTGTGAGAGGTATCCTTGTTAAGGTATGCTTCTCACCTAGGCTTCCTTTGCCGACTGTAACAATGAGTATTGAGGATTAGTTGGATGTTTAGTGGGTCTGGGGATTAGTTGTGGTGTGTGCAAGTTGGCCCGGACACCCCGGTTATCAAAAAAAAAAAAAAAAAAACAATGGGTATTGGAATCCTTAAGCCTCATGATTCCGCTGTCAGGATGCTGTCTATCGGTTTCTATCATATATGCATGTTGCAGATTTTCTTTTCCCCTTTGATTTATCAGCGAAGACCAGTGAAAGTGTTTTTAAAGTAGCGGTCATGCACGTGCATCATGTGTGCTCAAAGTTTAAATCAATACCTTGCAGCACATTTCTGTCCTTTCTAATGTTTTTATTTTCTTTTAGGGTTACTTTTCTTGTATGATTGATTTTTCCAGTTATAAATGAAGGAAAAAAAATGAACACACGAGACTCAAGAGGTTGTCATGATGTTTGATAAATCTGGTACTGATAAAAAGCATGTCTTATTGTGTAAGGATAATTTTTTTCTCTCTATCGTTCCTGGAAAATGCAGCAACATTTCCTCTCGATCTCGTCAGACGAAGGAAGCAATTTGAAGGAGCTGGTGGACGAGCCCGTGTTTATAACACAGGTCTTCTCGGTATATTCAAGCACATAATTCAGACCGAGGGATTTCGGGGTCTATACAGAGGCATTACGCCTGAATACTACAAGGTCGTGCCTGGTGTCGGTATCTGTTTTATGACGTATGAGACTCTAAAATTGCTTTTAGCAGATACTCAAAACTATAAATATCCGTGAACGTCGTGCTGTCTCCTGGAGCTTGCTGGTCGTCAGAAGGGATGGGTGGTTGCATTATCCTGTACCACATTTGTCCCATCTCATTTCTTGTATTTTGTCATGGTGCATAATTCTGTGATGCTATCATGAGAATGCATTTTTCCATGTAGATAGGCCAAAACCTAAATCAGATTTAAAGTCATTTTTCCATCATAGTCCTCACAATTCCAAAAGAAAGTACCACTACCAGTTGTCACATTTTTTTATTTCCCTTTAATCTCTCTTTTTCCATGCCTTCACTCACTGCTATTTTTAACGGATCAGGCGAGGGACATTTGCTGCTTTCTGCTTGTCTTGACTACAGGTCAAAATATTTAAAAATATCATTTTACTTATAAATGAGTTGGTTTGTGCTTGAAAGTAAAAATAAATCATGCAAATTGAACATGTTCTTGCAATTTTACTAATAATATTTACAAAAAAATTACTTTCCATAATATTATATTAAAATGTTCTGAAAATATATAAAAATATTTTAAAAGTGTCAATTAATTAATCTTTTCAATATCTGTATGTTTGAAGTTATTTTTAAAAGTGTATTTTATTTAAAAATATATTAAAATAATTTTTTTATTTTTTAAAAATTATTTTTGATACAAGTATATAAAAAATATTATTAGTAAAATTTGTGAATTTATTTATTTATTTATTTTTAAATATTTTTGAAATACAATATTAATCAGTATCTTGGTAGAAAAACACATGTTTTTGTGTTTCGTCATACCTAAAAGGCATATTTGAATGAATTTGATGTTGTTTTTGAAAATATATTTTTATTCAGAAATTTATCAAAATAATTTTTTTTAAAATTATTTTTAATATTAACATATGAAAATGTTATAAGAACATCAAATTTTTTAAATTAATAATAAATATTTTTTTTAAAAAAACATTTTTGAATTACAGTTTCAAATACCCTAAACACAAAATTCTTTGTTTGTTCTGTATCTCTGTAAAAATATAAGCAAAGGCAGACAAAATTTGAGCTACATATTGTTTTATTTAATTTATTTATTTGCAAAATATAAGATAAGATCATATTCTATGCAACTATCAACCTTTTAAATTTCATGGCTAACCATCTGAGACCCAAATTTATCCTCGGAAAGTCATGACCGGTAGACAGACGGTAGAGGCAAACAAGTCATTCGGCCTGAATGCTGCTCTTCGTGCTTGTTTAGAAATATAATTGATTGATATTAATAGTTTAATACATTAAAAAAATAAAAATAAAAAATAAATATAATATTTTATAAATATTTTTGCAACACAATGTATTTTCCTGAGCTATATAATTCTGTCACCAAGCCTCCAAAAAAACAAGAAAGAAGAAAAGTCCTAGAAATTCAACATGCTATTCCATCGGAAACCCTTCAAAACAGCGCCGTTGCAAGGGAATAGTTAAATGATATGGCGTTCTTTTGGCACTCCGCCGCTCACAGCCGTCTCCCATTCCCATATTTCCTTTTTGTAACAGCTCCCCTCATGAGTAAATCTCTGCTCATTATAAAATTATATATTGTACAGGTAGATATTTTTATTATTATTTCAAATTTATTTGAGTAAAACTTTTGATATTATCTGTATTTATATATACACGTGTCTATAAATAAGTACATTATTAAAAAAAATTAATAATCTATAATCATAAAGTTATATAAAATAAAATCACGCTCTTTTACTCTAATCTGTTATTATTATTATTATTATTATAATTATAATTATTCCTATATTGTATGAGTTTAAATATTGTTATATAATACCACTCTTTTTATTTCTCTTTTCTTTACCACTCCTTTTTTGCTCTTCTTTCTTTCTTTTTAAAAAACCCACTACACTTGAACAAAGAACAGGACGAAGACTGTTAAAAAAAGGAACTACTAGGGTTTGTTTGCAAAAACAAAGCCAGAGCCGTTAAAAGAGGAGTGGAGATCGGATGACCACACAAGGGCAGGCGGCGATGGACCCCGCCGCACTAGATGATATAATCAGACGGTTGACGGAAGTCCGATCAGCCAGACAAGGCAAGCAAGCTCAGCTGTTGGAGGCTGAGATCAAGCAACTCTGTTTTGCTTCCCGTGATGTTTTCCTTCAACAACCTAATCTGCTCGAGCTTGAAGCCCCCATCAAGATATGCGGTACGCTGAATTTCCCAAAGATTTCTATATTTTGTGTGGGTTTTCTGGGATTTCCTGATGGTTTATTTTTCTTTTTATATAAGACTTGAAGTATAGAATACTTTGTTAAGAAAAAAAGGGACAAGTTTTATGCTTTTCTTTGTTGGTTTCCTGCTATTTTGTCCGTTTCTTCCGTGAGGAACTCTTTGGATGAAAAGCTGGAATGCATATGTAATTCTGAAAATTAAGTGAGCAAAGTTAAGCTGAAAAATCTGTTGTCTTCAGTACTTCTATTTCTGTCAATGCAGTATGAGAAATAATTGGCATCTGAAATAATCAAAGGCCACTATTCACCTTGGATTATGTAGCTTATAGAATAGCTTGGAGGGTAAACTGTGACACTGTTGGATGTTTGTTTTCTGTGCTGTTCTGTTGTTGCCTGATCTGCTCTATCTGACCTAGTAGAGATTTTTCTGTGTTTCAGGTGACATTCACGGGCAGTATAGTGATTTATTGAGACTTTTTGAGTATGGAGGTTTTCCTCCCCAAGCCAACTATCTATTTTTAGGGGACTACGTTGATCGAGGAAAGCAAAGTTTGGAAACGATATGCCTTCTGCTTGCCTATAAGATTAAATATCCAGAGAACTTCTTTCTTCTACGAGGAAACCATGAATGTGCTTCTATAAATCGGATATATGGATTTTATGATGAATGTAAGCGGCGGTTTAATGTGAGGCTATGGAAATCCTTTACCGACAGTTTCAACTGCCTCCCTGTTGCTGCTTTGATAGACGACAAGATACTGTGCATGCATGGTGGTCTTTCCCCTGATCTGACCAATTTGGAACAGATTAAAAACTTGCCTCGCCCAATTGCTATTCCAGACACTGGTTTGCTTTGCGATTTACTCTGGTCAGATCCTTGTAGAGATGTTAAGGGATGGGGGATGAACGATAGAGGAGTTTCATACACCTTTGGTCCTGATAAGGTGCAAGAATTCCTGACAAAGCATGATTTAGACCTTGTCTGTCGTGCTCATCAGGTTGTCAACTCTTACTTCGCAACCTAATTCTGCTGTTCATATCACATGCTCTTTTTGGACTCTGAAGTGATATGTTTCTTTTTTTGTTTTGGTCCAGGTTGTGGAGGATGGGTATGAATTCTTTGCCAACAGGCAACTTGTTACCATATTTTCAGCTCCCAACTATTGCGGTGAATTTGACAATGCTGGTGCTATGATGAGCGTTGATGAAAATCTGCTGTGCTCCTTTCAAATTTTAAAGCCCGCAGACAAAAAGGCTAAGTACATGATGCCAAACAAAATGTGATGACTGGAATTTTATTGGTACCTGGTCCTACCCAAGGTCAGCTCAGTACCATTGCATTTCGATGATGATATGGAGAATATCTGCTGGGGTTCATAGTTTTATTTATTTCCTTACCTGATTTTAATGAGTTACATTTATTTGATACAAGTCATCGTCCGCACAAATGCAGAAACAAGATTCAAGATACAAAATTTGTGGTAAATGCTTACAGATGTGTCATATTAGAGATTTTACATGAGAGCCAACCAACCTAGCAAAATCCTTTTTTTCTCCCCCATGCTTATTTTTTCAAATTAATTTCCATGTATTTGATTGTCATCAAAGTGAGATCCAAATAGCTGTTGTTATTTGTTTCAAGTAAAAATAATTTGAAAAGGACAAAGGTAATTTCTAGAAAAACTTCCTTGGACCGCTGTCTAAGCTTGTGGGAAAGAAGGATATCACAATAGCAATGACTAATAAGCTTCTGGTTTGTTTAGTACTTTGATACGAGGAAAATATTTATACGTGCATATGCTTATGGACACTTGGTGTTTGTTTAAGAATTTGTGTCTGCATTGGATTATATTCAGTTATATATTGCGCAATTGCAACATCTTTTCCGGTCATCTGATATGACATCTTTTTTCTTGCTTCTCAGTGCCTTCTGAGTGGGTTGGTTCTGTTCTATGAGTTTAAACTACAGCATGATCACAATCTAGGGATTTTTTTATAATCACCTGTGTTTTTATTATGAAGAAAATTGATTTGAATTTTGGGATATTTTGACCTTGGCAATGCCAGTAAATATGTGGCATATGTTTCGATGCGGTTGATTTGTAGGTAATTTGTCAGAATTTTCAGACAATTATTATGTTTGATGAGCAGGGAATGTAAATGCTATTTATTTGGGTGAAAAACTTAAGCAACATGTATGACATTGTTTATCCAATGTCAAAGTTGTTTCTTATATTAGGTCATAGAAAGTGCTGCTGTTCAAGAAATACGCAGTATCTATTTTATATTTCATAGAAACAGGCAAAGCTGTAGGAAATGCCCTTGCAAAATTATTTATGATATATTCATGATTTCATACATTAAAAAACTCAACATATCCTTGTATATTCCATTAGTAAAAACTTCAATTTTTTTTTTAACCTCTGACCCATCCTCTGTTTTAAAACTGATTTTCTCCCTCCCTGTTTTGGCAGGGGAACTGGCACTGAAAATTTCCGGGTTTGAGCCTGCTAACACTAGGAGATGAACTCCTCGTGCATTATTTACAGGTCTGCAGGGGAGAAGCATAACAAATCAGTTCCGGGGGCGCATACTGTGGGATGTAACAAAAGCCAGAAGGATCTGTTCTTTTTTCTTTTATCTGTCAAAGTCTCTTCAGGTTTTTTTTGTAGTTCTTACTTCAGCATACGTGCATATATTTGGCCTGGAAATAAAATTATGTCTGGGCATCAAAATTGGCCACATTTAGCTCTATAAAAGTAGTTTTAAGTTTTCGTGCTCTGTTCACTGATTTGAGTTCTTTGCATTTACATTTGGATCGTGCCGTGCATGTTCATTGTCTGGATATATAGATCCGGGACATGCTTATATCTTGCTGCTGGATTCACCTCCTGGCATTGAACCATCGAGAAAGTCTTTGTAGAAGTGATGGTTTTGACGCCATCGTCCAGTGGATTCTACCTTAGTCTGGGCGAGGTTGAGATCTGATATTATGTTGTTGTTGGAGGGTCTGTGGATCAGCCATGGACCGTGTCAAATTTGATGTTCCAGCCATTGATATAGAATAGAGATGGGTGCCTTGCATTCTTGCGCAGCGTAGACAATAGGTGTTGTTTTTACGACGGAACATACCGACTTATTAACTGGAATAGCGTTTTTGGCCAGATGATTCCACCGGAGACGCGACAAATGTCTTTTGTTCAAGATTTTGTTTCCCTGATTGTTTTTCTTCTGCAGGTGGATTATGTCGGATGCTATTCCATTATTTCGCATCGATATTATTATTATATATATTACCCTACGAATAAGCTGACTGGGCCTATCAATATCATTTCGTGGCTTCCCAGATCCCAAGCATGCAACCGCAGATTTAAATTTGATATATTTCTGGAGAAAAAAACCTCCAATAACATTCTTAAACAGATACTTAGAAAGTATTTGATAATACTTTTAAAAAATATATTTTTTTTAATTTAAATTAAAAATTTTAGTGTTTTAAAATTATTTTTATATACTAATATGAAAAAAAAATATTTTTTAAAAAAGTACTATTTTAATATATTTCTAAATAAAAAATATTTTTAAAAATAAAACAGTCACTTAGAAGTATTAAAACTTTTTTCGTGTGTTTCTCATGGATTAGAATATGAGATCAAATTTCTGGAGCCATCAGAGTCACAAGTCCCTCGATAATTCCTATAATTATTTAAAAAAAGAAAATAAAAATTAAAGCAAAAAGATTGCTTGAGCAAGTAGAGAAAACTAAAAAGCATGACTGGAGAGAGGAGGACCAGAGTTGGGGGGGGGGTAGCCCAGTCCCAAGCAGTCATAATTAAAGCAAAAACAAAAGGCGCCCACTTACAAACAAATACAAATGCAACGTCATGATAATACATACTTCCATTCAAAAAATTTAACAACCCTCCTCTCTCTCTCTCTCTCTCGCCTCCGTAAGTAAGAGTAGGAGGGTTCTCAGTTCCCCTATTTTCAAACACCCATTTCAGCGTAATAATAATAAGAAAGAAAACTCCTCCCTCCCTCCCTCCCTCCCTCCCTCTTTTATTTATATAGGGATGATGAACTTGGCGGATCCATCAATGGCGTTACTGGCGGCGAGTGGTGGCGACACCGTGAAGCTCTTCGATGTATCAGTGGAACCAGGAGATCCATGTACATTGAGTTACACACCAACTCCGGGATGCCTTGTTAACTCGGTCAAGTGGAATCACACTAGTGAGTCACTCACACGCTCTATTCTCCTTATTTTCGTTTACCTCTTAATTTGCCAGAGCTTTCCTTTTTCTGTTGATTATTTAGTTTTTTTCCTCTTTGGTTGATTCTTCATTTCCTTGTTTTTGGATTAATTAGATTTTTTTTGGCTGTTCGGAGAGGGAGAGAGAGAGCAGGAGTTTGATTTTCTTCTTCTTACATTTCACCTCTTCTTATTTATTAAGTTAAAAAAATAACTTTAGTTGAGGGAGGTTGTTGAATTATTGAGTAATTAAATACTATTCATAGTTTAGTGCTGCAATTTATAGGAAGCAGATATTGATCTGAATTTGTGGATACTGTTTTTGCAGATATAGTGGTGGCTAGTGCTGGAGAAGATAAGAAGATTTCATTGTGGAGGAAAAATGGGCAGAGCATGGGCACAATTCCAGTTTCCGGGACAGATAGTGGGGACAGCATTGAGGTAATTCTTGTCCAAGTCCACTGCCTCACTAGTTTAGAAAGAAAATTCTGTTTGTGGTAGATTGGATGGATGGTGCTTAAAAACCATTTCTTGAGATACGAAAGTTGATTTGGTTGAATTTGAATGTGTGAGTTACCAGAGGGGTGGTGTGGTATCGATATGCTCTAGCTAAACATGAGTGCCGCTCGTTTCCCCCCTAAATCATGCATTAGATACTTTGAAGGAAGTAATCTCTTGAATCGATGGAACACAAATCCGAGAAAGTACCTTGTGTTTCTTTCTTTCAAAAACTATTGAAGACAAAAAGAAGCTGTTCATTTCATAAGATAAATGTTGTGTGCTTCAAGCAACAAAGGTGTCAACCTGTTTAGGACTTGAATAGAGAAAATGCATGTTCAGATCAACCAGAGGGGCAGGGTTGCCTTGAATCCCTTGATCTGTTGGATTCTGTAAAATACAATCCTTCACAGAATTCCTGCATCACATCACATGTGCATGCTCTTTTGTGGTAAAGCCTCTTTTTATAGAACTCCTCGAGTGGAAAAATCATCATTAAATTTCAAAACACCATGCATCCATTGTATCTAGTTTACTTGTGTACAAGTTTTAATCCACTGCAAGAAGTCATTGTTGGATTTTTATTTCAATTTTGTAGGAATCTATTTTGGCTATTAGCTTTAGTAATAAGGGATCTAGATATATATGCTCTGGAGGAAGTGGTCATGTCGTAAGAATATGGGATCTGCAGAGGAAGCGCTGCATTAAGTGGTTGAGGGGTCATACCAGTCCAATAACAGGTGCTATGTACAATTGCAAAGATGAGCACCTGGCTTCCATAAGTTTGAGTGGTGACCTTATTCTGCACAACCTTGCATCTGGTGCAAGGGCGACAGAACTCAAGGACCCAAATAAACAGGTTGTTTGCTCTTTCACTCTCGATACTCTCCTTCTGGTGTTTGTTATGTTTAATCTTCTTCCCTGCTAATTGTTCGTCTGACGGAACTTAAGACCAGGTACTAAGGGCGCTTGATTATTCACGAGTTAGCCGACACCTTTTGGTGACTGCTGGCGATGATGGTTCTGTGCATTTGTGGGATACGACTGGTCGCAGCCCAAAGGTTTGTGTGTATGAATATTGGTAGTTTAGGTTTTATAAATACCCATGTGGCTGAATAAGTTTATGATGCAGTAAATTTTTTATATCTGATGAAGTCAAGGCTCATTTACCAAGTTCTAACTATTTTCTTTGATGATCTTAGCACATTGTGAAAGGTTTTTGTATAACCAATTTTTGTTTCACCATTTTTGTTTTTTACACTTTCTATCAATTGTTACCCATAAGCCTTTTTCCTGCAGTACTATGCTCTACTTTTTTTAACAGTTTGAATGATGTTTTTCACATGTAACCGGTTGCATTTCTTTCTTTACAGGTTTCATGGTTGAAGCAACATTCTGCACCAACTGCTGGTATTAGCTTCTCTCCATCAAATAACAAGGTCTTATATTTATTTTATTTTGATGGATTGCTCATCCCCTTTCCCCTTTTCCCCACATAAAAGAAAGAAGACTGAATCTTTTTTATGCTTTTGAAAATTATTTAAGGTATGGAGTTTTGGTAAAATTAGTCAAGTATTCTTCAGTCTCAACATCCTTTTTCCTATTGCAGATAATAGCCAGTGTTGGACTGGATAAAAAGCTATACACTTATGACTCAGGGTCTAGAAGGCACACATCTCTCATTTCTTATGAGGCACCTTTTTCTTCATTGGCTTTTAGAGATGATGGTTGGGTTTTGGCTGCTGGAACCAGCAGTGGTAGGGTGGTGTTCTATGATGTTCGAGGAAAACCACAGCCTTTCACTGTTCTTCGTGCTTATGGCAGTTCAGAGGTGGATTTTTCTTCCTGATACCCATGTTTAAATACTTACTACAGTCTCTCTGCAGTTTCTTATTAGTCTATAAACTATTTTTGTGTGAACACAATAGATGTAGTGACACATGTTATTTGGGATCTCCTGTTTGAACTTGAAAACTTCCTTACCTTCTAAAATGTAGAACCTTATATCCCATGGCACAATATTATATGGAAGCTAACAATAATGAATATTAGGCAGAAAGATATGTAAACAGGATCCTATAACATTATTAGAGTTGCATGTATCAGAAGTTCACCCTTGACTGCACGCATTCTTGACTTTAGTAACTGAACTTGTTAAGATGACCCTTAGATTGGTTTTGATAATCTTTGAATCTTTAGTGTGTGCCTATCTCCCCTTTCGTATTAGGATGACGTGATTGATGTGCCACATAATGGATGATGTTTTGGAGAGAAATCAACTAGACTAGCATTACACCAGTGTGTGCAAGATTTAATTTGTCTGTTGGATAAAACAGTTAGGCTAAAAATGTGATTCAACGATTAAAAAAATAGTTTCTATTCAATATGGACTGTCAGAGATGTCTGCCTTTGGTATGCCATCTGAGAGCTTTGCCTAAAAAGTGGTCCAGGTATTTACAATCTCATCACTAATGTGAGCTCACAAATTCAGAAGTATAAATACCGTATTTCTTGTTGTCTTACTTGATGTTAATTAAATTATATTTTTTATCAGGCTGTTACTAGTTTATGTTGGCAAAGATCAAAACCAGTTATTGTAAATGAGAGCAACTGCACTGCTGATATAGCTCTTATGGGAGGTGCTGTTGATGATTCCATTCTAATGCCAGATCCACTTCCTTCTGTAACATCATCTAGTGTTGCTCTATCCTCAGTGTCTGCCTCTGGTAATTCTGGTCGTTCAGGTCCTGCATTAGAATTGTCTTCTCTTACAGCAACTGTTGGTGGACCTGCATCAACTATACCCAATCTGTCTTCTGTAGAGGAAACGCCGCATCGAAGCCATCTTTGGCCTGGAACACTGACCAGATTAAATCCACCTCGTTCAAGTTACAATTTTAAGGATGAAATGGAGGTATTCTCACCACTAGTGGATGTTCAGCCTATCACGCCCTCACTTGATAAGTTTTGGACTGATCATGAGGGATTGAAAAAGGATAATCTGCCTGTTGATAAGAAGCCTTCATCATTGTTGTTTCCTTCATCTAGTAGGAGATTTCCATTTGCTGAGGATGGGACCAATGATCATCCAATATTTGATTGGAAATCTAGTTCAACTTCAAGACAGGTCTGATAGTTGTTTATCCCAGATAATATTCACAATATGCATATCTAATTCTCACATAAAAATGGGAAAGAGATGTATGCAATGCTTAAAAAAGTTGTTTTGGGCAGTGTTTGTATTTTACCTTATTTTGATGACCTTTTAATCTGATATGATTAGGCTAGTTAGTCTATTCTTCCATTATTTTGCATATACTGGAAAATTTTAGCATATTTTCCTTCCATTATGCTCTATGAATTATTTCACCAAAATCAACTTCCTAGCTATGTTTTTCCCGCTCAATGATGCTAAAGTAACTCCACAAGTCTCAGTACTTAGTAGTGGTGTTAAAATCTTTTTAACTGTTGAGCTTGGCTATTCATGTTCTCTCAGTCAAAATTGCCGTAACATGATTCTCAGTTGATTAACTTTGATGTCTTGTCAAGTCATTTCTGCATTTCCTTTACATGGTTGAACATAGTTATGGTTCCCTAGTGAACTTGATTTTAGGTATTCAATATCTTCATAGATGTGCCATGTTGTTTATTGTCCTTTTTGTGCAGGATGAAACCCAATCTTTGACATTACTAGGGGGTTCTACTCCTACTCCATCTTCCAAGAGTGAAGATTCCTCCATCACTCCTCCAGAAGCTTGGGGTGGTGAGAGATTATCTGATAAAATCGCTCACCTACACCAGCCACTCAATTTGCCACCTCGTTTTGGGATGACTTCTGGGAGTTCAACATCAGGATCAATGTTTTCCAGTTTACAAGATCTGCCCTCTTCAACAAGTCAGACAAGTATGAGCTCATTGACTACTTGCAGCCGTAGCTTTTCAAATCTGCGCACCAGAGATGTATCTTTGAATCAGGAGATGTCAGTGGGATTTCCAGAACATATTTCCTCCAGTTCCATGTTTCTGTCTTTAGGTACAAAAGGCATCACAGGACCAGCTAACCTTGAAGCATCAGGATCTGTAAACATACCTCGCAGGTTTTCAACATATGCTGAGAGAATAAGCACTACTTCTTCCTTCAGTGATGGAACATCCCTTTCTGTGGGTTCACCAAAAACAAAGAAAACAGGAGTTGAAACCAGGGAAGAACTGTTGAATAGCCTGTTGTCGAGGTCTGAAGCATTGGCTGTCACAGAACCAGGAATTGTTCCAGCGATGAATGTAAGAACACTAGATGGTTTCAATAAATGTTTACCCGTGTTTGCTTATAAGTACTTAGCTATTTACTTTTGGAATCCCAAAGTAGCTTATCAACATGGATGCCTTGTTGTGTCTGACAAGCATGGGCCACTTGTTGTGTCTGATGCAATCTTTATACTTATGCAAAACAGTGAAGGCACTTGAGATTCCAGAACATCATTGACATGTAATAGCTTTGTTTTCTTCTATCTGATTATCAAGGCTCATTAATTTGGCAATATTACGGCAGGGAGGAGCCACACAGCCACACAAAGCCCTACAGCCAGATACACAGCAAGGGAGTTCCTTCACTCTTCAACTCTTCCAGCGCACTCTTGAAGAAACTCTTGATTCATTCCAGAAATCCATACATGAAGATATGAGGAACCTTCATATAGAAATTCTTAGACAATTTCATATGCAGGAGGTACATTTGTAGTATTTATATTGTTTCTTTTCCCCTTTTGTTGTGATTTATTGTTGAATTAATTTTGTTAAATCATTGAACAGATGGAATTTTCTAGTGTGATGAGCTCAATCCTGGAAAACCAAGCTGAGCTGATGAAAGAAATCAAGACCCTTAGAAAAGAAAACCAAGAACTCCGCCAGTTGCTTTGAACTCTGGTGAAGATGAGATTGCGATTCATGACTGTTTGTTGAAGGGTTCTGGGGCCTGTTTGTATTTCCATGCTTTGCACTTCATTTGTGGCTTGTTTTATACGGAACTACGATTGCTTCCCTCAGAAATAGTGGAGGTTAAAAGAAGGGGAAAGTAGTAAAGAAACAGAGAGCGTGCCATTACAGGTAGGGTTCTTGCCTCTAAAACATGTACATAAAATATTCTTTCAGCTAATGAAGTGAAGCTTTTTAGTGGATTTCCACTATCTTGTTTATCCGGCATCGAGTCATACTGTTACTGCAAAAAGAAAACGAATCTCCTGTTACTTTCATGCCTAAGGGCACCACCATATGTCTATTAATCTGATAAAAGAGAAGGATCGCCCACCATTTCGTTATTGCTTCAGCTTCACGGTTGATGAAATGAAAGGAGGGAAAGTTCCAAAAATCTTGCACCCCGACTCTGTCTTCAACTCAAATTCTGTTTCCAAGTTCGTTTAAAAACACGAGTTTTAGTTCTTGGAGAGCTGCGATATGTTTCAGCCCTTCGGAATCATCTTCAATTTCCAGATCACATGTTTCAAGTTTTGATACAAGGCCTGGCACCATTCTCTGCTCGCTGTATTTGCAGTTGCCACGTCTATTCAAGGTGGCGACTTCAAGTTGACGAAACCCATGGGTAGCGTGTGCCATTTCAAATCCGTTGCATGAACCCAAGTCAATCGTCAGAAAACCTCAACTTGGGCAGCTTCCGTGGAATAGGGCATTGGACCCTGTTCTAATTCGGAATGTGGTCAGTATAACTGGCAGGGCTTGGTGGTTTGTATTGGAGGCTATGTTGGAGAGAATGCCTATCCTCTGCTATCTCTCTGATAAAATTTAATTTGGTTAGGAAATGACAACGAGAAAATGTTTAATTCCAAATTTGGTAATGAATTTTTCTTTGCGCATGCGTCTTCAAGGAATCTATTCGGTCTAATCCAAATATTAAAAACTAGCTGCATGCTTTGCGTTGCCGAAATGTATTTTGGTTATTCTATTATTTGTATAAAAATAATTATTTACTAATTTGGCTATATTATCATTTGTCTCTAAAATTATGTCTTTGAATAGAAATATTAGTTGTACCTATAAAAATGTTTGACCTAAATTTTGTATAATTTTTAAATTTCTTTCTATTGATTGAAATTAGATAATTTCTATCCTAAGACAATTAAATAAATCTTTTTAAAAACCATATACTTATCAATATCATTTCGCTTTCTTTTAATTGCAGTGATTAACACTAACACAGGGTTAAAACACATACAGTTCATTTTTTTTTTAATTGCAATCACTTTCTTGGCAGGGTACGTTGTAGCTAAATACCATCTGAGCTATCAGATCCCTTGTAAATTTCTCCAAGCTGATAATATGCTCTTAGTCATGTGGATACAACCTTCTCAAACACGAGTCTGCAAACTAGCAGGGTGATCATGGAGGTAAACCCGTTGACATATCTGAGTTCGAACGAATTCGATCTGGTTCCCAATTTCATGCAGATGAGGAAACTGTGTCATGGAGGTAAATCTTTTGACAAATCCACATCCGCAACATGATGAATGAACATGTGCAACATTAAAAGCAACGCGTCTTAATTCAGCTCGCAGCCGCTTAATTTTCTTTCCCACACATGATCTGCTTCTCGGATTAGTCAGTGATTCTTTCACTGACATCAGAAACAACAGCCTCAGCCATTCCTCTTCGGCTGAGAGCGAGCAGCAGGAGCACGTGAAATTATCTCTGGAATGACACTTTTAGCTTTCCAATTCTTTTCCCTATAATTCTAGTCTGATTTTCAGAGTTTCATGAAAAGCACATTATAGCTGGTAATCATTTCCAGCAATATCTGAAGTTTCTATGATTGCAATAACAACGAAATTCCCGATGATTCAATTGCAAATTTCAAATAATAACGCAAGATGTATTCCCAAATTCCAAGAAAGCTGCAAGGAATTGCCAACATCTTCAACAAATCAGTTCAAATGAATCCTAGTGAAGTTGATGGGATGGCAGTGTCTAGCTCGTTCATCCAATGTCAGTACCAGCACTTTTTAATCGTAAATTTTTGAAACTCGGGACCTTCAGCTTCGTCCCGTGTCTCACTTTTTGACTAGTTTCAACACATCACCCACAAGATGCAATGAACCCGTTACAAGGACCTGATGCATTGTGGAAAAAAAAATTCAAGGACCTGATGCATTGTGGAAAAAAAATTTAAATAACAGTTCAAATGCTATATGATACGCAAATATATGCATCATGCAATATGAATCTTTCATTAGAACTGCATGGCTACAAATGAAACACTGTCGGTGTATAAAATTCCCTGTTGACATGAGGCAATGCCAAAGCAATCACTTGTAATGTCTGATTATGGTTTTCCAGCAAGTCATGCTGTGAATCTGATTTTTTTGCAATACAAAATGTGTATATATCTATTGTTCTCCTGTGCTAGCTGGAAAAACTTTTACAAAACAAACTTTCTGGGGCAAAAGAAATAGTGGAGTAATGACTATCCATCAGAAATTTGTGGCTACCAATACATAGCCAGTGGAACAAAATTCATGTAAGGTACATGTATTCTTATCGCATCTGAATAATTCTTAAAGTAACAGAAAGCTATGGAATAGCAACCCACAACTGTAATGAAATGATAAATTTCGTGATTTCATTTTGCAATTTGAGCATCCTGCTTGAGCCATATTATCAAGTAGAAAAAACACATGCAGTTTGTAAAAATATTGAACAAAATATATTTTTCAAATCAGTATTACCTGGTAGTGAACAGATCGATTCCGCTGGACGCTTTCCCTAAGCCATTTAATAGCAAATGGGAGAGAAGGAAAGACTGCACTATTTTCACAAGTCTTACCACTCATTTTGGTATCCTCTTTATCTTCTTCACAAACAGCAACCGCATGCTTAACTTCCCCTCCTGACAAGTCAAAAGGCCATTTCACATAAAACCCAACGTCAACAGAAGAGCTGTGTCAGATGACCTCGCAGCTTGTAATATGTATAACAAAGACAAACGGTTATTTTTAAACATTTAATTAATGGTATAACAACGGAAGCTTTAAAAAGAGCACAGAACAAAGAATAAAAAAATGGGAACTGTGAAAAGTACGTTAGCCCAATGAAATTTACGTTTATTGTTCTAAATACAAAAGCTAAAGCAAATGCAACAATCAACCCAAGATTTCTCTAATATAAGAGAGAAATATTTGCGTGTCAATGGTACCTTTATTGCTCTGTATGAGATTCTCCCACGCTTTTTGAAGAGCAAACTGCCATGATAAATCAACTTGAGAATCAGTTGGTGGTAATGCATGGGATCCAACCTTGTGATACACGGATGTGTTTGGAACAAAGAGCGCCTTCTTGAAGTAGACACCTAAAATACCGAACTAATGAACAATATATTTCCTCATAGCTCCTGATTTTTTGTCTTTCATTTCTCAAAATATGGATGGTTGAGATTGTTACTAAATGAATTTAATTTATCAAGGCTAAATCATTTACCATGACTTGCACATGCTTTCATGAGACGAGGAAGAAGCAGCTGAGGATCTCGCACTGACATACAATTGAACAGCAATATCTGTAAGATGCCCACAAAAATTTTAGTTCAACATTCCCCTATTGTAACTAACGTGTCTCCTAGGTACTGATACAAAATCTTATCCATAGGCTAGGCATGCATGTAAGCTGATGGCAGTTTTGTTTAACATTTCTTCAATGGATTGGGTTATCATGAGACTCTAATTGTAATGGACTTCTGAATCCCTTTTTCTAAAGTTGGACTTGAAATAAAAATGATAAAAGCTAACTTGCACCGGACAACAGATGTTATTTGCCCATCTTTACCATGTGAGCAGCCACCCTCTGGTCCTTTGGAAAACTGAGCACACCAGTGCAGCGAAACAACCAACTTATACAGCTCTTATATTGATTCTTCCTTTAGGAGGCATTTTGCCTCGGTGTGCAACTGGAGTTTGTTGTAAGAATGACCGTGATTGTGCTTTGCATACTACTTCAGCAATTGCTGAAACTTCTTACTTTCCAAATTGTACTGACAGCGTATATTTTGCAGTTACTTTTACCCATTTGGCAACACCAATCCTAGGAAGCAGACTTTTGACCTCACACAAAAACCTTTCTAAGTTGGCTTCTTGTGAAACGATCTAATTGTAACTTCCAGCTTTGCGTCTTAATTATTTTTTAATCTAAAAAATAATGAAAAGAAGGTTTAAAGCTCTACTCTTACCTGCATGGAACTCTTTCCATATCTCCCATCATGATGCTCCTGTACCAATTCAATAGTGGATTCAGAATTGTTCTGTGGGGGATAATTAAAGGTTGTTTTCTGGCTGTCTTCTTTTATGGCAAGAGAAAACCATCTAGCACACATCTCCATGCTTTCAGGACTATGGGCTCCATCCAAATAAAACACAAGATCTCCATAACTCTCAGCATTAATGTATTGATCAGTGACAATTTGAGCCCTCCCTTGCAAACTGGCTGTTGTTAGCCCCTTAATAAACTGCTCTGGAAGTGAGCTCTGTTCCATGTAATAAATTCAGAAAATAGCTGTGGAGACCTAAAAGAGTTTGTAAAGAAAAACTCTTATGCATCGAACTTACAGCCTTTTCCATGTGGGTAAATTCGTGATGCCCAGTCCTTTGAAGCCAAGTAAAAGACAATGCAATGGCAAGACCAGCATTTAAATACTGGTGCTCACCTTCAAGCCTGAGTTTTAAACCATTCAGCAATTTGGTTTCCAATGGCTCCACCACTTGAAGGTGTACCTGCAATTAACATACTTATATCAGCCATTAGTTCTTCAATTAGGTAACAACAAGATTTGAAATGATAAAACAGATTTCCTCAATATGCTATATCCCATAACAAGTGCTTGTCAAATAAAATGAAAGGGAAATCTGCTGTTGCAACCCTAGCCTCAAATTCTCATCCATGGATTGTAAATTCAGAAACTCCTAACTAACTTAGCCAAGGAACTTATGACTGCGTAGTAATTAAATCTATGGTTTGAGCTGGAAAGCAGGCTGGCCGGTATAGTATTAGCACTTCAGTAGGATTGCTTAATAAATACAGGAACCACATCTAAGCTTCGATATCATCTTATATAGCATGCACCTGTTCCACATAAGACACGATTTAAGACAGGTAGAACATGGAGTTGACTTCCACATCTCCAGGCAGTATCCTATAATCTGGAGCCAGCATCCGACATAAGCATTTTCCAGTTTAGTGGAAAATAGAACTCCCTAGTTCATGAATTAAATGCAACAACTTACATTTAACTCAGAAGCCTTCACTTCAAGAACATTCATTGCTTCATCAGGTTGAGGCACAGTGAAGGCTGGAATTCCATCCTGTATTGGAAAAGGAAAACTTGATCATGAAAAAAAAAATAAAAAAATTGAGACTCATATCGGGTTAAAGTTCAGAAGCAAATTCACTGGCAAGACTCCGATGAGAATAGTTCAGAAGGACACCTTAAGGATACCAGCCTTCTCCCCAGCGATTTGTGCTAGAGTATTTCCTAATCAAAGCATCCAGCAAAGAGAATAGATGAACTCAGAGAATGAAAATATGGCGGAACACTTCCAAGACTTAAAAATATCACATGTTTTCCTTTGGGAAGGCAATATCAGATGCCAGTATGAGGTCTGGTCTCAAAAAATTCAGTTACTTGTTATGCCAATATTGACTATAATGCAATGGTGACAAATCTTGCAACTGGCCATGTTCAATGAGAAAATTGCAGTCCAACAGTCTCAAATGTATCAATAATCAAATAAGCAACAGCTTTACACTATTTTACCGTGAGCTATTACCTAGCTCCTTGAAATATAACACTAACCAAGAATCTCCATGTGATCATACCCGAGGGAAGATATACCACAGACAATAGGTTTCTGAACCTGAAACATGATGCGAAGTTAGCTGTTTTAGAAGCACATCACCAAAGAGAGTCCTAGCATGAAGAGCTTGTCACATAAAACAAAGTCCATTTCTTTTTTTTTCAATTAACACAGAAGTCAAATTTAAAAGCCTGAAAAAAAATTATTGATGGAATTTAAATTATCATACCACATTTGTTGCATCAAACTTTCCACCTAACCCGACCTCCAAAATAACTACATCTATCTGCATAGGAGCACTCAACAAATCAGCTTCAAATCCAACATGAGAGATTAAATTGAGCATTGGTGTGTTTGATCAGATGGAAAGGATATGATCACCGACATGAAATGCTCACACAGACCTGTTCTGCTGAAAATATCTTGAAGGCAAGTAAAGCAAGAAAACGAAAATAGGTAGGCATTGGTATATCTTCTGTACATTTTTCCTGCACAACAGCTGAAGATGTCAAAACTAACAAATCAAGCAAATTTATTGCCAAAAACTACAAAGAACAGGACGTCCATTAGTTGTCTCTTTGACACTTGAAGTTCCACATCACTTAGAAACCACTCAAAAGTCATTTTCATTAGCCAGCCACTAGGACAGCACAGCAAGATTTTTGACATACCCTAACCAGCAACTTGCTACAGAAAGCTTCCTGCTTGATTTGGGAATCAAATGCCATCCGATAATTACTTACTTCTCTAATTATGAGAAAAGAATCCGTTTTACCTATCGCATTATAACTGCCAAATTAGCGCTTGAATTAAGACGAAGAAAACAACACAGGCACAAGATCACCTTTAATCTATCATAACACCACCAGAAATACGCCAAGAATTTCTCTTCACAAATGTCCATACTGCAATACAAAACGAGAAAACCAGAATATATAAACTTATAACACAGAGTGGATTTCAAAAGGATGCACTGGACACAAATAAAAGGATTATACAGAGTTCTCAAGAGGAGTGTGGTTAAGGATGGGGAAGACATTGATTTTATTAACAAGAGAGACAATTAAGTAAAATCTTGGCAAACTTCAACAAAGTGGAACTGGCATAAATATAAAACGTGAACAGAGTAGTTTTTAAGCAGTCAATTTATTCATAAAAACAAAAAAAAATTATCAGCCAATTGAAAACAAAAATGATACTGCTATTCCAGAGATTACATAGCTTACCCGTCCAGCCGAAATCTTTCTCGTACATCAATGAGATGAGGAGATGTGAAAAGTCCAGTACGAAAGCCACAATTACGTAGGATAGATTCCGTGAAGGTGCACGTAGATCCCTTTATTTGAAAAAAAAAAAAAAATCATTTAGTTTCGAAACACAGATACAAACAGTCTTGACTCTGCATTGCTTCCATGAAAGTACTTTCGACAATATGCAGGGATTTACCGAAGTTACGTCCTACCATAATTAAGTTTACGAATCAGTGATTAAATATGATTCTAAATTGCATTCTGAAGAGAACATTTAAAATCATATTAGATGAATTTAGGATAAATTGAAGGCTGAAAGAAATTTAGCAGTGCCACCTTTCCTTTAGTGCCTGCCACGTGTATGATCTTCATTTCTGATATTGCCTCCTCTAACTCCAGAATCTTAATTGATGATTAGGACCGTGATGATGATAATGATAACAACAACACCGAAATTACGTCAAGATAAATATATAATTAACGTATAAGAAAGTTAAAATTATTATGATTAACCAAGCATGTTTACTTTTAAATAATCGAAAAGCACATCAAACCGGTCTCCGTTGTTGCTCTTATCAGCACGACTGCGTTTCGTTATCAAAGAAGATAAAGCATCCAGGGCTTCCCGGTATGGAGTCCCCGTTGGTTTTGACGAGCCATTGCTGTCACCTGTTAGCAAAAATTACCAATAGCTGAAGACTCGTTATAACAACTGCATACGCAGGTCAATGCACAAACTCGATATTACCTTCTGCCATCTCGCTTTGTCTATGAATGAAAAAACACTAAATTCTACAACAAAGAGTGTTCGAATATATATATATATATAGAGAGAGAGAGAGAGAGAGAGAGAGAGAATAGGGGATCTTGGAGGCGTGGAAAGGAAGAGAAGAGGAGTTTGGTTTGTTGGTGTGATTTTAGGATTGGGTGAGAGTGAAGTTAGTGAGTGGGTGATGTTTTTCATTATTTTTTTTTTTAGTCTTAGATGGGGCGAAGAGGATGGGATTGAGATTGGAAGGTTGAAGTTGAATGCTAAAAACGACAGGGAAACGACCCGGGGGGGATTTTGTACTGGAAATGGGCGCGGGATCTTTGGAGGCATTCGTATCAAATTACCCATCTCCATTTGCTGAAATCATAGTTTTTTTTATTTATTTCTTCAATTTCTACTCTGCTCTATAGTCTATAGTGGTATTCTTTAGGTTTTCAATTACTTTAGGTTTAATTTAAATGTAGAAAAGCTACTTAAGAACCAATCAAAAGAATTCGAGACTATACATACGTAAAAAAGCGAGTACGAGGATATGTTCGCCTGGAATTCTGACCTCCCACAACAAGACAGAGACTACAAGAGCCCTTGGAGAGCCACGTTCTAACAACTAATGACATGCCCAGATGACTCCTAATCAATAACATGATGGGGTTAGGTCGCGAAAAAAACAAAATGGAATCATAATTATGTGTTCGATAAGCAGCTAGAAAGTTTCCTTGAAAAATCACACCTCGAAGACAAAAGAGGAGAAAATTATGGGCAGTCTCCTACACTATTATACAGATTGATTTTTGACCACCTAGTCATAAAATACGCCACTCCTCCATTTCGCCAGAAAAATGGAAATCATTTCGCATAGTCAATAAATGAAGGCCCTAGACAAATTTTCTCCGGGGGTATCTTATTGTGTGCCGCCTAAGCCAAAGCTGGTAAATCACCATATAAAACGAATCGTACGGCTGCGGGATTTCATTCCACCCAAAATGCTGGCTCGCCGCCATACCCAATCTCCTCGTTCCCTCGCACTCATCATCTCTACACGTATGATCCACCACTCGTTTCACTTCCTTAACCCCACCACCGGACCCCACAAGAACAGCAATCTTCTGCCAATTGAGCACATCCATCAACGGTAAGTCCTGCATCGGACGGTCAGTTACCATCACAGGCACACAACCAAAACGCAATGCTTCGCCTATTCCTGAAATATCAGCTCCATACTCGAACAAACAAAACATACTGCGCCCTAGTCTCTGGACTAATGTCATTTCATTGGACGGTTCGGATTCCGTCAGAAAATCAGAATCATTTCTCAATTCGTTGACCAATTTTGAATCTTTGGCTACATTGTGCATCACTAGATACCTCGCTGTCTTGTTCCCCGGAGCGTGTGATGCATATGTGAAGCTCGCGAGTGGAGGCAAGGTAATATCCTTGTGAGGCACAAACTTACCCTCTGGTACCGGGAAGCAAGAGATCTGCACCGAGTTTTTCTTCAACTCCACGAGATTTCGATCAGACTCGTAACCCAGACCGGTACAGGATACATAAAAATGATCGGCGCCGAGAGTGCGGTTCCAGTACGGAAACTCCACTCTGAGGTCTCTAATGAAACGCGCGATTGAGCGCGTGGGGATATTGGAGGCGAACGGAACAAAGAACAGGTGAGCTTCTTCTGGGTTTTGGGTCACAAAGGGACTGGCTTGGAGAGAAGTGAAGAAAAGAGATTCAATGGGAGAAGGGAAGGAAAAGGGCTTAGAAGGGGTGTGAATGTAAATTTTGAAAGAGTTTACCATGTTTTGGTAATTGGGGAAGAATACGGTGGGTGAGAGATACAGTGAAGTGGAGTCATCGATGGATTTGGAAACTGGAGTTAAGAGAGAAAGACAGAGAAAGTAAATAATTGCCGACATTCTAAAATATAGCCTCAGAATTTCGTTAATTTGAACCTCAGAATTTCTAATTTTCTTTTATATTTTTGGAAGTTTTGAGGCTGGTGATGAAGGCAACTGAGCAGAGACTTGATGAGCGACCCCAGGTCATTGCAGTTCTTGCAAGAAAACAATAGAGCGAAACTCCACGCGGCGGATCTTTGCGCTCCTAAAAAAAGGAACTGCTAGACTCACTGCCTGTGATGGTGGTTGGGGTGGATGAACCACCAAGTCACTTGTAAATTAATAATAAGGCAAAAGCTTAACATCTGTTGTCTGGGTGGTGTAGTTGGTTATCACGCTAGTCTCACACACTAGAGGTCCCCGGTTCGAACCCGGGCTCAGACACTCGTTTTATCAATTGTTTTTTGACAAACTAGTTAATTGCCCGCAATTAATTATTTTTTATAACTATAGAAATAGCTTCAGAAATAAAATATGATATTTATTAATAAAACACATCAATATGTTTTATTATAACAACATCAATATGGAAAGTTTAACATCTAAAAATATTATTATTATTATTATTGTTATTATTATTATTATTGCTAAATCAATAAAAATTATTAAATTAACCCGGGAAAAAAACTCAAAAATATTAACAAGAAAAAAAACTATAATTATTATTGTTGCTGCTATGGTTGTAGAATGAATAATAGAAAAATAAATTTAATAAAAGAATAAAAAAAACCAATAACTTTAACAAAAGAGCAAAAAAAATAAAATAAAAATAGTTAAAAAAATCATTTGACGTGAAAATAATAATAAACAAACAAAGAAAAAACCAAAAGAAAAAACAGGTGAAAAAAATAAGAAATATCATTTTTCAAATGATCATAGATATAAACTAAAATTTAATAACATAATTTTTGAAAAAAAAAATGTTATCTCAACAAAAGAGAAAAAAAAAAAACCAAGAGCACATATATATGAACATGGACAAAAATAGGAACTCTTTAAGAAATATAAAAAAAAATCAAGGAGCTAGAATAAAAATTTAAAAGTACAAGGGCCGAAATGAAAATCAATTATATTATTAATTTTAATTAAAGGATAAAATTGAAAAAATCAAATCTTCTATATCGAAAATATCAAGGGATTTAAAAGCAATTCGAAAATTAAAAGAATAAGGATCAAAATGAAAATGCAGTATATAATCAATTTCAATTGAAGAACACAACAGAAACAGGTCAACATTTACATAACAGAAATAAGAGATACATAACACGATTAAAAAAAGATGGACTAAAATGAAACATACATAAAACGGGGGGTTGTTTTGTAGTTTAAGGTGCAGTGGAGAAAAAAAGGGGGATCCAACCGCCTGCTGTCTCGTCTATGGTCATATTTGGATTAAACGTGCCACGCCATGACAAAAAAGGAATGACAGCTCCTCCCCATAAACTTTGGATGCATATTTTTTTGCCACTAAACGACTCCTCCAGCGTCGATAAAAAAAAGCGTGACGCTGAATATCATCAGTTGTGTGCGGAACATGTGTCCGCAGTATTCAGATAAAAAAAAGACTGGTCAATTATTGTAACACTCCTGTAGTTATTTTTTTCAATTTTATCTTACTGGGAACATGTTTGTATTTAGCTATTTTTTAAATATATGAAATCCCCCTAGCACCCCTCCTTGGCAAAACTGATTTTTGTTTTATTTTCGAAAGATAAAATAATTATTTTATTGTGCAGATAAATACATAAAAAATAAAAAACTAGGGACCCAAACTAGATAAAATAAATTTAATAATCGTGGCACTCCTCCTTGCAATGCTGCCTTTTCTCTTTCTGGAGAGACCAACACGTCATTTAACAGTGCAAAAACAAAACAAAAAAATCAGTAAATTAACGAATCAAACGGGCTTGAAAATTGAGCAATTCTATTATAATCTACAACAATTCTCCCCGCATGCTACAGCAACTAAACCTGACCCGCATGCTATAGCAACTAAATTTGATATCTCTTAATATATTAGATAATATATAGAAAGTTTCCAATCTATAGTAAAAATATAGATTGGGTACTCATGTTTCAATAAAGTTCCCGATTTATAGCAACAAAATAATCTTTATTTTAATTTTAGTTGATAAAATTACCAAGTAATATCATGAATTTGCTAAATTTTCTCCATCATATAATACCATAGCCATATTAAAAAAGTTAAAGAATTCCATGTTTCTTCATGGATAGTCTAGTTCTCTTGTGGTTCTTACATAGTATTTTTGAATATTTTTTTTTGAATATTTTTAATTTTTATTTTAAATTAAAAAATTAATATTTTTAGATTATTTTGATGTATTAATATTTAAAATATTTTTTTAATATATTTATAAATAAAAAAATATTTTAAAAAACAAGACAACATTTATAAAGGATCACTTCACGGTATTCAGAGCGAGGATTTTACGAAATTTAATAGTTACTCAAGGAAAAGTGAAATCATCTGAAACTCAAGTGATTACTTCATATTTTTATTAATTAAAATTGATGTAAGGATCTAATCAAGATTTTATTAATAAACAGGGACCTGATTAAGATGACAAATACTTTAGGGATCTAATGAAGATCTCCTCCAAATATTAGGTTTGCCCAAATAGAATCATCTTAAACTCCATTAATTACTTGATATTTTTATTAATTAAACTCATGGAAGGATCTAATTAAGATTCTATTAATAGAACGGGGACCTGATTAAGATATGACAAATACGTTAGGGATATAAAGAATATCTCTTTCTAATACCAGGTTTGCCCAAACAATTAGAATCTGCAGCGTAATAAACCGCCCACGGCACGATATCTTGACACGACGAAGATTTCTAGAAAGTAGAAACTTCTCGGTCGAACAAACATCACCGATATTTACAAAAGCGTTGCTCAATTTCCTTTTCTCCTCTGCATTTCGAATCTCATAAACAGCATCATAAAACTTGATTTTTATCTCTTCATAAACAACAAAAAAAACTAAACGAAATCGAACATTTCAATAATCAGCACGCGAATTTTTATAGTTATTGCTGTTAATAATTATCGAAACCCGAGGGAGATGGATTGGGGAAACGTCACAGCACAAGATCTAATCGGTGCGTTAAAGGAAGTAGATTGGACATCTCCGCCCCGTCCTGCTAATGAATTCTTCTCCAAATTTGCCATTCCTCGTTCTCACTCGAAGTGGAGTAGCCGCCTCAAATGCAATCTCTACTAGTACTTCTCCCCCACTCGCTTTCTCTATTCATGATTGTTTTTACATGTTTATTTGCGCCTTGATTGCTTGTTTTTAGTTCGATTGGGTCGTTTTGTTTATGTTGGTCAATAGTAATGCACAATTTAGGGTTCCATTTCATCAATCTGAGTGTGCGGAAATTTACATTTTCTACGAATGATTGCTCTCCTTAATTAACAGCTCTGTGAGATTTTTCAATTCCTATTAAATTTGCTGCGTTTTGGATTACAATATTTGTTTATTTTCCTTGTGTGTTTCTGTGTTTGAACAGCTATCGGACAAATTACTTCATTTTGATACTGCTTATTCTTGGTAAGGAAAAAAAGGCCCATTTGTATAACATTTTAATTGTTATATATGAAGAGTTTTTGTGTTTTGAACTGATCTTTATATTGGTTTCAGGTGTTGCATGTATCTTAAGGCCACTGGCTATTCTAGCCACTGCGTTGTCGGCTCTAAGCATTGCTTTCCTTAATGATAGGTATGCTGCTTAATCAATGAACGTCACTGTTCCAAATTTCTTGCTGTTTGTGGTCTATTGAGGTGCTTGAAATTTAGGTAATGCTAGAATGATTCAATTTGTATTATTGTGATGTTCCTGTTTCAGAATAACTACTCTCGAGTAGCCGACAAGCCAAGTAATTGAATGCTTTTACTTTCTTTAAAAAACTTCATGCTACTATTTTCTTAATCAAATTCAGTTATTACGAATTTTGATGTTCTTGAATTTACTGGATTTTGGCATGGAAAATATGGGAGATATGAATTGATCGCTTTCTATTTGCATGGGGGAGCGTGGATGTCAAAATTAAAAATAGCATGAATCCATCTTTGAATTTATGCTGTGTTATTGTTGCTCCTCGGCTCAACTAGAAAAACTGGTTTGGAAATGTGGAAGTAGTTGCACATGTATTTTAGACGAGTTAGCTTGATAAATATATCTGGAAGGGTATTCCATAAAAGATTTATGCTTGGCATGAAGTTGATGTATGTGCTGGGTGCATGTTTAGTTTCCTAGCAATGTGTTATTTAGGATGGATTGGAAGAAGGGTGGAGGAGGGAGTGTTGGTGAGAAGTGAAGGGTTGGTTGTTTGCTTTGTTCAATGAGAAAGATGGAGGCTTGAGTGAGGATTGGAAGGATTCTTTCTAACTTCCTCAAATGTGATTTTCAATGCTCCCGGAAACAGCAGATTAGCAATCCTTCCTCACTTGTAATTTTCAATCCTCCTTAATTATGCAGATTGGATACCTTCATTTCCCTCTTTGTAATTTTCAATTCTCTCTGTTTGGATGGATTGACTCCCATCCTCCCCACTCTTTGTTCGCCAAACAATACCATCATTTCTCCGCCCACTCCCATATTTCCCCTCTACCCTATCCATCCTCCCCCATTCATACCTTCTGGCAAAAGCAGCCTGTCATTCATTCCAGTTGTCTTCCTATATCCGATCAAATAGCATGAATCATGCCACTTCAGCAGCTGCATAGAGAGGAAGGATGAAGCTGTTAACAACAATTACATTAGAGAAAACAAATCAACTAACAAGCTATATGGATTTTTTGTGTTTGAAGTAAATTTCATTTCTGATTAAGTGTAGGCTGATGTTTTCTCTTTTCTGTGTAAGCTACTCTATACTTTTGAGCCATGGAGGTTGGGGGAGGGCTGGGCATTGATTGTTTAGTGTTATAATTATTCCATTTACTTTTATTGTTCTTGTGATATGATATACACAGAAAACATGACATATGGCTGTCCTCTCTTCTTGCAGTTTTGCAGCTACTTTCAGTGAGAGAGTTACGAGAACCGTAAGGAAATTCTCTCCACATTTGGCAGCAAAAATGAGGCCTCCGCATATGTGAGTTAGTAACTACTAATTTACCCTCTGTAGGCCATTGATTATAGTTGTACTTACCACACATGCACTATTCATTCAGGCCAGTTATCCGTGGTCGTCCATCAGCAAAAAAATCTGTGCACATTTTTGGCCAGCCTCGTTTATTGTTTGTCCTTTTATTCCCAGCTGGTAATTAATATTTTGAGGCTCTATTTCATAATCAATCTGTGAATATCTTGACTTGGAATCAATGATGCTTGATCATAAATTTCTTTCTCTTGAACATCTCTTTGCAGCCAGTTTTGTTTTGTGGTATGTATCTGGCAGTCTTTTGTATGTTTCATGGGCGCTCATAACTGGCCTTCTTGGTAAAATTCAGATTCTCTATATTTGGTTAAGTAATTCGTTAGAGTGTTTTTTCATAAGTTGATGAAGCTTATTTTCTTTGGCAGTCTTTGCTCTCCATGCAAGCTTCAAAACACCTAATCTGAAAGCACGCCTCAATACATTCCGTGAAGAATTTCGTGAAGTATGGCGCAATTATAGTGATCTCTAACTCTCGTTGGGTACAATGATGTGAGGGTCAGTGTGAATCCTGCCCCGTGACCTTGTGTCTCAGTTAGGGTGAGATTGTTCTTTGTAAACTGTAAATGAATAGTTCTCCTCTTCGTAGAATTGAGTCAATCAACATTTATAACTACTCTGTAGTTTAGTGAAATTTTGAGGAGTTATCTACTTTTACCCCCGCTTTGTTAAGCGGTCAATCGAGAATAATTTTGTTTGTTAGATCATTTATCTGAGATTCACGTAGAGTTTTCTTATACAAAATGGTTTGAAATTTCATGATTTATTAGTTGCTTCGAATGGCTTGTTGGGGATAGAGCTGCTTTACTGGTTACATTTTGATGATGATGCAATGGCATATCCTTGGGACCAGATCACAAATTTGGTGGTGGTTGGTGTTATTGACCTGTTGGCTCTAGACTTATGGTATGTGGTCTCCTGATTACAGTGAACAAAAAAAACAACCATGACTGAAGAAAGCACTGTATCTGGCTTGGGAAAATCAAAGGTTCAAATTGGTCCCCTGTTAGAATTATACCGTGTGGTATCGTGTTAGAATTATACTGCTTGTTATTGTGTTATTTTTCAATTTTTTTATTTGAAAATATTTTAAAGTATTTATAATAAAAAAGCTTTCGAAATACAGAAACAGATAAGCTCTGTGATTGCCTTTCTAATTTTGTCTTTGCATTCTCTACCGAAAGCATCATGGAAAATGCTTAGCCTTCTTATAGCAGGTTTCCATGTGCAGATTTAGTCAAGTCATGAACAAATGCAAGGATACCTTCGTCGGAAATGAAGCACTAGTTTCCGCGTGGGAATAGTTTCGTACAGTGCTTCATAACGTGTTTCCTACAGTAGATATCGAACACTAAGCAGCTGCAACTAAAACCTATTTATTCTCCATTTTCCATTGCTATCATTTGCCAATTCTCAAATGGCTTCTTCAACCCATAGACAAAGCCAACTGTCCCTCGCTCCATGTTCGCGCTGCCCATAAGATGAAAACCTCCACTTCCATCGAGGATTCATTGAAAAAGGTAACCATGACCGCCGAGACAACGCCCAATCACCAGCAGGCATGTATCAAAAGGACAATCATATTGCCCTTTAACCGGAAGTTTTCAGTGAAAATAATATTAAATAACTGTTTGTTATTAGTGTATTTTAAAAATATTTTTGAAAAAAATAATATTTTTAAATTATTTTTATGTATTGATATCAAAAATAATTTTTAAAATATATCTGTATATCTATATATATATATATATAAATAAAAATTATTTTTAAAAACAATTTTAATAACACAAATATCACCGTCAACTATATAATTCGTGAGATTGAGCGAGTCCTCGCTTCTTTTGACGAGGGTTAATGTTATATGCATTGATATCAAGACATTATTGGTCTCTTGTGAGCTAAAAAGAAAATATTTTGGAAAAATTAGAGTGTCATCCGACACGGGAAAACTTATTACATTCACGTGATCACACCATACCTGTCCATTTCAGCAAAAAGCAAAGCAGAGTACACTCCGAAGCAAGGATAGTAATATCGTTCTAGTTATCGTTTCAGTGTTTTTATTAGTATATAATAATTTAGTTTTGAAATATTTGTACGTATTGTTTTGGGTTGAGTTGTATTATATATATATATATATATAATAATTAATATATTAATTTAATAAATATAATTAAAATTTAAGATAAATTAACTTTAAATTATTCAATATAAAAACAAAATCAAACAAATATAATTACAAAATTAAAAAAAATTACAAATTAATCAAAATAAAAAAGATTTTAAGACCGGAATAGTACCGAGATATTCAGGCTGAAATTTTCATAATAGACCGGAATTAAAACCAAAACGAATCTTGAATTTTTTAATGGAACAAAACTTTCCAATCGTTCTAGCCATAATAAAATGATATTCACAACCCTGCTTCGAAGTTCAAATCTTGTTATCACAAACCGAACACATGGTTAACCCCCCCTGGATTGAGAAATGAAAACTTTAAATACTCACTAGAATTACCGGTGTGTTTTTTTATTAAAAAATATTTGAAATATAAAGACTTCAAAACAATTTTAAAAAATCAAATCTAAAAAAACTAAAAAACTTTCAAAAATATTACTGGAATATAATATTAAGCAACCACGGACTGAGACAAAGATTGACTCCTGAACTGATTACATTCATCAAATGATCCATATCAGAATGACCCTGCATGTTCTTGATCTTGAATGGATCAAGATTGAAGGGAGTTCCCGTGATGAATAAGCTTGTCAAAATGTTCAAGTGTAGTGGCCCTTTATGCTATCGTGTGGATCCAGACGTAAGTTAGATGGACTAGGAACGAGGTGGGCTTCCTAGCAATGCAGGCTTGTAAACATACTTTGAAAGTTCATTTGATATTTGTTTTTAAAATATATTATTATTAAAATATATTATTATTATTTTTTTTTTTTAAAATACCTTTCCATATGTAAACAAACAGCTGTACATTTTCCCCGGAATCCATTAACACCCAGGTTTAGGGTTGACTAAGAAAAAATCCCGAGCTCTATTTTTTACAAATTGACGGTTAAAAAATTGTTGTACAATTTTTTAAGAGAATAATTTTATTGTTTATTTCATAATTGACACGTTGCAGGAAACTTGTTATCACATAAAGATCTCATGATTGGCTCACACCTCGTAGAATATTCAAGATCCAAATAGATCATATTTGTTGGTCGAATACGAAGAACAACACATATTCATCTGTCAAGAAACCAGATAAATAAATAAATAAGTAATTAAATAATAAGAGTACTGTAATTATTAATATAATAATTATTAAAAATTTATATAATCATTAAATTCAGGATCCATGAAAAAATCAAGACACATAAATTTACATAAATAACATATTAATAAAAAAAACAAAATAAATTATCATTACTCATTCATATAGTCAAACACGCTACGATCATATACTGGCTCGCTGCTATATTCAGATAAATTATATAATCGTGTGGACAATAAGGTATATAAATACCCCCAACCACCCATCAAATAAGGCATGACCTCTCGAACATTATTATTTCTTCTGTATATTTCTCTTTCAACTCATCGAAGGTCCCTTGGTTATATAAATAAAGTAAACAGCTTGTTTTGTCAAAGAGAAACCAGACCCGAATATTCTAACCCGGCCCGTTTTTAAACGCAGGTACTAAAGATCCCAGATTCCTCGTTGAAGTTTCATGGAGCATCAGCACAATCACTGCGCTGGTAGCTACTTGCTTCGATTAAGGAATTTAACCACTCTAAGTTGGAAAAAATAAAAGGAAGAAAATTGGATGCCCCTTTACGTTGATCTGCTTATATGATCAATCCAATAAAAAACCAGCCTTCAATTTTTTATATATTTTTTTAAATATATTCAAAATGATATCGTTTTAAATATTATTTAAAACCTGTTACTCAGTACTAACTCGAATTAAATTTGTTAACAATTCATGGAGTCGAATGAGTTCGTCCACTCCCGTGTTCATACTACCTCGATTGGGCCTTGCTTGAGGTCCCCATTTATCAAAACTGAGCAGTAAGCCCAATCGTCACACCATGATATCCATGCGCCGTGTAAAGCAAGCCTCTGGTGGTCCCAAAGAAACAGATAGTTATCACGCGTTTAAATCGCGCGTGTCACCACACCCTCTTTTTGCAAGAAGGCAGAGAAGAGAGAGCTGGCATGTGCCAGCCAGCCTCCTCTTCCAAACTACGAAAAGCAACAAAACTTCAGGGCTCCTTTTCCCTTTCCTTGCCTTTTCCAATCCCAGTTACTTAATTGATCCTTCACTTCATACCTGTTTCTGTCTGTTCTCAAGTTGCCGATGGACGAATATTACGGAAATCTCCCTTCAAGCCATTTACTCGGTTCGGTACCTGTAAGTTTCAAATTAATTTCTATGTAGAGAAGCCAAGCTAATTCTATTGATTTTAATTTTTTTTACTATTCAATTAGAAAGGATATTGATATCAGCGGAAAGTATTAATCGCTCGATGCTAATAGTTTATGTGGCTTAACTGCATACACTACTTAGTAATAAAGCGTTAATTAATATCAAAAGTTTTTTTTTTATTTTCATTTTCCTTGTAGGCTGTGGTCACTGAAGAAAAAGAAAAAACTATCTTGAATTATGAAGGTATACGAGTTATTTTTTGGATTTTTAGGGTTTTGCTGTTTATGGTTAGAGTTGAATTCGTCACTATCAATTATAGAATTCTAGAGCATGAAAATTTGTTTATGAACTTAAACGCGCAGTTCCTGAAGCAAATATGCAAAACTTCCCTCCATATATTAATGGAGCAAGTGGCCGCGGTTATCAAACTCTTGGAAGTCCATCTGGTATGGGTTTTGAATAATTCATTTTGCTTGTGTATGGATGTTTTATTCAAGATTAATTAGTTTATTTGCAGTTTTACTATTATCGCTTATTTTTCATTGAATTCTTGAACATGGTTTCCCACTTTGAAAATTTTAATATCCTGTAATTTTCTTCCAAAAAATATCATTTTGACTTGTGGTAACGGGGAGTGCGCCTTTAATTTGATTCTCCGGGGTTTTGTATCTCTCATGGAGGAATACAATTATCGGGTTCTAAGAAGAGAGCCTAATTGTAAATATAAACAATCGAAAGTAATTATTGCAAGCATATACCGAGGTTTTTTTGTCATTGCTTCTTGTAATGAATTTATGTAGCTATGAACATGGACTGCATCCATTGTTTCCAACTTTCCATGGAAGCATGAAAACTAGTAGCTTAATGACATCGTGGTTCTGGGGACATCTGGCATCTGCTATATCGTTGTATATATGATTCACAGTGAACTTGCTGCAATTAGAGGTTTATTTCTTGTGATCATGTTGATTGAGGCAACAACATCTAATTTGCTTAGAGTAATTCTGACCTGAATTCAAGAACACCTTTCATATTTATCATTCCTTGAAAATGTTAAATGTGGACTTCAAACCCTTTAATCTATCCTTGTTTAATGAATGGGGTTATCTCATTTTGAGCGATCTCCTTTTAGCTTTTCATTTGGTTTGTTTAAATGAAATTTATAAATTGGTGAGGTTTCATATTTCCCAGTGGTGATTACAGAGTAGGCCTGGAGGAGTAGGATTTACAGTTAAACAATGTAATCTCAAGTTGGATGTCAGTAGCTTGAAGTAGAATCCTATTTTTAACTACTAAAAAGTAAATACTAATGTTTTTAATTAGTATAGTTCTAGAATGCTCATACAAAGCAAAATATCTTCATAATCAAATATTATTTTCCAATATAGCTGTTGCTCTTGATTCAGTTAGGAAATCTTTTTAAGCGGACTAAAATATGGCTGTATGGTACAAATCAATGGTCCGTTTGGTCATGATGCTGCTCACTGAGAAATCTGATCAGTGTTTTGATTTATCAAGAAGAAAACAGGAAATGCATGCATCACATTATTGTATTAGTAGCAGTCTAGTTGCACCAAAGTTTCTAATGATGTATCTGCTTTCAAGGATGTTATTAGTTTCCGTCCATTTCTAACCGCCCCCCTTTTCTTTCACATCAGAGGGATTTGAGCAACAACCACCAAACAATTGGAAGGGGGTATTTAGTATCTCATCATACATGCAATTTTTCAATGTAGATACAGATATTGTTGTCAACAGAATGATGAGCTCTTTTTATCCTATTGGTGGTGATTTTTTCAGCAAGATTGATGCAAACCCTGATCTGTGAGTTTGGCTCTCTGTTTCTCACCCTCTTCCCCCCTCACTTTTGATTTTTTTTCCTTGATGCAACATTCATCTGGCCTCTAATTGTTCTTTTCATATTTTAATATGCTAGATACGGACTTGTCTGGGTCTCAACTACATTGATATTTGTGCTTGCTTCTCTTGGAAACCTTGCTACCTACCTCATACAGAAACGTACTGATCACAAATCTTCTTGGAGCTTTGACGTTGGATATGTGAATGCTGCAGTGTTTTCAGTCTATGGCTATGCAATCGTGGTGCCATTGGCATTTTATTTCTTGTTTCGTTATCTGGGATCAAATCCTAAGCTGATACAGTTTTGGTGCATGTGGGGATATTCTCTTTTCATCTTTGTTCCAAGTTCGGTAAGCATTGCCATCTATATATTACATTTGTTTCTTTATCTTTTCCTGAGCCTTAAAAGACCTATGTTTGCCCTGTGGAATATTTTCAGTTTTTGTTGGTTATCCCAGTTGAGGCTTTTCGTTGGATCTTTATACTTGTTGCTGGTGTTGACTCTGGTATGTTTGTTGCCTCGAGTCTCAAGACCCTTGTTGAGGGGAATGATCTTGCAATTATGTTAGTTGCAGCGTTCTTCTTGCAACTGGCTCTAGCAATCTTCTTTAAGGTGTGGTTCTTCCACTAGGCCTCTCATCACAGGAATCTGAAAGTACAAAATTTTAGAGAGAATTTGTGCAGAACGTAACTACTTGGTTTAGTAACACCTATCAGGGTGCACTGTAGTGAAGAATTCCAAGGCGTGTCTTTGACTTGTGGTGTTGTGGTTATAGCTATATTGCTAAGTGGTTGGGATGCATTGATCTGACTTCAGTCTGCATCTTTTAGAAGACTGGAGCAGGTAGACAGGGAAACATCGTGGCTGCATTTTATCCCCAATGTTTGAAAAACTTGTCTTTCAACTCGAGATTTCCTCGAATGAACTGGTTGTGTAAATACATACTGATATGGAGTTCTGTTAAATATCTCACACTAATTTGACTAATTGTTTTGGCCAGTATACCTCTCTCAAACAAACAAGGCTGACTACCTAGTCTCCTTGGAATCTGAGATTCAAGCAGAACACGAAGAAGATCAAATTGACTCATTTGGTGCATGATATGTTGATAATGACAGCGAATTGGACTTAATCTTTGTTTTTGCTCATTTTCATTTTCGCTAATCACTCATCCCCTTATCTTGCAGGCAAAAGAGATTCATTTGGAAATTGATGTGTAGTTTATCTGATCATTCAGTGTGACCTCCACAGTCATCGGCTTTCTATTATAACTTGATCCAGCGTCTAAGCTCATTTTCATATTTCTTTTCACCAATGCCTGCAGTTTTTTGTGTAAGCTTTCAGCAATGAAACCAGATTTTATTTGATTTTGTGACGATTTTTTTTTAAATAGCCTGAAGAAATATCAGTTTTTAAAACTATACGGTAAAAAATATACGCGGTCAGTCAAATCCTCTTGTTTTATGTATGCATTTCTTCCCTTATCTGACAAGGCCCTTGTTATTTTTTTAACCATCGACGTGGTTTCTTGAATAAAAATTTGAAGCAATTAAAATAAAAATTTAGAAGAATTCAAGTGGTTTATTTATCTTTTATTTTGATGAAAAGTTTATATATATATATATATATATTAAAATCATGGATTGTCATAAATAACTTATATAAGAGTTTATATATAAACTTGCAACGATACGACGAACCAATTCTCAACAGAAATAAAAAAAAAAATGTCTTAATTATTTTTATGCTTATGTGAGGGAGAAAAAAAAAGAATAACAGAAGGGTTAATATAGTGGCTGTTTGGTATTGCGATTTGGTAATGAGAAAACACACTTTAAATTGCTATAGTGCCCCCCAGAAAATTGATTGAAACCATGGTTTACAATAAGCAAAAATTTCAAGCTTTTACCGCGTTTTCATTTTACTTGTGTTTCATTTATACAATGACTGCTACGTAGAAGACGATGACAAATTAACCAAAGCTTAGAGGAAGAAAATGATGGCATAACCATTGACTAACAACCAATCTTGGTGCCGACAGGATCACTAGAAGCGCTCTCTCTCTCAGTTGCAACTTTCTCACTCCAAAACCACCATGGATGTATCTCTTTCTCTCCTCAATAGTCACCGGTGAGCACCATTAGTTGCTCCTTTGACATCGTAAACCTCTCCTCTTCATCGACAAAACTTGTACTGGTCAGTCTTCTTCAATAGCTCGAGCGTTAAGCAACAATAACAATCTTTCAACATCGTTGTCGGCTACCATAGTCCATCATTTATGACATCACCACGTAGTAGAAAGAACAACCCCGGTCTTCTCTACCCGTAGGTATCAGTATGTGAGTCTTTTGTCAACGTATGGCATGTTACTGTTCACGTATTACGTAAACAGTAACTATATAAATTAATTCACGATGAACAGTGCAACGCGCTATTTTGTATGTTTTTTTAACTCTTAACTTTTGGGTTGGGCTGCTCTCGACCTAATTCAAAGTCCAATACAGTTGGGCCTTTTTAGTCGAACTTGGTTGACAGTCCATTTTGTTGGGTTAGCCCAATTTGTTTTTTATAAAAAAATTAAATTTAAAAAATAAAAAAATATATAGATAGAGATCAATCCTAATATATATAAAAATAATTTCTCTTCTCTTGGTATTCAGAAGTTGAAACATATTAAAAATTAAAGTCTATGATTAAAATATAAATATTTAAAATATAAAGATGAAACATGATATATATATTAAAGGATATAAAATAGGGGGGGATAATGAAAGTGTCTTTTTATAGTTAATTTTGTAGCTGTAATTATAAAGCATCTGTAATAATGAAGAACGACGGTGGTTTAAATTTTTATTTTTTAAAATTCAATAAAGATTTTATGATTTTTTTTGCGAGTCTACTTAAAATTGTTGTTGAAAATTATTTTTATTTAAAAATATATCAAAATAATTTTATTATATTTTTTAAAAATTAATTTTAAAATCATCACATAAAAATAATCTAAAAATATTAAAAATAACTTTTTTAAAATTTTATTCGAGAACATTTTTAAAACAGTTCATGTGAGTGAACGCCTGCCATGTACAGATGCCCATTTATGACAGCACATTTATAAAGGCTCGTGTCAAATCTTTCAAGAGATGTGCTCCCTTGAGTTTTTTTTTTATTTTTATTAATATGATTATCCAATCAATCTGTGTATTTTTTAATTAATTTTATAAATTTTAAAATTAATAATAAAATAAGGCTTCAATAATCTTAAGACTCATGAAACTTAAACTAATAATTTTTAAAAAATAAATCTAGAACCTGACCAATAAAATTAAACCAGATTGTGCTCTCTGGAGTCTTGATTAAAGCAAGGGCCAGGATTGAAAGGGAAACTAACCCGCCATTGAACCTTAATCCACGTGTCATTATCCTATGCTGTTCCGGTATTTTAAATTTCTTATATTTCAACCCTTTTTATCTAAATGTATTTTAACCGGATTCTGATGAATATGCTTATCCATTGAACTGAATCAATCATTCCGCCGATTGGGATCGCATTTTTTAAATGATTGATAGTGGAATGTAATCTCTACTCTATAGTATACAATTAAGCAGACTAAGCCTATTTTTCTTTTTAAAAAAATAGGTGGTTAACATGGAGATTAAAAGATTCACGAGAATAAAGGCTAGTTCAATTCATTAAAGCCTGCCGCCCACAATTTTAAATTTTAACACGGGGGGGCTGGGGGGGAGGGCTGGGCAAAGGTACCATGATATAGACAAATACAAGAAGTACAGCCCGGCAACACTTGATCGTGGCAGTCTCTTTATGGCCTCCGCCGTATAGGAGCCGAAGCAAACAACTTGAGCACGAATCCGACGTTTTTGTCTTTTTATGTGACTTTTAGCCACCTCTCTCCCCCTCGACTCTCCATAAGTCACACCAGGGAAGCGTCTTTCAATCTCCACGTCCGTGTGTGTGTGTGTGAGAGACAGAGAGTGTTTCGAGTCGCCTCATAAATATCTCTTTTTGAGTCGACTCGGTCCGAGGTTGAGTTCTTAACACAAAATGAGCGACCTGGATCGTTCTCGTGCTTTTCTCAAAGACGTTAAGCGTCTCGTTATCAAGGTTTTTGTTCTTCTCCTTCTCCTTCCCCTTTCTTATTGCTTTCTTAGTCTCTACATTAACTTTGTAAATGTGGTAATAAGACTTAAATTGTATTTTGATCACGTAGATTTTTTTTTGGATTAAGATATGATGTTCACTTCGATTTTATATATTTGACTAGATGGCATGCATCATTTTCTTAACTGTAAAGACTGACAATTTCATGTTCAATTAATCTGTTCTTTTTTTTTTAAATGATATTTTATTCTGTTTGATTAAGAAATGAAAATTTTAACCGAATGGAATTAAATGTACTTCGTTTGATATGATCAGTGATTGCTGTTTCCATTTTTTATCAAATGGTTTGCGTTATTAGCTGATTTTGAGATTTGGTTGCTGCAGGTTGGGACTGCTGTTGTAACTCGAGCCGATGGAAGATTAGCCCTTGGAAGATTAGGTGCACTTTGCGAGCAGGTAGTCATTTCATCTTAATATTCTTCGTGCTTCATTTAAGAAGGATTATAACAATGAATTTTGCTTGCAGATTAAAGATTTGAATTCTCTCGGATACGAAGTTATTATGGTGACATCAGGTGCTGTTGGACTCGGTCGCCAAAGGCTTAAACACCGAAGATTCGTCAACAGCAGGTTTAGTACCTTGTCGACTTTTTTTAATTTGAATGCGTGATTATTGGTTTTGTACATGGCTGGAATCACTGCCGGTGATGATGCGAGAAACTGTTTATGCATGTAACTAGTTCATAACTGCGGTGATGATGTTGGACTCAATGATATAATTGCTGCCACTTTTTAGGAGGGAAGAGAGAAGCTATGCTATTTTCCTAACTGTAATTGCAAAAGCTGATTTTACACTGAAAGTTTTCTCTTGCTTTGTTCTTTTTTTTTAAGCTAGCTGAACTGGCATTTCTATATATCATAATGATTTCACGTGTGCTGCAGTCTCTTTGATCTCCAAAAACCACAAGTCGATCTTGATGGGAAGGCCTGCGCAGCTGTAGGACAAAACAGTCTCATGGCTCTCTACGATACATTGTTTAGCCAGGTGCTTTAGATATAGCTGTGTTTATTGTTTTCTTACCTGAATTAAATTCTCGATCAATTTCTTGTCTTCCGGAGCATCTCTAGATGTCTATATCTTTTTCAAGAATTCTCATTCATAACTCGTAACCATTTTTAATGTGCATCTGTTCCCCCCCAATCCACTTCTTGATTTATTTCGAATTGTAATGCTGTACTCTGTTTTTGTTTTTCTGTTGCAGCTGGATGTAACATCAGCACAGCTTCTTGTGACCGATAGGGATTTCAAGAATACAGATTTTAGAAAGCAACTGGATGAGACAGTGCAATCACTGCTAGCTCTGAGGGTTATCCCTATATTTAATGAGAATGATGCAGTCAGTTCAAGGAAAGCTCCATATGAGGTATGTGAGATGGAGTTTGTATCCACTCATTTTACAGCTCTGATCTTGGGCTATCACTGCAGGATTCTTCTGGAATATTTTGGGATAATGACAGTTTAGCAGCTTTGCTGGCTCTGGAGTTAAAGGCTGATCTTCTTGTTCTGCTGAGTGACGTAGAAGGTCTTTACAGTGGCCCTCCAAGTGACCCGCGTTCAAAGCTGATCCGCACATACATTAAGGAAATACATCAGAGTGAAATTACTTTTGGAGACAAGTCTAGGTTGGGTCGAGGGGGCATGACAGCCAAAGTAAAAGCTGCTATCAATGCATCTTATGCTGGCATCCCTGTTGTTATAACCAGGTGAACTTTTAATCCAATGCTACATTCTCATGGATCATAACTATAATATAAATGAAAAACTGGTTCTCTTGGACAAAATAGCTAATTAAAAGTACATGGCACCTCATTGCAATTAATAATATGTCCTGATGTAAACATAAAACAAAGTCTCAGCATAAAATATATATTACATTTGTACAGGAGTTTCATGCCTGACATTTTCTTAAAACGTTTATGCTTTTGCAAAGCTGCTGCTTTTTTTCGCTCATCATCACACCGAGTTGGCGCTCCTAGGAGAAAATCAACCCTCGTTTCGTAGCTTCCTTTGAAAAATAGAATGATAATGAACGTTTTACTTGGGGAGTTGGTAGAGTTGTCTTTCTGAATCCAAAGTTTGAGCTTCCTACACATGTGATACTGGTTTGAAATAGTTTTCATTTCCCCTGGTGTGAAATGATTTCTTGTTCTCTTTTGAAGTGGGTATGCGCCTGAAAACATAATTAAAGTCCTTCAAGGAGAGCTTGTTGGCACCCTCTTTCATCAAGATGCACATTTGTGGGCCCAGGATAAAGAAATTGGTGGACGTGAGATGGCAGTTGCAGCAAGGGAAAGTTCCAGAAGGCTCCAGGTATGATGACAATGGTAACAGTTTAAAATGTTTATGCTATCATGCATGTTTTCTTTCAAAAATGGAAGTAGCACACGTATGCCTTCCTTTTGTTTTAACAGAGCAATAACTTGATAGAAACTTGTTCTGCAGGCCTTATCTTCTCAAGATAGGAAAACAATTTTGCTAGAAGTAGCTGATGCCCTAGAAGCCAATGAAAAACTGATCAACATTGAAAATGAAGCTGATGTTGTTGCTGCACAAGAGGCTGGATTGGAGAAATCCTTAATATCTCGGCTGGCCTTGAAGCCTGGGAAGGCAAGACAGCTCTGGATTTTTTATCCATTTAATTTTTCTTGTTACTTTCTACCTTCTGGTTTCTTTCCAGTTTTATTTGCCAACTAGCATACTGATGTGATTGTTTTTATGTCCTTGTTTTATCGAATGGTCTTCACTTATATTTCGTGTTTCTGAATAAAAATATACTGACCTTGACAGATTAAGAGTCTTGCAAACTCTATTCGCGTGCTTGCTAACATGGAAGACCCGATTGGTTGTATTTTGAAGAAAATTGAGGTAAGAAAAGTGTGTTTTACGTGTGTTTGATGCTTTCTTCTACCTGATTTCAAGGATTTCCATTCATTTGGTACACCAGTGGTACAGATTTTTTTTTTTTTTTTATGTTTTTGCTATACATGTAATGATGTAGTGCGTGCAGCTAAAAATGAGACGACCCCAACCATTTAATAAATTAATGAGACGAGCAATTCACGATCATAAATTAAAGTATTTTAGTAAAATTATACTTAATGTTGGACATACGACTCTGGAATGATTGATTTGTGACGTTTCTAATGACTTACATGTATTTAGCTTGCAGATGGACTCCTCTTGGAGAAAACCTCATCTCCTTTAGGTGCTCTCCTGATTGTTTTCGAGTCTCGACCAGATGCACTAGTGCAGGTATTTAAGTCTGATTTTTCAGTATTGTTGTCAAGGTAGGATAAAAACACAGTCTAGCACTAGGTTATGGTTGCCTCACTTTAAAGATCTGCATTTTTGCCTCTTTTTCTTTTTTTAATGAATGAATGGATTTATCGGGATATAAAATATTAAGTTACTGGCTGTCTTTCAAAATTTTTATCTGTTCTCATTTCTCTTTTCTCCCTCTTTTTTTATCCTTCCTGAGCCCATAAGGCAGTAGGTCATGGACCTGGGAATCTGCCTTCGTATTATTAGGGTGACATGGACTAGTTGTGAAAATTTGTTTCAATTTTCAATAATTTTCTTGGATTTTAACATTCATAAGGTCCATGTTCTTTCAAATCAGAAACAGACTCTTTATTTGTTTTGGTCTAGTATGAAATCCCGTATCTTGTTTAAGTGTTTGCTGTCATCCTTTTTTTACATGGATGAGTAGATAGCTTCATTGGCAATCCGAAGCGGGAATGGACTCCTCTTGAAAGGAGGAAAGGAGGCCAGGAGGTCAAATGCAATTTTGCACAAGGTTTGGTTCTTTAAATACAGAAGTTTATGAGCATTACTTGATTGCGATAGTATTTCAAATGTAAGATTGTTAATAAAATTATGTCTGAAATTTTCTCGTCTCTTGCTAATTATGTAGGTAATCACTACAGCCATCCCAGACACTGTTGGTGGAAAACTTATTGGGCTTGTGACTTCAAGAGATGAAATTCCTGATCTGCTTAAGGTGTGTAGATCTTAAAAGATGCCTGACCAGCAAAACAGTGTTTAAGAATGCTGGTCTTAAAAATAGAAGTTAGAACTTGTTATTTTTTTGCTTCAGCTTGATGATGTTATCGATCTTGTGATCCCAAGAGGCAGCAGTAAACTTGTTTCTAAAATCAAGTCATCCACTAAAATTCCTGTTCTGGGTCATGCTGGTGAGACAGATAATTGGATTATACAGATCAGTGCCTCCTCTGTTCCCAAGATATTTCTAGATTTCTTAGTAAAGTGGTTCCCTTTGTTAATCAGATGGAATTTGTCATGTCTATGTCGATAAATCCGCCAACATAGAAATGGCGAAGTGTGTTGTATTGGATGCCAAAATAGATTATCCAGCAGCTTGCAACGCAATGGTATGTATATTCATCTATATTTTCTATTCATTATCAGTGTCCATATCAACTTTATTTCTAACATTTTCCACGATTGTTCTATTGAGTGGATAAACATTTGCACATTTAACTTGCTTGTTCATGACTTCGCAAGTTTACCGGTTGTTTTTATTTTTTCTATAACCAGGAAACACTTCTTGTGCATCAGGATTTGATGCATAGTGGTGGGCTCAATGAGCTTATTGCTGATCTTCGCGCTGAAGGTAGGAATTCCATGATAGCAGCCACTTATCATGGTTATGTTATAAATTTATAATGAGCTATATGATAACATATTGTTTTACAATAGCAAATTGATTTAATGCAAAAATTCATGGAAGTTAGTTAAATTGATAGGAGTTGGATAATTTGGAAATCTACCTGGTCCCATATAACAGTTGTGATCTTCAGTGTATAAAAATATAAGACCAGCTCTTATTTATGTGGATTTGAAGTTGTATTTTCAATTAAGTTTTCTTGATATCATATCATAATCAAGGCTTTAAACCCCCCAAAAAAAAAAAAAAAACACCAAAAAAAACGAGGGTACTACCGCTGATTTTAAGCTATATTCCCAACCAATATTGTTCACTCCTAGTGCTCCATCTATTTTAGTTAAATATTGATCCTCAACAATGTGTTTGGTTTCAAAAACATGGATACAACTTAAGACATCCACTCCCCTTTGAGACTAATTGGCATGACATCCTAATCGAGGATCTGATAACCGGTGCTTCTTTTCCAGGCGTTACTTTATTTGGTGGACAAAGGGCATGCAAGGAGTTGAACATTCCACAGGCCCATACTTTCCATCACGAGTACAATTCAATGGCCTGCACTGTTGAAATCGTTGATGATGAGTATGCCGCCATTGATCATATCCATCAACATGGAAGGCATGTCGATGTCTCTTTTTTTTCCAACTATAATGATGTTGGCATTTCCTACCCTACATAAACATGCACAAACAGACATGTATAGTTTTGTGGATTTAGTGTTTTTTTCCTTGTTGACAGTGCACATACTGATTGTATAGTAGCAGAAGACCGTGATGTTGCTGAAATCTTTCTACGTCAAGTTGACAGGCAAGAATTATTAACAGAGTTTTTTTTTCTCTACCGTTCCTTAGCCTGGCTCAGGATTCATGTGATCATCTGAACTCCAACATTCAACACGAGATTTTCATCCTAGTTTTTTAAAGATGACTCAATCCTTCCTTGCATATACGCAAAGTACATTAATGACAGCAGACAGCTTAGTGATGTTTCTTGTTATTGTCATTTCCAGTGCTGCTGTTTTTCATAATGCAAGCACAAGATTCTGCGATGGGGCTCGATTTGGATTAGGTGCAGAGGTAAAATTTCATTCCCAATTATTTCAAGCGTCATTTTAGGTTTCATACTTCTCATAGTTGATTCCTATTGGCTGAATAGGTTGGGATAAGCACAAACAGGATTCAAGCTCGAGGCCCTGTGGGGGTTGAAGGGTTATTAACTACTAGATGGTAAGAATCTGCTCTTGATCATTGTACGTGTAGTTTGACTTGAAAAGGCTTTTCATAAAAAATATCTACGTGATTAGTTGCCATTTATATAAGCATCGTACGGTTGTTTTAAATGGATGCCAGTATTCTGTAGCCATGATTTTTTGTCTGGCTTGCTCTCTGATGTTTGAGCCAGAGGAATTCAGTATTTACAAGAAAAATTGATTAAACCAGGATTGGAAGGAACTTATTGATCGTAACTATTTTATCAGGTTCTTTTAATTGTTGTGGAAAAAAAGTTGGCAAGTTTCAAAATTTTATGTTTGAAATATTGACCTTCATATTGTGCTTATGCAGGATTCTCAGAGGTAGTGGACAAGTGGTGAATGGTGATCAAGGGGTGATTTACACCCACAAGGACATGACAAAGTAATCAGTCTGTAAGCTGGAAGTTGATCACGATGGTGGACAGCATGCCTTGTGCATTTTAGTGGCATTATTATACTACTAATTATTATTATTATGCAGACGTGTCTGTTAGGCAGTTATCAGATAAATCTCGATTTTCTTCTTGGCCTGTTAGACCATTAGCAATTCCAGTTGGTGTCAACATTGATGATGCCATTTCACAATCTTGTAGCCCTATATGTATGCTAAGCAAGTTCGGAATGCAGAATTTGCTGCCTAATAATAATTACCGAACGCATTTATGGATCGATTCATTGCTTGTTGCTCGGAAATGATTTACGTTGTGGTAGTGTGCAACACCGATTAAATATTTGCTGCTTTGGCTTCGGTACATGGGCCGAAAAGATGGATACTATAAATCATCTCACGAAACTGCGACAGTTAACAAACCTGAAGAGAAATCTTTCGAGGATACCCTTGGCGGCATGTTGCCGTTGCTGAATTGAAAGCATCTTTGCCCCCTCGCCTTCTCTCTCCTGGAAGGGTCATTTTATTAAAATAAGGTTTGTGAATCTCTCAATTCCATTACCCTCGAGGTTCCAACATATTCTCCTTGACAGAGAGTTGTTCCCGAGCATCCTTCAAATTCTCTTTCCGACTAGCATGTGGATTGGGACGCCCTTCTAAGTTTAAAATCATAGCCATGCAACTCTGAAACCATTTAACATACGAGAGTAATTCACCTGGAGAACCCAGTAGTCACTCATCTGGATGATAACAAATATCGTGAACCAATTGATTGTCATTTTCATGTTGATCGTATATGGTCTTCTGCCCTATTTCTAACAATATCACCTTTTTTGACAGTTGCACTTGAAGAGAGACTATAAAGTTTTAATTAGATGCTGACAAGGTTGCCAGCATAAAAGCTGGTTGGCATGATCTCTAGAAATTGTAGGGTGCAAACGTTTTATAAATAAGGTTCTTAAAGACTCCTCCACTAGCATAACAATTCTCAGCTGTCTTTGCTCGTTCATCTACTCGAGCATTTGGTTTAAGGTCTATTCTTCTATGAACTTCCTAAGGTTGTTCAACCATCCCACATAATCTCGACTGTCTTTGTTGATATGTACTCATGCAAGAAATTGGTGGTGCTGGGCTTTATTCCTCTGATCTCCAGATATTTGTGGAAACCTTTCTTCAGGTTCTCATCCAAATCACTGCAAAAACGATAAACTATGGTTACATAATAATGCAAACCAGTAGTCCACAGCCCATGGACAAGCGGTAGCAAGCTTACTAGAAGTTGGACCCGTCATGTGCCATTTGATCTTCAGGAACTCTAATTGATAAGCTGTCGATTGTTATCTCATCAGCATAAGCAACACAGTCAAACTCTAGACAAGTTCAACTCTTCTTGGAGACTGTAACAACCATTGACTTAGTAGATTGTACTGGCCTTGGGAATCTCTTTGACCGGCATAAATGCCCAATTAAAAAGGAAAAGAAAAGCACACAAGCCTGCTACCCTAATTTTCAAAGCTTGTAAATAATACCAAAACTAGTCTAAACAAAGGCTTCCTGACAAAATATAACTGTGATCAATACCGATGAAGAAAATAATAATTTCTGACACGACAGAATTCTGGACTCAAAACTCCAGTTTACCGAGGCATAGCTGATTTTTGCCCTCGATTTCCAGAACAGGAAACATACAGGGGCCAAGGATCTATGCAGCGATAAAATATTAGCTACAGGCTCTAGATGCAGCGATTGGTTTTGATTTAGAGTTTTAAAATTCGTAAATAAGTTCGAGAAAACTAAGGGTGATGTTCTCTTTATGGACCAAAAAGTTTATCTCGTTTAAAACCAAGAACGAATTTGAGAAGTAAGAACCTCGATAGATATTTACTTGAAAACAAAATGGGACCACCCATTCAATATACAATATCTTCATGAAAGCCTGCAAGCAAATCCCCAAATTCTTAGTAAAACAATCAAGATTACATTTGATGAAAAATCAAAGCTCAAACTCTCGTCCCTGGCATTTCTTGGTAACCAAACAGATCTGAAGGACTCCTTACAGTTATGGTACAGCGGGTTGACAATCAAGGGCAGGGAAACCAGGTGGCTCCAGGTTTTTGTTCAATTGACTATTAGGATTTTCGCAAGCCAGAATCAACAAATAACAATCAAAAGCAACCACACAATGATTTCACAGTTGGAAAATGCGATGGAACATTTATAACTATAGTATCTGTACTCTCAGGACATGAATGATCGAAACTTGTCGATCTATACCTAAAAACTTCTAGTGTCAACAATAATAGACCAAAATGGATGGATGCCAACTACGACGGTACTTCAAAGAAAGCATGGTTACCTCCAATCAATTTAATTCCATGACAACTAAATGATAACCCCTCTTTATGAAATAGATAAAAGCATAATTTAATCATGTAAAACTATTGTTCGCTGTGTTTAATAATCAATGCTAGTTATAGATTACAAGAGCATGTCTAATAATCATATACATCTTTATGAAACAGATGAAACAAATTAAATGATAAGATCAAAAGCTTTATGACTTAAGCTTTTTCTTGTCATTACCTAGTCACACATTTCTTTTTCAAGATAATTTCTTAAACCAGTGTTACATCCATTTCTTTTTCATGAAAAAATAATTTCATTAATCAAACCAATTAGCAATCAACTTTAAAATCTTCAAAACATTACCATTTACATGTCTCAAAGAACTTGAAACTTCAATATAGCTTCCTGCAATACATTGAATCTATAAACTACCTATTTTATACTCCTTCAATGATGCATGTACTTGTCACGTTTCTCAAAAATCATCTTCGGAAGAAATGAAAAATTCTCCACCTCAAACGTATTAGAATTTGATTTAACATCATTACACTTTCCTTCGGTCTTTCTAGCAGTTGTTCCATCCTCAGAATTCCTCACATGAACATAAGTTACAAAAGAATATTGAATGCCATTTTCGACCAATAATGGAGACGAATACCAAGGCTGAAACATAGAAAAATCAATACTTGGAATGAATGTATCACATTCAACACTTGTCTCAATTCTTGTAATATGGATGGCATCGCATCTTGGACCATTAAGCGTTTCTCTGCATTAAAAAAAAAAACCAAAATATTTTGTAGCACAGTTGAGAATAGTTTTGTAGCACAGGTGGTACGAACACAAAAAGTAAATAATTCATTGACTAACAAAATTACCTTAATATCTGACCACCTCCTATGACAAAAACCTTATCAATTGAGAAACAGTAGGGAGCTTTAGCTAGCATTTCCAAAGCTGAAGAAATGCTCCCACATGTAACAACATTTTCTTCATTTTTAATCTCACAACTCCGAGTCAAGACAACATTCAGTCGACCTGGAAGAGGTCGGTGCCTGATAGGTATACTTTCCCATGTTTTCCTACCCATCAAAACTGCATTTTGTTTTACAGGATCTGTTGTGCCCAATGTAATCTCTTTGAAAAACTTCAGATCAGAAGGCAATCTCCAAGGCAACCTCCCATCCTTTCCAATGCCCATATCACGAGTAGCAGCCACCACTACTTGGTAACTTCTTATTGGAATTTCACCCGATGTAACAATAAATCTTTTGTAATTTGAAGTTAAGACTCGAATTTTAAATAGCAATGAGGTTGCCGCCAAAAACATTGATTTGCAGAAGTTGCTTTTGCTAGAATTCAGTAAAACCTAAAATAAAAAAAGGCATGCAATTAGGGTAACTATATTAAATGGAAAATAAATAAAAAATCTAAAAAATATTAATTGTTGTGAGAAGTGAAAAACCTTTAACAGGAAGTCTTTTGAGTGCAATAATGCATCAACATCTGACCTTTTTTCTTGAAAATATGGTTAAAGACAGATTTTTATGAGAAAAAAAGACTTAGATTAACTAGTCTTACAAATATTTTTTTTAATGAACAATAAAGTTTCATTAATCAAACTACTGAGCAGTAAAACTATCCTGCTTACAAACAAAAAGTTTGTACAAAGAAAAGAAACTATCAACTGCAATGAAATATTAAATTGGATCTATAAACTTATTTTTTTCTGCTTAAATTCTGGCTCAAGTTCCTTGTCCTATGTGGAGTAAACTAATCACAAAATAAAATCAATTTTGTTGCACTCATTAAAATTTCCAGCTTGTGGTATAGCTGGAAGCTGTTTGCTAATACCAGCTAATTCATCTGGACAGAATTGCATACTCTTTCAAGCATTACGATTTATCTTATGACATGTGTTTAAGTTATTAGCTGTGTTCTGTGTGCTCTGCTATTTTGACTGCTGTGATGGACTTGTGTTTGTTACTCTTCCTGCCTGGATGAATATTTCAAGCTTAATTTAGTTCTTATTAAGTTCAGGTTTGACAGTTTTGCCATAGCACAGTTCAACTCAAAGTCAAATGCCCTCCAACAAACAGAGTTGCCCAAGTAAATCTTTGTTTTGCCATTTTACCTGCTTTTAAAGTGATGATAAGCATGAGTCACTATATTAAGGAGTTTATGAATTGATACCATAAGGGGAAAAACATGATGCGTTTAAAATGAGTACATAAGAATGAGAAGCCAGATGCGTTCTTTCGTTTGCTCAAACACCCAATGAAGAAACGGGGCAACATTTTTGTCCTTTATCAGAAATGAATGGGCACGGTAATGAATTTCCCCCTCTACACAGTAGCTCAATTTGCAAACGTAGTATCAATCTCTACAGACTTCAAAGTAGACTTGCTACTGAACTAAAAAAAAATAATCTTAACATTCTACTGATGAAAACCCTGGATTTTAAAAAAAAAAAAACTCTTTCACCATTCAGCTCTTCAACAAGCCTGATCTCCACCGATTTGGATTTATCATTGAGTGAAAAAGTGGACATCATTTAATCATTTATCCCACGAAGAACACCAAAAATTTGAATAGGGATCCTCATGATGTCATAAAGACAAAATCTTTCAACATGATTCTTTCTTGTTGAAAGTGAATTTTGCATTGAAATTTGAAACTGATCATACATGTTAAATAGTTTGAAAAAAAGGATTCAATTTCACAAAAACAACAAATCTTGATGAAATATAAACTGGAGTACTATATATACACAAGATCTAGCAAAAAATGAATTAATAAATTAATCAATCATAAAATGGCTTTAAGAAATCAAACAAAACCACAAAAATCAGAACTACAAGTTAACCATGAAAAAAATAAAGGTAAGAAAAAAACTAGCAGAAAAACAATTAAAGAAAGTCAGATTCTAGTCAAAACATTATCCACATTGCTTCATTTCACCGTAGATCCACAGAAAACCACACGAGACCCAAACGACACCATAAAACCTCAAAACAAATCAAAACAGTAAAACAAATACCTTTGGCCTCGCAAGATCCAGAATCCGAGTCATGAGCAGGTTTCCGGGCAAGCGAGTGAGAATGGCGGGGTGAGTCGGCTCGGGAAGGTTGTGGCTTGCTCTCTCGCACGCTATTTTTAACGGTCGGTGACGAGAAGGTTTCTAAGGCAGAGCAAGCTATTTTTAATGGGTTATTTAATAGGCAGCTTGGCTTGCTGGGTTATTTATACACGCAAGATAAAAGGGAGTGAATTTGCGGGTTACAAATTTAATATTAATTCAATTTAAATTTTTATCCAGGGAACTTTCTTTTTAAGAGAATAATGTTGGGGTAAGGTTTTAATTTGGTGGTGGTCTTGGGGTTGTTTCAAAAATTGGCATTTTATGTTGTGGGTAAAATATCACTTTACGTCTATTTTTAGCTGATACAAGAATTCATGAAACCCAGAAACACGATGCAACTTCAGCACTTAAAAAACCCATTTGCATATTGGGTGATCAAAACATGAAAAAGAAAATAACTTGAATCCTTGATAACAATCGAACCTGACTCACTGCATAAAGCACATCAAAACGACCCAGATTATCAATCTCTCAAGGATCCAAATCTAAAATTGTTCAAACAAATAGATTACATGCCCACAAACAAAACAAATATAACAGCAACATTACATAAAAGCAAAACCCCATATCCCAAAATCAGGAAATAAAAAACGCCCATTTCAATATTGTCAATGAACCAACAAAAACTGCAAAAGATCTAAACTTTATACAGAAAAACATCAAATTTCAGAGTTCAACAGGGGGGACAATGCAGTAGTGAGGGGAAGAAGAAGAGTAAATGGGAAAATGGGTAGAAAAGACATAAGTGTTCGTGATAAATACCTGAAAGAAGAAAATAGGAATGTGGAGGATTTGAATGGAAAAAAAGCTGTTGCAGTTAATAGTAGAAGCAGTAGCAGTAGCTGTGTGAGCAGCATTGATTGTGAGATCCCATCTCAGTAGAAGTCACATCTCTCTAAAAATCTCTGTTGCTCTCTCTCTCTCTCTCTGTCTCTCTCCAATGAGCAGAACCAACTGGTGTGTTGTCTCTACCTGCAAGAGAAGAAGAAAAAAGAAAAGAAAAACGCCAAATCAAGAGAGAAATGGAGGAAGAAATGAAAATCTTACCAATAATAATTAATATTAGTAGTAGCTGAACACAGCCCTCTCACCTTCTCTCGTTTACTACGACTACTCTCTCGTTATCACTCTCTCTAGTGTCTCTGATACAGCTAATTTTCCGCTATCTATTTCATCTCCTTTTACATTACTTCTTTGGCCCACCTGATATCCTTAAACAGTATTTTCGATACGGTAAATGAGCTATCATTTTAATGGTAAAAACTATTTTGGAGAGATAAATTTTTAAAATAGTTCTTTGAATAGTATATTTATAGTATTTTTATTGATATGTGTTTTAATGATAAAAACTATTTTGGAGAACTATTTTTTTTTATTATTTTAAATATAATAAAATTATTTTGTATGTAGTTTAATTATGTCATTGATTATATAATTAATAGGAATAAATTATATAATTAAATGAATGTTTTTAAAAAACTTTACAATAATATAATTATTAATTTTATATATAAATTTTTACTCTCTTGTTAAGTTATTTGTAAATAAAAATAAATATTTTTGATATAATTATATTATTTTTTAATATATATATATATATATATATATAAAAAAAAAAAATGGCTTCAAGGTGAGGTATTTTTTTTAGCTGAATGTCCCAAACTGCTACAAATAGCAGCTCGGGATAGAGATGTCATTTTTACATATGTAAATAGCATTCCCATTATAGCATTAAAATGAAAAAATAAAAAACAAATTATTATTATTTAACTTTTACACACGGGATAGCATCCGCAGATGCCCTTAGTTCAAACTTGAAAGTAATAAACAGGGCAGAGATTTTTACGATAACCACACAGAAACGAAGGAGGGTGTGATTATGAGGTGTAGTTATGGTGATGTCATGATGATGTATTTAGTGTCTGGGCATTATGATTTAAAAAAATTAGTGTGGAAAAATTTAAATTGTTGATTTTAAATTATTTTTATATATATTTTTAGTTCATTCTTTAATATCAAAATTATTTTTTAAAAAATAAAAAATATTATTTTAATATATTTTAAAAATCAATTTCAATCATATGTTGTGTTTAAATTATCAAATGATATTGTGTTTAAAAAGCCATTCTAAAATAATTTAAAATTTGTATTTGTATTTGTATTTGTATTTTAAATTATTTTTTAGAGTATTTTTAATATATTTTGATTTTTTTAAAAAAAATATTTCAATGTAATTTTAAAAGAAAAAAATACTTTAAAAATAACTTTATATACACTTTCAAATAAATCCTTCGCGTTAATTTGTGATAGGTGGCCAGATGTGTTGCAAATGATAAATGATAGACTAATTCACTCAGGAGTGAAAATGTTGATCCTGCAAGTTTCGGGACGAGTCGTATACAGATAATTGAAAAATAAATCTTAAGCTGTCCAAAGCATAGGTGTTAATTTTATGCTGTTCCGGCTGGAATGGCTGAAACATGCCATGCTAGTAAAAAAACTGGAGTAAAATAAGATTAATTTCATCTCGGTTTTTATTTCAGTTTATTTTAGAAATTCTAATCAAATTTCAGCCGGAACATCTTGATTTTATTCCATGTGTGCCATTTCAGCTACATAAAAAAATCATTTTACTTTTTATTTAACTCTTAAACCAACACATATTCTAAATACATCTAATGTCACTGACCTCAGATCATTCTGTATGTGTTGTTTTGCATGTCTTCTTGTTTTAATTTTATAGACACAATTCTTTGACTTGAACTTTATTTATATGATGTGGGATAGGATAACCTTCGGTCCTTCATCATTTAAAGCCACAGGAAGTTAGTAAACTTCTTATTTCAGTGATGTGGGAATGAATTTGTTCGGACAAATATAAACTTATGACTGCAAGCTTGTCCAGCTGGACAAACATGTTATACGTGTGTGTGTGTGTGTGTGTGTATATATATTATAAAAAAATAAAATTATTATATCAATTTTGATTTTATAAAAAATAAAAATTATATATATATTTTTTTGTTTTTTAATTTTTTTCATATATATATATATATATAATTAATTATATGTAAACATTACAACCCCGAAACAGCACGCTAAAATGCTTCAAAACTGGAATATTTTGTTCCAATAAAAAAATTAGAACGATGACCAGAACAATATCGAACAATATCGACAACTATGGTTCAAAAACACTGGTTGTCAAAACAAGGAATTTCATTGTTGATGAATTCCTCTGGATTCTGTGAAACGGAGGATTTCAATTTTACAACGTTTTTGGTTACACGAAAACTTTTTTTATCTAAACCACGAAGTTGTACTTTCACACCATTTTCACATCTATGACAGACCTCCTCTTTCAGCGCTATAACTCGAACTCAAAACTACAAAAACTCAATCTGACTCCAACTTGTAACTCTCCTGAAGGGTTTAAACGAGCTCTACAAATCTCAAACTCAATCCCTCACATTACAATCTCTGGCTTCAAAATGTTCGATGTGATCTCTCTGAGGGGTAAGACAACACCTCCATTGGTGTAAATTTCATCAAAGACTTGGACCTTTTCTCCAAGGATTGTCAAGTTCTCTACACGGGCCCATCTCCCAACAGTGGAGTGCCACCCGATGATACTGCTAGATATACAAGCGTGCTGCTTGATGCAAACTCCACTCATCACAGAGCAATGAGAGAGTCTAACTCCTGGCTCGACAATGCATCCCGGTCCTATTGCAACATCAGGTCCAATCAAACAACCCTCTCCAATCTTGGCGGTCTCATCCACCAAAACATTTCCCACGATATGGGGACCAGTGGCCAACTTAGTTGAGGATTTTTTTCTGAGGGAATCTAGATAGAGTCTGAGGCCTGCAATATAGTCCCTTGGCTGTCCAATGTCCATCCAAAACCCTGGAAGCACCATTGCGTAGAGCTTGTTATCTGCTGCAATTTTTGGGAAGACCTCTTTCTCAATCGAGGTGGGCCTCAGTTCAATTCTATAAATAACAGATGGGTTCAACAGATAAATCCCAGCATTGATTTTGTTACCAACAAATGTTTTTGGTTTTTCCACAAATCTTTCAACTTTTCCTGTGGATTCTTCCATAACCACAACACCATACTTTGATGGCTCATCCACCTACAGTACAAGGCAAAATGGTTTTCAGCATTTTTTACATTAGTTTAGTTCCGCGTCTCCAGGGAAAACTAATGAAAATACACTGATAGCTACCTTGGTCACCATTATGGAAGCCTCTCCACCATGGGCTTTGTGGAAATCTACCATTTGTTTGAGGGGGTATTCGCTGATAACATCACTATTGAGAACAAAAAACGGCTCACCAGAATCATCGATTAGTTTGTCCCTTGCTAAGGCCAAAGGACCAGCAGTGCCGAGTGGCTCAGTCTCTTGTGAGAAAGTGATCTTAATCTCAAGCTTCTTCTCAAATTCCTTCAAGTTTAGCATCACCTGCATGAAAGAGCACAACCACCCCAGGTGGAATATTCTGTTAATTCTTAATAACAGTCGGATAGTGGTAAAAAGGGGATGGGAAGAGAAGCTGCTTGTTCTTACCTCAGGCTGGTAGTTAATAGCCAAAACAACTTCAGTCACTCCAATAGCCTTGAGAGCCTCTATCTGCAAACAATTAGAAAAGATCAGTAACTCGATATAAACATGCATAATCAATTTCCAAATTTAGAAAATGTGCTTGACAGAGCATGGAATTGTTTTGGCCCATATTACATGGGTAAGTGTCTAAATTCTTTTAGCACCTCGGTTTTAAAACAAGCCGTTCTAAATCATGGCAATCAACAGATTATAACAAGTTATTGCACAGAAGAAGCAGTTAAACAGAGAACCAGCATCCAACATGAGTTCAATTATTCTATTATCAACAAAGACAGTGCTCAATAATTTATACCTGATGCAGGATCATAGGTTTGTTGGCAAATTCAACAAGTGGTTTAGGGACACTGAGAGTCAACGGCCTCAGCCGTGTTCCTAACCCTCCAACAAGGATCAGTGCCTTCATTCTGATATTCCTCCTGCCTTTGCTGCAAATTACATGTTCAGAAAGTAAGCAGCTGTCTAGCCAAGAGTAACAGAATAAAATATATGCCTGTTAACTGTGCTGTGGCAAAACTGTCAAGCCTGAACTAATAGGAGCTAAATTAAGCTTGACAGGTTCATCAAGGCAGGAAGAGTACGAAACACAGGTCCATCACAGCAGTCAGAAAAGCAGAGCACACAGAACACAGCTAATAACTTAAACAAGTGTCATGTCAAATGCACTCCAACAAACAGAGTTGCCCAAGTAAATCTTTGTTTTGCCAGTTTACCTGCTTTTTAAAGTGATGATAAGCATGAGTCACTATATTAAGGAGTTTATGACCAGAAGGGGCAAAACAGGATGCGTTTAAAATGAACACATAAGAATAAGAAGCCAGATGCGTTCTTTCATTTGCTCAAACACCCGATGAAGAAAAGGCGCAACATTTTGGTTCTTTATCATAAATGAATGGACACGGTAATGGATTTCCCCCCTACATAATTGGTCAATTTGCAAACGTAGTATCAATCTCTACAGACTTCAAAATAGACTTGCTACTGAACTAAAATAAAAAAAATCTTAACATTCTTTTGATGAAAACCCTGGAATTTTTTTTAAGAAAAAAGTTCTTTCACCATTCAACTCTTCAACAAGCCTGATCTCCACCGATTTGTATGTATCATTGAGTGACAAAGTGGACATCATTTAATCATTTATCCCAAGAAGAACATCAAAAATTTGAATAGGGATCGTCATGATGTCATAAAAACAAAATCTTTCAACGTGATTCGTTCTTGATGAAGTGAATTTTGCATTGAAACGGACCATGCACGTTAAATAGTTCGGAAAAAGGACTCATTTTCACTAAAGCAACGAATCTTGATGTAATAAAAACTGGAGTAATAAATCAATCAATCATAAAAATGGCCTTAAGAAATCAAACAAAACTACAAGAATCAGAATTACAAGTTAACCAATAAAAAAATGAAGGTAAGAAAAAACTAGCAGAAAAACAATAAAAGAAAGTCAGATTCTAGTCAACATTATCCACATTAAGCCTCAAAACGAGAGAAAACAGTAAAACGAATACCTTTGGCCTCGCAAGATCCAGAATCCGAGTCACGAGCAGGTTTCCGGGCAAGCGAGTCAGAATGGCGGGGTGAGGCGGCTAGGGAAGGTTTTGGCTCGCTCGCACGCTATTTTTAACGGTCGTTAACGAGAAGGTGTCCAGGGCAGAGCACGCTATTTTTAATGGGTTATTGAATAGGCAGCCTGGTTTGCGGTGTCATTTATACACGTAAGATAAAACGGAGGGTGTGATAAATAGATGTAGTTATGGTGATGCATGGTGGTGTATTTAGTGTCTGGCACGTGTTCTAAGAACCCCTAACTCCGCCTGAAGTAAAGGGGCGGCATGCCACGTGCGAATTTTTCAAAAAACCTGCTGCTAAAGTTATCTTATCTTATTTACATTGAAAAGAGATATGAAAGGAAGAATGATAGAGTATCTGAAATGCCTAACAAATCTCCTAATTAATTGCAATTACAGCTCCCACCAACACTCAGGTTATCACCTGGAAAAGGCTGCCAGCTATCGCTAATTGCATTGTTTAAGGGAGAAGATTGAAGTGATGAACAATCTCCCTCTTTCATTGACGGTGATATTTTCCAATTCCTCTATTATTTTGCTTACATAACTGCGCGTGATTAACTGAGTATATTATATGGGGCAAAAACTATAATATACACGCGCGCGCGCGTCTAATGGGCCTTGATACAAACTCATCTTGAAATATCTTTTTTAAGAAAATAAAAAACACTTGACTGTGAAAATGGATGGATGTTTACTCAGTGGAGCAATACTGTTCGAGTCAGCTCAGAAAGGTAGACCAATATCACTTCGACGCTTGCCAGGAAGTTGGTGGTGAATAAAAATGAATTGTGTTATTGTTCAAAATATTTTTGAAAAAAATTTAAAAAAAATATTTTTTTATTTTAAATTAAAATATTTACTATTTTTTAGATTATTTTTATATATTGTTATCAAAAATAATTTTTAAAAATTAAAAAAATATTATTTTGATAAATTTTTAAATAAAAAATATTTTCAAACAAACATGTGTTCGAGGGATTGTAATTACATTTATAGAGATTTCTAAGTTACTGGCTCGTCGAGATGAAAGTAAAAATAACAGAGAAGCATTGTTTAAAAAGAAAAGCATTTTCGAAAAATAGTGTGCAAGGACAGACATAACAAATATTATTTAAAAATTACAATTTATTTTTAAAGAATAATTTTCATGTGTAAAATAAAAATCAAGTTATAGATAAATTAGAATAATATCTTGAAAAAATTATAAAACTTGTTATCAAGATCATAAACCTAAAATAAATTCATAAAAAAATATATTACAAAATGATACAGTCATTAAAAAAATAAACAAAAAAATATAATATAAACAGAATTAATTTTTTAAACCCGTAACCCGAGTTATTGAATTAAGTATCGCTAAAAAAACGCGAAATAGTTTTCAAAGAACTGTAATTCAGATTGAAAAAACATGTTTGATACAAGATTATCCAAGAGAACTGTAATTAAATTATTTTCTTATAATAAAACCATACAAGGACACCAAGAATTTCGAAACCATCCACTCTTTGATCAGTGAATCTCTTGATGGATTCTGGGCGAAATCCACAATGAGAAGGCGGACGATTTTCGGGGATGAGATTGTGAGAGAATTTTCACCCACTACAATCACTCAACATGGGCTTAACCCGATCTTCTTCTACTGGAAGCCCGCCCAGACTTCTCAAGCCCAATAAAAATGCGGAGAGATATTGATGGTTCTGACAGCCCATGTCCAAAACAAAAAAGCCACGCCACAATAATATGGACCGGATTCGTAATTTCCTCCTGGTCTTGTAACTAGCCCATAACCGACGTCGCGTAACTGCACTAACAAAACATTATCAAAAACCAAACCCTACTTCCATTTCTCGTACAGACACGGACAAAAGCATCATCTCCAATCGAACCCCGACGGCCACCAGAAAATATCCTCAGCCTTAATCATGTCTGTGGACAAATCAGCGAAGCCAAGCAAGCTGCGTTGGGGTGAGCTAGACGAGGACGATGGCGAAGATCTAGACTTTTTGTTACCTCCCAAACAGGTGATTGGGCCCGATGAGAACGGGATCAAGAAAGTGATCGAGTATAAATTTAACGAGGATGGTAATAAGGTTAAAATTACCACTACAACTCGAGCCCGCAAACTCGCCAAGGCTCGGTTGAGCAAGCGGGCTGTGGAGAGGCGAAACTGGGCCAAGTTTGGAGATGCAGTTCACGAGGAAGTTGGGAGTAGGCTTACTATGGTTTCTACCGAAGAGATCCTGCTTGAAAGACCTAGAGCACCTGGTATTTCTTTCTTTCTTGCAACATTCGTTTTGGTTTTTATGCGTTTTAACTCTACTAGTATCGGTGAAACTTAATTTTTGTTGTACGTCTGATTCATTAAGGATTTGCATGTTTTTTAGTTTTGTTGTGGTTGGCCAATCAGCCAACCGACGTTTTTTTTTTTTTTGCTCTTATTATGAATGTTCAGTAAGCTCACCGAAATTTGAGCTCTGTTGGTGGCATTTTATGGTTATCCGAAGTTCTGGTTTTCTTTTTATGCAAATAATTAATTAACAATAGAGTTCTATTTTGATAGTTCAATCGTTGACGTTCTGTATATAATGTTATCAATCTTTTATTAATGACTTCTCTACATCTGTTTATATTTTATGAAGTTCTGCAAAACTGTTCACTTGGGTTTTTTCATGGAGGATAATGCTGCCTTGAAGCTGTTTATTTTTCTTGATTTTGCCAGTGCACTTCCTTTTACAAGCTGTGGGGTTTGAATTCTCTGCAAAGAGGCAGTGGATCTATTGCTGTTCCGATTCCTCTCCCTGAGAATATGTGTTTTTTATTGTCTATATATTACGTTTCTAGCTGGATGCCCCGGAACTGAAATTGGCTCTCTGCCTGTTAATGTTATTAATGCTTTTTGCCTAGTATTATGCAACCCTTATGCATGTCATAGTAACTTTTAGTTGCAAACCAAAATCATTGATAGTCTTCCACATGTTTTACCAAGTGATGGTTATGTTTGGAGAATTCTCATGTATTATTCTTAGGTTCTTCTAGAGTATATCTGAAAGTGTTTTTTGTCAATGACTTTGTTTTTACGGGTTGGTTGGTTTTCCATTTTGGTAATGCATTGGCATGTCAACAGGTACAAAAGCAGAAGAAGCGAAGATAGCTGGAGATAACTTGGCCCAGTTAGGTAAAGGCGGGGCTGTTCTCATGGTTTGTAGAAGTTGTGGTAAGAAAGGTGATCACTGGACATCACGATGCCCATACAAGGATCTTGCTCATCCGACAGAAACCTTCATAGATAAACCTGCTGCAACAGAGACAGCCATGGCTGCCTCTGGAGCCGCCAAGGGTGCTTATGTCCCACCAAGCATGAGGGCTGGTGCCGAGAGAACTGGTGGATCAGATATGAGGCGCAGGAATGAAGAAAATTCAGTTAGGGTTACCAATTTATCAGAGGACACCAGGGAGCCTGACTTGCATGAACTATTCCGCACATTTGGTCCTGTGAGTCGTGTTTATGTTGCTATTGATCAGAAGACTGGTGTCAGCAGGGGCTTTGGTTTTGTGAACTTTGTAAACAAGGAAGATGCTGAGAGGGCAATAAACAAGCTCAATGGCTATGGTTATGACAATCTAATCCTTCGAGTTGAATGGGCCACGCCCAGATCAAACTAGATTGTTTAGAATGTCTATGCTCCTGTGAAGCATGGTTCCGGGCTTCCTAATATTGTCTGCCTGAAGAGTGTTTCTTGTTCTCCATCAACCGTGGGATTTTATTATCAGATAAGAGTCGTTTAATGTTCATGACTGGATTTTGATGTTCTCTTTGCTATTATCCATCAACCGTGAACTACTTTATAAAGTTCTGAAGAGTAAATTTTTGAACAAAATGCTGACTAAATTGTCCATTTTATTCCTGTTTATCAAAAGTTTGATGTCATCATACAGATACTCAATGATAAATGGGAAATAAGATCAGCAAACTGGGCATCAAGAAGCTGAAATGCAATGAACTAAAATTTGATGAAATTGTCTGCTACTGTGCTAAATGTTTTGCAATCTTATCGACAGGAGAAACTTCTCTGCGGGATTGAAATTCTGAAGCTCTTTATGGCAGGAGAAACTAAATCCCCCGGAGGATGCAAGGATATTAACATCAACCTCATACCTGGCCAAATATATTGTTAGAACATTTTGAAGACCCATTACTTAAGAAAGAAGTTGAACTCCAAGAGAAATTCTATCGTGCTGGTTATCGATGAACAGAAGGCTAAGAGAAAAAAGTAGCTTCGCAGGATTCAATCTAAATAAGGATCTCACTAGACACTACAATCTAAAACGGGGTTGACGGCGGTGTCTTGTATTGTGGTTAAAGATATTTGTTTTCAATGATTTTCGCACAAAAAAACCAATCCATGTTTTTTCAAAAAAAAAAAACTTAACAGCACTTGAATCACAATGCAAAATAGTGATCAATGAGATCATGCAGTGTTTCGGAGTTGGTGATCCATTTTCAGTTTTTTGTTTTCTAAATAACATGTATGAATGTTCATGATCACTTCTTAATATAGATTGCATCCATTATACATAAAGGGCAAAGCGCCAAGCAAACTCAAGCTAGGTATAATAAATATTAGTTCCACAAGCACATTATATTCTTATCATTCAAATCATCAATCCCCATACGAAAGACCCAAACCTGTCTTCAAATGTTCTCTGCATATTGCATGCTAGTTTTCGACCTCCCTTGCTGTTGCGATAGTCGTAATGTACTCAATTTCCTCAACAACTTCTTTCATGGAAGGCCTATTCTGTCTTTTTTCCTCTATACAACTCAAAGCCAGAAATGCCAATGCCTTCACGGTCTCAAGCTGCAGAGTGCCCGCCTTCATCTTTAGCATTGGGTCTATCACGTCCATTAGCTTTTCCTCTTCCACCATCCTCTGCACATAAACTGCCAAGTTTATATCATCTTCCGGTCTAGTGAAATCTATTGCCTTCTGAGAAGTCAACAGCTCCAGCAACACAACCCCATAACTATAAACATCGCTCTTATCAGTCAGCTGATATTTCCTGTAATACTCTGGATCGAGATATCCTAGAGTGCCTTGGGCACAGGTTGATATGTGACTCAAATCACTATGAGCTAACCTTGACAAACCGAAATCCGAAACTTTGGCATTCAATTTCTCATCGAGAAGTATATTGCTTGACTTGACGTCTCGATGATATATTGGAGGAACAGCTGAGAAATGCAAGTAAGCAAGACCATCAGCAGTATCATGAGCAATTTGGAGGCGATGTAACCAAGACAGTTGGCTTTTTCCATCAGGTTTTAGACCTTGTAGACGATCAAGAAGATTTCCATTTTCAATGTACTCATAAACGAGTATAGGCTGCTGAAGCTCCACACAGCAACCAAGCAAGCATACAAGGCTTTTATGATTGACTTGGCATAGAATTCGGACCTCATTGAGCACCTGGTCAGTTCCCTTGGTGTTTCCAAGCTTGGCACACTTGACAGCCACTACTGTCCCATCATCAAGAATGCCTTTATAAACTTCACCATAGCCACCGGCTCCTAATAGGCGGTCTTTTGAAAAACTGTTTGTAGCTTTCTTTATCTGTTTGCCTGTGAAGATTTTTGCTGCTCTGCTTCCACCGGCGCTCAGGATTTCTTCACGTTCTCTAGCCAGGCGTTCCTGTGCTTTTTTGATCCGCCTGCGGCGTTTGTAGAACAGGACAGAAATGACGATTACCAAAAGAGACAAACCAATCCCAGACGTTATACCTATAGAATTTTTTGCGTTTGTTAGACATTAACAACAGAGAATACTCTGGAGCTCTATAATATAAAGAATCCTCAGCAAAAGCAATTAGCAATTACAGAACAGACAAATGAAACAAAAAAAAATAGTGTCCTGAGGTCTTCTTCATCTCCCTACTATGGTTCGGTGTCTCCCACCCTGATACACAGGAAGACATGTCTCAAATTGGGACCTGTATGGATTCTTTATGCCATACAAGCAGCGTTTCAGAACCTTTGTCCATCGATGTGTTGATGTTTTGCATCAATCTAAGCCCCATTGTCATTTCCTTAATATTTTACAGCTTAAGATTTTATTTGTGCTCAACTGCCTTATAAATTGTTACGAGGGTGGCAAGTATGGCAACGTATTATGTCAACATTTGACGAAAAAGAGAAGGGGTTGATATCCTGCACGTCAAATGCTAAAAGAGTTCACGGGATGGCAACTATTCCTTTCTAAAATTTTCCATCTTGCTTCTAGAATGTCAACACCGCCCCTGGCGACACGTACTGTCAGGACTGCAAACCAATGGGCTGTTTTTGACTTTTGAACCCGCTAACAACACTGTTTTTTATATATATAATTTCTTATAACCTAATAAAACATTTTAGTAGTTAGGACTGGGAGCATTGTCCAATCCAAGTGAGGGTCAATTTGCGGTTGAGGTAGTTTTTGAAAATATTTTTTATGTCAAAATATATTAAAATAATATTTTTTTTATTTTTTAAAAATTATTTTTGATATCAGTACATCAAAATGATCTAAAAACACCAAACCGCTAGTTTTTAAAATAAAAAAAAAAAGGGAAAAAGCACCAAACCGCCGGTTTAGCCGCCCTCCCAAACAGGCTCTTAGTCAAATGAAAAAATCGAATCACGAAAAGAAAACTAAGAAAATGTTAAAAGAAGTTTTCCTTTTTCCTGATTAAATGGCTGGTTGTGTTAGGTTAGCTTATCAATCAGGAAAAGAGAGGAAGAGGAAAAGAAAAATAGCTCCCATGGCAATAGTTAAAATCATGGTCAAAACAGGTAGCAAGTGGTTTTACCAGTTCATGACTTGTGGACTCCTTGTTAAAAATATGAAATTTTAGTTAAACCCTGCCCCGATGGTGCAAATCAGCAGTTGAGATAATTACAGTAACTAGTCAAACATCTTGAATAATGATACCAGTGATTGAAGGGTGAAAACTCTATTCTAGAAAAGTACCAGCAATGACGGCAGTCTTTTTTGATCCACCGCAACTCCCATCATTTTGACACGTAGCATCTGCACAAAATTCCAAATTACACATCTCAACCAATCAAAGCAAAAAATAAAAATCAACTTGTCTAAAGTAGAACTAGCTAGGGGTTCTACGGTCCCATAACACAGTCCGATATGACTACAAGGTCCAGGCAAACTTACAATGAGCACAAATTCCTTGAATCGGATCCCAGTGAAGTCCACCTGTACAGTAACACCTCCTCACCCCACTCAAATTTGCAACGGGCCCACAAGTGGAATTTCCGTCACAGTCAGCCTGAGACCCACAAACCGGTTCCTGAGGCAGCACCCACTCGATTGCTAATCCCGGGTCAGACCACTTATCCACGGGCAAAACCGAGTCCAAATCAACAAAACTAGTGTAAGCCCGGCACCCAGTGTCTCTTACCCTTATTCTATGCGCCGTCGATGACCCGCCTGCCTTGAAAGTACAGCAAATAGAAGCAGCTTGACAAGGAGCCTCCCCTTTGGTACTATTAACGTACACGTGACACAAACTGGTTGAGGTACAATTCAATGGTGATCTAAGCAGCGACTCCGTACAGTTCAAAAACATGATGGTGTTATCACTTGTGATGTTAAAAGGTAGGCTCTCGTTTAACCAGATACCTTCGTGGATGTAATCAGATGTGACACATGTGTTTGGTAAGAGACTGGCTGGTTGAATCACTAGCCGTTGGATGGATGGATTTATGGACATGATCTGATAAGAGCTGTTGAGTGTATCAAACAAGAGGGTGCCTGAATTGCACCTGATCTTGTATTGTGGATCCCCACATGTGGGCGCAGTGCTGAAGGGGTAGGGGACAGGGGTGGTGCCACAGTTGGGGCAGTTTTTGGCTGAGAAAGTGCACATGGCGCATCTTAGGAGCAGGACCGCCGTGAGGAGGAGGCGATTTTGTGGTGGTTTCATTGTGTGGGGGGTGACACAGAGGGAAACTGGGTTTCAAGGTTTTTTTTGTGTTTTTGTTGGTGTATGGTGATGAACATGATTCAAATATGATAATTTATTTTGGACTGGATTTCGTGGCAGATTCTTGGTGGACTTTTAAGTTCGTATTTTAATATTGTGATGCTTGTCCTTTTTATTTTACAAAATAAGTAGACCGGCCGTTGTCTTTATGTAATACGTTTGACAATTGACTGACAGTTTCATTAGTTGACTTTTTTTGTATTATTAGATAGATTTTTTTAATATTTGTTACTTATATATAAAAAAAACTAAATGGTTTGTTTTTTACTATTTAAAAATAATTGTTTTATGATTTCTGGATTAAAGTAGTGATTTTTTTAGAGTTTTCAATTTAACACTTAAACTCTTTCTACATGATTTAGTTTTTTCAATCATTTAATTGTTGCATATTTTTCTAAAAGATGATCGAATCAAAAGTCAAATGACTAAAGTATAAAAAACCATATAAAATAAATGGTCCTAATGTTGTTTAAAAAGTACATTTGAGTCCTTTATTCTTTCTAGATACTAGGTGACCAATCCTTCTAATCCTAAAAATATTAATTTTAACATTAAAATTTATTATCATTATTTCAGTTCTAATTAGGTAACACGAGGAAGAATACGTTAAAGATAACTTCTTAAAATATTTTAAAAAAATAGCAGTAAAACCGTGATACCAAAATAGTCGATTAGAAAGTGGATAGCCGCGGATTTCTTTTAAAATCTCACGCACAGGTTGCTGCTGTTATAAGAACAACATCTCGAAGCCCAGATAATTCAAAAAGGCGATGGCTGAACACCTTGAGCTCGCAATTTAGAAGATGATGCACAACTCCTTTCACAGTGGTCCACGGGACTAGAGGTTTTCCATGGTTAAGACAGCTTTATCGTATATGCTTTGGGATTAAAATGTAAAATTAGGTTAAAGCGTGCCCTACCCTTGATTCTCTACCCAGTTCCCTGTCCTCCATGACCAGGATGGGAGAGAAAAAAACTCGAAAGAAGGAGCGTCACTACAGCCAGCAAACCCCATCAGCTGACGACATTAATATAAGAATCTTTTAGCTCAATCCTGCAGAAAATGTTGCCACTTGCCCTACATAATTTTCAATCTTGACTTTGCTTAGCATTTACAGAAAGGAAAGGACCCCACACTGAAACTTGATCGAGTCAATGCTATACCGGCTGCCAGGCTCATCTACTTCAAATTATTGGATTGAAAAAAATACAATTAAACCAGGTTAAGTTATGGATTAGGATGATTACATGTACTTTTAGTTCATAGCTTGATTATTTTGTTAAATAAACAGATTTTTTTTTGTTGTTGTTGATGATGAATTAAAAAATATCATGTAATGAAAAAGTTAGTGTTGATTTTGATTAAATTAAGAATTATGCTGAATTATGTTAAAGAATAATATAAATCATATTATGAGGCCTCACTTATTTAAGTTTAAGCTCAGATACAAATGGTTTTTTAACATGGTATCTGAGCCTTATTGGTTCAACGGTCACGAGCTTGAATCTTACCACCCCTATTCTATTTGATAAAAATCAAGCACAAAGTAATATGGACATGTGTAAGTTTTAAGTCCAAAGGGTTTTCATTTCAGGGGGAATGTTAGAAAATAATATTAATCATATTTTGGAACTTCACTTACAAAGTTAAACTTTTAGGTGAGATAATTCCTTAACAAATTACATATAAAATAATAATTCTAGTTATGAATTGAGATATAATTTTAGTATGGTTATGGAATTTGATAAATATAAGTGTTTGCTGATTAACTTGATAAATGTAAGTATTTGATGATTAATTCAAGTTTTATTAAAAATTGATGTACTTTGATTAATCTCAGGATATTAATAAATTAAAATTGTGTATTATTATATTGCTTGATAATATGTTCGATAATGTAGGAATATTAAGTTTCTATGGTGATATCACTGTCAATGTCGACAATGATATTACTTATAATGGAGAAATCCACGAGTTCATAATTGTTATATCAAACATGTCCTTTAATAACTTATTAAAAATGTTATGCGATCGATTTTGATGGAATATATTTGAAATAAAAATTATAATTACTTTAAATATGATACAAACTATAATTAGTCAAGTTTGTTATATCGATGTATCGATGTATAATGATAAAAATATGAATTCACTATTTGAAATTAAGAGGATTAATATTTTAAAGTTAAACGAGGAAATTCTTATGGTATAATGTTTACCTAAAATCTAACTCTTAAAGAACCATACAATCATCATATGTAGCTGCTTTGTTTTGGTTGGGAGGTGATGCTAGTAGATAAGTGTCAGTGCAATATCTTTATTTGATATATAATATAGTTTAAGAAACTTCTAGTATATGACGTTACCAAAAAAATATGCAAAAACTAGTGGCATCAATGAAGTACCTTGTATTTGTGGCAAATAATAATTATATCATCGATCGCACTTTATAAAACTTAGACTCTGTATAATTTATTGATGATTTATATTTCATCCTGTCATACAAAAATGCTCATAGTTCTTATTTTCAACTCCTCCCTCACATGTTACTATGACCTGTATATATTGTTTAAAATGTGCATGAATGTCCACTTAGATGGAGGATGAATAAAGTTTTAAGGAAATCCACTTGTTTATATATTAAGATCGGTTTTAGAGATGGACATTCATTGAACATACATGACATATACAGTCAAAAGGGTTTGTAATAAAATAAACTTATGAAACTAGATAATATTCTTTTCTATATGTTTAAATTATTTTAACTTCAATTATTATTTTTAATTTACTATATATAGTAATTATATTTCAAATGCTAATAATATTTTCTTATAAAACTTCTAGTTAGATATGGCTTTGGTTAGAGGAGGTTCAACGTCTTCTAATAGTACTAATAGGAAAGGTCATCATGTTATCGATGCAAGTTATGATGATAGGACATTGTTCCAATGAATGATATATGAAGTAGAGGGATCAAAAATATATTTTAGTTATAATTTCTAATTATAACATTTTTAATTGATGATTTAACTATATTGTTTGATTTTCAGGACATTGATCCATGACACCTACATAACACAAATTGACAGATTTGAGTGAGTGTATACATTTGTATGTTATTGAGACTATTAATTTATGAGACAAGTAAATTGGGTCACATACATCTTGACAATGCATTGATTGCAACATTAGTTAGAGTGATAAAGACCGAGATGCACACCCTTCATCCATGTATTAGTGAGATAATACCAAAATAAAAAACAACCATAATCATTTATGAAGGTTTCATTGATATGTATTATAGCTAATATTACACTCAATTTATATCGCAGTAGATTTCAAGAGGTTGGGAAGGTTGAGTATCTTGAAGCAATATTAACAAAAAATAAGATTACTTATCGTGGGAGTGTTAGGGATGGTGGTTGATCCATGAGCATCCTAGGGTCGTTCACAAGTGCCTCAAGCATGTTCACGAATGATCGAGGTCTATCCATGAGCTGAGATGATATTGATCTTTCTTACACGCATGGATATTACAGATTAATCCTCGAGTTGAACATGTTGAGGTAATTGTTTTAAACTCATACACAAGTGCTCCCATATGTCCATAAGTGCTCTAGACCTTTCTATGAGCTGAGAAAATTATTAGATATAGTTACACATTATTATATGCTATGAGAATTATGAATAAATATATAGTTACTTTAGATTTTAATAAAATATCATGTTGTGTTAATCCTCAATCTACATTTGTTATTTAAAATTAAATATGTCATGTGTTATTTATTTGTGATTATGTGAATGGTGGTTCGTTTTGGACGGGAAGGTAATGGTATAATAGACAACTTCAGGATGTCCTTGTTAGAGAAGTCGTAAATAGCATTTGCGATATGTGAGTACACATGTTGAAATTAGCATATGTGACTTACATGTTGCAAATGTCAATCGCAATCCTCTACTGTATGTTATATTCTTAATTATTTTTTACACTTACTTTATTTTACAAAATAACTTTTATAAACGTGATGACTTGCCAAATCACTCTAAATACTTGTCATGACGCCAGCACCTGCTATTTGCCAACAAACCTTCAATTAATATTCACCCTGAAGCTTGCAAAGTATTTCGTTCATTTGTTGTTAAATAAATGGGGTTCACTTTTAAAGCTTTTATTCAGTGCTTTTGTATTTTTAGCAAGTCAGGAAGAGCTTAAGATTAGGACGTTTCATCAGTCTCCATCCCCATGGGAACCTTTTCAAGCCTGGTGTCCATGTTCAGATTTTACATCTCAAAACGAAAATGCAAACTGACTCTTCTAAGAAAAGTAACCCTCAACGATACAATTACGGGCAGATTCATGGACCCACTTAAGATCACCAGAAAATGAAATGCTGCAACTCGTTCATTTCTGGGTATCCAAAAGGCACTTCTTTTCGCTTTCCTCAAGCGCGGCGTGAAACCATAACATGCGCGAAGCACACTAGCAAGTGAAACCATTAAGTTAACAGACTCCATTACACTTTTTACACATCAATAGTTGACTTTTCATGGCATTGAGTACAGCATGTGTTCAAATACTACTAAATCAAATATACACAACGGGCCTAGCTAGAAGCGTTGTATCATTGTAATAGTTTAAAAAGATGGAACTAACTGTGGTGAACCTGAGCCACGAAAGAATGAGGACGAACACGTGTAAGCATACAAGCTAGCGCAAGTAGCTATACAGGGATCTTAATGATATGTCAGCGGTCATACTTCTTACCTAACAAAACTGTACCAAGGCAAGGCAGAGTCAGACACTTAGGTGAGTGACTCGGCCAGAAGTAGGGTGTGCCACCAGCCACATGCTACTTTTTGAGGGACACAGCCATCAATGGTAACTTGAGAAGGAACATTGCGGTCAATCACATCACCCAAGCCAAGCTGTTTCAAATTATCAAAATCATATATGTCCTCAAATTGGAAGACATAAACACTGGACCATAATGATGTGAACCTGAATTCCATATCAATTATGGTGCATGGCAAACATTATAAACAACAGCGGAGGCTTATTTAGCTAGATATGAATCACAGAAATGAAATTATTCCGATGTCATTCGAGATGCTAGCAAAATAGATGATTGATTGGGATAAAGCATAAGTACCTGGCCATACTTGTTCCAGCCCCAACAGAACACTTTTCCATCCTCTTCGAGAAACAAAAGGAGAAAGTCAGGCTTCATAGTTATGTAGCATACACGTCCAACATAATTCCAAGAACATGCATATGGATAACAAATCTAGAAAATATTGTAGTAGTAATTAACAGAATGGTGAATATATAATTATTAAATAGTTGTAAGAGATACTACATTTGACACTCGAAATTTTCCTTCCCGCCAATTTAACCAAGGTTGTAACTTGATTAACCAATGTTTGCGCTATTTTTTACATGCACCAATAATTGCCACATCTCATACACCACTAAACAATCTTTTAATTGACTGGTTCCTGATCAGTTATTTATTATGTTTTTACAAAACAAAATAATCTCATCTTTGGTGACAGGCTAAAAACCTATGTTTTCATTGGCTATTTGTTTATAAATTTCAGAGTAGTCCTTTTATTTTTTCCATCTAACCATCACATTTATGTTTTTAGGATTTAGATAAGCATTCAGATTTTGTTTCACCCAGCCAAAACATTAAAAGCCATTCTGTTACCAACAAGATCAAAGAACGTCCACAGGTGAAAATAGAATGGCGTATTTGTTGTTTAACACCAAACAGGGAAATGAGGAGGCCTAAAATAAACACATACCTGTAATTATAGTACTGTGGCGAGCCCCACAAGAAACGGTTTTTGCATGTATATTTTCCAAGCTTGGAGCTTCCAAGAGTCTGGGGAGAGTCTGATTTAAAATTCAATAAACTGTAAAGTTAACCACAGAAAATTCTTCAAGATAAAAACATTTGCTAACATAGTAGCTATGTTTGAGGTGTCAGAGGCCAGTGACATTGATGATGATCAAGGTACAGTGCAGTACCCGTGCTTACATCTTTTAATGCCCAAACTGAAATTTCAAAACTCCAGAACCTACACACCCCAGTATTCTAGCAGCAACGGAGAATTAGCAATGGAGAATAATCAATGACCTTTCCTTTTTAAGCAACAAATTTCCCCCCCTTTTTTTTATGAAATGCTAAATGCAATTGGACTAGACTTCCCTTGAGATCTTATTATATGCACACCGTCTTGTCATATCAAAAATCAGTATTTCCATTTACTATCTTGCAGTCAAGGGAAAGAGGAATTTTGAGTAACTCAGTTATATTTTGTAATGTACCTCTGCTTGGTCACCACCAGTTCCCAACTGTCCAAACTGATTCCCACCAAATGTGTAGAGATCGCCATCAGCAGAAACACAGACGGTATGCCATAGACCTGCAGCAACTCCTTCTATCCTAATTCCCAGTAAGGAAGATACACAAGTAGGGCTTAACTCATCATCCGTGCTTCCTTGACCACACTTGAAAAAACAATATAACAACAGATTTCATTCCATTAACCGTGATAAGCCAAAGCAAGCACCGATAAAATTAATCACAAGAAAAATATATAAATAATAGTGCTGGAAAAAGAAAGAGTAAATAGATAATCCCTTGTTCGAGTGGACCTCATTTACAACACCTGCATTTCTTTCTCCACCATTATCTACATTACCTACATGTCAATTTTGAAGAATGGTAATGCTGGAAACTGTCACCCCCAGATTAAACTTTTGAACTGTTAGTTTAAGAAGAAAAGCATGGTTCAACAAAACATGATCCAGGACCCTTTAGTTACACAATCTTGACAGCACAACCAATGAACTTCAGAATCTAGAAACTGAATGGGAAGAAACACTATAGGTTAATAATTCAAGATTGGACAAAACAGTTTGTAATTTAGATCCACTGCAACTTTGCAATCAGCTACACTATCGAGACATGAATAATTATATCCACCATAAACATGTACCTTCATTGCTTCAAGACATGAATTCTTTACTTGTAATTGAGGGAATACTTTCAAGTTTGATTTGCAACCAATGTGCAAGAACTTAAGCTTATACAAAGCACGAAGGTTCTAAAAGCATATGGCAAGTACACACGGATGAATGGTGTTTGCTAGCATGCACAGTTTTTATTGCATTTGACGCAGAATTTGCTCAAATTCTTCCATGATGATTCTAAAATCTGACGATTTTTATAATGTGAGGACTTCAAAGAAGAAACTGCTGAAAACAGTGAACCTTCCATGATGATTCTTAAAGTCTGATGATTTTAACAACGTGAGGACTTAAAAGAAGAATCTGCTGGAATAGTGAACCTCCTAGTTATTCAAAGGTGCATCACTGGTGATAAAATTTTGAGCTCTCAAAATATAAAAGCTAAATTGGATGTGCGTCCACTCTTTCCTCGGGTGGTGCTATATCATAATTCGACAATTGTCCAATATGTATCTGCAGTTGCTCATAAGGGGTGTCCCACACAATGAAAAGATTGCATCATAAACAGTAATAACAAAGGTAGGCCGATTCTCATGGCATCAAAAGTATTTTTTACTGGCCAAGATGTTAGAAAGTAAGTCATACAAATGAGGTTCGAAAGTCAAGAAACAGACCCAGCGTTTGATAATCGAGAGGTTAAAACAGATGCATAGGAGTTCATCCAATCAGGACTTAATCCACAAGAGTTTGCCTGAATGAGACTTACACAAACAAAAGACAAGCACTTAATGATTTGTGTTTTTACAAAATATTATTTACCGATGCTAATTCTTTGCAGTAACCAAATTCAAATAAACAATCAGATCAAGTCCATATTTGCTGAAACACATAACAAGGTAATGTAAATAAACAGCCAGATCAAGTCCATATTCGCTGAAACAATTAGCTAGGTGACGTGAATAAACAGTCGGATCAAGTCCATATTCGCTGAAACACATAGCTAGGTAATGTATGAATACTGAAAAATGAATTTTTCAAATGAAAAAAAGCGTGGACCAGGTCACACATAGCACAAAAAAATTACTTTCAGAAAACAGAATACCCCAGGAGAGATTCATTGACTGCCAAGCATCTACTAGACCAAAGTACCTGTCCATAAAGTCCCCATCCAAAAGTAAGTAATGATCCAGCATCTGTAACAAGTTTGAAGCCATCAGTATCAATTAATACATGTGAAGGTCATTAAACACAAAAAAGGAAGAGAATAAAGGGAAAACAGGTATGCATTTTTCATGCAGTCAACTCATGCTGTTCAAAACTTGCAGTCTAGGTCAAAAATCTTGTTGTTAGACATCCTGATACAATCAAACCAACTGCAGTGCTCAAATGCTCCTAAAGCATGTTACTTGTTCATTGGGTAACAAATTCAACATGGCAGTACAATCATCGAAAAAGAACATCATCATTCAATCATACCCGTGATTACTGCACTGTGTCGACCTCCACAAGCTATCACTTTAATGTAAGTTCCAGGAACTCTAAAACCCTGTCCCTCTGAGGTCATGCCTCCCTGAGAAAGCACTGCAGCTCTCTCATTTCCATAAGAAGAATCAATGCAAGGTATGGGATGAGGAGAGGACACCATCCGTATTCGGGAGCCCAAACCAAGCTGCCCTTCACCACCATAGCCCCAGCCCCACACCTGTCCTGTATCTGAAACTTCAGGGAAATTAGGATACATCAAGCGTCTTGCTTAGTTGCTTTACATAAAAGATTGTCCATAGCTTCAGACTTCATACTGCCTATCATTTTGTTACCATGATTTCCTTGAATAGAGAACTACACATGAAAATACTGAGTCAGCACAGCACTGTCCCAGGAGAGGACCTACCTGACAATGCTAAAGTGTGGCGCCCGCCAGCAGAAACAGTGGCAATCCTCACTCCTGGGTTAAGTGTTACTAGGCATGGGAAAGCTGAGAGTGTTTCATCACCAGAGGATGAACTTTCAGCTGCTTGTTTTGCTGATGACATTCTACGCCTCTTTGTACTTTCATCTTTACTTCCTCTGCCATCAAGCCCAGACAAAGTTCCACTTCCACCACTGGACCTCGAACCTTGAGAGCGAGGGCTGCCTGCAAATGATCACCATTCCCACATTAACCTATTAAGAGTAAATTACTTGCTGCACTGTGTTTGAAGAGGTAGCCAGATGGAAAGTACCTTGCTCTGTAAAAAACAGATTCTTCCTTTCAAACAAATCCTTCTCTAATCCTCCCGTCCCTGATAGATGACTAAAGACTTTCCCTGAGGGAATACATTCTTTCCATCCCCATGTATAGACTTCTCCATTGTCTGTGCTTGAGAAATCAAAAAACGCTTATTCAGTTTAGGCAAAGTAATATGATGCATAATGAATTATTTATCAAAGCAAGACTTCAACAGTGCCCTTGCATGTACAGTCATTTACCTGTAGCTGCTACACAATGCGCCCAACCAGCCGCAGCTTTTACAATGGAAACCTCTGGTGGGAGAGGGAAAGCCTCGGGAGTTTCCTTAAACAAAAAATATAATTAAAATTGTTTTGTTAGCTCTAAAAGCATATAAAATTAATCAACACGTACGGAATGAAGTTGAAGTGTTTTATGGTGCAGCACTACCCCATGCTTCCCGGACGTGACATAGCTTTGACCTAAATCATCTGTTGAGCCCCAGGTAATCAGCTTTCCTGACTCTAATTAAACAACAACCATGATTAATAACACTGCTATTTTCTAAATCAAGTAGAAAAATAAATTGAATGGAATGGAATGATGCTTGTATTTGTTTTGAAGGGAAGCAAGAAAATGTAAAGTTACGCGCATCCATAAATCTTATTATAAGCACTATCTCAAGCTAAGCTTCGATTAAGAGGAAAGCAAGAAGGGGCCAAGAAGAAATGAAAGTTACTTCAAATGACAACTGAAGGCAAATTACAGCAAGAAAACAATTCTAGCGTCTAAACGGTGTCAAATTGTTGAAATAAGAAAGGGGGCAAAAAAAAAAAAGGCTTGCATCCAAGAAAAACTGAATTTCCTTTCTTCAACGTGAAAATTAAATACTGTTGCATTGAAAACTAAAATTAAAAAGAAAAGCGATCCCAAAAATTTAAATGTCAGGAGCAAATGAATTTAAACTTGAAATTGTCTAAAAAGAAAATTGCAGTTTAACAACTGAAAGAAATTAAACAGCTACTTGAGAGAAAAATAAATAATAGAAAAGCAAAAAGGAGGGCTTGAACCAAGCAAAGAAAAAAAAAGCCCCACTTAACTACCTTCATTAACCCCATTTTAGCCCAGTTAAGCTCATCACCAGAACCAAAATAGAATAAAAACAAACGGGTAAAAAAAACTCACTATCTCTCCCTTTCCCACGTTTTCTCGGCAAAAAAACAGAATGAAAATCAAATGTACTGGAAAACCCTCCATTTTTCCATCAAAACCCAAGTTAATGTCATTCCCGTATATTATCTCTGAGCCACCCAAGAAAAAAATAAAAGAAAATCGAAAGAGAAAAGAGAAATCACCAGAAATGGACATGGCAAAACCGCAACCGCCGCCACAAACATCCTTCCACGCATACACTGTAGACCTAACAGCAAGGGGAGACAAAATCGGCGACCTTTGTGGCAAAGCACCAGGTAAATATCCCCACATATACACCAATCTCGCATCATGCACATCCATGTTCACTACCCCCTCTTCCATTACCTCCCCATTCATTCTTCAATATATTTTTATATTTAGAAGAAAAGAAAAATCACCACTCGCAAAAAAAAAAAATATCGGAAAATTTTTCTTTCCAATACCCGCTGCTGTTTTTTCTGTTAGTTTTTCTTACCTTTTAATTTATTTATTTTGGGACGAAACTTTGGGGGTTCTGTGCGTGCTTTTTTGGCAAGTAATGGAGAGAGTAGAAATGGTGGCAATAAAAGGAGCGTATCATTTTCAACAAAACAGAAGGTGCCACCTAGGATTCTCACGTGGGTTGAATGTACAGGTGGATAGATATGAGCCGCTAGATTGATCAGTTAATTCTAGTCAGGAACTCTCGGAAGTTTCTGGAAAGCCGGGCCTCTTTTTAGGAAAAAAAAAGAAATACTAAGAGATGGCGTGAAGTAGTTGTTAGCGTGTGACACATGCTTGCTGCCTATGAGGAGTCAAATCATTACTTTCTTACACGGGTCGGGTCACTAGTGAGGGGATGTCTGTGGAAGGGTCATGCCATGTCATTTGTCGGGAGATAATAAAAATAAAGGCAGGTTAAAAAAAAAATACAAAAATTATTATCGTGATTGTATATATTTTTATTTTTGTGTGTATGCTTGTCTATCATATGTTATTATTTTTAATATCGTTCAATACTTTTAGGGTTAACATTAGTTTTTAATGGTTGCGTGTGATTCCAAAGTTTACATGCCAAATAAAAGTATTTTAACCATATTTTATTTTGTAAATTTTAAATTTTTTATGTTAGAGTCACAATTCTATAATTTCTATTAATGAAGTTATTTTTTTAAATAATTTATTATGAATATATTAAAATAATATATATATAAAAAAATTAACATGTTCGTGTGTGTGTAGTTACATCAATTATATTTCCAAGTGCATTACATGTTTTATAGATTAACAATATGATTAGCATAGTACCAAGAGAATTTCCATACACAGACAAGTTAAGTGACCACAAGTCTGCAGCACTTTTTTTTTCTCTTTTATTTTTTTTCTGGTGACCAGAGCTCAGGAGCTCCATCCCATGACCCATGAAAAAAGCACGCTGCTATACAAGAAAAAAATGTGTTTTGTGCGAGCACGGTATTGGCTTAATAGTCACAATAGGGCTTGTCTTCCTCTTATATGTTCGAGCCTTATTTATTAAATTTATAAAATATTTAACGGGTCTAAAAATTAATTATAATATATAAACTAGTCTGAACACTCTAATTAAAAAAAAATTGTAACTAAGAAAATATAATTATATTATTCAAGTTTTAGTTTTTTTTTATAAAAAAAATTATTAGCTTGAGTTTCATAAACCTTAAAGTTACAGGAGATATATATAATTATTAATTTTATGGATTATAAGATTAGTTGATACAATTACAAGGTGACATAGATTACCCATACTATTCAGGATATCTATATTATTCATGTTTTAATTTCATAGTATATAAGATTAGTTAATATAAATTGACTTGGATATCTATATCATTTAGGTTTTTATTTATTCTAGAGAATATCAATTCGAGTTTCACAAGTTTTAAAGTTATAAAAAAATCATATAATTATTAATTTTACAAAATTTAAGATCATTTATATAATTATTAATTTTATAGGATATAAGATTAATCGATACAAGCTAATCTGGATACTTACATAAATTCAAAAAAAAAAAGTTTTTTGTGGAAGCATTAATTCTGCCGTTACTGTCTGGAATAATTTACACGATAGGCTAAACATGTGTGTGTGCTTGATGGCACATACAGTGTTAGTCGGCCGGGGTTGGGGAGATGCTTTGTAGCCACAAGCTCTCATTCATTCCTGTCTGATACGAAAACGACAGCACTTCATTTTCACTGATAACTTTCAAAATGCGCAAATCATTCAATCACCTGGTATTCTATTTATTTTTTCCTTCCTAGATTTTGGCAAGTACTGGTCAAGAGAGTACTGTGCTGGCGAGAGAAATCTTTCAGCCAATTTGCTAGGTTGAAATTAATTCAGGGAGGACGCTTCAATACAGCATAGAAGCGATGCCCGTCTCATGGGAGTGGCCGATGAAACATTTTCTCGTCGTTCCGAGCAGAAAGGGTTAAAAGAAAAATCAAGAGTGGGGTAAGCCTTTATATATCCATATATTTTCTTAGAGACTATTTTATATTATAGTAGCTTTATTTTACTTTGTTGTAAAATTCACTGGCCACCTATTTTTTTTACTATTTTTTTGCCTTTTGATCTGTAAAAAACAAATAAGTCGAGCTCGGTGTTCTCAAGCCGCTCTATACTTTCTTTTTTCAAGGAGAAGGAGCTCTACTGGGTGTTGAAATTAGAAAATGAAGTGCACGCGCAATTGTTCCTTTCAAAATGATTACGCTTTTGTAATTATAGCCGCAAGGCTGCCATCTTCACACATTTCTAGCCTCGAGATGCATTCGATTTTCTATCTTACTTTCAAACATGGACACAGAATAATATAAAAGAAGATCTGGATGAACGATAGGAATTTCCAACAACCTGAGGCAGACATTTCCCAGACAGGCAGATGGACCCATCACCGAGCTTATAAATATCACGAGCTCGATGATCTTGTCAAATGATTGTAACCCGACATCGAAATGGCGGGACGTCGACTACCGACATGTGCTGGCGTTCCATTGCGTTGGTGGTATGTTTGAGCTTACTTCAGGTGTTAAAGAGTGGTTTACCTTTTACTTTTCCATTAATTTTGGATTTTAATTCAGAAAAAAAGTTGATTTTTCTCTCTCCACAGAGCTGTCAACGTATCAATTCGAATGGTGCTTCCTGAAATTCACTTGACCACAAGGAGGGGAAGAAGCATTACATACTTAGGTACTGAACTAATGTTGTCTGCAAGCGATACTTGCACGCCTGCTCGAGTGCAAAATTCAGTCATCACAACAGCAAAAAGTTTGGTGGGCTAATTGGTATATATAATAATTTAAATTATATATTGAGATATTATCTAATAAATTAAATTTTAAATAAAATATTTTTTAATATAGTATTGGATCATTATTAATTCAATAATAATGAGTTCAAATCTCATCATCTTATTCTATTTAATAAAAATTAAACATAAAATAACAAGATTTATACAAGTTTCAAGTTTAAAGAATTTTTATTTGATGGGGTATATTAGAAAATAATATAAATTATATCTTGAAACTTCACCCAATAACTTAAAATTTTAGGCTAGATGATTCCTTGATAATTTGTTGCTTAGAAATTTATTTAGATTATATAGCGGTAAATATTTTTAAAATAAAAATATATTAAAATGAATATATTTTTTAAAAATATATATTTTTAATATCAGCACATTAAAATAATTTTTTAAAAAATTAAAAAAAATAAAATACAAAACAAATCTAAAATAAAAATCCCAGATTTGATGGTATATTCCCAATTGCGTGAATCCAATCCTATATAAATTGTTAGATCATATTTTTCATCCACACCAGCAGCGGTGACACTTACTAAGTATACATTTATAAAATGTGTACGAGTTTATTTCTATCGACATGTGAGTGACAAAATTTTTCAAGTCACTTCGTGGAAAACAAGGGGTTTTGTCCGAGATAAAAATAATCCTGCGTGGTTCATGTCATTCCTATTGCTGGTTTGGTTGGAGAGTTAATTGGAACGAAACCTGACTCTCCACACATATTAAGGAATTACTCGTTATACCACTCCATCATGGGTCCTTTCATCACAATGATTGGACCACTCAGCTGAGCCACACGATTAGCTATCCAAATTAGCTAACCCTATCTACAGTCAAGACCAACCACCCGATCCTGGGGTCTCTACAATCATGGATGATGCTTTTGTAGCCATAGGATTGATCACCATATACACAGCTGAGCCCGTCAAATGATTAGAGAAATAGGCACGTATTAATAGGGGGTCCTACTTCGACAGTTTGGGGCCCACCAAATTTGTGGTTTCACGAGGCCCAAAATGTAAGCGTTTCTGCAGTCCACAGACCTAGAGTGTGGTTTTACGGATCCGTACTCGATACCCCGCCCAAATATTAGTGAACGGAAGTTTATTCAGTTTATAGATGGTGAACCTCGATAAAATTCATATCGTGGGCCGACTCGGTGGTTACATCCAGAGGTGGTAAAACTCCTGTAGAGGAACGACAATTGATATATTTATTAATCTAAATTCATATATATATATATATATATATATATATATATTATGATAAAAAAATACTTTTAAAAAACAATAAACAGCACAACCATACTGTAGAGGAACTGCACTGCTACAAACATACATAACGAGCCTGCCTCTGAAGGAGATAAGTTGACACTACATAAATCAATCGAGAGCCAAAAAGAAACCCCGCGACTTCAATATGACGTAAACAGTATCAACTATATAATAGGTAGCCAGTCCTAAAAGCCTGGAATCAAAGTATTTGATTTTATTGGTCTCAAGAAACTTAGTTTGATAATATGATTACTATTTGGAGTTTATATAATTTTAATTTTATGATTAGTTGAATTAGTCAAGATACATCTATGATGTATCTATACTAATAAAAAAACAGTATTGACAGTGAATTTAAATTGATACTTCCGGGTCTAAGAACTGAGCAGGCGGAGAGCAAGAAAACTGATCATGTTGATGGTGCTAGCTTCTTCCAATTCCACTTCACTACCCAAGACAGGCCAAGAAAGACCAGAAAAACATGCCTGCGTGGCAGCTTGATAGGATCATTGCGGAGTATGGGTTACCTGTAAGAAGTGACTCGGCTTGCAAGAGGGAATTTGCAATCGGTGCTTTTTGACGACCTGGTCATGAAAAGCCAAGAGATTCATCTCCTTGCAATGGTTTAGAGCATTGTTCAGCTTATCCCTGGAACAAGAAAGAGTCGAGTTTCTCTATAGGTTTCGAGGTTCGCGTAAAATAACGAGTCTGAATCTTGTGTTCCAGCTGCTGCAGCTGACTTCATTTTGTCAGAGTCCTCCATGTCGTGTTTAGTATATTGGGTGATCCAAATGCATAATTATCAGTACTTACCGAATCCAATGACCCGGTGTAGTACTTCTGTAATTATTGAATAAGAGCTTGACAATCCGGGGTAGCAGGAAATACACGGGCGAGGGGTTGAAAGTTTAAGAAGAAAATCAATTTGAAGATACCAATGAACTTGCCCAGGTATTCGAGCTTCGCTGCAATTAGAATTCATGGAAGCTGTCGAAATGCATTTCTAGTAGTATAAAACTTAATATAATCAATTAAAAAATATATTAAATGATAGATTTAAAAAAGTAGCTAATGCCAGAAAAAAGTACACTAGCAAAACTTTCTGTATTTTTCAGTTTTCCTCCGTGTACACTGTAAATAAATTATACCATGAGAGGGAAAAACGATGGGCAGTATTTTTCACTGGCTATCATCCATCGAAAGCTTTCGTGCAGTCATGACAGCATAAAGGACTAACAAAAAGGGTGGTTTTTCAGAAGTAGCCAAATAAGGCAGCGAGAAAGAGAGCAGTCCCTCGTTAAAATAGATCCAAGACAATGGGTAAACTCGGGGGTTTTAGGAGGGCGATAATCTGGTCATCCGTTAAACTGTACAAAATGACGTTTAATGCTACCAGTCAACGGCTCACGGGAGAGACAGAGAAGAACACGTTATAAAAACAAAACCAACAAACTTTTTTTAGCAAAACTTGCAACTACCAACACTTTTGATCATACTCCATACAGGGCGGCATGATGAAATTTGGATGTCAGTCACGCTATTGCTAGATCACATTCCATATAGGATGACAGAAATACAATTTGCAGGCAACTATCTATATCTAAAACCGTCTCCTTAAACGCCTGCCATTGGGATTTGATGATTCTGCTGGACCCCCATCCGCTAGATCAACCCCAAGTAAACTGCTACCACTCCTCTTCCTACCTGACAGAAGACGTGAGTTCTCATCTCCAGAAGCAAGAGTCTTCAGCAACTCACATAACATTGAAGGGCAGCTCTCCTCCAAATGTCGGAACCCTTCTGACTGCATTACCGCTGCAGAAAATTAACAATGAAGATAAAATTTTCAGCAGCAAACATAGAATATGCAAAGGAGAAACCACTAAGATAAAATGATCGATTTCATTCCTCCTTTATGGGCAAATGCACTCGAGTACGAATGTAATAAATTAATAGCAAAAGGGTGCCTTTTTTGGAATGGTAAACTGTTTGGGTAGTGCTCCTTCATAAGTCCAACGACTAGATTAAAAGGAAAACTGTGAGCCATCCAGTCACATGATCAATGTGGAAGTTATTGGTGAATGCTAATGCTATCAATCCAACGACTTGTAATGTTCTTGTCATACATTCTTCTTGTTTTTTCTTATCAAGCAACAAGAACTGGCATGAACATTTGCTTCCAGCTGTGGAAAAATTTTGGCCCAACAATTCTGTCCAGACCAGAAAACCGAGTAATTACATATTTCCCACACCCAACCATGCAAAAACAAAAATCCTCCAAAACAGTCACGCTCTAATGCATCTCCCTGTGCATTAAAAACAAAACACTCACTGAAAAGAAATGGATGATATGGATAGTTGTAGCACACCTTATGCTACAAAGAAAAAAAAACTGATCAATCTTTGTTCGGCCATATGATAAAATGCCTATAGTCTCAGATAGTCCTGCTATTCTATCACAAGCATGCACTACATTATATAATGAGATGTTAAATGATGATATAAGGAACTTCTAAAATTCAACTAGTATTTCAATGAATAGAGCAGGTAAAGCATCTAAAAATATGATATAGAGGAAAACGCATACACCATCAAATGCACCCTAAAGGGATTGTCCACCAATGATTGCATCAAGGCTCTCAGAAATGGAATGCCCTGGTCAGTTTAGACATAAAGGAGGAAAAAGAAATCCTGTACATAAGCAAACATTACAAACATCTAAGACTTTTAAGGTACTCTATCCCTGGGGCGCTAAGCGTCTTAAGACTTTAGATAATGAATTGTATTTTTAAACAATTAAACAACACGCACCTCCCAGGTTCGCTGGATTTGCTGCAAATTTCAAACAGATGGCCTTCAGTTGCATGCACTGATGCTGCTCAGCCAATGCCAGCGTTGTTGCCACATTCTCGGCACTGAGTTCTTCACACAACTTTGATTCACATAACAATTTCAATCGATCTAAATTGTAAAGGTCAGAGAGAGCCAACAGATGCTGCACCATATTGGTGGATGTGCACATTGATGTCGAACCTGTTATTTCATGTGCATCAGGAAGTTTGTCTGTGTATATAAACAGAAGCATTGCCTGAAAACACAGAAGAGCCCAATCAAGTCATACCTGCTACTTTTAAACAAGTGATCATAACAGTGCTCCAGAAATTTGCATAAAGAATAAATTCAAAGTTAGGGAATATAACTAAGGTCTAAAATGCAGTAGTTTGATATGGTGAATTTAACAGGGAAAAAAGTTATCATTTTCTTTAGACACGTAGAAATGCATCCTATTCTCTTTCTTCAATGGTGATAGATAGGGGTAAGGACAGGATCCTTACCTTGAATATCAAGGGATCAACATCCTTCACTACTACTTTATCCATGTTAGGATCCCCAACAAGTCCGAAAAATTGAGCTCTGAAAACAGGTGAACGAGCAGCAAGGATCAACTTATGAGATCTAAATGTTTCATCACCAACCTGGAAATCTATGTCACAACCAGTTTCAGACTCCAGTAGTTCTTTAAAATCCCAACCCATGTCTGATGGTGGAACTGAAATGGAGTACTGTTTCGGTCCTTCAAGATGTGTTCTGACAACTCCAACAGTGCAGTTCATGATAAGGCAGTCATCCTTCAGATAATCAGAAGTTTCCAAGGTTGTCCTTCGGAAGAAACGTTTGTAGCCCCTAAAATACAACCAATGTGTCATGAGTGAAAATATTAAAAAAATTGTTTGAAGCACTCCCAACACAATACCGCCAAACTCCCCAAAAGAAAAGGACAGGGAAGAGATGAATGTGCAATGATTATACTTCTATATGACATTTACAGGCACTAAAAGCAAACAATCAAATTTTATAAAAACATGATGAAAATATTTCTAATTCACCTCTAAAACTACTGATATCACAAGAAACCAACACAGAGTAACAACACGTGGATATCTCCTCAATCCCATTGTCACAGGCATGGATCAGTATGCGGGTTTGAGGAAGGCAATGCATTGAAGATGCAAAACTCATCTGCTCACTCAATAATGCACAATTGTAATGCCCAAAGTAAAATTGCAGACCACATGCAGGTTAAAGTTTTGAAGCTTAAGGCATCTGCATGTGAAAGTGGGAATCTTGACATTTAGCTTAACAGAGAGAAGTATAAGAATTCGTAAGGTAGCACTTGTGGATGTTTTCAGTTACAGAACTGTATTATTCTTCCTCTGTCGTGCAAACCTTCTAGGTATGGGAGATATAGGTTCTTTTTCTTAGAACTTGGGATCTTAATTTCCAGTGCATGTTATTTTAGATTAATTGGGACATATCAAGGAAAACAACAAAAGAGCTACAAGGAAATGACCAATATATTCTATCTTGACTCTGACTGCTATAGGCTGCAGCAAAATCTTTCATTATTTGATTTAGATTTTGAGAGGAGAAGAGAAATCATATGCCACCAGTTTGACGGGCAAAAAGATTAAGACCATAAGTAATTGAACATCAGATCTTTCATAATTCTAACCTCAACCATGACAGTAGCAGCAGCACTGTTGTGCTATTTTTCAGTGAGCAGAACTGTCATTTTGCAATAGCAGCAGCCATTTACTAATACACATGATCGTACTGCTCCAAATACACAACATGCTAAGACTAACATCCCACATTCCTACACCGGATTATGCAGGATTATACGAACACATAGCAGTATCTGATAGAAGCAAAATTACTGAGTAAAAAGATTAACTATGAAAGAATAAGATCCAAACTTCCATCTACCATTCATCAAACTCAGGGAGTGTCTTATTCGCACTACCTAACACAAACTCATATTGACAGGCATTTTCCCATTCTCTTTACATCATTCACTCTCGGCCAAAAGTCCGAAATCCCGACTTTTAACCCGCAAACTACAAGAGCATTAATCAAAATCCAGTAATACTTAATCAGATACATAAAACACAATAAAGCCAAGATTTCGAAAACAAAAATTAACCAACCTAGACAAAGGAAACAGAACCGAACAAAATTAGAAAAAAGGAAAACACTACCACATGCTGCCTCTGTACTTTAACGAATAAGGTCCACTCTCCAACGCACGATCGAAATGACTGTGTACTTTATGCTTCCCTTTCCCGCTCTGATCCACCAGCGTCAGCTCAAACAAGGCCCTAACATCCGTTCCTTCGCTCGCTAACGCAATAAAAACCGACACGTACATCGAGCTATCTTCAGGGTTTTTCCCATCTGGGTAAAAATAAATCGCCCAATCATAACCACCCACGTTAAAAACATCACTCGGTATGCACCTCCCAGCTCCCATTCCTTTCGCTAAGGAATACCCTTTTATCGTAAACTGGTGAGACCCATTCACCGTCTCGTTTATTGACTTCGAACATGACTCCTTGTCCACATCTCCCTTGAAATCGTCCATAATTTCATCGAAATAGAGCAACCATAAATAAAGTTAGGATTTTTAGCTGCAAGGACAGGCGAATTGAATCAATTGATAGCAAATCACGGGCTTGAAACGGATGAATTGTAGGATATTCAACGAATTGTGCGGTTTGTTGAAGATTAGGGCAAACCCTAGAATTAATTGATGATGAAATCAGGTAATTATTATCTTTAGGATTTGAGGAGAAGGAAACGGAAGTTAAGAGAGATGAGGGAAATTAATTGAAGGGAATTGAGAGAGGTGAGCGGTGAATTTGGCCGAAAAGAAGGTGGTAGAGAGATCGAGGGGGTTCTGTAAACGAGAGGGAGTGAAAATAGAAGAAGGTGAAAGGTAGAGTCCGTTATTGAAAAAAAAGGAATTTTGAGGGAGAGAGAGACGTGGTGAGTTTGGATTTGTTGTCGGGGTTTTTTTTTTCCGGGTGGGGTAGGGTGGGGTCAAAGTTTCAACTCTCGAGAAATTTGTTGAAAAGGAATTTATAAAATTCCTCTTCGGCGTCTGGGCCGTGTCCATGGGCCTTTTCCTGTATGCGGCCTTTTCTTGTACTTGGATCAGCGCTTCAGCGGCGTAGGTTGGTTGCTACTAAAGGCAGAATGTTCTTGTGGCCTTTTAGCTTCTTTTGTGTGAACTGCAAGTACTGAAGAGAAGCCCGCAGTAAGATAGCCCAGGAGAAAAAAATACCCAGCCCATATTCGAGAGGCCCATATTATTGTGTATGACTAGTCGAAGAGGGAAAATTATTAGTCTTCAATAATAGTGGCATTATTTTTATTTATTTTTTTCAATGTCTCGACATTGGAACAGAACCCTGTTATTTATTTTGGTTTTTTAATATAATTTCATTATGACCTTGAGAGAAAAAAAACAGTTGGGGCTCAGTTTAATAATTATGTATTTTTTTATATCATGCTATTAAATAAATAACATATCAAATTATGAATATAAAAAATATTTGTGAATGAAAGCATTGTGATATGAGTTTTATGATCTATTTTAATTTAATTTTTACAAGGTCATCGTGATCTTAGAAAAACATACAAATACTTTATCAGGTTGTTGAAATATTTATTTTAATTATATATTTTAAAAAATATTTTTTTAATATTTTAAAAAAATATTTTTTTTAAGGATTAGACCACATTATGTATTTTTTGAAAGGATTAAACCACAATATTAAAAAATAAAATTAATAAACTCAGTAAAATTTATGAGTTGTTTGACGGTATGATAGGTCATGTTAGGTTGACCCCAACTTATTAAATTTATTGATATCTTAATGTTTTTTTTAATATATTATATTTATTTGTAAAATTAAATTATATTCCCATTAATTGTTCGAGTATCCTTAGCTTGTTATTGATCGGGTTATGTCAAAAGAATTTTAATATAATTTAATTTGAAGTTCGAGTTAATCATGGTTATGAGGTTTTAAATTTAACTAATAATTTGAGTTCAATGATCTGATAAAGATTTTTTCTTGGTTTGAATATTATTTTTTTATATAATTTTTTTCATTTAGTCGCAAAGTCGCATGGGAAATTATTATACCATAATTTATTTATTATTGTCTAAAAAATTGATTATGAAAATTAAATTAAATTAAATTATTTAACCATCCTTTGTCAAATATTCTTAATCTAGTAGCGTTTTGTTGAAAAACGATTTATTTCTAAATTAATTCGAATCTTATATGTTTTCCTACGATGTATTTTATATTACATAGATCCTCTCGATTGATTAAACAAGCATTTGCCAGCTCACTCTTCTTCCCTTCGCCTCTTGTTACTCACAACCCGTTACATCACTAGATCACCGATCTATTCTCGGTAGCTCACTCTCGCACCAGTGCGGGCTCAGCTTGCTCCCATTCTCAGATCCTACAAAAACCGCCGCCGTCGCCAACACATCAATTAACCATGAAACCATTCACCAATACGGATCTCTTTAAAACCCCGCTAATCCTCAAAATCACAGCCTTCACTTTAATCTCAATCACATTTTTCTACCTTGGCAAACACTGGTCCAACGGTGGCTACCAGCAGCTCCTCTTCTTCTCCACACCACAAAACTCCATTTCCATCTCTCCTAACAATGACAGGTCGTTCAACATTACCCCTCTTATTTCCCTGAACCAATCCGATCAACCCCTTACAGATCAAGCCCCGACCATCTCTCCACATGCCGACGAGTCTCCACCACCCGATCTCAATCGAACGTTCGGGATCATCGATTCTGATGGTAAAATGAGTGATGATTTTGAAGCTGGGGAGTTTGATCCGGACATCGTGGAGAATTGGGGGAACGGGAGTGAAATTGAGAGTGGAAGTAAGGATTTTAGGTTTAGGGCTAAGAAATATGAGTTGTGTCCGGTGAGTATGAGAGAGTATATACCGTGTTTGGATAATGTGGAGGCTATTAAGAGGTTGAAATCGACGGAGAAAGGGGAGAGATTCGAAAGGCATTGCCCCGAGAAGGGGAACGAACTGAATTGCTTGGTTCCCCCTCCTGAAGGATACCGGCCACCAATTCCATGGCCGCGGAGCCGTGACGAGGTATTGGAATCGAACTAGGATTTGTTTTGTTCTAGAGAAAATGGAGTGAAAAAAAAGTTATGTTTGTCCCGTTTGTTTTGATGTCCTCCAGTTTTTGTTCTTAATTGTGTACAAATTGAGGGATCGTTCTTTCGTGCTTGCCAAGACAGTGGAGCAAAATGAAAGAGAATGAGAAGATGTTGATCAAATTTTTTGATCCCATCCATTTTTTTCAGTGCGATTGCTGACTGTTCATGTACTAGCTCATTTTATGAACTTAGCGCAAGTAAACAAGTGGTTATTTAGGGTAGCTCCGCCACTCTTTTTGTTAATTTATTACAATAGGAAGCAATTTTGTTTATATTGTGATGAGCTGCGTGGAATATATAGAACTATGTTCTATTTCTAACGTGATATATTTAGATTATATATATTGGAGACTCTTAATTAAATGCCACTTCCCTACAGGTATGGTATAGCAATGTTCCTCATTCGCGGTTAGTTGAAGATAAAGGGGGCCAAAACTGGATCTCTAAAGCAAAAGACAAGTTTACGTTTCCTGGCGGTGGTACACAGTTCATACATGGGGCGGATAAATATCTGGACCAGATTTCTGAGGTATCCAGTTTTTTATCCGTATTTTTGGGAAGGAAACAATATTCATATCCTGTCCGTTTGTTGTTTATGAAACTTCTCCATGTATAGATGGTCCCAGACATTGCATTTGGTAATCATACTCGAGTGGTTCTGGATGTTGGGTGTGGCGTGGCGAGTTTTGGTGCCTATCTGCTATCACGGAATGTTATGACTATGTCTATTGCTCCCAAAGATGTTCACGAGAATCAAATTCAATTTGCTCTTGAGCGTGGTGTACCTGCAATGGTGGCTGCATTTGCAACTCACCGTCTTCTATATCCAAGTCAAGCATTTGAATTGATACATTGTTCAAGATGCAGAATCAATTGGACTCGGGATGGTATGTTGCTTCTGTTTTGACTAGTTTTGTCACAAAATTGTTTCAATGAACTTGTAGAATAAGAGAAGAAGCATTTTATTCCATGTTTGAAATGCCACCCACAACTTTCCAACATAATTCTAAAATCAACTGCAGTGTTATATGCACTGACTACTGTGAAGTTCTTCCATTCCCTTGCTGTTTTATTTCACCCCATTCCAATTGTGTATCATTGTATTTCTTAGCGAGTTTGTGTTCCTAATGCACATCTCATGCTTTTAAGGTTTTGTACCTTAGAAAAACTTGCATTTTTTATCTACACTCTGGGATTCTGATACTCTATTTTCAAACATTATGATGAAGATGGAATTTTGCTCCTTGAGGTCAATAGGATGCTTCGAGCAGGAGGATACTTTGCTTGGGCAGCACAACCAGTTTATAAGCACGAACAAGTCCTAGAGGAACAGTGGGAAGGTATCCATTTAGTTTCTCACTTAGAAATTGCAGGTTAAAAAAAATCAAAGGTTTTGCATTCTTGATGACTTCTTTTGTTCCCCTTCAGATAATCAACATGAGTTTTGTTTTCTCCTCTTATTCAGTGTCTGTAATCAAAATTTGCTGAATTAATTTAATTTTTTATTTCTTCATGTGAAATGCTAGTTTTTTAGGATAACTAACTTGTCCATTCTAAAAATCTAGCATACCGACCTCAGAAAGAAATATATGTCGTGGAAGGGTATTTAATCACCAAGGAATGGTGTGATGATGTTTGAACACATATCGGTTGATCTGGTTTATTAGATATGTGGTGCCCTCATGCCATTGATAGCATGTTATATTACTGTATTTAATACGTTGTGTCTTTCTATGTTTTCAGAGATGTTTAATCTTACTACTCGTCTTTGCTGGGAGCTTGTTAAGAAGGAGGGATATATTGCAATATGGCAAAAACCCTTAAATAACAGCTGCTATCTAAGCCGTGAAACTGGAGCAAAACCTCACTTGTGTGATTCTGATGATGACCCTGATAATGTTTGGTAAACATGCTTCACCTATAATTTTTTTTTATTGTTTTCATGGCATATAGAATAGCCTTTTATATCTTGGCTGGAAAAACTGTTGTTTTAAAGGTAGATAGCTTGAGATAATCTGACCTTTGCAGCTGTGGTAGTCTAAAAACAAAAATTGGAGAGGAAAAAATTAGATGAAGAAAACAAACATTTATTGGATTAAAAAATTGATGGAAGAGTAGAAAAACAAAAATCACAACTCTCATTTGGAATGCAATTGGCTGTGGTCATGGATATTTTAATTTCCATGGTTACCCTTACTTAGGAAGAATTCTATTGGAAAGGTGCCAGATGTATTCGCACCTTATTCCTACTCTTCTACTCCCCCCCAGTCCTTGAATAGTGAGCTTTCTTTATTGTTTTAACAGTGATGCTTAAACTCATATAAACTCTTTTTTGATCATTTAGAGCAAATTTCTACTGAAAAATCACTTGCAATTGGTTACCATCTTTATACTTCGCATATTGCTTTGTGCAAACTAAAAAAACCTGGGTGATCTCTTTCAAATGCTTAAACTCATGCAATTCTCTCTTTTCAAATGTAAACGACACATCCCTTTTAAAAGCTAGAGCTTTCATTTCATGCCCATTACTCTCCTATTTTTCCATCGAATAACCTAAAAGGAAGAATTGAAATGATATAGTGCCATTTAAAAGAAAGGTGATGTATAGCTCTTTGAAAGAAAATGAGGTAAGATTATCAGGCAAACCTAATTCATTCAACAAAGAAGCTGTTTTCCTTGTCAAGATTTTCTTGGTGAAATGATGAGTTTGTCTGAATGAATGTCATAAGCAAATGTTAGTTGATGCAGTTAATGAAAGACAAGTTTAGTTTTTCATTGATTCTCTACAATTTAGTTTCTCACAAACCTAATCTCTTTATGAACTATCGTCCTTTGGAATATTACTACTAGTTATAAATCTTAGTATACTCAAGAAAGTAGATATCATTTGGGATTTTCTATTATTTATGGCTTTCCTTTTCCTATCCGGCTTTTCTATTTCTTATGTAGTTTAAACTGCCCGTACTTTTGATGCCTTTTAAAGAAACATCAATTTTGTGTAGAATAATTCTACCCATACCAATACTTGTTCTCTTAATAATGTGTCAATCTGCAATAGCTACTTCAAAACTGGAAGAAACTACATTAAATTGCAGATCAACCTCTTCATAATTTGAAAACTTTGTTATGTTATAGTAAGCACGCCTAACATTACTCTTCTCTGTAATATGGAGCACCTCAACATGGTAATACAAATATTTTGGTTTAGTTTAAGATGCAGCTCGGTGCTCTTTTAACTTTTCTCTAATCATTGTTTCCTCCATCTTCTCCCATGTAATTTTCTTACAATAACCTTGTTTACTATTGAAGCTACAGTAAAAATCATCATTTTTCCTAATATCAATTTTTTCTACCTACCTCACCATGATTCCTTTTTTGGCCACAAGCCTAATCTATCCCTCGTCACTGGTGAAGGAAACATCTTGAATTAGACGAGTTTGACTGAATGAAACTCGTACAAATGCTAGTGAAAGAGAGGTTTCATTTATTCCTGGTAGCTGCCTTTATTGATTTCTAACCTGGATAGTTGCCTGTACCTTTTGGGTGTCTCTTACCATGATGGCGGACTTGCAACTAGTTTGGTGGTTGTTGATAGATGTAATTTACTTGCTGCAAATTACAGCTATTGAGGTTTTTTCTTTTCTTCTGTGGGTTGGGGAATATATCTTTAGGAAAAACCAGAGAGAACATTTTTAGAACCGTTATTTTTTCTTGACAGGTTACATATTTAGAACTGTTAGCTGATGACCCCCTTGGGCCCATTGGTTTGGGTTGCTGCTGTTAAATATTGATGAAAAAATTTATAAAACTGTTTGTGCATAAAAAGGAAGTTAATTTGTTTATTCTTCGGAGCTATCTATTTATCATCTCTTATAGTTTTCATTGCATGTTGTTAGGTATGTTGACTTGAAGGCGTGTATTAGTCGACTTCCAGAGAATGGATATGGAGCAAATGTTACCATGTGGCCTTCCCGCTTGTACACTCCACCTGATAGACTCCAGAGCATACAATACGAGTCATTCATAGCCAGAAAAGAGCTATTAAAGGCAGAAAATAAGTTTTGGTCTGAAACAATAGCTGGCTATGTCCGTGCTTGGCGATGGAAGAAGTTTAAACTAAGAAATGTAATGGACATGAAAGCTGGCTTTGGAGGGTATCCCATCTACTATTCATCTCATCTTATGTTGTTCCATCATAAAATGTTGTTTTAATTTGCCATATTTATGCTTTGATTTTTTATTTTGTTAGATTTGCGGCTGCATTGATTGAGCAAGGATTTGATTGTTGGGTTTTGAATGTTGTTCCAGTAAGCGGGTCCAACACCTTGCCTGTTTTATATGACCGTGGACTCCTTGGAGTTATGCACGATTGGTACTATTCTAAACTCTCAGAGCAGCTGATGCATGTAGTTTATTGGATCCTCCTTTTGGATACCATTTCTTGATGGTTTTCATAAAAAAATAATGATGCATGCCTTCGACTGTTCCTCCTTTCCTATTGGTTATTTCCCTTTCACAGATAAGAAATGCATGCAATGCTGTATTGATTTTGTTTAAAAGTTTGTTCACAATTTATACTTCTTGAACTTAGTCGAATGAGCTTCTGCTGCCCATGTTGTTTTCATTCATCAGGTGTGAACCATTTGATACGTACCCAAGAACCTATGATTTATTGCATGCAGCTGGCCTCTTTTCTGTTGAAAGGAAAAGGTACAGTTTGTGACTTGCCCAAGATCTTATAATTGAGGTTAAGCAGGAAGTTTCTCTTTCTCCTCTTTTTCACGTGGTTTGTTTCTATGACTCAGATGTAATATGTCTACAATCATGCTTGAGATGGACCGCATACTCAGACCTGGTGGTCGAGCATACATCCGCGACTCTCTTGATGTCATGGATGAACTTCAACAGATAGCTAAAGCCATGGGTTGGCAAGCAACTGTGCGTGACACATCTGAGGGTCCTCGTGCAAGTTACAGGATCTTGACGTGTGACAAGCACCTTTTGCGTCCTTGAATAAATGAAATCTAAAAGCTAGCAGTGATTTCTGGAGGTAGCTGTTAACGATCAGATCAAACCGATGTCTCCTTAGCCACTCTGAGACACCAGAGAAAAATGATATGCTGGATTTCCAAGGAGGAAGGATTGTTTAGATCTAGCAGTGACTAGGACAGTGGGTAGCTGAGATTCATTGACTAGTCCCCTTGTTGTTCGAGGACCTACCCTGTTGTGGGTGCTGATCCTGCTATCAGAACATGTGTTAACGGGTTCATACTGCCAAAAAGGGGAGCATACTGTCTGAGAGTCAACTGTAATTGTTGTAAAACACATTGTCCACAGTACAGACGACCTTCTGAAGTCAAAACGAGTTGTATTATTTATTCTTTACTAATAATTGATCTAGAAATATACAAAAATTCTCAATCCTAGCTTCATCTACTTTTGGAATTGTAAATTGTTTTGTTAGTGCCCTTTGCTTTTCATAAAATCAGATGATGAAAAGGGAAGGTTACTGAACAAGTTCATAAAATCCTATGTTATTATTGCTGGAGTATCCCTTTTGGATCAGTCTTAACACTCCATTTCCTCCGGCAACAATCCATCATAGGATTACTGTATCAGATGTGAGAGGATCGTCGCGCTTCACCGTTCACTCCACAAACGTGGCTGTTTTTCCTTTTATGAGAAACTAGCATCAGCTCCATGCACTCTTCGGGTATTTCATTCCTGTCAAAATTGCGTGCTCCATCGCTTCCCATCTGTCATCATTAAGGGTTCAGTCTTGAAAGAGATGCAGCGTTAAAAGATGCCGTATCCAAGTTTCTCCGTACAAATGCTATGGATTTTTTTTCCTTAGAAACAAAATCTCTAAATCCTACAAATATGGGCCACGGAAAAATAACTTTAGCCCACTGGGAAAATGACATACAAGCCCAAACAAGTTATTTCTTGAATTAATGTTTTAATGGATCTAAACCCTAATGGCCCAACACATGTTTACGCTTTATAGAGTAGCCGCTATTAGGGTTTTTCGTTTCCGCTTTCCAGCAGCTTCACAGTTTGAGTCACTGTTTGCGAGAGAGAGAGCGCGCGTGCATAGACTCAGAGTTGGAAAATGGTGAAGGAACGCCAAGGAGAGCGAGTCAGGTCTGCGATACTTTCTTCAATGTTTTAATAAGAAAAGAATTAAAATTCTCATTTTCAGTTAATAATTTGTTGCTTAAGCTACTAAACAATTGCGTTTTTTTTTATCGCGCTCTCTATTTTTTTTCTTTAGGCTCTATGTCAGAGGCACAGTCTTGGGTTACAAGAGGTAATAAATATAGCTTAGCTTTTGTAGTCTGTGAATTTATTATGTGCGTTTTCTTGATTTGTATTTTTTTTCATTCTGTTTGGTTACGGAGAAATCTGAATAAGAAAAGAAAGTTGAGGGCATTTGGGTCATGGGCGTGGTTATTCAGAAGCTATTATGTTTGATTGTGTTGTGTTAAATGAAATATTGACATCGGGTTTGATGCCAAGTAAATGCTGGAATTTTCTAGTTTATAGAGAATGTCATGATCTTCTATTGAAAGATAAGCAAAATAGAACAAGTTTTTATCGGTGGAAGCTCAAGAATTGTGGTTTTAACGATATCGATATTTGAAGCAACTTGAATTGACCAAGTACAGTAAATAATAGGATGGATTCATTGGAATTCTTTCATTCTAGTTTCAATAATCGGAAACAGTTTGACAGAAATGGAATTAGGAATTAAAAAAAAAAATTGTGGATTATTCTGGAGATTAAGATATTGTTTTGGTTTAGGTCGAAGTCCAACCAATATCCCAACACTTCACTGATCCAGATTGAGGGAGTCAACACCAAAGAAGAAGTTGCATGGTATGCTGGTAAGCGCTTGGCATACATCTACAAGGCCAAGGTGAAGAAGCAAGGAACCCATTTTCGCTGCATTTGGGGCAAGGTCACAAGGCCTCATGGAAACAGCGGTGTTGTCAGAGCTAAGTTCAAGTCCAACCTGCCTCCAAAGTCCATGGTATTGTTAAAAAAATAGCTATTGTGAATGGTGTCATAATTGCTGTGTATTTTGCTTTTTGTGCATTAAATTTGCGTTTCATTTGCAGGGAACTCGTGTTAGAGTTTTCATGTATCCCAGCAACATTTGAGGTACAGATAATTTCTTATCATCATTACTTTTATCTTTGTACATGTTAAGCTGGATGAGTAGTTCTAGTTTAGTTTTGTATGAATTCGAGTGCTTTGTTTATTGAAGTTGTTAATGATTGTAATACTCTGTTTCTTCATTTGAATTTTTCCTCTTAAAGTCAATGTCTAACGTGAAAGTTTGATGGTAACGACCCTAATAACACTTTGTCTGCTTTTGGCTATTTTGTGGGGAATGATTTTGAAGATTGGATATGATTATCAACTTGAAAAATGATTTTCTCATCATGGATCTATTGGCTTTTGGAGATTTTATCATAAGGTGCTTCCTTATCCACTAAAACTGTCAAAATGAGCTTCTGTTCTATGGAATTGGTGCCGTAAAGTCTTATTACAGGGTTGTTCAGTGTTGCGTTGAAGTTGTATTGGAGTGTAAACATTCGATTTGTATATAAATAATATAATATGATCTAAGGGCTCTAGTTTTCTGCCTCTGTTTGTCAACCGAGTCTTGTCAAGCTTGTAGTGTTTAACCATCACTTTCCAGTAGCATATTAATTTCATTCTTTTATAAATGGACGTGGTTTCAGAATACTATAGAGATCAGATTATGTTATATTTTTCGATTCATTTTATTCCATTGCTAATCATGCTCAGATGACATAAGAAACATTGCCATGGTTTTGATGTCCATTATTTTTTCTTCTTGCAGTTCTTCAGGCTTTTTGGCAGGTGGCAGTTTGGGCTCATTTGACGTCTTGTAATACTTTTTATACGTTTAAATATCGCTCGAGTTAAGAATGATGGGTGGACTTTGTTACTAATATCATTCTCTGTTTTCCACCATTTTGTTCTTGACGCGAGCGGTTTTGTCATCACCTTTGGGCTTTACCTCAATTTATATACATCAAGTTCTTTGATACGATGAACAAATATGATGCGCGCATTGGTTCCCATGATAAATTTTTATAATGTAACAAAATGTCGTAGGGCCAGATCTGTCAAGTTCAATGTATGGATAAAAGCATGGGGCATATTTTGCAAGGAAGCACAAAAAAAAAACCGGGAATAGGTTCCAGCACTTACAGCTCTTGCAGTGTCTTCTGGCTGCTCAAAGGATCCTCAATTGCATTCATACAAGTCAACACGTCGTTCATCATGGACTACAATTGCAGGAAGTACCTCCTGGGAACATAGAATTGTAAAATAAAATTAAATCACAATGATTATTACCTCTGCGAGGAATGACAGCTGACTATCTACGTCCCGCGAGATCCTATCTGGCTCTCGGGCTGCAGTACAATTTTATCCCCGTGAAAAAATTTCAACTTGAATGAATGCAATTCCAGTTGGACTCTAAAGGCTAGGTAGGATAATTAAACAGATGTTCTTTAGATTATTCAAGAAATTATTTTTGAATTCTAATTCAGAAATTGTTTTTATTTATCAGGAAGATTATAATATAATGAGATAGTTGAACTTCTTGTTAAAATGATTTTAAAAAAATATAAAAATTATAATGTTAGTTAGGGCAAGTCTAATGACAAGAGCTATTTTGAAGAGCCAAATCTTGAAAATGATTCTTTGAATAGTATATATATAATTTTTTTGTTGATGTTTGCTCTAATGATAAAAACAATTTTGAAGACCTATTTTTTTAAACCATTTAAAATATAGTGCAATTATTTTGTATATAGTTTAATTATTCAGTTAATAGAAGTAAGTTATATAATTAAATAATTACTTTTGAAAAATCTTCTAACAATAAAATTATTATTTTTTAATTATGTTTAAATAAAAAAGAATTTAAATATAATTAAAAGACCCGCAATATTTGAAATTTAAAATTTAAACTATTTATTGTATTCTTTTTTCAAGTAATTTGTATGTATTTTTTATGGTTGTTATATTTGAAGTTAAATAATATTATTTATTGTATTTGAGTGTCAGAAAAACTTGAAAACAATGAGCACATTAATAATTAACTAATAAGTTTAAACATAATTAATTAAAATACATTCCATTACAGATAATTCAATCAAAATAATTATAAATTAATACCCCTATTTTTTTATACTAACTATTATTATAATAATATAATAATTATTATTAATTATAATATTAATTATTATAATATAATAATTATTATTATTATAATTAAAACCCACCCCCCCATCCATACCCTTACTCAAATTTAAAAGTTAAAAAACCCTACATCACATTCTTCATCTTCTTCCTTGGCCACCGCCCCTATTCCTCTCTATTTTGAGCAATTTTCCACTTTTTTCAGCTCTTTCACCCAAATTCATATTCATTAAATACCTCTCGTTTTCCATTGTATCTTTGACATCCAGATCAAAATACCCCATCTTTTCCCATTTCAATCTCAATTTGGCAGTGCCTCCTCTTTGTATTTTTGGCCAAACAAATATCTCTTCAATTCTATTTTTGTTAATTAGCTCATTTTAAAAAAAATTATTCAACTTGTTGCATTTATTTCTTCTTCTTCTTCGCTGCCCCCCTCCATCTCCCTCTGCTGCTACTACTGTTGTATTTTCGTCGTTGTTGTTGTGTTTCTTTTTGTTGCTGTTTTGTGATAGAAATACCAATTGTTGTTGTTTTGTGATGGAAATACCAATACCAACAGTTCTTTTTCAATTTAGCTCTTCAACTCTAATTTGTAGGAATACCTCTTGAGTTGTAAAAAATACTAAATACCTCTTGAGATAGCTCTACCATTGGAAATAATAATAGAGCAAGAATAGCTAAATTTCAAAAAATTTACCTTTGACTCTTAGGATGCCTCTCCTGATAGATTTGCCCTTGGAATTCATAAATTAAGATACCAATAAAAACGTGATATGTTTCTACATTTTACAATACAAACTATGTTACAATGAATCATTAAACTTAGTTTATTATTGAAAAATATTGTATAAATATTAATACACTGAAAATATTATTTAACTATTTTAATAACCATCATCGTTTTGCACCACCACCTGCAACACTTTCTCCATCATTACCATCACCCGTTGCTTGCCATCATCTCCATTGCTCGCTACACCACTCTCATTGCTCTATGACACTACCACTCTCGAAACCATCAATCACAACTATTGCTTGCAACTATTATTTTTGACACGTCATCACCATAATACTTTACCAATATTTCATCACAAACTTTATTATTATATTTCTTTGTAAATTTTTTGCATATAAAACGATTTTATGTAATGCAAACGTCTCCTAACAGAGTTGATTTTTTTACAACAGTAAAAATGCTGGGTTAATTTTATACCATATACTGTTATTTATAACAAAACATATGATTTTTTTTATCAAAAATTGAAGGAAAATAATTTTGTAAGAAGTTCTACGAAAAATAAACTCGTAATGCTAACAATAGATTAGAAGCGTGTTAGCATAGAATTAGAAGCGTGTTGTTATAGAATTTCATCTTCAGTTTTGCTTTTGCCTGCGGCTATCCCCCATTTGCTGTTGGATTGGTTGTGGGAAAGACAGCAAGAACAGCAAGAATCATTCGCTCTCATTAGAAGTTTCATCAAAGTAGCAATGCTGATTAATGTTGGTAATTTCCTGCGCTAATAATAAGAGCACTTACTAAATAAATAATAATCACATGGCTTGACTGACGGGGAGAATTATGCCCATACTGGAAACGATGCCCTACCTAAATGACAACGATATATATATATCGATTAGAGTAAACCATCACTATTTTTATATTCAAATTAAATGAGTAAAACTTTAACTATGTCATATTCTTACTTTTATCTTGAATTTGAGATCTGCCATGTAAATTTCAAGTGAGACACGCCTATTGAAGATGACAGTGATATATGATGTATCAGAAGTTTTTGCTCTGTGATCGAATGCGTTTCTTACTAGAATCTGATGCTCTCCATGATTCATTTCTTAGATCGTTCAAATGCTTGTTCAGTTATTCCCCATACAAGTTCACAGCATTGCCTATCTATAACAAGCATGAACTTTTATCATAAGTTGCATAAAATTAAAGTTTAACATGTCAGTTTCAGCACAAACCTGTTACAACTGTCGTCAGAAGTCATGACAACCGGGCTTCAGAAATTTGATTTCCTCTCCCTTTTCTCCCCGTTGAGAATCAGAACATGCTGTCTTTCGGGAATGGGACACGATTCTGTTCAAATTAAACCCTCTGGATAAGAACAATCGCTGTCTTTCACATAATGATCTTATCAGAATATCCGGTGCAGACAAGGACTGCAGATTATAGAGAATTGAAGGCATCAAAGAGATACAAATCTGAGGCAAGCAACAAGAAGACGGCAAGAGAAATATCGAGATCAATTGTCGTTCTTATGACTACAGAGAACTTTTTTTCACCGAACAACAGTATAAAACGATGCCATATTCCACGGTGTAGGAAAAATTCGGGATGGGTCTTTTCGCTCTTTCTTTCTTTTTTTCATGAATCGAAAGCAGTCTTATTAGAAAAGCTTAAAGAAAACAACGACGGGCCGAAGATGCTACTGATATTATCATGGTACAAAGAAATCCAAAACTCGAATGCTAATCTCAAATAAGAAATATGAATATCTTGTATTTACTTCTGCAGAAGATAAAGTTGATATTGATCTCCAAAGTGAATATCTTGCTTAACTGGTATAAGATGCTCGAGGATCGATCCTATTTATAATTATTATTCGTCACATATAATAATGATGGTGGGTTAGTTTTTTATTTTTTATCTTAATAGAAACAAGTTCAAAACAAGAAATTTAAACGTCTCAAAGTTCTCAAAAGTTAGAAAACAAAAATAAAAAAGGAAAACGGTGAATAATACCAAGAAACCTCTAAGTAGTGGTCGTGCTATTTGATGTTCAATTCGGCAGTCACGATATGCTCATTGTTTCTCTTGGGCGCCGAATCCGCAAGATTTTATTCATTTAGATTTGTTCTTATTTTAGTTTGTCTATTCAGTTCGTCGGCCTGAAGAGGGAACCAGGAACGTTCACCACAGAGAAACTTCATACAGGTAGTTGAACAGCCACCTCATCACTGGTGTCGCGTATTCCTTTTTTTATCGCGTGGATTGCTGGAAACTTTCTATACATATACATACGTACATATACATACGTACATATACATATACATAACATTGGTAGATCAGTTTGCAGAGAAAGGTAGCCGAACGTTGACCTCTCCTGAAGCCTAGCTTTCGTGGCTGACCACCAACTGATGTTCTGGATAATAATAACGGTATGAATACAAGCAATATTATCTCGTTATGGCTAACCTCAAGATGCCAAAGAGTGTGGTCCGAGTCATCCAAAACAAGGCATATGGCCGACCACCGATAGGTCTACTCTCAAATAATAAGCTCTGTACTATCGTGTTTCCAAAGTGCAAAGATGCAATGGAGACCCATGTACCTCCATAGCTAGCTTGTCATTCGATTGGGATTTATTATTCGTGGTGATCGTGTTAGATATTATTTTTCAAAATATTTTTGTTTTTAGAATAATATTTTTATATGAACACATTAAATAATAAAAAAAATAGATTAAATTTAAAAAAAAAATACAGGGCAACCTCATCGAGTTCTAAATGGCCCTTATTAACATAGATAGCCCAGATTCACTCGACGCATCAACTACTTATTCGCTAATTCAGTCAAAATAATTTACCTTTTGAACAGGTAAATTTACTTGCAAGAAATCAAACAGCGAATGAGTGTCTCCAGGACAGGTTTTGCCATCAACATCGAATCAAACCAAATCTAGCACAGCACAGAGAACCGAGACAGAAATGCTACGTGTACACTGATGATTGTATGTCCAGGTGAGCCCCCCACATCTTGTCAAGAACTTAGAATCAGATAATGGAACACACTATCCACCCTTCCATGTACCCCAAGAGGAAATTAATTATCATCTATCCATCCACAACATCCGGCATCGTCTCCAAGTTGACCCCCTCCTCTCCTCTCGTGTTAATTTTCCTTTTCGTCGAAGTGAAAATTAGCAATAATCAATCATAATTAACTGGGGAGTATGAAACCAGCCAGCTAGCTAGCTGCACGAGATGAGCCAAGAGCTGGGATAAAATCGAAACATATTGCTGGTTTCCGGCTATAGCAATCGACAGAGAAGCACAGTTACATGCATGCGCATCATTTTTTCATCATATGGATTTTTTCCTTTGATCAAGAAATAATCATATTTTTCGTAAGGTCATCACACTAATTGCCTCGTTTCTCCGACGTGGGGGAAAACGGAAAACATTTTCCCAGAAATTCCTGGCGATTATGGGTATGAACAGACGTGAAACACTGGCACCGAGAATCAACATTCATGGAACAAAAAACAGAAAATTCATGGGGGGAAACTGATTGATTCATCGAGGAAAAAAGAGTCCGCCTTAATTCTTATACACAAATCAGAACCATGCCCCCCCGTCAACCATGTTCCTGCAAATTTTTGCAGAAGTAAAAACTAACATTCGTCAAGCTCAAAGAAAAACCCATGTAAAATTTCCTTTTTCCTTTCAAAAAGGAAACTACAAAATACAAATAAAACCAAATGAGACTGCCTTCCCTTTTTTTTTTTTGGATCCTTCTTTTTTTGGATTTAAATTACACTCTTTTCATCCAATATAGTACTGTTATTGTTGATTTCTTCTCAAATCCACGACAACAACACTAACATTGTCCGAACTATGCCTAGCCAAGGCCAGCTTAGTCAGCAGAACTGACGCATCTGAACAGGCCTTATCAGAGCTCCCGATGGCGCCATTAGAATCCGGTGGTGAAGGTGGCTTGTGGGCGCGGAGACACGTCCGCACAACCCCACAAGCAGTATCATTTGAAACCACATCCCACAATCCATCACTTGCCAATATCAAACACTCATCCTCCTCCATCCGTTCCGTCACGGTCACCTCCGGTTCCGGTATGACATAGGGCTTCAAGTAATTGTCACCTGATGACAAGCCAGAAAAAAACAAGTGCATGAAGCGGGCAGACAAAACAGCCACAATTTGACGGGGGTTTAATAAATCAAGTGCTATGTAAATTACCTATAGCTCTAGACATGGCCAAAACACCAAGGACTCTTGGGCCCTCCCAGTAAATTACACGGCCACCAGCTTCTTGGATTCGAAGCAATTCATCTGGTCTATCAGGCTGTAATTACAAATATAAACTGAAGTAAGCAAAATAAAATCGAAATTAAATATAAATCATGATTAACAATAATATTATTAGGTTCTGAGAATTAAAGATGTGCTGGGCACACGCCGATTCCTAGAAAGTGCCTTGGTTATCAACAATCAACAAGGCTAAAGCTCAAAACTCGACCCGCGTCCGCACGCCTAATTCCTTTAGCGGAAGCACCATTTCAACTTGTTATTTAACTTGGTTCATGAAAAGTTACTCCAAATAAAAACTAAAAGCATGGATCAATTTAACGGAAATTATTAACATCACCTTGTGATCAGAGGAGAGAGGAATAGCTACACCGTTTCGACAAAGCACAGCACGAGAATCGCCACAATTGGAGACGATAATCTTCTCAAGCGTCACCACAGCAACCACAGCAGTAGATCCAACGGCGTCGCTTTGTTGTGTCTGTATCTCACACCTACAAGTAGAACTGTTTCCTCCTTCAACGCACCAATTACCCACTTCTTCATCCATCTTTACAAAACTTCTCTCCATAGTTCCCTTCCATTCTATACATTTTTCTTCTTTAAAACCTTCTACTTCTTGTTTTACTATCTCATGCAACCGGTCTCTACACTTCATCGCCACCTGATATAAAAACAACACTAACAAAATCAGCGCCATAAAATAACATTGAAAAAAAAAAAAAAGCAATTTAAGGGAGGAAGCTCGCTCTTTACATGTGAGCAACCATGACCGTCGAAAACACCAAAATACGAGGTGTTTTTTGCTGTAAAAGAAGTGTGTATCGAAACGGCATCTTCCATATCTCTTCTTCTACCGCAGACAGAAGTCATGCCGAATTTAGGAGCATCTTCTTTCAATTTCACAGATTTTGGTTTACTTGAAACGGCGATACTTTTGTTTTTATTTTCTTCAATTCTTTTGCATTTTTCTACCGCGTTACCACAATCACGTGAGATGCGAATGGGAAACAACTCGAGTTTCTTCCTTTTCGCCGGAGCCATATCTAAAGCCGTCGACGTTGGAACAGCGTCGTCGGAAACCAGCCGGAGTTCTAATCTCCTCCGCCTTGATGCTCGTGACCTTGGCTCAACTGCTGCGGCTGTTTCATTTTCAGCAACAACTCCACAGCAAATTCCAGCCATCAGTTCAACTTAACAGGCAATAAAAAAACCTAATCACCAAAAACAAATCAACTATCTCCAAGATCCTCGAGTAATAATTAACTAAGGATTTCCAGTTGCTTGAACGGGGAAACGGAGAGAAATAGGAAGAGAGACGATCTATCTTTCTTGTACTGAGAGAAAGAGCTATAAAATGACAACAAAAAGGAGGAGGGGCTAAAAAAGCGATTTTTTCACCTGGGGGCCATAATGAAATGATGGCCAGGACTGCCCGTCACCGTCTCGGGCAAGAAGGATCCGACATGTACAGTTGGTGTGACGTTGATCTACTGAATACGATGGTGGTGATCCTCACCGTCCAGTTTTCTCTTTCCTTATACTAATTCACCACGTGTTCACCTTTCTATCTACCTATTGACGTGTCCCAGTAGAATCCCAACACGAGTTGTTGCCGCGACCTTCATTTCCTGACATGCATGTGGTCCTGGTTTCTTATTTTAATAAGTATGATTTTGTTTATTTTGATAAATTTTAGTTTGGCACTGTTTTAAAGGAGGTCTCATTTTTTAATTGCACAGTCGCCGAAGATATCACCACGTGGCAGAGATCTTAGGATACGAGATTCGTGTCTGATTACTCTCTCTGCACACGCGCTAGGCGGGTTTCGAGTAAGGACACGGGTAATAACTAATAAGTGCACGGCCTTTTTTACGTGATTCCAATTCGCGTCTTGGTGCGCTGCATTTGGTTTTAGATCATGAGTCATGATCCCATGCGGCCACCGAAAAGAAGACTCTGTGATTACGTTGTAGAAACCTTCCCAGGTGACACGTGTGATATTTTAATGATTGTCAGCCTTTTATTATCAGATCAGTTTGTGTAATTAGAATTTTTAAAATATACAGTACCATATCTGCGGTCACGGTCAACTGCTACGGCTGGATATTAATATAATATTAGATTTTAAAATTATTATTGAAAACAATATATATTTTTTTATTTTAAATTAAAAAATTAATATTTTTAAATCATTTACCTATCCTGATATCAAAAATATTTTTTAAAAGATAAAATATATAATTATTTTAATATATTTTTAAATAAAAATCACTTTTAAAAACTATCTTAATCATACTACCAAATAATCGTTAAAATTTTAGATAAATTTATTTTTTTATATGGTATCAAAATTTTATTATAAAAGTAGTATAAAAGATGTTATGGCGGAATAAATATTTCACTGATCAAGCGTCATTCTTATACTGGGAAAGTATAATCCTAACTGAGAAATATATATTCTAATTAGGAAAGAATATCTACACAGCAATTACATGAAAGAAATAATTAATTACAAGGAAGACTTTTCTATTTTGGTTCCCTTAGAATCAGGTGTTTGATTTACTTTCCAGCAATTATTTATTCAGTGATTATGAGTTTAAATTTTATTATTTTTATTTTATTTGATAAAAATCAAACATAAAATAATATGAATTTGTGTCAGTTTCAAGTTCAAAAAGTTTTCATTCGAGGAGATGTGTTGAAAAATAATATAAATTATATCTTGGAGTCTCGTTTAACAACTTAAATTTTTAAGTGAAATGATTAGTTGACAGAAACAAATTTATTGATTTCACTTGACTGTTTAAAATTTTAGATGAAATGATTAATTCATAAAAATAAATTTATCAACTTCATTTAATAGTTATTTTTTAAGTAGAATAATTAATTTAAATTTATATAATTCAAGAAATTAGCACGGAACTTAGGCGTGAGTGCATTTCTAAGTAAATAAGTTGACTCTTGTTGTGAATAAAAAAATGATTTTGTATTAATATTTATAAAATTTAATTTGCATGGATTTCATATCTGGATAGCATATCAATTCTACGACAGGGAAAAAAAATAAAAAATAGTTGAATTTGATTTCATTTTATGAAATTATAACGAGTTGCTGGATTAGGATACTCGGGGACTGATGATGATTCTTTTGTCAAATGAAGCATTTTTTTTTGTGTAATGTGATTATAAAATATTTGAAATGGTGTAATAATAAAAAATTTAAGATATACATAACATGTCTCAAATTCAAGTCAATGTGTGTTATTTTTATAATAATTTGAGATAATTGTAGTTTTACTCACTCACACAGAGCTACAAAATATATTTTTCAAGAAGTATGGTTCTCTCATATCTAAAAACATAATACATAAAAAAACAAAACAAGGAAAAAGACTGTTTAATTATAAAAAGAATTGTATCTTGAAGGACAGACTATAATGATAGTAATAATAATAATAAAATGAATTGTTCAGAAAACCTTGTTGATGGATCACAGAACAATGATAACTTGATGGGAAAAAACCAAAGAAAATAACAAGGTTTATTTTTAAAAACAGCACAACATTGAATATGCCTGTTTAGCATTGCGATCCAATCTGTTTTTTTGTTGTTTTTCAATGTTTTTTTTTTTAAAAAAAAAACGGCGGTTTAGTATTTTTATATCATTTTGATATGCTGATGTCAAAAATAATTTTTAAAAAATAAAAAAATATCATTTTAATGCATTTCGGCATGAAAAAACACTTTGAAAAACAACAGTAATCACATTCCCAAACACCCCATAGTCGATAAAGAACACAATGTAAACTCTTGTTAACTTTGCAAGCCCGTGACGCTAACCAGTGATTAAACTGGAAGCAACGTGTATATAAAACCATTACCTTAAAACCTAACTCCACCCATAAGTTTGATTTGTGCCTCAAGTGATAATGGTTAGATGAAGCCAAAATTCAAAAGAAATTGAGGGACAATCGATCCAACATAAGGTGGCCAACCTATGTCCCGGTTAACCCATAGCAAATCAATTAAAGACTCATTGACTACTGTTTTTTTAAAAGAAACAATGTAGTTTTCACTTTTATCGTATAAAAAAACAAAAGGATTTGACTGGCTTAGGTTAACTTGGGCCAGCTGCCTAGACCCGTCAACCACTACGTGTCCCGAATTGACTCTCGGGTAAGCCTTATAAAAAAGGAAAAACCCAGCATATAAAACCCTCAAAATTAAATGTTGTATGATAAAATAAAAAAATACAAATTAGAAAAATATGAATCTCATCTGGGGAAAATGATAGCTTGAATTGAAAAGCAAAATTATAAAAAAAATGAATAAATCAACAAATGAATAAAAAAATCAAGAAAATGAGAACCAAATAAAAAAAAAAAAAAAGGATCTTGGACTCAATCGTGAAATTAAAAATAAACTAGATTTTGATGAAAGGGTCAAGAGTAAAAAAAAAATTCAAAACATTTAGGGATAAACCTCAAATACCATCAAATATTGAATCAAATGGAAAAATTAGAAAGAAAAATCAAAATAATAAAAGAACATAAAACAAAATTTAAAATCATGAAAACGAGAATCAAATATGGAAAAATAAAATATAAAATCATGGATTTAGGAATGAAATGAAACAGAAATTAAAATTTCCCATATAAAATAATTCAATTCATGACATAAAACTTAAATATTTAATAACAAAGTAACAATCGTACGGTGTAAAATACACGGTAAAGTGTTAAATTCTTTTAGATCCTGCATGATTACTGCTATCTTTATCATAATGGAGATGGACAGGTGACGGGAAGATACGTCCTCTGCTTGCTGTCGTGCTGTCTCTAGGGCGTGTTACAACGCGCTAGATGGCGCGCCGAGTAGTGATCAATCTGGTCCAATCGCTTTATTTTGGGCGTTCCAGTTGTTCGGTGAAAGGGTCTACGAAACGAGCGAGACTTGGACACGTACAGGGCCGCTTGTCAACATCAATTTTACTCCTTTCTGCAGAACAATTTAATATCTGCTGACTGTATTATAAGACACGTGTCTATCAGCTGACGTGGAGATGAAGATGCTAAACCCTCTCGTATTTTGAGCAGAGACAAGTTTCCATCACTCACTCTTGCATATCTATTAAATTTTGCCGTCCTCTACCCCTTTGTGGAGAGGTCTCCACCTCGAAATAATTTTAACATCAACATACGATATTTAGAACTTAATTTGTCAGCTAATATAGTTATTTATTGAGTTAATTCTGTTTAATTTTTATAATTAATTTCAAATTTTGTGAATGTTATGATAAAATTAGATAACAACTATCTAGTTTAACTCAAAATATAATTATCTTAATTAGCAGTCATATAATTTTATAGAAATATTTCAAATCTATATAAACTTGACATCACACAGAGCATAAATAGTTACCTTTTGTCTTTCAAATGTTTAAATTTATTTTTTATATCCCGGAAATGTTCTTCATGCATGAGACAAGTAAACACGTTAAAGATAATATTTTTCACAACTCTAAATCAATTGATTTTACTCTTTATTTTTTTCATACCCACAATATTATTGATAATTTTAAATTGTTTATCTGATGAACAAAAAAATGAATTCAAGAGTCAGTGTTGTCAAATATGTTGAAATTCAACTATACCGTTTTGATGGCATGAATTACTTGAGGTAAATGGACAAGACGGAGTCTATATTTTTTTTGTTAAATATAAAAGATGAAGACTTTGAATTCAACGAATCCAGGAAAACGATAAAAAACAAAAATTATAATTATAAGTTTTATAAATGACAGAGGTGATGAACACTTTTACATTGAGTTTTCGTCGTTTTATAAACAAAATAGTCAATCAGTATATACATTATAATATCTAAGAGGCAGAGGCAAGATATGATGATAAAGCACTGAATATATACGCAATAGGTATTCAATTTAAATTAGGATATATATTTTTTTATAAAAATCTAAAACAATCAAAATTTTATTTATTTATTTTAATTTATAAAATACATTTCATAGAAAATAGAGTTTTTTTTAAATAAAAACATAATAATTTATATGATCATTGTCATAAAGTATGAAATGGTAAAAATTCAAATCTAGATTATTTTAAATTACAAGAAAATGAATTTTTCTATCAAGTTTATAATCCTCGAGGAACGTAATTAAGACCCTTTTAGATCTAGAAACTAATATGATAGTGAATTTATCGAAAATCAACTTATTAAGTAATTTAAATATACCAGAAACAACTCTGATATGATAAATCTCTCAATCCACGTTGCCAAGAAAAAGTTTAATCAATGAAAATAAATAAATATTTATTAGAGTATAATTTTCAATTAGGACTATAAACTTTCATGAGAATTAATGGGCAAAAAATCTGGAAAGAATCGAACAAGATCCAGAGATGGACGACGGACAACAGTGTAATTTAAAATCTGGGATCCCATCACTCCACAGTAATTATTCACACCAATCCTTGAGAGGTAAAAGAAGCACATGGTAATTAAAGAAAAAAATATATCGATTTAATTGATTAATCAGCTGCTCCTATTGCACTTAGTGTTTTAAAAATATTTCTGAAAATTTATTTTATTTTATTTTATATTAAATATTTTATTTTGTATTTTTAAATTATCTTCATATGTTGTTGATATTAAAAAAAAATTAAAATTAAAAAATATTATTTTAATATATTTTTAAATAAAATACTTTTAAAAACAGAAGACACTCGGGAATAGGCGCAGAATAAGTGAATTATAATTACCCGCCCTTCATCTAATTAAAATGTTCTCGATTTTATTTCCCCGTAAGTATCTGTCAAGCTCATCTGGATTAATTAGTTCGCGAAGTAGCTGATGAATACCACCATGAAAACCGTGGTCCAGCGTCGTACAGCCCCCCATCAAAAAGTTGCCACGCACAGCATAAAAGCTGGCAAGCATGATTCTCAGCACTCCGTGAGAGGTGACGTAACACAAACCGGTTAACAGGTGACTGAGAAAGCATGCATGCAAGTAGGCTCTCTCTCTGCCACTGACCCAACCCCTATCTTTTTTGGAATTGCGTTACATGTGGAGTTTTCTAAAAACTTTTTTTTTTTTCTCTAAAAAAAGTATGTTTTTCTGTTTTTTATATCAAAAATATTTTTTTGAAAAATAAAATATTATTTTAACATACATTTCTAAATATTCTATTTTTTCACACGATGAATATCAACGTCAGAAAGCACCCAGTGCCCTCGAGCACAAAAGCTGCGTGAAAGCAAAAGAATTGTGCTCTTTCAAGACACGTACGTGCAAGGCGTGCTCGAATACGATAAGGTATTTCAAACTTTAGAGGCTGGGCTTGCAATTTACATACGTGTGTTACGTGGTGAGATGAATTAAACTATATATGGCTCGAAATTTTTTGAAGTTAACTAAGAGATCGAGGGTTTTCCAATGGATCTGACTCCATGATGTAAGCCATAAAGGTATCGGTGTCGTTTCAGAAAAATGTATTTCCAAAGATAATGATTTGTTTTAAAAATATTTTTGAAAAAAATTATTATTTTTATTTAAAATTAATTTTTAAATTATTTTCATATGTAAATATCAAAAATAATTTTTTAAAATAAAAAAATATCATTTTATTATATTTTTAAAAAAGAACAGTTTAAAAAACAGTCACAACTACCACCATAATCACAATCAGTTACTCAAATGCAATGCCCGAATATTTTGGACCTTCATCTTAAGGGAAAAAAATAAAATTGAAGGCCCCTAGTCTAAATCTAGAGGCAAATTTTGAGCAAAATTAATCACCACCGCTTATTAGAGAAGGCTGGGAGCTGACAAGATAACGCTACTCCATACAAAAGGCCTTGCTTAGACAGAAACACATGGAAAAGACACGACCTCAGCAATAGGATGCTACACACGCATTGCTGTTCGAGGAAACTGGGTGGTTCTTTCTTAATCTTGTTTTGTCTATACCGGGTTAAATCCATTCACAGTAAATCCTCCATCAACGGAAATAACTTGTCCGGTGATGTAAGCAGCAGCAGGTAGGCAAAGGAATCCCACCAGGGACGAGACTTCCTTTGGATCTCCAACGCGCTGGAGAGGGGTTCGAGAGACTATTTTGTCCAGAAAAACCCTGTCATCGAGCAACTGGAAAGAGAAGGAACCACATGATAGTTAGAAGAGTCTTTGTAAAACCAACCATTCGGGTCATACATACATACATAGAGAGACAGAGAGAGACTCTCCCCGCACAAGTCTATGCAGAAATGAAGATAGCATTATGGCTTATAAATACAATTTTCAAAAATAAAATAAAATTATGGCTTGTTTCGTATAAATGACTAAAGAGTAACTCATGAAATGTTGTCACAAAAACAATGTTAGAGTGGATAATAATGCTAGAAAAACTGAATTTCTGACGTAGCCCTTGCAGGGGGATCTATGGATCACAATGCGCGCAATATCCGGTCTAAATACCACAATATTTAGTTCAATTACTGTTTGACAGAAGTTGACAGGCAGAATGATGGAACTCTAGGTAACTAAGATGCTTCGTCATAATCGATATGAAACATCCAGACAATAATATTGAGAATAGCACCATATGTTTGAATATTGGTGATTGAGGTAATGGGCCCTTAAAAAACCTGTCTAATCCATGATAATCGAGTAGAGATCTATTAACAGGGGTTAATGCGAGGACATTCAGTTCAAGAGGCATCATCCTGACTCGAGTAACCACTAGGGAAATCATCGGGGTTCTTTAGAGCAATTAGTGGAGCAGGAACACATGTGATGCTGAAAGGTTAATGAGCTGCTTTATAATCCTACAAATATATGTATGTTGTTGCTAGGTATCGACTGCAATTTAACTTAGCTAGCAAAAGTTTGAAAAAACATAATTTTAACTGGAATCAAATGCTTACTTGCTGCTTACCAATCTCCATTTATTAACTTACACCAATCCAGGACCGAATTAATAGTTAATTCATTTGGATCCGGAGACCTCCGCTACTCGCAGCATAAAACAATGTCTGTAGTCCTAGATGGTAATGCTTCAAAAGGATAATAAAGTCCAATACTAGGAACGTTCCATCCTCGTGCATAAAAAGAGTTCCCAAAGAAATTTTGCTGATAAGCCTTTCCAGGTTATTATCTTAAAGATATGTAAGAAAATAGCACTGTAGGAAGGATAGAAAATCATACATATTCCACAAGCGAGGTTCTGATATACCAGGGTGCGACACAGTTGGTCCTGATATTGTCCTTTGCCCACTCACAAGCCAGATTCTTTGTAAGTTGATTTATTGCACCTGAGAAAAGAAAAATGGAGGAAAACAAATTTAACACCACAACCACGAAGTTCTCACTCATACCTTGTATATATTTAGAAGTGTGGATGAGGTTGTTTTTTATAGTAATTTTCATTCAAAAATGCATGAAAATGATTTAAAAACACACAAAAACAAAATAATTTAAAGTAAAAATAAAAATACTCATTTTTTTTTCAAAAACACTTTTAAAACATGGTGTCAAACATGGTGTCACACTAGATGTCAACAAACACTCACCTTTACTTGCTCCATAAATTGATCCGCTACCTATATGCAAAAGACCTGCAACAGAGGAAATAAACACAATGCTTCCTGCTCCAGATGCTTTTAGAAGAGGATGTGCAATTTGAGACAAATGGTATGCAGATTCAAAGTTGGTTGCTAAGAGCTTTGAAAATTCCTCAGCAGAATAATCAGTAGTTGGCTTCCTGATATTTGTACCAACATTGTTTACCTAAACATAATACATCGTGCATATTAAATCTCTGAAAAAAGAAGAAAATAACAAACTTGCGATGATTCTTACACATGATAAGAGTGGATAATTATCTACTGGCTTCTATAAAAACAGGTTCAAAACTTTGCATCGCAAAGTTGAGGAAGTAAAAACATGAACAGACAGAAGAATTAGAACATCATCGCAATATCATGGGTCCTGATGCAGGATCGTTTATTAAGTGTAGGTTTGAGAGTGTGGTCTAGATTATTTTTCAAAGTGTTTTTTGATTAGAAATACTTAACGTAATGTTTTTATTTTTTAAAATTCATTTTTGACATTAACACATCAAAGCAATCCAAAAACACACAAAAAATGTTAATTTGAAACTAAAACAAAATAAATTTTTTTCAAAAGTGCGGGTAGAGCACATTACCAAACACAGCCAAAAGGAACATTCAGAAATGAATTCAGACCGTTGTGGTTTATTTCTCTTGGAAGCAGAAACTATGCCTTTCAAGAATCCAAGATACAGTTGAGCAGTAAAGCCTTGACCTAACCGCTACCCCACACATTAGCACGAGAATTGGGCAAACATATAACACGAAATCAATCCTATATCATTTAAGCAATGGGTTTATTCAAAAAATGAAAGATCTAAATTCATACAATTCCCATTAACTAGCCACCAAATTCATGATGGGTGAAATATAAATCTCGCCAAAGAGGCAAGGAGGCGATGGATGCCTAAAGCCAAATTGCAGCTTTGACCTTACCCTTTAAAACAGAACTGCAATTGAAATGAATCTAAACGTTGTCAGACCATAAGCCTAAATTATGGCTAAGACTGTACACAGACAAAATCCAATTTCAACACCAACTGCAAAACAATTTCACAGACCTGCTTTTGACAGGGTTACTTACCAGAATGTTGAGTTTGCCATGAAAAACAGAACCCACTTCCTCGATAAGCTTCTCTCTCTGGACACTAGAAGATGCATCACAAACTGAACCAGTGACCACAAAACCTTTACCCTCCCATTCTTTCAAGCACTTATTGAGCTCTTCCTCGTTTCTTGAACATGTATGCACCCTCGCTCCAAACCCTGCAAGTTCCTCCACTGTTGCATTCCTGGTAAAAAGCACAGATAACACACGCTCGGAGATTAAAAAATAATTGATTCCCAGTAATGGGTCTACTTTGAATTATAAAAAAAGGTAAGCTTCTTAGAAGACTTCAAAATCCATGAAGTGAGAAATAAATGAGAAAGTTTGAAACTTTGTTATTAGACATATATAGGTTGAGAGAGACCCGATTCCACGAGTGCCACCAGTGACAAGAGCACTCATTCCATGAAGAGACCATCTCGAGTCTTTGAATCTGCTGCTCTCTGCCATTGCTGTTGATTTCCCCTCTGTCTCTCTCTGTTTGACTGTGTATCAAATGATGGTGATTTTTGTAGTTTTGGATAAGAGTAACTACAAAAACCGAATATCCTATTAAACCGAGAAAATTAAAAAAAAAATAACCAATAAAAAAAACAGATTATAAAAATTTAAAAATTATCCGATTTGAAGTTTGAAAAATATTGGTGTTATGATACAAATCAAAATTTTATATTGTATGTAGCTAGTGTTTTAAATCCACATTTTAAATTGAAATATATTAAATTTTATTTTGGTGAGTTGAGTGATTATCACAAAGCACAATCTTTAAAATAAAAAAAATGAAAGATTATTTAGTGAGCCTATGTGAGTTTTATTTAAGAGCTGATGAAATTGAGGATAATAACAGATATATTTAAGATGTTAATGATATGGATTGTTATGACATTAAGATAGATGTTAATATTTTTGTTTGATTCAAAAAACATTTACAGGAGGAAGATAGTGTAAAAAATAAAAATGAAGTTGAAAAGTATTTGAATGATGATCACGAGAATCCTGATGATGATAATTTAGATATTTTATGTTGGTGGAAGGGCAATGCTTCGAAATATAAAATACTTTCGAAGATTGCACAACATGTTTTAGCTATTCCTGTATCGACAATGGCTTCTGAATCAACTTTAAGTACAGCCTGTCGTATACTCAATCAATTTTGCGATTTTTTATCTTTAGTAACTGTTCAAGTATTTATTTGTTGTCAAGATTGATTGCATCATGGATCAATATCAATCGACATTACAACCTTGATGAATGATTATAAACAATATGAAATCTTGAATCAAATTATTTTTCTTATATACTTGTACTTTTATTTTATTATTCACTAATCGATTTATTTTCAATCTAATATTTCTAATATTATTGTTTTAGCAAAATTTGGTGGAAAGTAAAATCTAGCAACGGATAATAATTAAATCAAAATCGGGGTGTATTTCTTTAAGTTTTTTTTTTTTTATGTTAATGCTGCTTGTTATTTATTTTGAAGTTCTTTGAAGATATTTTATGAAATTTAAATTTAAATTTATTCGCTCGTGTGGTTTTAATTATCTCGCCTCGTGCTAAATTAAACAAAACAAAAGTATTAGAAAGTAAAAAAAAAAAAAAGTTAATAAACAACATTAACAATTTAATACATTAATATTTATATTAGTGACAAAAAAAAAATACTTTGACATTGTTTTTCTTTATATTAATTGCAAGCCCGTTAGAAAATTCAATAGAAAGCTCATCACAAGGCCAATTAGATGCCCTATCAGACAACCTAGAAAACCAATTATTTAATCATAAAAAATGAACAAAAAATGATCAGTTTTTAATAGATTCGGATGGTTTGTTTTTTCAAATTACAATTTTTAATTTAATTATTATTTTTAATAAAAACCAAACCAAACTAAAAACACTCATCCCTAATTTTGCATGACAAATGGAGATGGAGCGGGCTGGAGCTTGATGATTTGCTGTCGTTTGCTCCCTGTTTAATAAAAATATATCTATAACAATAACAATCCTGTGGCGAGATGTCGTTCTTGGCACGCCATTCTCTTCAGAATTGTCGTTCCTACAATCTCCAAAGCGTCCCTTCTAACTTTGAATCTTGGGCCTAGCTCGACCCTAACCTGTGCAAAACGAAGCTAAACTGCCTTCACTCCCCCGTCATCATCCTAACCTGTGTGTTTGTGATAGATTTGTGGTGAGTTGTGATTTTTTTCAGATCCGTAAAAAAATAAGAAAAAATATAGAAATTATTTTTCACAAGTTTTATTTTTTTTATATAGATATGTATACACACACACTAGTCTATTAGCCTGCGTTTTATCATAATCAAATTAATTTTATAAGCAAAATATTAAAAACATGGCTAGTGTTTTCATAGTGCTACTAAAGTTTTTAAAAAAAGTGATGTAATGATAAAAAATTTGAAATCTATACAATAAATTTAGAGTTCAAATTAGTTTGTATATCTCTTGTAAGAGTCTAAAATGACTGAGGTTTTACTAGCATATCTAGGTATATAAATATACTTTCTAGAGAATATTTTTTTTTTAAATAAAAAAGAAAGCGCTATTAAACCTAACCAAATGGGTCAATCACAGAACCTCATCTCTAAACTTTTTACAATACTCAGACTTTATTATTATATAACATAAAAAAAATGTTTATTTGAAACATTGATAATCCTAAAAAACCAAATAAAAAAAGATCATGCAATATATTTTATAACCAAATAAATATTGAATGATAAAGTAAAAAAGTATTTTTAAAAAAGAAAAGAAAAGAAACATAATTTATCAATGATTAAACCCAGAAAATATATGAATTGAATGACTTGAACAAACACATCAAATTCGTGAACCAGATTATAAAATTCACTGGAATTATAATTTATTTTTCAAGATTATTTTTTATTTAATTATACGATAAAAAATGAAGGATGTCAACACAAGCATATATTTGATCAAGATAATTTAATTTGTATAATAGAACCACCACCTGCTTATTGTTTAATTTGTCTTATAAGTTTAGTTACCGGGATCCTGCTGCGTTATCTGATGGGCATGTAGGGTCTGAGGTAGACTGGAAAAGCGTAGTTCTCTCAGTTATCACACTCTACAAGCCAGCAGACGAGGAACTGCTATCCAATAGTAAATTCTGTCAAGGGACGTAAAAGCACACTAAGTTAACAATACATGGTGACCGAAAGAGCAAGCCATGCATAGGGTTTTTGATCGAACACTATACAATTCCTCCATGAATCCTTCATAAAATAACCCGCCATACACAAACAAGCTAAGCCGAGAGAGAGAGAGAGAGAGAGATCATTCCTTTCTGCACATTCCTGTAGCTAGTGGGTCTCTGAAAGTAACGGAGACCTCTCTGAAGCCTGATTTATAGCTATGAAACTTGTTCACCTCTACGCCAGACAAAACTCTAAACCAATCCTCTTTAACCTCATTGAAACCCAACCTATGTAACTAAACTCATCTCTCTGTCAATCAAATTCAAAACTCACATAAGAAATTACAAACCCACACCAGTAGAAACAAGAGAGTACTGTGGTAGTTTCTGTTTTGTTCTCATCCATGCAGAAAAAAACTATCTAATTAGCTTATATTTTGTATTAAATCCCACATGTGATTTTATCTGTATCAAATTTTAGTTTTATAAAAGTTAAAATATTTTTTTTATTCAGCATGCATGCAGAATCTATCTCAAAATAATTTTAATCAAACATATATATTTTTTAACTTTATTGTTTTTAAAATCACAACTATTATTCTTTATTTAAAAAAAAACTGTTTCTTTTTAAACTACAATTACAAAAGCTATCAAAATAAAAAAAAACACCCGAATATTTAATCGAATTCTAAGTCAGATTCAAGTGATGTGTGATCAACTTCCGTTCTCAAGGAACGCTGAAAACAAATATACACAGCATTGAACCCACCGTTTACAATGGAAGAACCGTCGATGTCAGAATATGGCAAAAGGGCAAACTATTATTGTACTATCATTTCCTCACCGAATTCCTATCCTATATATAATTAATCTACAGACAGGTCTAGCATAGGGTTCTATTTAAAGAATGATAATTTCTCAGACAGTGTTAAGCTTCTATAGGATTTGGTCGTTGATTGTGAAAAAATACAACAGTAACAGATACATACAAAGCAAAAGAACGTATAAATAGTGTCCATGATGTGACATATATAGAAGACATGTAGTCGTAATAGGAGGCTAGGAGCAATTCCTTTTAATTTCTCGTTTTTTTTCCCTTTTTCTTTTTGTCTGTTTGACTAAATGGGCAATACTCTATATTCTATTCAATTTAATTTGATTCCGAGGGAATTAGCTCATGTTTTTGGACTTTTTTTCTTGGAGATTTTTGAGAGGAAAGAATAAGAAAACAGGAAGAAAGGGTGTGGATACACGGACGGGCAAGAGGTGGGTATTTTTTTTTTGGTGAGGGTAATAATTATAAAGAGAAAAAGGGCAATCATGTCCCCTAATGTAAATCCACAAGCATGTAGCTGAAGTGACTTACTGTCAGTTCTTTCTCCCCTTTTAAAACCCACAGTTAAGGTCATTTCTCTATCTCTCTTTATTTTCTGCTCTGAAGTTGCAGTTAACGTCTAATTGTATTTAGTGTGCAAAAGAAGATTCACCCCGGTTTCCTTACGATTTTGGTTAAACTTTTCAGGCGGGACCACGCTGAGAAAATAATGTGTTCCAAATTAATGACGTATTCACGTTTAAAAGGCGGGTTTCAAAAGGCTGAAACCCTAAAACACATTAACTTCAGCAATCCTCTAAAATGCCGCAGAGAATAGGATTTAAATGGAAGCGCAAGCAATTAAGAGAGATTCTGTTAACTCTTCCCTGCCTGCTTTCTTTTTCCAATGATAGGAAACATCCCATGAATTGGAACTGATAGAAAACAAAAAATAAAAACACATCAGAAATGAGATGCAAAAGAAAGGCTTTTCATTCTTTTCAAATTTGATATTAGTAACAAGAGTTGTTTCAAATTTGATATTAGCACAAGAGTACTTTGCTTATAAATGATTAGATAAAAAGCTAGGAAAACTAAAATTAAGAAAGACAGTTTTCTTAATTTCATCCCATACAATAGCTAGCACTCTACCACTACCACTACTTCACCTTTGGTGGCTCACCGAGCCGGAGCTCAAGATCTATGTCCTCCATGGAACTAGAATTAGGTTCGATTGCCTCTGATTGAATATATCCATCATTTGAACGTGGCTTGATCAACTGCGAAATCACTGAAACATTGGTTTTAGGCCCTTTGCAACTGCTTGCCTCGTTACCACAAGAACCAGGAGATGATAAACTGATCTGGCTATTAATAGCAGAACTCAAGCCCATAAATAAATCACTTGCAATGAAATTATCGTGTCTCGAATCTATTTTACCTTGATTCTTTTCTGCTCCAGGTCTTGATTCTGAATCATTTGCCAAAGAATGATCTGACCCTGATAAATTATTATGGACATAAGGATACCCTTTATGCTGTTCTTGCTCGAAGTAAGAAGAAAAGGGAGAAACAAAGGCATGACCACTTAATTTTTCACCAGTGGAGAAAGCTGAAAACCTAGAAGAGGAAAGAGTTGATGCGTCATAATTAATAGCTCCGGAGACAGAAAGTTTAGGGTCAAGATCATAATTCTCTATGTTGCAAACAACAGTTGGGAAATGAGATCCCGATGACTTAAGTGACCTTTGGATGTGATTTTGATGTTGAAAAACATCGTTACGAGGACTAAGGGTAAGAGATTGCTTAAGCCTAGCCCTATCCCTTCTATGAACATTCATGTGACCACCTAGGGCTTGTGCTGACCTGAATTCTCTTTTGCAAAAACTGCAAGTATAGTATCTCGGAGGCCATATGCCAAGATTCCCAGATGCATCTTCAGCAAAAGCTTTCTCTTCCCACGAACCATTAAGTTTGGAGTCCGTTGCTGCTTCAAGCTGTGACTTCAGAAGTTGTTTCCTCTTCATCCACAACCAGTATTGATCTTGCTCCATGGTGATTTCACTAAAAATATTGAATGGATCAGACTGAAAGGAAAATAAGAGGTGGCTACCTAGGTTCTGAATGGAAGCTTTAATACAAGGCAAGAGGTTAAAATGGAAAAAACACAACTAGAACTGCAATTCTGTATTCACTTACTATTGAGTACAAGAAAACTTCTTGAGAATCTATTAAAAGCTTACAAGCTGAAAAGGTCCTCTTTCTAGGTTATGGCAGTGGGTTTGCTCCTCTCATTTGGCTCTTCCATTGAAGTTATACTGTTGGTTTTTGGCTAGTCTGATGCAGTCACTGTCAGTGGGTATTATTTTGGCAATTTTTTGAAATGTGACATTTAAGTATTTGTTCAGCATAGTTTATATATCCACATGCGTACAATAACTACGGTTATTAATAATTGAGAGGAGACATTAAATTATAATATTGGCTGCAGTAATATATACTACGTAGCTCTATGATCAGTTTCTGTTCTTTCAGTATCTGGGACTTTTTTTTCTTGCAGAGAATCTCAAAAAAAATATTTATGGAGAAGGAAAACGGGTTGCAAATTAAGACGTGGTCCAAGAATCACAATATCCAAACAATTGGGTCGAATAGATGAGGGTTCGTACGGGAAGAAAAGGTAGGGAATAGGAATTTCTTCAGTACACTCAACTTATTGCTGTGCTTCTTCGCGTGCGCTCTGATCTGTTCCACATTATTTATGAAATTCATTTATGAAATCAGAAGAGAGAATTGGGCAACTCTTAAAGCGTGTTACTGTTAATGATTTTCACTTTTGCAACCCGGTACTCCTCCGATCATCAATTGGCATTAAGTTTCTTGTTTATGGATAAGACATGCGTGTACAATTCACCGCGCTGTAAGAGAAGCAAATGTAAATTCTTTTACTAAAACTATTCAAGAGATGGTGACCGCGCTGGTGGACTTACTCTTTTTTTGTTGTTATTAAGTCGAGATTTTTTTTCTTGTTGCACGGTTTTGTTAATGGAAGATCACATCCTGCTCCCCCTTTTTCTGTGCTCTTGAATTGATCAAGTTCATTTTTAAACAAGTTTTTTTTAATTGATCGGAAGCCTTGCTTGTTGGTGCAAAATGCTAGTATGTTAATTGGCCTTGGAATTACCTGGTCGGATATACTGCTGTGAAGTTCATTCCAACAGGAGTGATATCTGATTTTTTTGTTATGTTTATAGAGGTAAACAGAATAACAGCTCTGGATCCCCAAAAATGGTGACTAACTAGCTTCTTCATTTTAGCTAGGCCGGAGACGAATATTTCAACAGAGTTATATAGAAATGCAACATGATATGCCATGTTAGAGAGATTCATTTGGACTGCTTATGCTTAAATATTATATCTCAAGAGAGCTGATCTAGGGTTTATTAATAGGCTTTGGTTCCAAGTAATTGCTATATTAGAGATTATTGTTTGTTAATTTGGATTTTAATGTTCCTTTGGCACTAATAAATTAATTTCACATAAAATTTCCTCTTATGATATATATGTGTTTTGTCAATGTGCAAATGACATGGCTCTTATCACACAGCTTCCAGGCTCGTCAAAGGTTTTTACATTAAAATCAGGAGGAGGGATGGAACGAATTGATAATTCATTTTCTTTCATGAAGCTACCAGCTTTCGTCTTATTTTTATGGGCTGCATACGCTTGAATCAAGAATATATCATGAAACATGTATATAAGTATCTTGCAATTCTACTGGTAAGAGTTAACTGCATAACACCAAACATTTTCGTGAGTTACTTATCAGACATCCAAGTATAACAACAAGCTCACCAATCCTTGGACCAAGAGTTAGGTTTTCACATTTACCTCGGGAGTCACTTATATTCGGTCTCCCACAGTCTCTTCCCCCTTCTCTATACTCAAAAGAACCTGGGGAAACTCTGGTGCAGACCATCTTTTATATATATATATATATGTTGTGGGTGTCATCAAGTCGCAGAGGGATCAAGAGAAGAAAGGATGAGAATTGAAAACCAGTCCATTTGCACAGTTATATATATACATGCACAATTTTGCCCACTTGCACCCCTGATCTCGCCCTTGCTCAAGTTTAAAACATCCGGTGTGTTATAGTTTGTTAAATCGAATATGTTTTGGACATTTGATCATCATACGTAATGGATTTTTATTTGTAATTAATTTAACCCCCATGATTAAGAAGCTCTCTAGATCTTTGATTTAATCACCAATTTTTCGATCTGTTTTTAATTCTTCGAATTAGTAATCAAGTCAAAGAAAGCTCTCCCCCCCCCCCCCCCTCCCCCCATTAAGACTAAATGAGCATTAATAATAAAAAGAAAATCAAATGTAATTGGATTTAATGTAAATGGGGTTATAAAGAGGACATTTGAGAGCTGACAAGCCACCAAATTAAACTTATTGGGTGGAGCACTTTGCTAGCATCCACAGGGGTCGGTTAATAAAAATATCAAGTGGGGTTTTCTGGCATTATTCTATCCCAAGTAAATTGAGTGAGTTGCCTTTAACGAATTGAAATTTTATTATGGCAACGTTGCTGATCGAGACGAATGAGGATGCATGTACACAGGTCATCAATAGACACAGATTTCTTCAAATTTGACATGAGGCAAATAATAGCCAATATCAAGAGGTTTTATTCGTTTACTTGGATAAACAAAATATATTTTTCAGATTAGGTTGACTGACATAACAAAGAAGTATTTTCAAAAAGTAGAACTTTCCTTTTTTTCTTCGATTTTTCCAATCTAGCTTGATAAGAACCGGCTTGGCATAAAATTATGCAGCTCTAACTAGCTGACTTTGTACACCGAGTGCTACAATTATAAAGCATAAAGAGCTCTTGAACCTTTGATTATCTTCTTCATAGTTAATGAATAATCATTTAACGTACTGGGCAGGGTATTGCGTCAAATAACCATTCATGTTGAACCAGATTCAAACCAAGGAAATGTTATACATGGAGGAACTACTCATGCTACTGAAGTTTTAAATTGCCGATATTTTATTTCAGTATAGATTATGAAAGGAACAATTCGGGAACCCTGAAGACTAATTATCTCCTGAAACATTGCCTTGTTGAGACAACTTGCGTGAGAGAGAATTCCCTGCTATAATTTATATAGCCATAGCCCCATTTCAAAACATCTGTCTTTCTTTATTTTGCGTCCAAGTCAAAACTGCAAAATTCCATTAGCTTAATCAACGGGGAAACGGACATGCATTAGCGTGTAATAATTTAATAATCTGAAGTCTGTGCACTCATTGACTACAGATATAAGACTGCTGCTTCGGTAAAATATTGTTAAGATTTTCTTTGTATATAGCGCTGCCTAAAATGTCTTCATTCTCAACTTGTGGAAGAAGTCATTGGAATAAAATACATTCGTAATTTGTCTTCAAAATCATGACTTGATTGCAAAACAACAAACAGAGATGGCTTAAAATATACTTTTGCCAAGACAAATATAATTTTGACAGGATGAAACATGAAAGTATATAATTTTTTGCCGACTAATCGAGAAGTTTAGAGTGTAGTGAATGGTATGTACAACGTAGTGTGTGACATGACACTCGACGAACTGATAAAAAAAGCATGTGATAGTGATTAAAATGGTGTTTAAGAGTGCGTTTTAAACCCGTCAATATGGAAGGGCCACTGGTTACTGTGCTGATTTCTTAGCAAATCAAGGAGAGTGTAGCCTGGTGATGATAAGAAACTCGTTGTTTTCGCACCAAGCTAGACTATCTTTGCGATGTTTTAAGTCTCGCTTGGTTTGGCCTCGCTGCATGCCCAGAAGTTGAATGGCATCCATAAATTTCTACTGGCTTAAATAAATAAATAAATAACACATATATACATACAAAGGTCACATCATCAAAATCAAGATTGTAAATGAGAAGGAAAGGAACGACTTTTTGTGCGAAGCTCGACTGGTTTTGACTTTTGAGGAGAGGAAAGGGTAAATAACCAATTCAGGGTCAGTCCATTTCATTTGATTTCTACATGAGCAGTGTCAAGTTTGTGGGCTTGTGGGATGAATAGGCTTTGCTTGAAATCTTGTTGCAATTTTTCAGGTGTCCCAGCTACATGGCTATGGGCCCCATGTCGTTTAGGACTCACTTGTGCCAGGCTAAGCCTTGCGCTCTTCATCTCCGGTTGCTAGCAGTGGAGGGTGAGTATTTTGGATGGCTCAATAGGGCCTGCATCCATCTATCATTTAAAATAATTAAAGTCTGATCTACACATTTACAGTTGAGTTTCATCGTGCAAGAATGTTTATCAAGAATAGTATGGTAAAAATTCTTAAGAGTCACGGGAAATTTATAGAAATTAGGTAATGTTTGAAATTGATGCTGTAGTTATTTTTTAAAATATTTTTTGATTAGAAATATAGCATATTCTTATATATATTTTGAAAAAAACTTATATGAAATCATGTCAATGGCTTAGAAATATATTTTTGCTTCATGTATATTAGAATGATGCTCTGCAAAACCCTGATAACTTTGTAGTAGGACTAGTATGTTGGATAATCGATTCATTACTCGATGTTAACAATTCAATATATTCTTCGTAATCAAGATGACAAGTGATTGATACCTAATGACTAATAAGCAAGAGTGATTAATTGTTAGTAACAGCAAAAGATTATATCTGATAAACTTTAAGACTCGCAAATATTTATGAATAATATTTTAGAAATACATGGTCTTAAAAATATAAATATAATAAAGAATGAATATTGCAATCATGAAGCTTAAAGGATTCACGGGGGTATGTATATCCCATGAGTCTCAATCTATGATGAAAATGATAGATTATAATATAATTTTATTCGATAATTTTAACGCGGGGTAAATATTTATTGCATAAGCATGAATAATTTTTTTTGATATGTGCATTAATTAATAATAAACAAGTATCGTTTACAAAAATATTAGTGGGATGACAAATGACATGAGGTTTTTTTTCGAGACTGGACATCTGAGAGTTGGACTATTTGTATGGGTCAAGTTTATACGTTCAAGCTTTTTTAAAAGACTAAGCCCATGAAAGCTAAACTTCTTTTCTAAGCCGAGCTCTCTATTGTTGAGTTTTTTTCTCAAGTTTGAGCCCAATATCAGTTTTGTCCAGGCATGTTGCTCTGGGCAGCTGGATTGAGGCCTTCAAGATCCTCCATACCCATAAAATGTAGGTTTATCATGCCAGGCATGAAATCACAGGTACAGATGCTGGTGTATAAGAGATAATCCCTCTAGAACAGCATGTGGGGCGGTAAATTTCCGTGCATTCGTATCTCAATCTCTTGGTGTTTAATATCGATTAGTGCCTCCCCCTGAAAAAGTTGGCTAATCTGACCTTGAGTTCGCTCATCTGTGCGGAACGAAAAGGACACCCACCCAAGCGGCAAGACAGAGCGGGCCACCTCCCAGCAAGATTGGAGGGGCCGTCCGCATTAACTGCTCAGGAACGCCAGGCATTGATAATTGGAGAAGCGTGCAGACACGCGGGGTTGAAGAGAGCTGTCGTGGAAAACGATGCCGACGTACTGGTTTGCTGTGTTGTCGGGAATGAGTCTCGGAGAGGTCAGGTTGAGTTTTTTTTACAGGTATAATTATTTTGAAAGTATAAAAACTATAAAACATTAATAAAAAAAAGAAACAAGAAAAAAATTATTATTATATTTATTATTATTATTATTGCATTAACAATAGAAAAATTAAAATTAAATCAAAGAATAAAAAAAGACTAAAAACTTTAACAAGAGAGAAAAAAATGATAAAACAAAAATAAAAATTATTAATTAAAAAAATCATTTGACTTGAAAAATAAAACTAAAAAAAATAAATAGAAAAAAAATATCACTTTTCAACTAATGATAAACACAAACAAAAGTTTAAAAGCTATTTTTTTTAAAAAAAAAATACTACCTCAACAAAAGAGAATATAATAAAAATTAAAAATCAAAGCTAAGAGTACATATATGCAAACATAAAAAAAAAATATATGGACTATTTCATATATATATAGCAATTAAAATAATAAATTTGAAGTATAAGAGCCGAAATAAAAATAAAAAAACAAATATTTTATCAATTATAGTGAAAAGGACACAATTGAAAAGGTCAAACACTTATGTACCAAAATATATCAAGGGATTGACCATACCTGAAATTAAAATAATAAGGACTGGAATGAAAACACAATATATAATCAATTTCAATCGAATGACATAATTGAAACAAATAAAAACCTGTATAACAAGAATCAGGATCGTACAAAGCAATTAAAATAATAGGGATTAAATTGAAAAAATCACAAACATGGAGGTATGTCGTGTAATTTAGCATGTAAAAGAGAGAAAAGGGCTAAAAAAGTTTAACTATCACCGTCACAACTCTGTCCACCGTGTGTGACCACATGCAACACCACGAGAAAAAGTACATAGCAACGCATTGGATGAGACATTGGATGAGATATTTTTGACCACCGGACTACGTTGCATGCTCCACCTAAATTGGGATAAGGCAAAATACCGTCGGTGCGCGTGTCAAATACGCACACAATATTTGATAAAAAAATATAATGAATTACCTAAACACCTTTGCAATCAACTTTTTTATTTTATTTTACTGGGGGTAGATAAGTATTTAAATATTTTAAAAAATATGAAATATCTTAAACACCCTCGGAGATAATCCTTTATTTTTATTTCATGGGAGACTATAAATATTATTTTACTATACAATGTAATATGAAATTACCTTAACATTTCCCCTCACAATTCTTGTTTTTTTTTTTTTTTATTATTATCATAATTAAAAGTAAAATAGTTTTGGGGGTCAAAAAAGAGTTTGATTCATCGAGTTACCAAATAAATTCACGGGTCGTCGAGCTAAATGATTTTAATAAAATAAGATATTTTTTCAAGATTTTTAAAGTTGATTTAAGTCTCAACTCGTTGACATGATTCACTCCATCAAGTTTTATGAGTTAAATTCAAATTGTATTTCTTTTATACTAAATTGTTAAATCAAGCCAAACAAGGTTTAACATCCATGCCAATAAAAATATTTATTTTATTCTAGTTAAAAATAAATATTTACATATCTTTAATATATTGATATTGAAAATAAAAAAATATTTTAATTAAAATATAATATATCAACTAGCTTATTTTAATATCAATTATCATCCACCATCATCAAAGAACTAAAAAATTTATCATCATGCAGGTCATGGCCTAAAACTTGTGTCATTTTTTTGCACATAAGTTTAATTTTTTTTGTGAATGTTTGTCATCTCTGTGATATCTTGTCTATTCATTGAATTTACAAAGTATTTAATAGGTTTGAGAATTAATTATAATGCGTATAAACTAACTCAAATATCCCAATTATATATATATAAAAATCTGACATTATCTATATAATTATCATCATTATTATCATTATGACGTTCATATATACTCTGACCTTTTGATGTGGTTAACTCGATCATGGCAATGTAATTTTTAACCTGTCAGCGTAAATTTATCTTAAATAAAATATCTGTCGAGGAAAAAACTCTTAAATATAGCAACAGGATAAAGTCACCAGACAATTTACACAGCTAGCATTCCCCCCATGCTCTGTAATTGATTTTCTGTAGCGAAATCCACTTATCAGATCTCGCAAGATAAGGAAAAAAAATACATTAATATGGCAAGAAAAAAAAGAAAAAAGGGGAAGTCCGTCTACGCAGAATTCCTGAAGTATTTCCGCTGATAAAACTGGACGTGCGCGCACGCACCGCTCGCTCTCCTCCTTCTCCGAACCATTACTTCATGATATGTACCGTCCTCTTTTCTTTGTTCCATTTTAACCTTAAAAAGAAAATCTGAACAACAAGCACCCCCTCTTCACACGACGAGAGAGAAAGTAAATGAAGGAGAAGATTACAGAATACACATTACTATATCAGCCACAGAGATACTCGTTAATTAACGTGTCTCAAGTAAGCCCTGGTTTATCAAACCAATTTCTTCCAGGTTTTCTTCTTCTTTTATATATCTATTCTAGTTAATAGTCATCGAAACACAAGCTGATTGCCACCTTGTCTCTCGTATTTTGATCTCAAATGCATTGGTTTCCCGAGGTCATGGGTAGATGCAGAAATTAGAATTTTTCAAATGTCCCTTCTTTCCTTTCCTTTTGTTATCAGCAGAGAAGCCTGAGCTCTGCTCGCTGGACATTGGTGCATGCCTTTCCTGCCCCGGAAGTGTGATTCATAAAACTAGAATTTCTTTGTAAGCAACTTCTGGTAGTTCATGATCAGGGGTGTAAATGAGAAGTTGTCCGGCAATTAAGGGTATTTTCATCCATTAGCGTTCTTCTCGAGCTTCCCTAGAAATGAGTCAGACGCGTTTACAACCGGGTCATGACCCGGCCAAAAAACTTGGACCGTTCCTTCTCCCAGAAAAAACCTGCGAGATAATCTCATATCTCACGAGAATGTCTCTCCTCTTTTGTCTCATTTCCTCAATATCTCTCGTCCTCTACACTTCTTTTTTCCCCGGCAACCAAACCCCATTCTGGCCCCCTTTTCCCCACCCGACCCGGACCGAGACCCAACTCAGATCCGGCCAGCCCACAAACATCTCCCACATCCTTTTTTGCATCGGTGGATCAACCGCGACGTGGCACAATCGTAGCCGCTATAGCTCCATATGGTGGGTCCCAAATGTTACACGAGGGTTTGTCTGGCTTGACCAAGAACCCAATAGCACCCAGACCGATAAGAACGTGCCAGCTGTCATGGTGTCATCTCCAGAGTGGACCCGGTTTAAATTTTCTAGTTCAAGATCAGCGGTCAGGATTGCTAGGGTCATCAGTGATAGCGTCAAATTAAGGTTGCCTAGTGTGAGGTGGTTTGTGATGGGAGATGATGACACGGTGTATTACACCGACAACCTAGTTTCGGTCCTGTCGAGGTATGATCATAATCAAATGTGGTACATCGGAGGTAACTCTGAGAGTGTGGAACAAGATGCGATGCATTCATATGACATGGCTTTTGGCGGGGGTGGATTTGCTCTTAGCTATCCGTTGGCCGAGAGACTGGTCAACATGTTGGACGGTTGTCTTGAGAGGTATTATTATTTCTACGGTTCTGATCAGAGGATCTGGGCTTGTATCAGTGAGATTGGCGTGCCGCTAACTAGAGAACGTGGATTTCACCAGGTACGTTTCTGCACTATTTTCACCTGATTGCGGGGGTATCTTTTGACCGATACCGTGTTCGACAGTGTATAGACCTGTTTGTCACTTTTTTTTTTTTTTATATCATTTTTATATTTTCATGTTTTTAAGATTAATTTTTAAAAATAAAATATTATTTTAATATATATATGAATAAAAAATACTTTTTAAAATAATATTAAATAAACTTCTAAACAATCACCTAGTCTTTTTGGCAGAGTTATGTTTTGACTGCATTGAATTAAATTTTAAAATTTTAAAAATAAAAAATATTATTTAAATGCATTATTTTTTTTAAAAAAATATAATCTTTATTGCCTGTCCAATCAGTCACAAAAGTTAACCAATTCACTATATAGTTGAAGTTATCGATAGTTGATGGAGATGGTCTCTCTCTTCACTATAGAGCACAGATATACCATTTGTTGCAGCAATAATAAGAATGGGATTTCAAAACATAAATCGAATGAATATTTTTTTTTGCCTGTTTTATATTATTTTGATGTATTAATATTAAAAATAATTTTTTTAAAATAAAATATAGCCATAATTTTCATATAGTAGAAGAATGAATCCCCAATCTTTTGACAAGAGATTTTCTCTGTCTATCTACCTACCTACTAAAGTACTATAAGATGTTTATAGAGGCGAGCTGACGGTTCAATTCGTAATGGGTATCCAGATTATATGAATTTTAACTAATTTCCTTGATTTTTGTGTTTATTTTTGTAAAAGTTTTTCACACAAAAACCTGTGAAGTTATTAAATTTTATTGTAGAGAGCATGCGCAAGGATTCCCTTTAAATAATCGTCGTGAGAATAACAGAGGTCGTGATACGAACGATCCTTTTCAAAACCGGCGATTACCTCCCTGTGACACTTGGATAATTTCTTCAGACCCTGGAAGCCGACTTTAATGTCTTATTTTTATTCGGTCCACGCACACAGGCGTTGTGGTCCATAAGAGAATCACATGCAATGCAATTGTAATGTGTGAAAACTAGCAACGATTTAATGGGGGGACAGGCAGCGAGGAATTGAATCGATAATAATCTTTGTTAAATTACTATCGACTTCTGCTACCACTTATCGCCCAGAGTCTTAAATCAGGTGAGAGATTGAAATAACTGTTCATCAGTGTGCCATAGGATGGGCCTTGCCGCCTATTTACTGCATGAATTGATAGTGAAATCATATGAAAAGATTTGGAATAAAGACTTGGCCTTGAAAGAAGATAGGATGCAAGGTAGAAAAGAAGGCACCTGAACTTAAAATAACATTATACCGTTAGTTCTGGAAAGAGAGAAAAATGTACCTTCTTGGACATTAACTCTCGCCACTCAGTCTGTCCTAAGTGTCACGGGGAGGTACTAGGTGGCGCCTTCCAGTGTCTGAAAAATTAAAGTCGGCCTTGTCTTCTTGTGATGGGTTGCCTATAAACTTCCAACAAAAGGGTCTCTCTTGTTGGTCTCACGTCACAGCAAATAAGAAAAGTATTTTGTTCAGAACGAAAACAACCCGGTAAAGTTTATTTACCTGGCCACATTTTTCACTCTAGTTGCCACGTATAACTGGGATCCATTTGCCTTTTGATTTAGAATATGGAACACGGCAACAAAGTAATGATTGTCTGACGGCCTTTTCAATTATGCATGGAAGTGATTATCACGCATTCCGCTTTGCATATAGTTATGTCGTTGAAGTATTTAAGCTGGTGCAATTGCTGCTAATTTTTTGCGAAACAACTTATTCATGACACTAACCCCCCACTTTGGTGTTGTGTTTATGATTTTCTACAGTTTGATATTAGAGGAAGCGTATATGGTCTACTAGCAGCACATCCTCTGGCCCCTCTTGTATCGCTCCACCACCTTGACAATTTGGAGCCACTGTTTCCAAACCATAACCAAATAGACTCCCTTAAATCAATAAATCAGGCATACCAGGTTGATCCGCCCCGAATCTTTCAACAGGCATTCTGCCAAGACTACAAGCGGAAATGGTCAATATCCATAGCATGGGGCTACACAGTTCAGCTCTACACCTTATTGTTGCCTGCCAAGGACTTGCAAACGCCAGTACGGACGTTCAAGACTTGGCGGAGTTGGAGTGATGGACCATTCACATTCAATACCCGATCTACGGAGCCTGATCATTGTAAAAAGCCCATTGTTTTTATGCTTGAGCATGCTAAGGAAGCGGGGATTAATGAGTCCTTGACTAGTTATACGAGGATACTGCATAAGCCAGGGAAGACTTGTAACACAGCAAGCTATGCCCAAGCAAATTCAGTGCAGAGGATTCTTGTATCTTCCTTGAAGATGGGGCCCGATTATTGGAAAAAGGTCGGTCTTCACATGCTTACATAACTAAATTTTTACTATGCCCACGGTGATTATCTCTATCAGGGTGTGCGGCTAATAACTTTGATGTGGTCTTATGAGCAGGCACCAAGACGATTTTGCTGCGAGTTAATGAATAATGGGAGCATAAAGAAGAGCAGTATGCAGATTAGGATTAGGAAATGCAGGAACTGGGAAACTGTTACTTCTAGGTAGGTCGGCTCTTTAACATTTCACATGTAAATATTCTCTTACAGGGAATGAGATGATGGGAGAACAAGCTGTGGTTTTGACATTTTCTAAAGTTTCTAATAAGATAGAAAACAGCCACTTATATTTTTTGGCCATGATAAGAAAGAATAGTTCTTATTTTCAATTCTACAGTCCTTTCCTGCACTTGCCAAAATGGAATTAATGTTTGAAAAAAAAATGTCCAAAAAAGCGAAAGCAACTAGACTGCAGAAAGCATGCTAAATAAAAATGACACCCGGTGACTCGTGCAATAATCGGATTGAAAAACAATTCAAGATGGTGTCTGCCAGAGTCCTCCGGTTCCATACTGTGCAAATTTGACAAATTTGGTAGCGCCTTTTTCACATTTAATTAATCACTAGAACACTATGAACCTTGTCTAGCGTGATTACACAATCCTGGTCTTGGCATAAATAATGCCAGCCACAATGTTGGGATCAGTGCAATTAACATTTGTTTGATAAGGGCAATCTCACATGCAGTTTCAGCATGTACGCCAATCATATATAACACAGATTAAATATGTTAACCAATAAAAATGGTAGCAGCAGAAGATCCCTACAAACGAAGAGCTGGTAAAAATCATGTGAGTTTTTGGGTTATTACAGAGCAAATAAAACTAGTTCAAGTTAGTGAAGCTGTAATCTTGAGACAAAGGCGAAGATGATGCTTCAGAAAACATAATCACTGAAACAGGTACAGGCAGAGTAGCAATGGGAGACTGTCAATAGCAACTGAAATTTAGAAATCTTGGTTTCTTTCCCTAACAAGAGGTTTCCTTGCGATAAATTGTTAGGTGGGTGTTTTCTTTTAACAATTTCATGGCAAACAATAAATGATTACACAGACATATTTGATTTATAGAATCCTCAATTACTGGCAAAGACTCCAAAGAGGTGACGAAAGAATCCAATCTATTGTGGATCTTTAAATCATTATACAGTTACATGTATACCTCTTATATAGATGAGAATAAAAGCAAAAGCTATAAATATTTTACATACAACAAAGTTATTGCAAACCTGAGCTCAAGCGAAAATTGCAGCTGTTACAGATGCAGTGAAGCCGCTTCCCTGTGTTTCATTTCTTCAATATGAAAAGAAACTAGTTGCAGAGCAATGTATCACGTGTTTCGTTTCCAGTAGTTGGATTCACCCTGATGAGAAATGGATGGATTTAATGTGGATCTATTAAAAACTGTTAGAAAATTTCATTTTTCAAGCAATACATAGGTCTTACCCATCTGCAACTTTACACAAGTATTCACGTTGGTCCTCTCTTAAGGGCACATCTGTGAAATCTGATCACACATGAAGTCAATCAAACAACAGAAACATAATAGTTATCACACTCACAGTCTCTCCCCTGGGGCACATTTAATCTCTAATGCGCATCTTAGGATGGTCCTATAAAAACAAACTTTACAGCCAGCATTTATCACTCAAAAGTATGATTTTTTGGTTCATAGCAAGTGTATGGCTCCTAAAGCGACACCACTAGGCACAAATAGATTTTGCTTTGCTGTTAAAGGGAATACTCGACTTTTATACCAGAAGGTTCTTGATATTAAAACCAGTGGTGCTACACCTACCAGCTCCTGTTATATTTGATCCTCTAAAAGATGTGTTGCCAGTAGCAAGTGCACCTTCCAAGTTAGCATTACTCAAATTTGCCTGCAGAAACAGGTGGGATCAGCATTAAGACATCACCAAAGCATACATGAAATTATAAAATTAAGCTAATTTCTTTAAGCTTCAACAAATTATTCTAGACTGCATCAGCTACTACAGTGCCTGCAGGGAGGTGCTGTCTAGTAAATTGAATGTGCATCTGAAAACACATTTACATAGTAAGGCACCCAAAACAAGTTGCTGAAAAGGCATTATATTCCTAAGATAACACGTAGTTGGACAAATGACGTTATGATACCACTTTTGTACTGTTCTGTTTCAGTACATTCTTTATCTACATGTTGAAGTGCTTCTAGTCTCGTTATTAGACAATTAAGATAATAGCTTTCAGAATTTGTATCAAATGACCACCTTTGTCACATTTGCCAAAGAGAAATCTACACTTCTAAGGTCAGCATCTGAAAGATCAGCCCCTGTATGACACAACAAAACAGAATAAAAGCAACAAGAAACCATTATCCAGAAAGCATACGGAAAAAATCACATCTTCCAAACCAGACGCATTAGCTAAATTTGATAAGTTCTGAATAGCAGTAGCCACATCATATTTAACATTTCTTGAAGGCCAGAGTTATCTATTTGAAGCGTGTAAGAAAATAATTCTTCGTCCACCAAAACTTCCAATTTCATAGAGTCGAAAATGCTAATTTTCCAAAAAAAAATTTACTTTTAATTGAAGCTATGCAATGCATATCAATAAATTTCAATCCCAAATCATAAAATTCTAAAGTAGAACCGGTAGAGAAGGTTAAGAAAAACCTGTTAAATCAGCATCGAAAAAACTGGCTCCCAACAACTTTGCACCTTTGAAATTGGCTTGTCTTAGTATGGACTGAGACAGAAGAAAAAAACAAACAAGAAACTCGATCGTTCCACTACGAAGAAATTAACAAACTCACTTTATTTATTTTTTAAAATCCAACTAGATCATATACCGTCTTAAAATCTTGCTTAATCAAAGTCCTGCCACTAAAATCCTTGCCAGTAAGGTCCTGACCCCTCGTAACTTCAGAACCATACGGTCCTCCTCCCTTTACATAGCTCCACAAATTGTGAAATCAATAATTAAAAAAATAAATATCAGCGATCAGTTCTATTTCTTTTCTGGGTCTCCTTTAATTAACTAAAAAGATCAAAAAATAAGTCAAAGTTATGTTATTTACTACAAATTTCTCATCAACTAAAGAAACACTAAAAAGCAAACAGGGTTAGAAAAATAAAGAAACCATGAATCTCACAACTTCTTTACCTTGAATGCAAGTGCAGGATCAGTAAAAAAGAGCGAAACAGAGAGGATAGCAAGGAAGCCTGTCTTTGCAAAATCTTCCCCCAGCTTCTTGTTTGGTATCAATGCCTGTCGTTGAAGAAACAATGAGAAAGTGTGAAACCGAAAAGGAAAAGGAAAAAGAAGAAGAAGAGTGTTATGAACCTGTGGCTTATCATAGTGAGAGAATGATAGAAAATGTAAATGGGAGATTGAGAGGGAAGGTTTGGTTAGTGTGAGATGGGGTTTTGCTGGAATTTTTGTACATGAAGAGACGTTAAGAAGAGCCATTTCCTCTTTTGATTTCGTAATTTCTGTTGTCTGCCAAGGCAAGTCCAAGTCCTGTTCTGAATCTTCTGATTGACGGATATGGATAAGGAGAAATGGAGAACAATGGGATTGGATGTCTTCTGGTGTGATAACTCTAGCAAAACCATCCTGTATACTTCAGCTCTAATCTTTAGCCACGTAGTTCTTTCTTCTCTCTTTTTTCGTAGGAGCAAAAAAAAAAAAGACAAGAAATGATAAGAGCGGGGGGCTAAAATCTCACAAACTTCTAGTCAAGGTGAATGGGCTTTTAGTTATCGAAACAACCCTCCTGTTTTGGCCCATATCCATAGAACAAGCCTAGATCTGTAATGGATTTTCAGTGGGCCGGGTTGTCCGGGGATTGGTTTGTCTGTTATGTGCAAGGCCGTTTGGGCTTGGTTTGATCACAAGTGGTTTAGTTACACTGTTTTTTTTTTTTTAAGTGTATGTACTTGTACTTCAGTGTTTTTAAAAAAAATGATTTTTTTATTTTAAATCAAAAAATTTTATTATTTTCAAATTATTTTCATATATTTTTAAAAAATAAAAAAAATATTATTTTGATATATTTTTAAATAAAAAACCCTTTAGAAAAACTAAAAATAATTTGTTGAAATAAAAAGATATGTAGTTTTAATATGGTTTTATAAAAACCAATGAGAAAGAAACACGATGACAAAAAATTCTGAAGCACAAGCAAGTACCAATTACATCCCAATTAATTGGACGTCCATCATCACACTCTATTTACGAAGCAGGAAAACGGTTATGATGAGCTGGTCACCGACAGACGAGACCAGAACTTTAATCCAGATGGGCCATACTGAGAATCAATGCGACCTTTGCTTATCTCTTTGGGAACACAAAACCAGAAGGGAAGCTTCATTTTTGTTCTAAGAAAAATAAGACTGCTAGACAATGTGTGCACCACTTATAAATGGGCTAAATTACACAGATTAGATAAGATTTAGGACCTAAGTATAATTAAGGGTATTCGAGTCTGTTCCTCACCTTGGCGCTAGATACCTTGTCGGTACTTGTAGACAATGACGTGCTTCTATTCACCACAAACTCTTTTTTTTCTTGTATTTTCTTGTGATTTTTAGTATTTTTTTTAATATATTTTTACTTGGCTTAGTATTTTAATATCAAAATCAAATCTTTGTAAAAAAATATTATTTTCATATATCTAAAAAATTAATTACAAATCAGCTTTATTAAAAAATAATATTATTTTAAAAATTAAACTAAATCTTTTTATAGTGTATTTTATTAAATTAATATTTTTTATTTTTTTTAACACCAACATATTAAAATATTTAAAAATAATAGATAAATTAATTTAAAATAAAAATAACTTTCTTGTAAAAAAGGTTTTTAGAAACAAGTGTCAAACGCAAACCATCAGACAAAGGCCGCCTCTTAAGAAACGCGAGGAGCCATAATCACACTTTGTTTTTTCTTCTCATCGATATCTGTGTCTTAGAACAACGAAGAGCGTGGTGGCGTTGTCGTAGCTCCAGGGCGGTATTTTAGTACAGTGCTTGTATGAGCTGAAAAGATTTTTCGTATCGCTGCCTTTTTGTATTATTAGCTGAGGTTTTTACTGTATTTTAAAAATATTTTAATATATTTATATGAAAAATAATTTAAGGGTTTTATATATATATTTTTTATAAAATGCTCGCATTCTAATATTGTTTGTATTATAAGAAATTCTGTCTTGCTTTCTCTTGAGTATAAATTTAATTATTTATCCATTTAGAAATTAAACTTTCTTGTCATGTAAAACCCGTAATTTAGTGTTTCAGACTCCGTATCTATTTTAATTGTTCAAGCTAGTTTCATATAATATACTACAAGACTACTTGCTATTTTTTTATATTGTCTTTTTATTGTTCAAATCAAACTCGAATGAACATTAAACTTTTATCTTTCCCATGCACGTGAATATAAGATAGTTATTATTTTTGTATTTTTCATAAATATGACCTTTCCACTAATAGATTCAATATATATATATATATATATTGAATCTATTAGTGGAAAGGTCATATATATATATATATATATATATATATATTATTTTTGTATTTTTCATAAATATGACCTTTCCACTAATAGATTCAATATATATATATATATATATATATATATATATATATATATATATATTTGTAGAATTCATTTAAAATATCACAAGGAGTTGTTGATTCAGGTGATAAGTTTTTTATTTATTTCATACTGTTTAAAAACGTAATAAAAACAAATATATATAACTTTTTTAAAGAACAACATCACATAAATATAACTATATAAAATACCTATCCAACGTGGAAATCCATCGAAACCATAGCTAACACAATGAAATAAGAAAGAAAACATTCAAACATCTTGTTGGGCTACCGGAACAAATTGATGAATGTTTCGCATAATGGTACGCTAGAGTTTTAGCAAGAAAAACCATAATTATAGACCAGGGCGATGCGAGTCATTGGTCCTGCTTTCATGGTAGGTAGGGGGTGGGTGCATAGTATAACAAGTTAATCAATGAGAAGCTCGGAACTTGTTATTGCACAAAACCGAAAAAAGCAGTGAGACAAGAAAAGACCAGACTCTGCAAAACCGCGGTAGGATGTAGTGATACGCATTACACGAGTCCTTATCGTACGCCATCGTGATTTTTAATGTACACTTACATCCCAGGCAAAGTACCCCTAGCTACTAAATATCGAGGCTTTGCTGACTCCTGTGTACTTCACAGAGCTGTAAAGCTCTTTTTACTTATTTATTTCCTTGACCAGACAACTTCGCACTATACAGTACTCACGTATACATGAGAGATAGGGCGAATTTCTCCTAGATAGGTGTTTGCTTTCCAAGGGCTTTTTTGGGTAAGGTGAGAATTTTCAGCATGTTTGGCTTCATTTGGACCTAGATCTTTACCAGTTTCTGGATTGAGAGAAGTGGGATTTGTGTTCTTTGTGATGCTGGATCTGATTTTTGTGAACTTGGAAGGTAATGTCTAGGGTTTTGATTTCCGCATGCAAAACAAAGAAAACCCACATCTCTAATGCCTGATTCATTCAACATGGGAATCTAGTAGTATTTATTACAGGGTCAGTGGGTTTGGGTTGAGTTTGATTCTTTCTTCTGGTGAAGGAATAACGGATAAGATTATGGATTATATCTGTACCTTTGGACTTGGTAGCTAATTTCTCCAAATCTGCATCTAGCTAGCTGCAAACAAACGAATAACAAAGAGATAATAAGGCCAGGATACTCTTACTCTTCCATCTTTCATTGTGATGTTTTTGTCAGTTACTGATTACAAAAGGAGCTGATATAGAGTGAGACGGGAGCACCAAAAAAGAGCTACAATACAAATATAAGCTATCTTTAGCTTATTGTGTCCTAGATTTCTTCTTGTGTTCAAAAGTTTAGGCATTTCTTGGGTCTATCAAACATGTCAAATCGCTGGTGGGCTGGAAATGATGCCATGAGAGGTGGAGATCAAGTTTCTTCGATTCCATCCCTTCACTTGAGTAATCTTGAAGGAGAGAGTACTCCTCCCGGTTTGAACCGGTTGGGTCCGAGAAGAGAGCAGGATTTCATCGACACCAACACCAATAGCCCTAAAACAACCAGCTCCGCCACACCTGCCAGTGCTCAAAACCAAAGCCAAAACCAAGAAGAGCAAGATGACAGCAGAGATAACAAGCAAGAATCTGGCGACCACACAGCTCATGAAACCATTGAACCAGGCAGTGGGAGCACATCTCGCAGGCCTAGAGGCCGACCCGCAGGTTCAAAGAACAAACCGAAACCCCCTGTCGTCATCACCAAAGAAAGCCCTAATTCTCTCCGAAGCCATGTCTTAGAAATCAGCTCCGGAAGTGACATAGTGGATAGCATTGCCAATTTCTCTCATCGCCGACATCACGGTGTTTCTATCCTTAGTGGTAGTGGCGTTGTGAGCAATGTTACTCTTAGGCAGCCTGCAGCACCTGGTGGGGTTATCACTCTTCATGGGAGATTCGAGATTTTATCACTTTCCGGTTCCTTTCTGCCTGCCCCGTCGCCTCCGGGAGCAACGAGGTTGACTGTTTATTTGGCAGGTGGGCAAGGACAGGTGGTGGGAGGAACTGTGATGGGGGAGCTGGTAGCAGCTGGCCCGGTTATGGTGATTGCAGCAACGTTTAGCAATGCAACGTATGAAAGATTGCCACTTGAGGAGCAAGAGCAAGATCAAGAGCAAGAGCAAGAAGGGATGCAATTGATGCAGCAAGTGGATTCGTCAGGGACTAATATTGGCAATGCTGCTGGTGGTACTAGTAATGGTGGTGGTAATAATTCGGGGACTCGATCTTCTCAAGGTCTAGGTGAGCACGGTTCAATCCCTGTGTTCAATTTGCCTCCTAATTTGTTACCGAATGGCCAAATGCCACATGATGTGTTCTGGGGTCCCCCTCCTCGTCCTCCCCCCTCTTACTAATAATGTGATAGAGAGAAAGAGAAGAGCTGTATGTTAGTTTGTATGGGACGACTGATTATGTGCAAAAATATTTTAGATCGTTTTATGTAAGCATATATAGCGAAGAAGGTAGCTAGGACATTTTGGTTTAGTCTGTATGAACTAGCTGGCTCTAATCGTTAGGTCTTGCTGTGTTGTTGAAACTCGTTGATGTGTGATCTGTTTGCTTTTCTCTAATCATCCTTTTGTGGAAGAATGTTGTATATTTTGATGATGTAGGAAAAGAAGAAATTAACTAGTCAAGAACTGCAATTGGTGCAGATTGGTGGAACTTTGTGGATTAGACCAGATAACTTGTTTTTTATTTTCTTAGGTAAAGCATGCCAAGCATATCCTCATGTGTTATCTGCATTATTTGCCTTTTTTCTATTTAAAATGGTTATAATTTTTCGAAACATTGTTTCGGAGATGTGTGATTTGGGAAAACTCTGGAAGTTTCAGCTGACTCTATCAATGTATCAGTTGGTTTTGCTTTGAATTTGAAACGTGGGGTTGATTCATCTGCACTTGCCTTAGAATGGGTCGTTTCACATTCCAAATTGGTCTAGCTTTTGAAAATGGTGGAATTTTACATCATCAGTATACACTGGGATAGTATAATCTGCCAAGTTGGGTTGTCACACGTACGGGTAGCTGATGATTTGAATGCTTTACACTTGCTGGTTTGAGAGGTTATCTGACACCAGGGGCCATTCCTGGCCAAAGATAGCAAACTGGCCTCCATCCTTGCAAGTTCTTATAGCATCTCGCATCTTTCCAGTCAAATATTGTTGGTAAGAAATGTCTAGGGTTTCAATAACCTACATATCGTACTCAGTTATGTAGATGCACCTTTAGATCGTCCCGATTTTAACCTAGCTTGTTACTCTTATGCATACGTGGTGGAAATTCTTATGTCAAACAACAAGAAACCTGAACAAGTCTTAACTCTCGGAGCTTATCATTGTTTGGTAGCCCTTCGACTTTCCCGATATATTACTTCTATAGCATTATTTGCTTCGTTGATAGGCAGCTTAGCTAGTTCTAATTCCGATATGCGATTGCATATCAGAATTTTTAGCTTGATGCTTAGACCTCAGTATTGTTTGTGAACTCACTAGTTTTTCCTATATATATATATATATATATTCCTTGTATAACAATGTTGCTTCATAGCTTGACAGCTTAGGAAATTCTAATTAAATGGTGAAAGAAGTTCGGTGAGCTAATCTATTTCAGTATGTCTCTTCTTTGGTTTAGTAACTTGATTCAGTTCGAGTTCTTTCTCTAACCTTTACTTTTGTCCTGTGCAATCATGCAATCACTTTATATTATGTCCTCAAGTTGAGCACGAGCTTTACAACTGGGAAAAAAAATGCGCGACCCTTTTTTTATATATTGTAAGTTGAAGATTGAAGAAGCCAATATTTGCATTCCCTTGATTATTGCTAGTTAGAGCTCTGTACTGGTCTTCTAGCATGTATTTTCTTTTAATTTTGTTAATTTTATTAATTATCGACCGTTTGAATTACTTTGTTTCAAATGAGATATTATAAGTGAAGGCATGTCATCATTCTACTTATGCATGATATGATGTTGGTTATTCCTAGTATGGTAAGCTTCCGTGAGGATTGTGAAAAGATTTTTTTTTTGGTCCATCTTACACCATTTTATTCAAAGGTAGTTGATGCAATGTTGCGGGCATGTTTTCAAAGTGGTTAGATAGAAGTTGAAGAAAATATGAACAGTTATGTGCTATATATATGTAAATGCGTGACATTAACACGGGTAGAGAAGACTTGACATTAGCTGTGGTTGGAGGTGAAGCATAGTCGACAATGCATGTGGCACAAACTCGGAGGAAAGAATGCCATCCTTCCGAGAAATAGAATACCAGAAGGAAAGGTTGTGTGAACATGGATGTCTTGTAAGCGTGGTGTGTGTCGATTAATTGATTGGTAGTGTGGTTTAAGGTTGTTTTTGAAAATGTTTTATTTTTTTTTTGTTTAAAATAATATTTTTAAAGATTATTTTTGATATTAGCATGTGAAAATAATTTAAAAACATTATTTTTTTTAATTTAAAATAAAAAAATCAATTTTCTTCATACATATTTTCTAAGCGCATTCTTAAATACCCGATGAATGCAAGGTAACGTGCGTGATTAGTGATTGGTTTTGGTTTCGAGAAAGCCAGCCATTTTGCCATCCTATCTTAATTTGCTCGAGTCAATGGTTTTTAACAGCTGGATTAATTGATTTCATCAATTTCGTTCGGCAGACAGGGAATGAAAATCTCACTGCGATTGCTTGCTTGGCGTGTGTGAGCGAATCTTTTATCTGGGAATACTTTCGTCTCGTGTTAATTAGCAGTTCTATTTCTTGAACCTGGTACTACTGCCTCTGCCGGGCCTGAAAAATCAGGATATTGCGCCATCTATTTTGCATGATGATAATGTTCTTAGATTCGATCGGATTCTCATTCCCGATGCCTGTTTGATCTGGTCTCATTGGGTTTCTTCCATCATTTCAAAGGTACATAATTCTGAATGACGCATGTCCATCTATGCTCTAATCCTTATTTCATCTTTCGAATTGAACCTGGAATTTTTTGGATTTTTTTAAAGAAATTAGAGTAAGTTAATATTATTTTAAGTAGTGATGGCTGAAGGATTTATTTAACGAATTGACGTATTTTTACCTTTTGTTTTAATACAATATTTATTTATTAAATTCTGTTATTTCTAAGCATGATGTGGTGACTTGTTACATCGCGTTTCTAAAACATCATAGTTTGTGAAAAGTAGAAGTTGTCAAGGCCATGGATTTTTCAGCATGCCAATGGATGCAACAACAACAAAAATACCATCAACGCTCATGGTTTGGACTTTTCAAAACACAACTGAGAGGTTGTTCATTATAAATTATTATTGATGTTGTGGTTTGTAGCTTTGATATTTAATTAAACATCATGTTCTTGAACCCCTAAATATCACGGTTCTGAACCATGAATTTAAAGACATTATGATATTTCACTTGAATTTTATTTGCATTTTATATGGTAATTGCCCCATTTAACCTAAATTCTCACAAGTTGCAAACAATTCATCATGTGTTCCTGTGCCTTTGATCTTAATTTGTTGATAGGCTGATGTGTATTGGCTTCTTCGAAGGTTCCGTCACCGGGCTATTTATCGGCGAGAAAGCATCTATTAGATATGGATACATTGAATATATTGAACTGGAAACTCTTCGCATTTTGTACATCAGTGGTTAAGCATTGCCACCGCTTTGACAGACATCTCATTAATGCTATCTAGGTTGTGAACTTTCGATGGCCTTCGTCGATTGTTTCAATTACAAACTCGAACAGCAAATTTGAGCTGTAAAATTGACTATGGTAATTAGAAACCATTCCGTCTCCTCTTTCGAGGGCGGAGCAATAAAGTTTTCTCGGGAAATTTACCACACCATGTGTAGATCTTATAGCTTCGTCTTATCTGAAGCTACATCCCTAACGTTTTCTGGTTAAAGTAAGAGCTGAAAATCAAGTCCGGTCCTCCTACATTCAACATACAGCGAATTGAATCTCCCATGTATAACGAAACAAAAAAACCAAAACAAAGAGAGGCACCCCGTTGACGGTTAACATGATCTTAGCCCTTCAGTACTCGTAGCCACCCGGGTGCTACAACCTGCGGCTGAAGCGTGGTAGTCGGTCAATATCGTGAAACACCGGCTCATCTTTATAAGTGTCACTAAACGTAATGGTACTACCCTAACAAATAATTTTATATCTCAATTAATCAAAAACTGAAGTCGGATTGTGCATGATATGTGTACTCCATCCAGAGCCGAAGAGAAAAACAAACAAAAAAATAAATAATACTCAGCAGCGTATCTCCACCACCATCTTGTAGTGGTTGTCGGTGAGAAAATGCTGGCACCGTCGGGTCAATTCATGTCGTGTGCAATTCTACTCAAACTCGGGCCATGTATAATTAAGTTAAAGTATGGTATTCTCCGTTTCTGAATTTATTCTCTAATTAAAAATAGGATTGAATGTTGGTGTCTGTTTGCACTCGTCGTGCGTAATCTATTCCTTGCACGGTTGCCATTTTGGTGACCAGGGTGGTGGCTTGCTGCCGAGGTGGCGGCGGCGGGGCTTTGGTGAGAGTAAAGTTTTGGTGGGTTATAATTTATTTTTTTAGAAAGCAAGTGATGCATGGAAGAAAATAAAAGAGAAACCTTGGTGATTTTTTAGAATTATTGAAATCGACATGATGTGACATATTAATCTTCATTGATTTAATCAAATTATAATTTATAAAATGTGACTAATTATGGCTCCCAGTCTCACTAAAATTATAATACACACAAAAAGTTGTTCCCAGAGTAGCATTAGGCAGGAGATGCAATTTTCAAAATATTTGTTATTATGATAATAATTATTTTTAAAAATATTTTTATTTTATAATAATATATTTATTTTTTTAAAATTTATTTGTAATATTTGAATTATGATGATAAATAATGCAAAGCTTATTTAAGGGTAAAAATGAAGCAGAAGACAGCAGCTGAGTACCATTCAAGGGTAAGTTCGTCACAAGGACAAATAATAATAGTACAAGTTTCGTTAAAGAACTAAAAGAAGAGGACCTTCCAGTACATTGTTATCATGCGAGGAAGTGGAACCTCGATTATTTTTTTCATAAAAACATATTCTAAATTGAAAAATAGACTCCCTCCCTCTCTCTCAACTGTACTCCGAGACTAGGGCTTACTTACACATAAAACCCTAAGCTTAAGCACTCTCTCAAGTCTCAACCTGTAAATTGTAACTCCAGGTTAACCATGATTCTTCATGCTCTGCTGTCTTTTTATACACGGACACACGCACACCCACCCACACTCTTTTCATGTCTTGCCTCTTCTTCCATTTTTTTTTTTCATATTGTTTCGTGAATTTGTACAGGTTCAGTGTAATGGCGGGATCCCGAAAAGTCACAGCAGCAACAGAAATATTGCTTGTAAGTCTTTTTTTTCAATCACTTCTCTTGATTGTGATATGAAAGATATAATTTTAAGTATAGTTTTTCTCGTTTCGGCACTTGCAAGATTTAATTTCTTGTTAATTGTTCTGGAATCTTTTTTTGTTGTTGTTGTTGTTGTGATCTGTTTTCTTCCTGTAATTCTACTACAGGGTAACAATAGGAAAACTTTGTATGTACAGAGAGATTTGCCTATTAATCGACGGAACCGGTTACTGTTGGGGATGCTTCGTGGTCGTAGGCCTGCGTTTGTTTTTTCTAATAAAAGGGCTGTTTCATTGAGGTTTCGTGCGCAATCAAAGCCCAGAGATTTTGTTTCTGGGGTTGTGACGAGTTCTGTTGATGAGCAGTCAAGTTTAATTTAATTGAAAAGCCCCTTACGTGCAAGAAGTGATTCATTTTTGTAGCATTCCGTTGATTCAAGAGAGTGCAACTCTTGAATTACCCAAGTCTGTTCAAACGAAATTAAAGTTTCAAATAATTAAGATTGTTGGTTTGCGAACATGAACAGTACTGCTTTAATGTCTGGATTCATTCTTGAATTTCAAGCCAGAACTTGGGGTCCTTAGGGTGGCTTTTTTAAATAGAAACTTACGAGCCAGAGAACTTGGGGACTAAGGGCTTTCTCGAGAAGAAGATGAAGGAAGGAGTGAATGCTGTGCAGCCGAGGTTGGACCCAGGATGTCTTTTACCACAGCTTGGTCTGCGAATGCTATATCAATTTGTCATGCATGTGGGTTGAAAGAGGTTATACTAGACTGGGACGGTCGAGGAGGTACTTGCTGTACAGTAAGGGTGTGTTGCAAAATTATCAAATCAACGAGTTTGCTGCAATATGGTTTATGGTCGGATGACTGACTGTGTTTATACTCAGAAGCTTACATCTTTTGAAACCAGTGTAGTTCTGGAGGAATTTCGATATGTTCCTGTCATGGAGAAAGGGAGAAAAGCACTGGAGGAGATTAATCAGGAGATGGGGCTTGCTTTTGATGAACAAGATTAACAGTATTATACTAGGTTGTCCAGGGAGGACATCAAGCGGAATCCGACAACTGTGGAATATATTGTTTGACGTTGCACAATCTAATAGCAAGCATAGCAGGCATTGGTTTGTCGCTGGGAATATTATTATAGACGGGCAGCCCATGAATAGAACTCTTATGCAGATCGTGAAGAGCACGTTGCAGGCGAATTCAAATAATTCTGTCATTGATTTCAAGGACAACTTGAGTGCAATCAAAGGCTTCCCTGTAAAGCAATTGCGGCCAGCTTAGCCCGGCTCGACATATGTCCCTTAAATGCAGGCAACTGTGAACTTGATATTTTATTTACAGCCGAGACTCATAATTGCTGATGGATCTTATGCGCCATGGGAAGATCGGTTTTTCACGTACCCATCAAACCTGGCGTCACCTTTGCAGATTCTCATTGATGGTAGTAGCATTAATGGTGCTTCAGATTATGGAAACAAATTTGTGGAGCCCTTGATTTAGGGCTACAGTAGAACTTTTGGGATGCGACCTCCTAGTGGAGAGGAATGGTTGAAGCCAATTATGTTCAGTGGAGGCACAGGGAAAAGGGGGAACCTGATGTTGGCATGCTGGCTGTAAAGATTGAAGGTCCTGCTTATGGAATTGGAATGGGAGGTGGAGCCGCATCAAGCATGGTGAGTTGCCAGAATGATGCTGATCTTGATTTTAATGCTGACAAAGCGGATATGCTGAGATGGCACAGAAACTGGATGGTATTGTACGATCCTGCATTGAGATGGGTCTCTTCAGATCCTCATTTTGTAGCCGATCCAAGCTCATTTAGGAGAAGTTGCAGTGGCAATCTCCATCTTGATCTCGATATATACACAGTGTCTGTTGACGATGTTTAGGAGATTTGACACCTAAAGCATGCGTTAACACTATTAGCTTATATTATGAACAATATCCCCTAAATATTATTGAAGCAAATAGGAGAAAGATCCACCGAGCTCCAAAGAGACAACTCACCACATTCCTTGTTCAAAGAAGAGGGAGAAGAAGAAGACTGGAACCACACAGACGGTTGCGTGAGGAGATCTGAGGAGAGGAGGTACACTATCTTTTGTCTTCTGTACATTTGAGAATTAGCCACAAGAGCAATGGTTATCTGCGTTCCTTTTATGTCATATGAATTACTCTTAAATGGCTTACATAGCAGATATAAATAAATAAATCTCCAACAATAAATGGAAATTCTGGCGGACGTACGATTTTTCAATCCATTTGCCAGTGAAATGTTAATAGCATTCGTGACTGACGGTATTGATGAACCACTTGATATCATAATATTATCTAGCCACTGATTCTAACCGGAGAGAGTAAACGATCTTGTTGATAGCTTAGATGAATTGATTAAATTTAAAATAATTTTTTTAATTAGTATTAGATAATTTGCTGTAAGGTTTTCTTAATCAGCAACAAACTATCTGTTACAAATTTAAAATAATCATATTTGCAATGGATTTCTCGTTGCTAAACAAAATTTGTTGATGATCTGTTGTTAAATCAATAATAACATTATTCTGCTGCTAAAATTCATTGCTAATAATCCTGTATTTTGTAATTAACAACAGATTATTTATTGCAGATTTAAAATAAACATATCCAGAACGAATTTTCTATTGCTCAACATAATACATTGCTAAATGAGCAATGATATTATTACGTTGCTAAAATTCTCTGCTAATATACCTGTTTTTTAGTAGTGTTAGTACTATTTATGATCAGCGTGCTGGTTGTAACTGCAATGTTGTGAAGGAAATTATATATATCCAAAGGGTGCTCAAAGTGACATCCAGGCAATTGTTGTTGGCGATCACACACAGTCTGTTTTGGAGATATGTGGCGCAGAGTATCAGGAGCAAGATGCAATTTTGGTGAAGGCTGAAAGCCGCTAATTCTTGCAATCAATATGCAAAAGCGAAAGGTCTAAATGGCTGTTATCGGAGCAATTAGTGGTGAGGAGCGTGTTGTCTTGGTTGATAGTTCAGCTACTGAGAAATGTCGCTCAAATAGACTCCCTCCTCCTTCTGCAGTGGGTCTTTGAGCTTGAGAAAGTTCTCGGTGACATGCCTCAGAAAAGTTTTGAGTTCCATCGGGTGGTTTCTGCAGGAGTGCCTCTTGATATTGCTCCAGGCATCACAGTGATGGATGCTTTAACGAGGGTATTAAGACTTCCATCTGTATGCTCAAAACGATTCTTGACAACAAAAGTGGATAACTAGACTGGAGGTGCCTGTGCCATCGGGGAATAACCTATCAAAGGTATGGTTAATCCAAGGCTATATATGGCGAGGTTGGGTTCTGGAGAAGCTCTCACAAATCTGGCCCGGGCAAAGGTTACTTCTCTTTCTGATGTTAAGGCAAGTGGGAATTTGGATACACTCTGCATGCCAAGCTGAATGGGGAAGGAGCTGACATGTATGATGTTGCCACAGCTCTTTCAGAAGCCATGATTGAACGTGGCATTGCTATCGCCGGCCGGGGTCAAGGACAGTCTCTCCATGGCAGCCCATGCTGGTGAGATTGTTAAGGCCCCAGGAAATCTTGTTATCGGTGCTCATGTCACTTTCCCTGACATAACAAAAACAATTACCCTTGATCTGAAGTTGAGAAATGAGAGTTAACTTCTTTACTTTGATTTGACCAAGGGAAAAAGGCGCTTGGGTGGATCTGCACTAGCTCAGGCTTTTGATCGAGTTGGCGATGAGAGCCCAGATCTTGATGGTGTTTCTTACCAGAAAAAAACTTTCGAGTGCATGTTAATGTAGGTAGTTTACGTTGCGGTCTCGATAAAATCTAGGATGTAGCCTGCACTTGGTTTAGGGTTCTTGGAGGAAAAGGATGGGCTAAAACTTGCATGAACTCGGCTCGCCATTACTTCCAAGACAACATTTGGGTTTCACTTGCCTTTATTGAGAGAATCCAGACCCCTTAAATAATTAAAAATCTTAACACCCCACAGATTGGAGTGTTGCCTCTATTACATAATTGTTTTATTAATTACTCCATTTAGTTTTTTATTTACCAAAACAATGATAATACAAGTAGCTGGGTAGAATTATTAGACTTGGAAGAGCTTCACACACAGGCAGTCCCTTTAGGAGACGCAGTCACTGAGCCCATTAGCATTTGTGGGCCAAATTTTAGGTCCCCATCTTTTCGTTTACTTCCCAAAACGTCGAAATCTGCGATGCTAGTGGATTTGAACTTCACAAGAAGAGCCCCGGTTCAAGAGGAAGAATTTGGGTCCCAAACTAAGAGGATAACTCTCTAGCTGGATATCTTCACCTGTGGCTGTGTTTCAGATTTGAAATCTGTTGGCGTGAATGGACAAGCCGCTGAACAGTCGCCAGGGACAAAACCATCGACAGTTCTGGCACGTGACATTTTGACTCTTGCGATGACATCCTAGAATCATTTAAAATTTCTGAAATACATTGATGGATACAAATGCGAGTGCGGGGCCTGTAAAAATCCATCTATAACAATAACCTATCAAAATTTAAAAAAATATAAACTAATTGAAAAAATCTAATAAATAAATATCACAAATTAAATGCAATTTATATATTTTTTTTATAACGAACTCAATTCAACTTATATAACTTTATAAATAACTTGAATCTCTTAAATAAATAATATTTTTTATTCTCTCTCTCTTTTTTTCCATCTCACCTTCATATTTGTCGTCGACCCTCGTTCTCTTCTTTATGCTTCCCTGTTTTTATATATATATATTAAAATTTAATATGATAAAATGATAGTTTATTTAATTTTTTCTATTCAGTAACAGTGGATTTTGAAAAAAAACACAAATGAAAACCTCAAGAAATTAGATTTAACTGTTAGTAGTTAAATCACAAACTCGGAAGTATTTTCTATTAGTCTGTGTTTGTATTATATTGAACCCTAACAATTTGATGAAATGCTTTACTGTAGTTTTTGTTTTGTTTTGTTTTTATGTAAAAATTATTGCAGTTTTTATATTTTCTGTACTATATGCATTTATTAATATACCCAATTAATATCCAATCCGCTCGGTCCAAAGCAAATTAAATAAATAAAGTTTATATTTTATAAAATTGAATAAAATTATAGATAAAAAGCCAACCCCCTACTACCACAAACATCCCAAATAATAATGATAGAGACATACAAATAAAAAAACAGCCAATTGGAAATCACGACGATGGGGGCTATTTCTAGTTTCTGAAGCACACCATAGCCAACAATTTGAGTGGCAAAGATAGCACCTCGAATTGCTAGACCACAACGAGGAACTTAAGCAAGAAACTGTTGTCAGAATGCCACGTGGAAGCAATCCAATCTTTATTGTGTGGCCGTTAGGAATTCGAACACCAATCCTCAAAGACATTTCCTGTTGTTATAAGTCCCTCACCTCGCACCTCAAAACCCAAAACGCTGCATTTGCTAGCAAGAAGTCGCTCTACCTTCTGCATTACTTTTTCAACCAATCACTGCTGTTTGATCATGGCAGCCACCATCTCCACCGCTGGAGCTGTCAACAGAGCACTGGTACTCTAATTTTAATTTCCCGCCATTTTATGCTTCGACTGACAATCTGCATCATGTGCTTTAAATTTGATATCTTCGCCAATATGTAGCTTGTTTTCATACTCAGTTTTAAGATCATGGGCTCTTAAATTATCCAGCACAGTACCTATTTTGCTTGCTTTTGAGGTGGTGTTTGCTTCTTTTCACTTCTGGGCCTCACATGATTAGCAAAAGTGTAAAATTGTATGAACTTATGAATGATTGAACCTATACAGTTGCGCGTGTGCATGCCTGCGTACTATGTAGCTCCAACCAGTTCTTTTAGAAAGGGAAAACTTAGTCTTGAATTGCTATATGGACTGGGATTAAAAGCTTTGAGTTGAATTAACTAATTAACGGGTTCAATTATTCATAGATGAAGTGACGAAGAGCTTAATTTTGGTTGTGCTATATTGAATGTTAAAAAAAATTGAATTTGCGATGAATTAGTTGGATCCATACATGTGGTTTGCTGGGTCTAGATAGCGTCTAACATAACTTGATGCAGCTGGCCTTGAATGGCCCTGGCGCTGGATCCACAGCCCCAACTTCAGCATTCTTTGGCAACAGCTTGAAGAAAGTGAGCTCATCAAGGTTCACAAACTCCAAAATTTCACCAGGGAGCTTCAAGGTTGTTGCAGAGTACGATGAGCAGAAGCAGACTGAAAAGGACAGATGGGCAGGCCTTGGTACAGACACGTCTGATGACCAACAAGATATCACCAGAGGAAAGGGTATGGTGGACTCTCTCTTCCAAGCCCCCCAGGGAACTGGAACTCACAACCCCATTTTGAGTTCTTATGAGTACTTGAGTCAAGGTCTTCGGACGTAAGTAGCACACTTTTATTTATGAAGATTGTTGTAGATTATTCTCGCTGTTTAATCAATACTTATGATTTCCATTTCACTTGAATTTGTGGACAAGTTTGATTATAAACATGACTTGGTGGCTGTGCTTTAGGTACAACATGGACAACATGATGGATGGTTTCTACATTGCTCCTGCTTTCATGGACAAGATTGTTGTTCACATCACCAAGAACTTCATGAGCCTGCCGAATATCAAGGTATATATAACAGACGACTTCTTTTATACAGTCAATTAAGTATATTATTATAGACTTCTTTTATACAGTCAATTAAGTATATTATTATAGACTTCTTTTATACAGTCAATTAAGTATATTATTATACATCACTTCCATTGGTATATTTGAATAAAAAAGAAGAACAATGACTTTGTTGCAGGTTCCTCTCATCTTGGGTGTTTGGGGAGGCAAAGGTCAAGGAAAATCCTTCCAGTGTGAACTTGTCTTTGCCAAGATGGGAATTAAGTGTGTATTTGTTTCCATCATCTTTATTTCTGTCTGTCTGCTTGTACATGTTGAATATGTTAGACTATTGATCTTTCTGTTATGCTTGTTGCCATTTCATCTGATGATAACGCATATTTCAGCCCAATCATGATGAGTGCGGGAGAGCTTGAAAGTGGAAACGCTGGTGAACCTGCAAAACTTATCAGGCAAAGGTACCGTGAGGCGGCTGATATAATCAAGAAGAAGGGAAAGATGTGCTGCCTCTTCATCAATGATCTTGATGCTGGGGCTGGGAGGCTTGGTGGAACTACCCAATACACTGTCAACAACCAGATGGTTAATGCTACCCTCATGAACATTGCTGACAACCCAACAAATGTGCAACTTCCCGGCATGTACAACAAGGAGGATAATCCACGTGTCCCCATCATCGTCACTGGCAATGATTTTTCAACACTGTATGCTCCTCTTATCCGTGATGGTCGTATGGACAAATTCTACTGGGCCCCTACCAGAGATGACAGGATTGGTGTCTGCGTTGGAATATTCAAGACTGACAATGTTCCCCAGGACGATATCGTCAAGCTTGTTGATACCTTCCCCGGCCAATCTATTGGTAAGCTAGTTCCCTTCTAGAGTTTCACAAAGTAGACGTTAGACTCAGCATTCAAAAGGGCCTCGGGTGCATTTTTGTTTGGGGCTGCTAACTTTTTGTACCTGTGCAGATTTCTTTGGTGCTCTCAGGGCCCGAGTATATGACGATGAGGTGAGGAAGTGGGTCTCAGGTGTTGGTGTTGAGAGCGTCGGAAAGAAGCTTGTGAACTCGAGGGAAAAAGCCCCAACGTTTGAGCAGCCAGCGATGACAATCGAGAAGCTCCTTGAGTATGGAAACATGCTTGTCAAGGAGCAAGAAAATGTGAAGAGGGTCCAATTGGCTGACAAGTACCTGAGCGACGCTGCTCTCGGTGAAGCCAATCAAGATGCCATCGAGAGCGGAGCTTTCTACGGTTAGATCTCTAGATCCTAGAGGCCTGGATGGGAGGTTTGCGTCTGGCTTCTGTTATAGTTATGGTATATGAAGATAAAACAGGAGTTTTAGCTGAGTTGATTTTCTTTCATCGTTGTTTTCTGCAGGCCAAGCGGCACAGCAAGTGAAGGTGCCTGTCCCTGAAGGCTGTACTGACCCAACTGCAGCGAACTTTGATCCAACAGCTAGGAGTGATGATGGAAGCTGCTCTTACTGAGTCCTCACTCGGTGTGTATGTAAGGAGCAGCACTTTCTAAGTCATGATGTGAGATAATCGAATCATATTGTTAAATGGATCTTGCTATCCTCTGATTTTGTTTCATAATTTACACTCTCCGATATTTACAGGGTGCTTTGTTTCTTAGCATCATCTCCACGCATTTCTATTCGTCTCGCTTTCCACCTTTGTCAATTCCTCACCTGTATTCTTCTTGCTGTGACTCTCAGGTGCTCTATTATAAATTTACAAATAGTTTTGGCAAAAATTGTTTTTTTCTTTCACCCTTTCTTTTCAGCAAATTGTTTTCGGTGTCCCGAATGTTTTACATTTCATCAATTGACAAAATTAATAATTAATAGTTGACCCCAAAACTAACAAAATATTGCCGTTTGGCATCAATCAATCGATAACTGTTACTGTAAACGAATTGAATTCACTTCGTAGGAATACAGGAATTCATTTATTTCTGAAAAAAAATACTTAAAAATAGTTTTAATACGAGAAGTATGTCTTAATGTCATTGATGGATTGTTTTGGTTTCGGATTTTCGACCAAAAAAATTGTAATTTAATCTTTATTTTAAAACTAGTTTTAAAATTAGAGTTGATTGGCCAATATATTTATCTATTTTTGTGCAAAATAGTTTAAGGTCCTAGGGCTTGTTTGGGAGTACGGTTGCGGTAGTTTTTAAAAGTGCTTTTCGTGCCGAAATGTATCAAAATGATCTTTTAAAAAAAAAATTATTTTTGATATCAGCACATCAAAATGATCTAAAAACACCAAAACATATTCATTTAAAATAAAAAAAAAATTGAATTTTGTTTGAAACGCCGGTTTGGCTGCCAGCCAAACAGGCACCTAGTAATATGCTTTCTATTAGTTTGTTTTTTTCTATTAGTTTGTTTTTTTAATTATGAGCTCAAAATAAAATATTAAATGTTATTTCATAAGAGATTGATATGATGACAATCAACTCTAATTTTAAAACTAGTTTTAAAATAATGTTATTTCTTAAGAGATTGATATGATGACAATCAACTCTAGTTTTAAAATAGTTTAAGGTCCTGAGGCTTGTTTGGGAGTGAGGTTGCGGTAACTTTTGAAAATGCTTTTCGTGATGAAATGTATCAAAATGATGTTTTTTTTAAAAAATCATTTTTAAAATCAGCACATTAAAATGATTTAAAAACACCAAAACATATTCATTTAAAATGAAAAAAAAAGAAATAATTTTGGTTGAAACGCTGGTTTGGCCGCCAGCCAAACAGGCACCTAGTAATATGCTTTCTATTAGTTTGTTTTTTTTCTATTAGTTTGTTTTTTTTAATTATGAGCTCAAAATAAGATATTAAATGTTATTTCTTAAAAGATTGATATGATGACATATTAAATATTGTTTTTTCAATAATAATATATTAAATTGACTGAGGTTAATATATCAAATCTATAACCTAGATCTTAGGATCACGATAATTCAATAAAAAATGATCAAAATTAATTATTAATATTTAATAATAAAATTTTAAAATAAATAAGTTAAGAAAATAAAATAAAACTACCCAAGTAATAAAACTCAAGGTACTTATCAAAATTGTGACTCGATTCATAATATCAAAACAATTAAAAGAAGCTTATATTGATGAGCATATATTGACCGGAATGAAAGCGTATTTGAGGGAGAGAAATCGTTATTTCCATGCTTTCATATAAAGCTAGCGTCTTTTCCAATTCACAGAATGATATCCTAAAGGTCAACCGTTTGCATGGTGGGTTTTTCATAAGTAATTTCAAAAATATTTTTGAAAAAATAATAATATATATTTTAAATTAAAAAAAAATATATTTTTAAATTAGTTTTCTCTATTGATGTCAAAAATAAAATAAAAATATTATTTTAATATATTTTAAAAAATAACTTTAACCATATTTTTAAATATACTTGTTTGCTCGTTGTTCCTCTTGAATATTTTATTTAAAAAAAAATACACAAACACAATAAGGCCCCGTTTGTTTGCTGGAAAGTGATTTCCTTTTGGAAAATGAATTCCGGGAAAGTGAATTCCTAGAAAGTGAATTCCGATATTTGGCAGTATTATGGAAAATGAATTGGAAAACACTTTCCAGTGTTTGTTTATGTTATGAAAAATGATCTGGAAAATAATTTATTAATAAATTAATTTTTTTTTCAAGTTTATTAAAATAATGAGGAATAAATCTTACAAATTAAAAAGTTGAATGAGAATGAAATTGAAAAAAAATATAATTTCATAAATTATCTCAAATAAAATAAATAATAATCAAAATAATAGAGATCAAATCTAAAAATTTAAAAAAATAATAAAAGGTGAATAAATTAAAATAATAATAATTAACATTTCATAAATTATTTCAAATAAAATAAGTAACAATAAAAAAAATGAGGACCAAATTTGATAGATAAAAAATTTCAATAAAAAAATGATAAGAAAAAAGCAAATAGCAATTATAAAAATAAGAACCAAAATTAATATAAAAATTAAATTTTAAGAGATGAAATTGAAAAATAAATATTCAAAACAAATTATATATAGCAATCAAAAGTTTGAGGATCAAATTTGATATAATCAGCAAATAATGACATTTCTAAATTTTTCACAACTTCCGGAAAGTATTTTCCACCCAATTTTTTCGGAAAACACTTTCCTGAAAACCAAGCCAAATTCTTATTTGACTGGAAAGTGTTTTCCGTTGACCGGAAAGTGTTTTCCGTTGATCAACTTTCCGGAAGACAAACAAACACAGGAAAGTTTGGAAAGTGGTTTCCCGAAAAGTGAATTCTTGGAAACAAACGAGGCCTAAATAACTGTGTTTTTCATTTATACCAGGGGATAACTAGATTCAAATTCTTCAAGCGCAGGCTTGATTTTTTATTTTTTAAATTTTTAATTATTTTTTATGTATTTTTAGATAATTTTGATAGGCAAGATATTTAAAATATTTTTTAAAATATAGATTATTTTAATATAAATTTAAATATTGTTTTATCATTATAAAAAAATTGTTTTAAAATAAATGATGACTAAGCCCGACTTGGCTTGGATGGTACTTATGTTTGGGAATGAGAAATAGCACCTCTTCCACACGGGTCATTGACTTTATCTTCGTGTGAAATGAATTGACTACTATACCTCTAAACATATTTTAACATGTTTTTTAATTAATAATATTTGAAAACATAATTTCAAGGGTAATTTCTAAATCTAGAGTGACACGTATTGGAAGCGCGTTGGGCAACCAGAATAGCCCCCGGGCCCATGTCCATGTGGTCTTCCGTGGAGAATATTTAGGCCACAAGGGCACTTTAAATCAAGGTTGGCTACATCCATACTCTACTCCATATGGAATGAAAATTTGTTCACTCGAAAAGTGTAAGCCCCGGGTCGTGCCCTGAAGTAAATAGATAATATTTCTTTTTCCTATGAAAAGGAGAAGACATCACTTGGTGTGGTCCGGTGCATCCCCACGGATTAATCGCTTTTCATACAGATGCAAATACCGTCTTGTACACTTCTTCTTAATAAAATTGTTAATACTGTTTTGATGATCATTTTAGTTTTTTTATTGGTATAGAATATTTTAGTTTTGAAACATTTCGGCATACCGTTTTGAAATTATACTGTTCATATATAATTAATTTTATATATATAAAAAAAAATTAAAATATTAATTTAATAAGCATAATTAAAATTCAAGATAAATTAACTTTAAATTATACAATACAAACACAAAGACAAACAAATATAATCTCAAAATTAGAAAAAAAATCACAAGTCAATCAAAATAAGGAGGATTTTAAGGCCGAAACGGTACACCCTGAACAATACCGAGATGTTCTGGCCGGAATTTGACCGGAATTTTCAGAACGGACCAGAATTAAAATCGAGATGAAAATGATACCGTTTTATCTCGATTTTTTGAATGGAACAAAATATTCCAACCGTTTCGAACGGAACAGAACGGTATTGACAACCCTAGTTCTTCTAAAAACGCTGTCGTTTTCAACTGGGCTTGGTCGCCTAGCATCTTTGATGATCTTCTAGTTAGGTGGAGGAAAAGAATATCATTATGGCTTTAGCAACAACCTTAGATGTTGATTGTGATTATTAGATATGATTTGCTAAAATGATCTAGTATTACAAGATATAGAAGAAACACTGTATTTATTATTATTATTATTCATCTCTCCTAGTATGTTTAAAATTTAAATTTGAATCCTCAAGCTTTTTATTTGCACAATTAATTCCAAAAAAATCAAATTCCATGTTATTTTGAGAGAGAAAGAGAGTTGAGTTAGAGAACAAAAGATTGAAGTAAAAAACACGAGTAACATTAATGATACTTGAAAAAAAAAATCTTTTTGTTAATATTTTTTCTCTTTTCAATTTAAATCTTGATTTTTTTTGTTTCCCTTAAATTATTTTTTTATTTTAATATTAATCTTCATCCTTTTAATTTTTTTATTTAATCTTTCAATGTTTTATTCTATAAGGAATGAGTTTCATGTATATAATTCTAATTTGATGACCTGGATGACATATCTTAAAAGTTATTTTTTATTTTATTTGATTTTTCTGTTTTATTTTTTATTAAATTAATCAATATTTAATTTATATGTTTCTGAATTTTTTTTCGAGTTAAAAAAACTTAAGGCGGGGCCCGCAGTGTCGGCCAAGCCACCGATCTAGGATGTGTTTGTGTTGCTGAGATTGTTGCTTGAATTATTTTAGAAACAGTAGTGATAATTGTCTATTCGAACTTTTGAGTTTTGTCGCCACAAAGAACACGAGAAGCAGGAGGCTCTTTACATGGCATGGTACCCCGTCAAGATTAATTGAAAGAAACCATAAAAGCAATAATCCAAAATGGTCACATAAGTATTTAAGATTTTTTTATTAGTGTAGATACATGGGTCAACATGAATATACCTTGATTAATTTCATAAATTTTATAATTAATAATTATATAAGTTTTCAATAATTATTATATTAATAATCACAATATTCAAACCTCAAATTATATATAAAAAAAATAATTTTTTTAATTCTAAGCTATTAACAGGAGAATAAGTAGATTAAGTGCCACTAGATCTGGTCAAGTAATTAAGATTTTGAGATAGCCGTGTTTTGCGATCAAATTCCATCCTGAAATGGAGCGGTGAGTTTTTAACTCTCGAAATCTACCTCCATCGTTTCGTTCTGACTTGAAAAATCGGAGTCGTCGTCTTCCACGATAAAGCAAAGTCGCCGTGGCTCCAAAACACCCACAAAAATCCAAATGTTCTACTATATAGTTATAATAATATCAATAACCATGATCACAGGGGAAGAAATCAACAGTGGACAATAAATAGTAATGCAAAGTTGTTAGTCACCATCTTCAATACCATGTGAAACCATATCAGAGTTCCACTTCACCAGCAACCTTCGCCGAACCCCCCCCCCCCCCTGTTTTTCCACAATCCTTTCTTCATTTTCAAACCAAATCTACATAGCATAAATACCTCACAAAAAACCAGACCTCAATCCTCTTCAACTTCACGGAAGAAAAGAAAACAGAGCATCCACCGTTTCACAAAGGCCAGCCCTCACTCCCCAACATGTCCCGAAAGCTCACATTTTTCTTGCTTCTCCTTCTCCTTGCAAGCCAAAACCATGTTCTTGCACAGCATGATGATCTCTTCTTCCAAGGATTCAATCGTGTTAGAAACAACATGAGTCTAAATGGTGCTGCTAAGATTAAAAAAAATGGCTTATTAAGTTTGACAAACGATAGTCATAGCATACTAGGCCATGCATTTTACTCGCATCCAATTAAGTTCAAGAACTCTAGCAATGGAAAAGCTTTTTCCTTCTCTTCTGCCTTTGTTTTTGCTGTTGTCCCCAAGTATCCAAACCTAGGTGGTCATGGCCTTGCTTTCACTCTCTCCACTTCATGCGACCTGCCTGGTGCTTTTCCAAGGCAGTATCTGGGACTCCTCAATAGAACTGTCGATGGTGGCTTCTCCGGTCACATTTTTGCAGTTGAATTTGATACGCATAGAGATTATGATTTTTTTGATATAAATGATAATCATGTCGGTGTTAATATCAATAGCATGGTATCAAACAAATCTGTTCCTGCTGCATATTTTCTTCTTGATTCTGAAAAGAAAGAATTGAATCTCACTAGTGGTAAGCCCATTCAAGCATGGGTGGATTATGATTCAGTCAAGAATCAATTAGAGGTTAGGCTTTCACCTTTTTCCACAAAACCGATTTATCCTATCTTGTCTATTGATATAGACCTCTCTAAGATTCTCAATGATTCTATGTATGTCGGTTTCTCTTCGTCAACTGGTTTGCTCACAAGCACACATTATGTTCTTGGATGGAGTTTCAGTGTAAATGGAGAGGCTAAATCTTTCTCTATATCTTCTCTTCCTTCTCTCCCTGGGACTAAAAATCTCTGGGTACTTGTTGTCTGCGTCTCAGTTGCGTCTACTTTTGTCATTATCTCGGGGATTGCTACATCCCTCTATCTTGTTAGAAAGATCAAAGATGGAGATATGATCGAGGGATGGGAGCTACAAGTCGGTCCTAACAGATTCTCTTATCAAGAACTCAGGAAAGCAACAGGGGGTTTTAGAGAAAAGGAGCTGCTTGGCTTTGGTGGGTTTGGTAAAGTTTACAAAGGAACCCTGCCAAATTCTGACACTCCAATAGCAGTGAAGAGATTTTGTCACGAATCGAGACAAGGTTTGAGGGAATTTTCGACTGAGATTACTAGTATTGGCCGTCTCCGCCACAAAAATTTAGTCCGTTTACTAGGATGGTCTCGCCGAGGAGGTGAACTGCTGCTCGTCTATGATTACATGCCCAATGGGAGCTTAGACAAGTACATATTTGAGAAGCCTAAATCCATTCTCAAATGGGAACAAAGGTTCAAGATTGTCAAGGATGTTGCTTCGGGTCTTCTGTATTTGCATGAAGAGTGGGAGCAGACGGTGATTCACAGAGACATAAAGGCAGGGAATGTGTTGCTAGATTCTGAACTAAATGGAAGACTTGGCGACTTTGGACTTGCCAAGTTATATGAACGAGGCTCAAATCCCATCACCACCAAGGTGGTGGGCACATTGGGTTACATGGCACCCGAGCTAACAAAAACAGGAAAGCCGACAACAAGTTCAGATGTGTTTGCCTTTGGTGCACTTTTGCTTGAAGTAGTTTGTGGAAGGAGACCTATTGAGCCTAGAGCACTGCCTGAAGAGCTCATTTTGGTAGACTGGGTATGGGATAAGTGGAAAAGTGGTGCAATTCTTGACGTAGTGGACCCGAGATTGAATGGTGAGTTTGACGAGATTGAGGCTGTTCTTCTGCTTAAATTGGGGCTAATGTGTTCTAACTATGTCCCGAAAGCAAGGCCTTTAATGAGAAAGATTGTGAGGTATTTGGAGGGAGAAGTGGCATTGCCTGAGTTAATTGCTGCCCCAGATGTCTATGATGGGGAAAATGCTGATGCAAAAACTGATAGCGGTGACGAGTGCAAGGATCATACGTATTTTTATCCACTATCATCATAATTGGAGAAGGTCAGCACATAATCTTCTGGTGGAAATTACGCGTAACTTACTCGCATTGAGCTGGGATTTAACCCCTCCATTTTCTGATGGAAATGAAAGCAGGTAAAGAGCTAAATTAGCCTCTCTTTTTTCCTGGATAACATCTGTTTGGCAGTGTAGGGTTTTTGTATTCGAGAGATTCAGTTCTCTTTTTTTATTGACAAGGATCCCCAAATGCAGGCTGTAAATTTATAAAGCACAATCATAGAGATATTCCAATTGCGATTTGATTTCATAACAGAAATATTTTCCACTTCTTTCAGTTTTTTATGTTTTACTTTGATGATGCATTAAACGTCAAGAAAATATACAGGTTTCTCTGCATTCCTTTTATATGTCCACTCAGCTGAGATCACTTAAAACCTTATATAAAATTATAATTCGTACTTATTGGCTTCAATCCTATTCATACATACGTCTATGCCAAGATTCTTGTTTTTTAGTTCTATTAAAAAGAAAAAGAAAAGCTGCGTCGTGCAGATATCAGTGCAAGGTTTCGGATGGAGCCAGAAATTTGTTATGCAAGATACCATTAGTGCGACTTTATGGAGAAGGCAGCATCTGATTGTTTAGTGTATAGTTTAGTCTGGCCAACCACCCTCAAGTTTGCAGAATATAAGTGCTTTAGTTTAGAATTATGGACATGGAAAAATACTGATACGCAGGAATCTGTGGTCTAAGAACAAGAATAAACTGCTGTGTGCCAAAACATTATATTATATTTCTTGACAGGACGAAAAAAACTATAAAAAAACAGTAAGTGGATTATGCCTTTCGGTGTTGATTGCCACTAGGTTTGTGTGCAATTGTCGTCAGATATTTTTTGCTGGAGATGGTCCTCGCATATTCTCCTATAATGAGCTTAAGAAAGCAGATGGTGGTTTGAAAGACAGGAGCTTCCTGGCTTTGGTGGTCCTGGCAGTTTAGAAAGGAACTCTGTTATTTTGCCGAATCTGGGAATTTTTTTATTAAAAAACAATTTCATCCCTTAAAATTTAATTTTTATTTTAACTTCGATCTTATTGTTATTTGTTTTTCTCTTATTCACTATCTGATTTTTTTTATTTATCAAATTTTATCTCTATTTTTTTTATTGGTATTTATTTTATTTAAATTAATTTGTGAAACCAATTTTTTTTCCAATTTTATCATCCTTCATTTTTTTTATATATCATATTTGATTTTATTCTTTTAATAAACTTGATGAATGAAAACATTAATGAGTTATTTTTCAAAATATAACCAAACAAAAATATTTTACAATTTATTTTTTTTAATATTGTCAAACATAAAAAATTATTCACTTTAAAAAATATATTTTATATGAAAACCACTTGTAAAAACAATAAAAAATTCCACTTAAAAAAAAAACTTGTCGGCAAAACGTATAGTTTAACCTAAAGCACTCTGTAGTGGAAATGGAAGCAGCCAGCTCTCTTTCTGTAAAGTCTGTAAAACCAATAGTACGGTGCCGTTTTTTAGATCGGAAACGCGCCAGCCACCACAGTTAGTGTATCCCTTTTACTCTCAGCCATCTGGTAATTAGAAAATTAAGGCTGTGTTATTCTCTATCTATCTTCACTTTCACTCTCAACAAGCCAGAAATAACTGTCCTAATCGCTATATTGTATTTGAATAATATATTACTCGATCTCATCAAAATTATTATTACGAAGAGTCGTCGTTCAGATATGCAATGAGATGGGAAAGAGCTGCCGGGAAGTTGGTCAACCCTCAGTTCTGCTACCGTGAGAGAAAACCCTTGAAAATACTTTGTACTATCAATAAAAATAGAAAACAAGCATCAATTGCAGTAAGATTTTGATGGATATCCGTCTTTTTTAAAGTGTATACAAGACATTTTAGTGGGATGGGGATGTGCTGAAAAAGTCAGAGCAGTTCCAAAAGCACCAAGCGACTTGAGCGGATGAGTTTGCCATCCTAGAACATCGAGATTTTTTATTGAGTACACAAAGCATGGATGAATCTGGATTTCACTATAATAATGGGATAGGGAGGTTTTACCATACCGTTGGCCTTTATTTTTTCTCCAAGACGGTTCATCTTCCAAGTTGTGTTTTAGCTGCCCTGAGCTATATATATATAAAAAGAAGCCAATCGCATGATTCATGAGTGGGATAGGAATGTGCAAAAATGTCAGCGCAGATCCAAATCAACTGGAAACTTGAGTGGATGAGTTTATCTTTCTATAATGTTGAATAATGTGTACCTAGCATTGAATAAAGCTTGAATTCGCAAGTAAAGCGATATAATCAATGGCACGCAGCACGTTGCTTCCATGTATAGATGTATCAGGTAGAACACATGAAACCAGTTTCTATAATTTCACGTGTTCCACAGCACAGGAAGATGAGAAATGATAAGAGGTTTGATAAGCTTAGTATTCAACCTTTTCTGCAAGTAGAACACCAAAACAAAGCATCCCTGCAAAGGGGAACTATCTCGGATATATGAATAAATCCCAAAACCTAATCGCCCAGTCAGAGTTACCCTAAATACTCTGTAATAACAACCAATTCGAAACTAAAAAGACAAAAACAAGCAAAAGATGGAAAAGTTACCTTCAATACATAGCTGTTGATTAACATTTTGTTTTGTTTCTGTCTATCTACGGAATTCACAAGCCAATGAAGCATCTTTGAAGCCTTTTGACCTGTCGAAGTTGCTGGTGATTAGTTTTACACTTAAGGAAGTCACAATCCGTTCCATTTTGTAATTGTGTCAAACTTTAACAGATTTAAGTTAGAGATCGCAATATATATCTCTCTGCTGGAGTGGCAACTTGGTGATTGTCCTAACTTCTCCAGATAAAACCAGTGTACCTTGGATGCCTTTTCCTTTACTCGATTAAAAATCCCATAATCATGGAACCCTGCATGTTCACCAAAACAACTACTTTAATTGAAAATAAAGCTTCTTGAGTAACAGTAACTCACTAGAAAACACAGCTTCTTTAGAAGTATTTCGCAGCTCGTTAGCAAGCACCTGCACCTAAGTCTTTGACTTCACCGTGTGAATTTCCCAAGAGCCTTGCATCATCAGACGTTGAATCAACTGCCTACCAATTCAAGGTTTCAAAGTCATTTGAGCATGTTTCGTTTCCCTTGACCCAGTCCTCCAAAATAGTATTGCTATCACATGGTATAGGATCTTGTTCTTCATTCTTAATGATCCTGTAAGAAAATCTGTAAGCAAGGAATTAACCTTTTTTTAACCCAATTTTCAAGTACCATCTATAAGTATTTTAGGTTTCCAACAGTAAAAATGACATTTATCTGATTCGCAAGTTGCCCTGAACAAACATGAGATCACTGAGTCGTTGACGCTCCAGGCAATTCCTTGTATGGTGTAACTGTTCAAACAGAATCTGGTTTCGGTTAAACTCAATCAAACTGCAGGTTTGACTGAGAATACGGATGGCCAAACGCACCAAATGTGGGCAACTTCCTCCATATGTTGACCACCATTCAGCTATGGCACAGTGCCAAAATGATATTTGTTTGTTCCAACAGGATGAAGCACTACACATAACACAGAATTGCTCGGAAAGAAAAAATAATATTTTTTTAAAAAAAATAAAATTAAATAAAAGGCCATTCCTGCATCTAAGATGACAAGAAGGCATTTGAATCATATCAATGCATGATGGCCACTAGTTTGGTCTAACAGGTCTGAAAGCCCCCACAGGATACAATAAACACAAGGTTCTAGCGATGGTCCTGCCTAACATAGAAAGTGATGTATCTAGTGTTTTAATCATATATACCAAATGAGAATCAATATGTTTAGATGCAAGGTGGCTAAAGCAAAATTTTATCCAAACTCAGATGCTTCAACTCCCAGCACTAGAAGATCTGAAAATGCATGTTATCTTACAATCAGAAAACTAATTCCTAAGACTCACCAGGAAGCATAGAGACCCTGGCTCTAACAGCCATCTTCCTCCCAAAATCACCAGCAGCATTCTTGTAAGAGTTTACTTCTTTGATGATTTTATCCTGGACACTTAAGTCAGGAACGAACTTTTCTGTGCAATCATACATCCCAGACCAAATCGCTTTGGGAATATCTCCGTCAAAACTATAAAAGTACTTTGGATTAAGGTAGAAACCTGCAACATGAAGAGGGAGATGTTAGCAGAGACATAAATGCAGCGATTAAATGGGAACAAAACAGCAGCAATTCAGATCAAAGTAAGCAAGATATTCAGCAAGTAAAGGGAAACAACACAGCAACAAATCAACGATTAATTGAAGCAAATCAGCAACAATTAATTGGAGTCAACAGCAGCAATTCAGATCAATTATCAACGGTAAAATAATCTACAATAATGAAGCAGAGCAAATCCTTCACAGCTATCAATACACCAACGGCTCATTGTTGTCAATTAAGGAAAGAAAGGCAGCAAATCAAGTGTACTGAAAAGACAACAGATCAGCAACAGATTAAAGAAATTAGCCCACGATTCCATGAAGTCCTTTACAAAAAATTACAGAATCATTGTATTTTATTAAGTATAAATATTACACTTGTACAGCCTAGTTGTTCACGTTGAGAAGAATAATAATAATCCTCACCGCAACTCATTTCATACAAATTCTTTCCCAGTTCAGTCTTTTTTTTTCTTTATGGTATCAGAGCCCGTGTGAACACTAGGCACAACTACAGATAATACAACTTCTTCTTTTATCTTTACCTTCTCTATTTCCCACACATCCCCTCTACAATGACCACATTATCACTCAATGTTGGAAACTTCATCACTCTAAGACTCACCCCAAATAATTATCCCCTATGGCGTGAACAGGCATTAGCACTTGCCGAAAGCCAAGAAATGGTTGGGCATCTCACAAATGAAGATCCCCCACCAACACAATACACAACCACAGAGACACCAAAACTCATAGATGAGTTTATAGCATGGAGAAAAACAGATCGCCTCCTTCGAGGTTGGATAATTGGCACACTCTCAGAAGAAGCTCTCGGTCTCATTGTTGGACTTGACACAGCTAATGCTGTCTGGGAAGCACTCAAAAGTGCATATGCACAAGACTCACAAGAACGTGAGTTCACATTGCGGCAACAAGTAACATATCTTCGAAAAGAAGATAACACAACAATCACAGAACATATTCGCACCTTCAAAGGTCTCTGTGATAACTTGGCAGCAATTGGAAAATCAATACCAGACAAAGAAAAAGTGTTCTGCCTCCTTACCAGTCTTGGACCACACTACGAAACATTCACAACAACTATGTTGAAACCTCCTAGACCGTCGTACTCTGAGTTGATTTCACAACTCCAGAACTTTGATCAAAGGCGTAAATGGTTCTCTAACCAAACAGATATCACAGCTTCGTCTCTCACTCATCAAATGGCATTTTATGGCCAACCCCAGCAGCGTGCATCAAATACCACAGGGTATCGTGGAACACCACATAAATTCACCTCTAATGGCCGTGGATTTCAAGCTCAGCAGTGTAGGGACTCCTCTTCATCACATTCACACCAAAGACCTCCACCTCCTGGACAGTGTCGCATGACACCAGTAGAAAGGGACAAATACCGTGATCAACAATGCCAATACTGTGGGATGGCAGGTCATGTTGCTAAAATATGTTGGTGGGTACCAAAGAAACCCACTCACCAGGATGAAGTTCCACAAGCACTTGCAGCACTCACGTTGGACACAACCATTGCTGATACTGAATGGACAACAGACACTGGAGCATCAAACCATATGACAGGTAAGCCAGGTATGTTAACAAACATTCGAGAATATTCTGGAACTGACTCTGTGCTAATAAGAGATGGGTCATTAATGCCAATTGCTGCAGTAGGTGATACATGTATAAAGCAAAAAACTACTGCCTTACCCCTTAATGATGTTTTGCTAGTTCCAGACTTAACCAAAAATTTGCTTTCTGTAAGTCAGTTGACTGATCAAATACCTGTTAATTGTGAGTTTTCTAACCGTGATTTTTGTATTAAGGAACGGGAAACAGGTCAGCCCGTGATGAAAGGGAAACGCAAGGGTGACCTCTACGTACTATCGGGTTCACCAGAACTTTATTTCTCCCATCGGTTCACGTCAACCACAACAGATGTTTGGCACCAACGTTTAGGCCACCCCTAATTTTCGGCATTACAAATGTTAAAAAATAAAGGGCTTATTGATGTTGTAGGGACAATAAAATTACAACATCTTTGTGATAGTTGTCAGCTTGGAAAACTTAATCGTTTACCATTTTCTAAATCAGAACATTCAAGCACCAGTGTCTTTGAAAAAATTCATTGCGATTTATGGAGACCTGCACCTGTTTTGTCATTTGAAAAATTCAAATACTATGCTTGCTTAGTAGATGATTTCTCTAAATACACTTGGATTATTCCTCTACACAACAAATCTGATTTTTTTAATGCATACTTAGCCTTTGAAAATTATGTCGCAAGACAATTTAATAAGCACATCAAAATCTTTCACTCAGATGGAGGCGGTGAGTTCGTCAATTCAAAACTACTAACTCATTTTCTTTCCACAGGAATTATTCATCAAATATCTTCACCATACACTCCAGAACAAACTGGCACAGTTGAGAGGCGCCATAGGACCATAAGAGAATTAGGAATGACTATGCTATTTCACAGCGGCGCACCTCTATTTTTATGGATAGAAGCCTTCACCACAGCAGTTTATCTCATGATTTGCTTACCCTCCTCCACCATCAACTTTGAAACTCCATATTTTGCACTTCATGGGACACATCCTAATTACTCCTCTCTTAGAGCATTTGGATCTAAATGCTTTCCCTATACTTGGGATACGCGGAGAAACAAATTTGATCCAAAAACACTTCCATGTGTTTTCGTGAGGTATAGTGAAAAACATAAAGCCTATAAGTGTTTCCATCCAACAAGTAGGAGATTTTTTATATCTCGCCATGTTGTCTTTGATGAACTAATCTTTCCATACAAAAACAAGAAATCATGCGAAGCAGCCAAGGAACCACAGGTAATTAGTATATTTGATTCTTGGTTGCCACATTCTAATATCTCTTCCTTTGCAGGACCAAATATGACAACTACTACAAACTCATGCCCACCCGTGTTACTACCAAATAATATTAACATTCCACAAACACTAACTATACCTCCTGATTACGCTCCAACACAGCAGCAAATGTTACTGCCAAATGACACCAGAATTCCACAACCAACCTCCACACCTCCCGACTCCTCTCCAACACAGCAGCTAAACCCCACTGAATCCCAGACAAACCAAGAATTTATCACTGATGATGAGCTTAATCCCATTACAATTTTATCAGACACCTCTCACAGCACACACGGGTCCATACAAGACACTACACCAATACAAACCTCAGCTGAATCTTCTCTAGCAGCAGCTCATGACTTGATAAGATCAATCCCTTCATCCCCACGGTCAGCACAACACATCTCCTCTCTAAATATACCCACTGCAGCCGAGTCCTTTCCGTCAACAGCAGATCATAACTTGACAGTATCACTGGTCTCAGCTCCACCAGCTCACTCCATGATGACTAGATCTCAACGAGGTATCATAAAGCCCAATCCTAAATATGCCTTGACCAGTATAATAGCAGCAATACCACGTGAACCTCAGAATGTAAAAGTTGCCTTGGCACATCCTGGTTGGAAAGCAGCAATGGAAGAAGAACTGACAGCATTACATCAAAATCAGACCTGGCAATTAGTTCCAAGAACACAGCAGATGAATGTCATTGGATCAAAATGGGTGTTTAAATCCAAACTCAAACCAGATGGTTCTCTAGATCGACTCAAAGCACGGTTGGTTGCCAAAGGGTATCATCAAATTGATGGAGTGGACTATCTTGAAACCTACTCTCCGGTCATCAAACCAGGAACCATACGCATGATAATTACAATCGCCCTTGTTAAGCACTGGCCCCTTCGGCAACTGGATGTCAAAAATACCTTCTTACATGGCTCAATTTCCGAAGACCTCTACATGCAACAACCACCAGGCATGGCCAACCCCCAACATCCAACGCATGTCTGTAAACTACAAAAAGCCCTTTATGGTCTCAAACAAGCGCCGCGTGCCTGGTTTAATCGCTTCAGCACTTTTCTTCTTAAATATGGTTTTTTTTGTAGTTTATCTGATCCCTCATTATTTATTCTTCATTCAGATTATGGCTCACTCATTTTGCTTCTTTATGTAGATGACATGCTAATCACAGGGTCCACCGCAACACTCGTATCTAACTTTATTTTGTTGCTAAGTAGTGAATTCGCCATGAAAGACTTAGGATCGATACATCACTTTCTTGGGATGGAAATCACGCCAACAACCGATGGTCTTCAACTATCTCAGTCACATTATGCCTTCACAATACTTGAACGGTCACAAATGATTGATTGCAAGCCTATGGGTACTCCCCTTGAAGCGAAAACAAAAATACCCTCCAATGATATCCCTATGGAAGACCCAAGCTATTATCGTGGAATTGTTGGCGCTTTGCAGTATCTTACACTCACTCGTCCTGATATATCATTTAGCGTTAATTATGTGTCACAATTCATGCACGCTCCCACACTAGCACATTTAAAAATGGTTCGACGTATTTTACGATATGTCAAAGGAACAATTGAAATGGGCTTACATTTTTCTTCACATACTACACTTGATCTATTTGCTTTTTCATATGCAGATTGGGCAGGATGCACCACAACAAGGCGATCCACCACTGGCTACTGCGTATTTCTTGGATGTAATCTTATCTCTTGGTGTGCAAAAAAACAACCGACAATCTCGCGGTCAAGTACAGAAGCAGAATATCGTGCAATGGCTAACACGACAGCCGAACTTACGTGGCTGACCTTCCTTCTCAAAGATATACGCATCCCACTATCGTCTTCGCCCATACTTTATTGCGACAATTTAAGTGCACTTCATATGACGATCAATCCAGTGTTCCATGCTCGAAGCAAACACATCGAACTAGATTATCATTTTGTGCGCGAACGCGTTGCCCAAGGCCTGCTGGTTACTCAACATGTCTCATCCAAAAATCAAATTGCTGACCTCTTCACCAAACCACTACCGAAAGCCACACTTCACTATTTCTATAACAAACTTTGTCTCCAGCCCCGACAAAGTTTGCGGGAAGGTGTTAGCAGAGACATAAATGCAGCGATTAAATGGAAACAAAACAGCAGCAATTCAGATCAAAGTAAGCCAGATATTCAACAAGTAAAGGGAAACAACACAGCAGCAAATCAACGATTAATTGAAGCAAATCAGCAATAATTAATTGGAGTCAACAGCAGCAATTCAGATCAATTATCAACGGTAAAATAATCTACAATAATGAAGCAGAGCAAATCCTTCACAGCTATCAATACACCAACGGCTCATTGTTGTCAATTAAGGAAAGAAAGGCAGCAAATCAGGTGTACAGAAAAGGCAACAGATCAGCAACAGATTAAAGAAATTAGCCCACGATTCAATGAAGTCCTTTACAAAAAATTACAGAATCATTGTATTTTATTAAGTATAAATATTACACTTGTACATCCTAGTTGTTCACGTTGAGAAGAAGAATAATAATCCTCACTGCAACTCATTTCATACAAATTCTTTCCCAGTTCAGTCTATTTTTTTCTTTAGGAGATTCCATTGTTGTTCCCAACAATGATCTATAATATTCCAGTAGACAATATACTCCTCCCTCTTTATAAGTTCTTTCTTGATTGCTTCTTTAGCACGATAGATTCCTGCATAAATATACCCCTTTGCAGGCCTCGTCTTGCTGCCAACTAGTCTCAAAACTTTCAAGAGAGGACTTGTTAAATGGATTATTAGGACACATGAAGACCGAAATGACTTATCGCTTACCAGATCTAACATTTCCATTTCCCCAGTTCCGCTCCTGTGAAGAAACCATGGCCTGCAGGTTGTGTTTAAGATGAACCATTTGCTTCAATGTTCCAAAGTTCGTGGGAAAACGATTGATCCCTGGTTCTACAATATCATTTCCATAAGTAAACCTTTTCATCATATTCAAAACCACACTATGATTGTATACAAATCTTGCCATAGACCTTGCCCGTTCAATTACTGAATTGATCCGCTCAAGTTTTGCAAAATCCTCAAGTACCGTTGAACTGCACAAGGAGCCCAATAAAGGTTGGGAAAGTATCAGCTAAGCTTCTTTCTGCAAAGATACATTGCTCTTCCATTCTAGCAATAACTTGACAAACATGTCTTACTCCATTTTCTTCCACTGCTTGCTTAAACAATTCGTAAAGAGCATCAGTAAAATTGATAATATCAGATGCATCTATAGATTTCAAAAATACCACTCCTTCAGGACAACAAACAAAAAAGCTTATAGAGTTCTACCCATTTCCATGTTCCACCGATCAACCAAAACGGAACAACCAGTCCTTGACCAAATTGTCATTTGCTTATCAACATCATTCTTCACTTCTTCAACTAATTTCTTCAGTGCTCAACCTCGAAAGTCATGACATGAGGACAGTACAGCATCTGATCCTCCAGAAGCAAATGCTTCAACCATTGGCTGAAAATAACCCGAGTTCACAGCATCCGAAGAGGCCCCAATGTCATACAAAAACCTCCCTATTGCCATATGAATGTGTTCGCTCATTCGTTCTTTTCTCCACTAATAACGGCATAATACTACTCGTGGTAATAACAGCTTTAGCATGTGCAACAAAATCACCCCCCCCTCTTTTCTCGCTCCATCTTCTCCACTATCTAACAAACATGAACTAGGGTCAACTCCATTCCAGTATTATTAATATCATTATCGAAAACCTCTATCTCACTAGAAACCGGATTTAAATTCATCATCTCCTCCGTAATTTTTTGCTTCTTCCTCTTCTTAACTACAACCCCGTCTAAACTTTGTTGCATGAGAAGCCACACATCCGGCTAGACTTGTAACCAAGTTGCAGCATTACCCTTTTGCCTCCTTAATCCTATGAATCCCATCTCCTTAAAATATCTTGCCACAATACACACACTTTAACTGCACTCTCTCTCCATTCTTAAACATTTGACAATACTTCCAAGCCGGGTCTTGTTTTCGCGAGTCTATCGGTATTGCCTCCAAATCAGAGCCCATTTCAACAAGCCTCGATAATCAATTACCACTAAAGCTTAAATCTAATATATCTTAATACCTCAAAACTCATAAAAATATGAACTTTCCGCATGTATCTCCTTTATTTCAACAAGACAAGCTAAATCAACAAGGACCCTTTTTTTCATAGACTAGGATTGTAACATCTAAAGACAAGAAGTAAAGGCGTGAAACATCATAGGAAGAGAGGATAATTGAAATTACTTGTGTTTTGACTGTTGTTTTGTTTTTTGTTTTTTTTGAGAGATAAACAACAGGGTTAAGGGAGTTCAAGATGGTTTTTAAATAACCCGAGTACAAGGGTTTTGATGACCGGACGGACCGGCTAGGGCTGATTTGTATAAGAAAGAGCCAGAATTCCCACTGTCCCTGCGAGAAAGCCGAAAACGGTTGGAACAAATGGAAGTGTGTTATGAGCCTGATAGTGAGAGGGACAGGTGGCAACTGAGGGAGCTGAGAAGGAATTCAAAGGGAAGGAGATCGGGTGACACTTGGCGGGACACTTGGCTGACTGAGGAGAATCACGAGGAGACGATCAGGCGACACATGGCAAGAATGAAGGCGCGCGGGATGATCAACACGTGGCAGCTGGATGTTTAATTATTCAGTGCATGTTTATTTAATTCAGTATATTTGTTTCAGTATTTTATATAATTGTTTAATTGATTTATTAGGTCTATTAAAGAGTAATGGGTAGTTAATAGGGGTGGTTTATGACCATGAATGTGGGGTAGTTATTTTTTTAGTATGTATTTAAAGACTTGTTTATTTAATAAAAAGATCATCAAAAACCCAAATATATTGCTTAGTACAAAGGAGGACCTGGATCCTAAAATAATCCAGATTTATTCAATCTTAAAAAAAATCAAGTTCATAGCAAAGTGATAAGACTAGACCGACCGGTGAGTGATCTCTGGTTCATGACTGTTACGTCTCTCTGTTTATGAATTCAAAGGTCTCTTCTTTTGTTTTTTTTTGGTTTTTTGATGGTACGGAAGATTTCCTTGAGGATCTGTTGTTCGGTTTTTTTCCTTTTATCGATAGTCGTGTTTGAGAATCATTAAAAAATATTAAAAAAAGAATTTTTTTTGTTCTAAATAAAAATATATATTTTAAAATTATTTTGATGTATTAATATAAAAATAATTTTTAAAATATATAAAAAATATTATTTTAAAAACAAACACAATACCAAATAAAATTTTTACTTGATTTCTAGTTATGAATGGTAATTAGAAGGTTGCTTAACAAGAAAACAAGGCGTGAATTAACCACTTGATTGGGACTGATCTACTGATGTGATTTCGGTGTTCTCTATTTCCTCTGCCTCAGCCATTCCCAGGACGTTCTTCATTTTACATGCTGGTACAGATACCAGTTAATTTCCGCTAATCAATCCCGGATCAGATGTCATGGGGTCGGCCATCAACATCCAGAATATTTGATTATCAGCCACCACCAAGAATTCCCATCACCATCCTTTCAAATCATTCACTTTCCAGCCGGAGAACAAAAATCATTCTGCCGCCATTGTTCTCTCTCTCTAAAGTTCTTCTTCGGGACAAGAATGCAACCGTTCCAACTTCCAATCATAAAAATCCTTAAGCACACCTCGAATGCTTGTCACGTCATCAAGATGGATTATTTGGTGAAGAAAAACAAATCCAAAATAATCGCACCCATGTGTCCAATTTAAAAATAAAAATTTCAATCTAACCGAAATAATAGACCAGGTGGAAGGAAGGAAGAATTTCGTGCCTTTCCTGGCGTCAAATGATCCATATGATTAAATCATGGGGTCACGAGAGAAGGGTAAACGTGATGCTCGCAGGTAGTTTAAGAGAAAATTACTTTGAACGATGCAAATCATGAGTATTTTGGTCTCGGTAGTTTAAGAGGCATTTTCAATTTCTTAATTGTTTAGATTCAAATGTAGAGTCAGAACATTAAATTTCTCTGGATGCAATAAGCTGATATAAAAGCGCGCCTTAAGATTGCTTGAAACGAGGAATTAATCTCCTTCGAGGGCACATGCAAACTACTGTGAAAATACCCTTTTCTGACGAGTTAAAACTTCATTAGAGGTTTGTAAGAGTGACAAGATTCAGGGGGTAAGCGTAAAAACATTGAACAAATCACGGCATGCTACATATCGAAAGCCATTCCTGTGCCAAGCAAGAAGACATCCATGATTAGTGGGAGTAGTTTTTTAAAATAAGAAAGAACAATCCCATGCATCAGGAAAATTTCGTGCTCTCCAGCACACAAGCTGTTTCCTCCTGGTAACATTTTTTGTACAGTCACGATCATAAATTAATTACCTCCACCCTTTTTACATGCTTAAAACTTGTTCAGTAATTTTTTATCTTCTCTGCAAGGGCCCAGCATGTTCACCATCTGAGCCTCAGCTAACCTGATTCTAGGTATATCCTCGAACTAAACATGTACAGCTTTTAGTACAACCGATGGTTCTTATTTTCATGAAGCTCCAATCTATCCAACAAATAGACAGAGCCCTTCCTCGATATGAAAAGAAATAACAAAGAGACAGGCGCTCAATACTATCCTCAGTTAGCTGTACAACCCTAGCCATCTATGCAGTGGCTGGATGCAGAGTAAGGAAGCTAATTCTCCTCTCTGCAAAACAAAACAAAAAAGAGAGCAACTTGTTAGAGCCATTTCTGCACAAAAAATGCAATTAAAATACAGCATTAATCTCCCGAGCCTGAAAATCTTGTATGTAGCATCACTAAGAGGAAATATAGAATATTTGACAAGGAAATTGATAATGTTTTCATATCATGTAAAAGGAAAAGGAAAACTTGGATGCATAAGAACTCTAAGATAATTTGAAGATATTCTGAAAGCATTCTTTCTTTAATATTGTGTGAGAAAAATGCACTAATATCAAAAGCTTCCTATTTAGTGTAGGCATGCCTACTGAATCCAGGCACTTGTGTGGGAAAAGCTTGCTTTAGGCAAACCTCAAAAATCTAATATTTACCTGCATGGTGTAATACAGAGTTTTCACTGATCACAGAAACAAAACATGACATGAAACATCATTAATCTTCCCACTCTCTTATTGCTCATTGAACACCACAAAAAGTTCATCAAAACACTAATGTCTTTAATCAACCATCAAACACTGAGCATACAAAACGAGTGGAAAAGGAATCATTGAACCAAAAGTTTGCAGCATTTTCGGATGTTTTTCCTTTAGTAAAAATCAGTTACAAGAGAACCATGTTTAATCAAAGCAGGAAAGGGGAGTCTCTGCTTACCTCCAGCTGCAACAAGTTTCTCTACACGCACAACTATATGTTTCCCATAAGTATACTTCTTCAGAGCATTTAAGTGAACTTTTATTCGATTGAGTATGAGTTCTAGTTGCTGGTCATCACAAGTTTCCAGCACTTTCTGTACAACATAATTTGCAAACTGATCTTTCATCATGGCCTGCATCAATACAAGAGGATCGCCATTTCAAAAAATATTGCCAAATAAAGTCCCACCATAATCATATTATATTATTTGCTAAAACAGAAGAATGTGCTACTATGAATACATTTAAAAATTACAATTTAGTGAACAAAACCTAACCATCTTACTAATTAGACAAATAGGAAAAGGTAAAAACACACAAGGCAAAGTTAGAGAATGCAACACAGTAATAAGCAAATACGTAAGCAGAAACTTTAAATGCTTCTTCACAAGTTTAGTTATGAAGGATGTACAGTGCACAGACAAGTCACAAACCTGTAGAGGCTCATTCTCATCAGTGGTGCCAAGCATTTCATCAACCAGGGCCTGACGTTCTGCAGGGGTGCCAAAAGTTAAGCATTTCTCTATTACATTGGAGGCAAACTTCTGCTGGCTCATTTGAACTATCTGCCCAGTTAATTTCTTTATTACTGCTGAACGCTCATGTGGTTTCCCATGCTCCAGGACATGCTGCAATATTATTTGAAAGTAACTAGGATGCATAAGTTTAAAAGTAAAATGGAGCCATATATGCATTTAGAGAGAGAGAGAGAGAGGTTGCAGTTATTATAATAATCTGCAGAACAGGTTGATGGACATGAGTTATGTCTGTAACAAAGCAAATACAGAGACATTAGCAACAAATAATGGCCAAATGCTTCAGGCGCTTAAGGTATGGCAGCAATTGAACTTCATGCTGAACTTCACATGCGATGTTATTGATTAGAAATCCCACAAATATATGCAGGTATAAGAAGGTTTGTTCATTATGTTCATTTAACAGGTACAAAATGGTAAGTTTCCACAAAAATTACAATGATTAGATGTTTTCTTGTCAACTGAAAACTTGAGTTCACAATGGTGAAGGGATCAAACATGATGTTCTTTCATGGCAATACACAAGTTGTTATTTAGCATTGCTAAATCGAATAATTAAGGGCTGGTACCAGACTACTTCCAGCTTGAAATCAAATCTCTCAACCAGCAGAAAATGCCATAAAGCAGTGATGCTTCAACCTGGGAGCTGGGGCTGTACCCAATATGTCAGATATCAGTTCTTTGACACATGGCAGATGCCTGCCAAGCATGTTCAGAACATGAAAACTACACAAATTCCCCCATATGCTATCCCAAGATTGGTATCCATGCTTAATTAATGTATTTTAAGAAGCATTCATGTATGAACAAACCTGTACAACATAATTTCCATATTGGTCTTGTGCTAACATGCAAACAGATTGCAAGATCTCATCCATCATTATTCGCTGGGTTTTGGTGTCATGGCAGTGCTCCAGAACTCTCTGTCACATAAAATTCATAATTATGGTAATAACAGTTGGACCTCTAAAATATATTCACAATAGACAACAATACAAAGTAAAACCAGAGATTACATACCTGTATCACACGGCACCCATATGGATGAGTGGACAGCGTCACAACTTGATCATAAAATGTAGAAACAATAAACTGTATAGCATCTTCAGGTACACATTCAATACACTTCTGAATGACATGGTTTCCATTCTGATCACGTACACATCGCATGATATGACCATCAAGCTCTGTGACCATTTTAGTCTGCTGGTCCAGTTCAACCACTTCTATAGCCTTGTTATTAATATCATGGAGCATCAACCCCAAGAAGTTAGGTTTTAAGCAAAGTCAGACATATCATTCTATATATTTAATCAACATTGGTGCACAAGTAATAGAAGAAAAGGGGCGTCAGCAAGATACAAAGAAAAGTGATATGGTCATGTCTTCAACTTATCTTGTGGCAAATACTAACAGACAGAATTATGCAAGCACAAGGAGCCATTGCAGATTATAGAAGTGATCATCTACGGAATATTCAAGATGCCTTCAGAAATAGTACAGGAGCCATAAGCAAGGTAGTTGAAGAAGGGTACCTTTTGGATAACACGACAGCCATACATTTGAAGGCTAAGGGTCAGCACATGGCCAGTTTGCTGATCAGCCAGTTCTCTTATTTGGGATGCAGATCCATGCTCAAAAAACTGAAGACATACAGGAAAAGTTCTATATGTAACTTATTTTTTTCCTTCTTAGGTGTAGGTGAGGGCGTGTGATGAGACTTCAGCACATGGTAAGCATAAAAGGACATCATAGTAACAAGGGCATGTGAAGCACAGCATAAGAAATCAAGTTTTGTGAAGAGAAAATACCTTCTGAATCACATAATTACCAAAAACATCAGTCATTAGTGAAAGGGCTTGGGGCATAATTTCTTCAAATACCATGTTATTCTCTTCTGCAGTGGCAGTCTCAAGCTTCTGTTGAATGAACCGGCTCCCATACTGATCAGCACTGTGCATTGAAGTTGTGCAGATAAATAAGTAAATTTTGGAGGCCAAAACAACAAAGATAGAAAAGTTCAATCAGGTTGCCATATATACCTGAACTCAACAACATGACCAGCAATTTCTGACAGTTCAAAACATTTAGTTTTATTGCTTTTGAACTCCTCCAGTAAAGAGGAAGGAAAACTTTCATCTAGATTACTACCAGTTTCTGGATGCCAAGATCCCATGCCACCCCCAGGCAGATTCCTCATCCCAGGGGAAAAACGCATATTCCCTTCACTGTGCCTCACAGGACCGCCAGATCCAGCAAGCAAATTTGGAAGAAGGCCCCCCCCTAATGGGCTGCCAGAATAGGACATGCCAAGACCAAATCCTGTGTTTCCATAGTAATTATGGTTCAAGCTACCAGATTTGCCAAGGTATGGGACACCATACTGTGACTTTTGAGAGGACAGCAATGTCTCTAATTGAAGCTTTTGGAGGAGATCGTATGTGTTACCAACATACTCCCTGTCCAGCATGGGGTCATTGAGAGCTGCAAACTGAGCAGCTGCATACTCATTTGATCTCGAGTACTGAAGATATAATGGGTCTACAAGCGGTACACCTGCAGTTTGATTCCCAAGTCTACTAAGATTTTGCAATTCTCCTGCAGCAGCCATTAAGTTTGGCCCTAAAGCACCTAGTGCTTGAGAATCCATACCATTTCCAACCATTGCAGCAGCAGCATTTCCAAACAAAGGCGGCAGACTCCCATTCGCAAGAGCACTTCCTATCATGGATGGCGATGAAGGATTCACAGGATACCCACTGAAGCCATAGTTAGCATATGGGGAATTCATGTTATCTGCATTCTGGTGATTAAAAGGAGAACCTCCTCGACTATTAATAGTCAGAGTTGAGGGTAATTTAAGGTTTGAGCTAGCAGATGACTTATTTAAATATGATTGTTGCTTGACATAGTTTTGATCACCTTGCAAATTGAACATGTTATGGCGATCATCAATTTCATGTTGGATTTGTGACTGTGAGTGGTTCTCTTTGCCAACTAAACCATTTGTTGACATCTTCAACCCAGACAACGCAGCTACAAGCTCAGAATCATTGAAGCTTGTTGAGATGCCATTAAATGAGTGTGAACCACTCACATCTCTTTTATCCATGGAATTGGTCCTTCCTCCTCCAATGGGTGGAATGCGAGGGCTAGGAGCTCTCACTATGTGCTGAGGGTCTGGTGTGGTACTTCGTGACAAGGAGGCACCTAAAGCAGAAGCATAGGTATGAGAAGCTGAGGCACCAGTGTTTTGAACTGCAGACATGCCCTGTTTGTTTGAAATGGAGCGTAGAGCATCAAGGGATGCCAAATCACCATGCAGCTGACTAAAATGAGCTTCAGAAGTTTCCATATCATCATCAAATGCATTGCAGCTAGCTGGACGTGAAAGATGCCTTGAGATGGGGTTTGCATGACCCATATCATTCTGTATTGCAAAATTAAACATTTAATATATCATCAAAAAAGCAAGTTAAAGACAAGATTCTCAGTGAAATTTTGAGCAAATACCATAAATCAAGAATAACAGGAAAGGAAAAGGGAGAAGCTCTTCCAAAAAGAGTTTATATTGCTTAAAATAAGTCAATCGCCAAAAACCATCATCTACAGATAGCATCAAATATCTGTTCAAATCAAAAATCAGGGGAGCATCTGGTGGTCAACTATAGATATTTTGCAAACAATGAAGCTTTCTGTTTCATTAGGCTTGCCAAATAAATCATGTTTGCGTGAACATACAATAAAAAAGCTTGCACAAAGACATTTATGCATGATTCATGCAACATCCATAGGGGCTACAAAAGAGAATTGTGAACATGCCTGATCTAGATACAAGTATTTTCAGCAATACAAGAGATCTCTAAGAATCACAAGGATCGAATAACAGGTTCTCATTCTCAGATCAACATCAAACTAGATTACCCTAACTTTCCCTTTCTGGAAGTAGACAAGTTGTCATGGGGGGAGACCTCTGTCCCTCTCCAGTGTCACAACTCAATCCAAAAATGCCATTTAAAAAACAATATCATGAGCAGCATAATATGTTCCTCTTTAAAAACGCAATATGTAGTTGTCAAAGAACAAAGCAAGAAGAGCCAAACTGGGAAGAGCCTCAGCTGCCAATGAGGAGAAACAAATGAGCATTAAAACACAGAAAAACAGATGAATTAACTCTTACCAAAACAAAAGAAAAAATGATAGTTGGCTGAAGTGGTAAAAGAGGATTAAGAATAAAAAATCCACATTGAGTTATAAAAAAATTGGATATAACAAAACAGAATGAAGAATAGAGATCCCTGTGGTTGACTCCAACTAGCTTGAGAATAAGACATCAGGGTTGAATTGCTCTAGTCTTGCAGTAAATTCTCACAGAGAAAATAACATGTAAACTGGAAATTAAAAATATGAAGAATGTTGTATACCAGTGAGCCACAGTAAAGCATACAAACATGTATAAACACCTACAAAGATTCATATTGTATACTCATGTCAACTAGTTATAAACAGAATTGGAGTTTTCATATCATCAAAAGTTATACAGATACAATAAAAAGAGACAGAAAAGCATAAGCTAATTAGATTAGCAAACAAGAGCTTTGAATTGCTATAATGAGTTGGCTTTAAGCAACAAAGATCAACATAAAAAGAATGATTGCATAAAAAACATTGCACCCGATACAGCATAACATCTTTATCAGATAATGGAAAAGTACAATAACAACAATCAATCTTCCAAGTGCCAACACAAACCGAAACAAAAAAAGAAAAATTTAAAGCTTTACCTGAATGATCTCTGCAATGCTCTTTTGCCTACTTCCCATCCCCAATCCCGGCAACCCAATAAGCCCATCTCCTCCCCACTCCACCCCATTCTCGTTCCCATCCTCCTCCATTCCTCCTCCAAACCCTGGCTGCACTGCAAAAAGTGACCTATGCCCTTCATTTTCGCCACCTCTACTTCCCTTCCTTCTATCCCCAACCACAGAATTAGAGCCGCCGCCACTACCATGTAATCTATGTGCAAATCTCCAATCCTCCTTTGACAATAATGGAGGAGGCAATCTTGGATTCAAGTTCGCATTAGAATAATAATAATTAACATAAGCTGGGTCAGACCTTAGCACCTCTTCGCTCAAAAAATCACCTCTATTGCTATTTTGTATACCAGGAATCCCTGTAACATCAAATAAGCCTCCAATAGAGCTTAAAGAACCTTCTACTGTAGGTGGGGCTGAACCACTTCGATAAATATTGAGTTCTTTCTCTATTTCACTTGTCGCCTCTTGTTGCAGCCTTTGCTCTCTAATTAGCTTGCTCAAATCCTCGTTTTTGAGCATTGATCGCTTTGAGATATCAGGCATAACCTTTGAATATGTGTCTGTGATCATTAGGTATAAGTGTAAGAATTAAAACTTGTTAAATTTTAGTTAAAAGGTGATAAAACAAAACTCAGTTTTGTTTATTACGCTCAAATAAGCAGGTTCTATTGATCAAAACCAAGAACCCATGTAACCTCGAAATTAAAACTTACAGAAACAGATAAATGAAAACTCAAGTTTTTATTTCGTGTTAAAGTGTGGATTTGAGGTGAAGATTGGAACTTTTGGTTATAAATACCCAGATCAGGGTGCGAGTGGCAGGTGGTCAATGAAGATGGTGGCTTCAGCCATGTCTTTTCCTTTTTTTGGAGAGAGGGAGGGAGGGAGTAGAGTGAAGTGAAGTGAGGAAAAGGGTTGGTGATAAGCACTAACGATGGACAGATCTAAGCCATTGAATTTGTCAATTAAAGGTAAGGATGGATTCTTCCAAGATTTGTTCATGCACGAGAGTCTTTAGGGTTTTATTTCAGATGATTTTATGCCCAACTACTGATTTTTGTTTTTTCTTTTTAAATTTCTGACCGGTATCTCGAGTTGAGTTTGTTTGGTAATAGCAAAAATAAAAGTCATGTTTGTTTTCTAACGTCGATACGGTCGTATGAGGCTCCTAACCCCCACCCCATGTACTGGGTGCTTGTGCTAGAGCTCCTAACCCTATCTTTTCGAATTAACGAAACATTTATAATTGTTTATTTTTGTATTTGAGTTTTTTTTTTTAATTATTTGTATATGCTGATATTAAAAATAAAATTTATATATATAATTATTTTAAAACTTGATTTGAGACATGGAGGTATCGGGTTTTTAGGATTTCTTATTTATAAATATATTATAATAATATATATTTTTATATTTTAAGAATTATTTTTAATATTAACATATAAAAATAAATAATTTCAAATAAAAAAATCATTTTTTTAAAATTATGAAACTATTGACAAACAGGTTCACAAAGCTATTGCTTTGATGGCTTATCCATCCAAGTCTTTCGAGTCACCGAATGGTTTTCTACGAGATACAATAACGACACCACTCTCCACATATGCGGCGCGTCGCGAATGCACAGGTTGCACGCGGCATTTGTTTAAACGATGTTTGAGTGCAGTTGGTGGGTCCGGTCGAACATTATTATTGCCCGTGCATGTTCCTGAAACAATCGAGTATCTGGTAGTGTTATTGCTGTTGTTTTTTAAAGTATTTTTCGTGCTGAAATGTATTAAAATAATATTTTTTTTATTTTTTAAAAATAATTTTTGATATCAGCACATCAAAATAATCTAAAAATATCAAAATATATTTATTTAAAATTAAAAAAAAATGAATTTCGGCAAAATACCGGTTAAAAACAGTGACATACAGGCACTAGCGGAACTTGTCACGTTGAAATGCCCAGTGATGGAAGGCCACTTTTTAGAAATTTGTTCGCTCTGCAAGCAAAATAAATAAACATATACAGAGCTTTTCCGTCTGCGGTTGGAAAAATCTTAAAAATAAATCACTCTTTTTATCAGGATTATCAATATCATTGTAATGGTTGTTCCAGTTTTTTTATTAATATAAAATATTTTAATTTTAGAGTATTTTGATATGTCATTACGAGATTATATTGTTCATATATAATTAATTATATATATAAAAAAAATATTAATTCAATAAACATAATTAAAATCCAAGATAAATTAACTTTAAATTATACAATACAAACACAAAGTTAACCAAACATAATCTCAAAATTAAAAAAAAATCACAAGTTAATCAAAATAAAGAAGATTTTAAGGTTAGAATGACACACCCATAATGGTACCGAGACGTTTTCACTGGAATTTCAAGAACGGGTCGGAATTAAAATCGAGACGAAAACGATACCATTTTGTCTTGGTTTTTTTAATGAAACGGAACATTTTGGGTGTTTCGAATGGAACAGGACAGTATTGACAGCCTTGCTTTTGGCCTTTAATATATATATGTGTTGAAATTATTTTGCAATTCAGTCCAATAAAAAAAATATTAATTTAACAAGCATGATTAAAATTCAAGATAAATTAACTTTAAATTATACAATACAAACACAGTCAAACAAACATAATTTCAAAATTAGAAACACAATCACAGGTTAATAAAAAAATTAATCAGAATCTCAAAATAAGAAAAAAAGGATTTTGAGACTAAAACAACACACTCAAAATAATACCGAGACATTCCAACCAATATTTAGCTGATATTTTTAAAATAAATCGAAATTAAAACTGAAATAAAAACAACACTATTTTATTTATAATTTTTAACGACTCTTAGCATTCCAGCCGGGAGAAACAGAGCAGTACTAACTACCTCCGGGAGTAACATGCGCTGAAAACGGATTCGTAATCAAACGCTCTTTTTCCTGAAAATTGAATTTTTTTTAAAAAACCATTTAATTTATATGGCCAGACAGACCCTTCGTCGTCGAGAGATGCTTACCACGCGATCGGGAAAAAACGAGTTGATGTGTATAAACACTGTCTGTTCGGGGAGAAAAACGAGCTTCATCCTCCGCAAATAGACTCCATGTACATTTCTTTGTCAGTAATAAATACCGGCGACTATAAATTCTTACCGGCAAATTTTCACATGAATTTCAACTGAGTAATCAATGCTAGTGGGAGGATGATGCATGATGGACCATCGACCATGAAAGATTTGGGATATTTACATTGGATTTTAAGAGTCATTGTTTGGCACAGTAATGTGATTGTTTCTAACGTTTATGGTGCGAGATTGACTTTACGAGACGAGCCCTCGCCGATTATAATCTTTTTTTTTTTTTTGGAGACATCACGTATTCAACGTCTGATTAGCATAATTTATAGATTGAATTTTTATAACTTTGATCATTCAATACTGAGTCGGTTCTTTATTTAACCGAATCAACTCAGTTATTTTATTGTTTTTATTTGACCTTCTTCTTTCCAACCTCAAAGATTAACGTCTGTGTTTTGCTATAAATAAAGGGCTGGGGTTGTTTATCATAATTTTATTATCAAAGTAGCAAGTTTAACGAGTTAACTTGATTAAATAATATTATTTTTATACTAGGTTATCTTGATTTAATAATTTAAGTTATGGATTTGATGGAATAACTCAATTTATCTTTCATCTTTATTTTTTAATTTATTTTCTTAACTAGATTTATTAACATTAGTCGATGGGTGATTGAACTTTATAATTTACTCTTTTTTTTTAATATGGTTATTTCAATTTTATGACTCTGAGCCCAAATTTAATAGACTAACCCGAGTCATTTTCATGTTTTTTTCTTTCAATTCTATCATTTGATATTTGATGGATTAAGAATCGGGTCTTTTTTTTTCTTATAGAATTATTATAGTTTCTATAACCCGAGTAATAAATTTACATATTAACCCATATCGACTAAAATCAAACTAATATATTATTATCGTGATGTTTCTTAATTAGATGAGCTTTTACGGAATATTATACTATATACTAAAAGAGATTAGGGTTCGGTTACTATAGTATGCGAGGCAAATCACTATGAATTGTAATAGTGTTACTCAGTTTTCAGTTCAGTTCAGGTTGGTCCGAGCCATTTGGTTCGCCTAATTTCAGATATTCAAGAATATTTGCGGAGCTAAAATCAGAAATGTACATATAACTCAGTGGATAAGAGGCGGCTACCTAGATAGGAGGGCAGGGGTTCAACGTGCTTTCTATGTGTTTTTTTCTCTTTTTTTATTTGCTTATTTGCTTTTTTATTTCACTTATGTTTTTTTTTTCATTTTTTTTATTATCTTGACGTCATATTTTTTTTTTTGATTGTATATTTTTTCTTGTTTTTTTTTTTTTGTTAAAGTTATGGACTTTTTTTATTGAATTTTTTCCTATTATAATTTTTTTTTGCTTCATTTTTTTAATGTTTTTGATTTTTTTATAGGGGTAATTTAATAATTTTTATTGTTTTGGCAATAACAATAATGATATTTTTAGATGTTGAGCTTCGATGTTCCTGTTATTATAATAGGGTGTATTGGTGTATTTCATTATATCAAAACTTGCATGTATATGTATTATATTTTATTTGATTTTTTTCATTTAATCGAAATCAATAATATATTTGGTTTTGTTTTTGGCATTATACTTTTGATTTTTTATTTTAATTCATTTACTTTTTTATAGCTCTTAAATGGTTAATATTTTTATCTATGTTTATATACATGTACCTTTAGTTTTAGTTTTTAATTTTGATTATTTTTTTAAAATTTATTCTTAAATTTTAGTCTGTGTCTATGATAATTTGAAAATTGACATTTCTTATATGTTTTCCTTTGTTTTTTTTTTTACCGTCAAATGATTTTTTTAGCTAATAATTTTTATTTCTATTCATTTTTAGTTTGTTTGCTATTTTGTTAAAGTTTTTTTGGTTTTTTTATTCTTTTGTTGAATTTATTTTCCTATTATTCACGTGATAATAATTTTAATTTTAATTTTTTTTCTTGTTTCCTTTTTTATTAATGTTTTTGAGTTTTTTTTCTTCAAAATAACATAATAATTTGTATTGTTTTAACAATAATAATAATGATATTTGTAGATGTTAAGCCTTCAATGTTGCTGTTGTTATAATAGGATGTGTTAATGTGTTTCATTATATCAAATTTTGTATTTATAGATGTTATATTTTATTTTTATCCTAATAAAATTTATTAATTATTTTATTATTAATAATTACAAAAAAAATATTTACTCGGCCCACGACATAATACAGGCAATTATCTAGTATATACTATTTCAGGACTGTAAAGATATCAGGGCTACATCTAGTCGATCATCACACAATTTACTTCTTTTATAGAAACAAAATGCGCAATATCCAAATATTTATTTATGGTTTTTTACAAATGAACTCAAACAACAACATAATATAATTTCTTGCCTATATATTCATGGTATAAATGCAACCTAGCAAAAACAAACAGATTAAACACAGCACCAAGCAGACCAGCGAATGGGCCAGGAGCACGACTCTCTGGCTTTCGGTGCAAATACAGCCCTCCTGCGCCCCCTACCGGACCCGAGATGCCTTTGATATTTTTATAACCTTGAATCATTACAAAAGCATCTCGGGTCAGCCTTTTTTTTGGTGGTTATGTCAGCCTTTACTCCATCGGCAATGGATAGAGATGATTTTTATAGGCATGCGACGCACTTCAGATATTCAAATTATTACAGACTACGAGGATCACGTGACCTGTCAGCGGGGCATGGCTAAGAATTCTAGCTTGGAAGAGCCACATAGGAAAAAAAAAAAAAAAAGTGCTCAGAATTTAGAATTTTTTATTTATAGAATTAAAAATCTAATTTATTAAAGAGGGCTGTTTTTTCTGCTTTTCTTTCCTTGCAAGCCCCTGCCCGCCCCCCGAAAGCCGTCCCTGCTTGCCAGTCCCTCGCCAACCCATCTCTAAAGACCAAACACGCTCAGAATTGTTGATCTACTTGCAAGATACATCCTGAACCATAGATGTAAAATCTATTTCGGGTACTGTTTGGTTTTTTATTTGGAATAAAATGTTCTGGTTTCAGTGTATTTTGGCATTTCATTTTGATTTTATATTATTCGTATTTATTTAATTATATATATGAAAAAAATAAAATATTAATTTAACAAGTATAATTTAAATTCAAGATAAATGAAATTTAAATTATACAATACAAACATAATCTCAAAATTAAAAACATCTGTAAAATTCCAAAATATTATGAAAGTAAAATGTTCTAAAATAAAAGAAAACATCTTCTACATTATTAATATAAAAATATTAGAATTTCTTATTATGCATCCCAAAAAAATAGTAAATACCATAGTAAGATAATTACAAAGAGAATAGTAATGAAAATCATATGTTCAAAAAGAAAAGAAAAAAACAGATTTTGAAAAAAATAAATAAGTAAAATTTGGACACGATATAGATAAAAAATCGTAAAATCGTAAGTAAAATATTTCTGAATACAATACAACATAATTATGGCTATAAAACTTCATTAGTCAAGGTTCATATATAATTCAAAATAATTTAAAAATACATTACAAAACAATTATGTTCATGGAATTTCATTGCTAACTCCAACAAATTATTTCGACATCAGGATATGAAAATGATTTAAAAACATCAAAAAAATTTAATTTAAAGTAAAAAAAAATCAAGTATAAATTTTAAAATTAATATTACTGATTTTCAATAGTGATTCCATAATATATATATATATACATATATATATTTTATAAAATCAACACAACAATTTTATTTGTTTATAATATATATTTTTTATAATTTTTTTTAATATATATTAAAAAAATTATATATATATATATATATATCTAAAGACCAAACACGCTCAGAATTGTTGATCTACTTGCAAGATACACCCTGAACACCACGAACCATCTAATTTCATGCATGCATGCATGCATACATACATACTCTTCCTAGTAACTTATGTTATCTTCTATCCTAAGATTTCAGTGCTTTTATTTTATTATTCAGTATATAATGACGAGACCAAAAAGAAAAAATAAATAATTCCAACTGCATGTAGACGTGTGAATTAAAAAAAAGATCATGAGAGGCAATTAAAGCTTCGGAATTTGAGAGCGCTGGAAAACTCAGGCACGTCTTCGCAACATGTTCATGAACCTGTGCTCCCATTAATTGCTCTCGGAGATGTTTACCTCGCCGTGCACTCCGTACACGCTAATGCTGATTCCTTCCGGGAAAAGCTAGCGTAATAAAATGGTTGTATATTGTTTTAAAATGTCCTTTCATGCTTCGAAACGACATGTAGTCGAAGTAAAGCAAGATTTAGTTTTTGCTATGAATGAATTTCCTATTTAATTAGAAATCATCTTCTTGCCACCTGTACGTTGCTGGATTTAATCAGGATGCTCGAGTAACTCGTTCATTACAAATTATACAATCACGCAGTAAAATGTTTTAATTAGAAAACGAAAATAATCAAAGATCTTCGTACAATTTTGCTTTCAGCTGCGTGGCCGAATGATTGTTTGACACCGTATTTAAAATTTGTTTTTTTAATTAAAAATAAACTAAAATAATTTTTTTTAATTTTTAAATTATTTTGATATGCTAATATAAAAAATATTTTTTAAAAAATATTATCTTCATGTCTTTTGAATGAAAAACATCTTTAAAACAATAATAAACATACTTCCAAACAACATCCATTCAAAACTTAAAAGAATAAAAAAATAACAAAAGGAATAAAAAAGTGATTTTTAAGATTTATAATTCGAGACCAAAACTCGTCAAAATTTATTAAAATTTTTAAATGCATTAGATTGGTGTAGACGATGATGCGTCACGAAATAAAAAATAAAAGGAAAAATAATCAAAGATAGCTTTACACTACATGAGTTAATATCGAATGACATGACATTTCAAAATTATTTTTGAAAAAAATATATTTTTTTATTTTAAATTATTTTTTGTGTTTTATATCATTTTAATACTATGGTAAAAAATAATAATAAAATATTATTTTAATATATTCAAAAAAACACTTTAAAAAATAATTTCAAATATTTCCCAAAACAGTCTCTGTTCAAAACTTAAAAGGGAAAAAATAACAAAAAGAAAGAAAAAGTGATTTTTTTTTAATTTTAAATATGAGACCAAGATGATGATGCATCACTGAGATTGTGGAAGAAAAAAATAATAATTTCAATTGATATAGATGACACCCCATGAACCCCTGTCACCAACTGGTACGGACACCTTAAACAATGCCAGGGAAAAACATCTTCAAATGTTTATCTGCAAAAAAAAAAACACATCTTGAAATGTTAGTATAAACATCTCGTGGAGCAGGTCACTAGGAGAGGTAGAAAATCGAGTGAAACCAATTGCTTGTCTGCTCCCCGCCCCTGGTTTTCTCACGTCGGCCGCAAGGAATTGAACCGGGGTTCAACCCCGTCCTTTTCTGCCTTTCCCTCCGCGTTCCCCGTTAAATATTTATTTCATATTTTTTATGATTTTAATATATTTTTTAAAAACAGTATACATTATAATACCGAATACACATTAAATAAGAGCAGTTGAAGACTTTACTTCCCCATAAAAGGTGATTTCAGCCCCTTCGTGGCTTCATCCGATGCTGTCACTGTCTAACTGTCTAAATGGATGCCACGTGTAATGATGTGATTGAACAGAGAGTTTCAGTTTTCCTGTAATTGGAAGTAAAGGAGCTGATATGATAAAATATAAGGCTTGGTTTGATCAGATCTGCAAATCAGGGGACCACATATATTTTGAGCCGGATTTTAATTTCTCATGGGCTTTGACCGAGAAAGAAACTTTTTGTTGACTTTGAAACACGACCGGTGTATAATTCTCCCAAGAATTATCAGGCCCTTTAGTACATTGACCTCCCAATGAGATTTACCAAACAAACTCTCTCTAGATTCCGAGGGCTGCAAGCCTGAATTGAGCACGGGTCCAGATGGGCAATGGGAACTAGCCCGACGGCACTACTTGACCCAACAAATGGTACGGGGATAAATATATTTGGATATCAGTGAAGCTATAAAAAAAACTCGTAAAGAAATTTATCGTGTAAAGGCAAGCCGAGCAGAGAGACGAGTCCGGTGTTTTTGGAGAATCCAGTCCCGTGATCATGATGGGATTGAAGCTTCTTTAAAGAAAACGTTTCATGGCGGGTGATAGAGCTGACTTTATATGATGACTCTCTGTTCGAGTAATGTTGACATGTAGCATGGTCGTAATAAAAATCATGTGCTACAAATATTAATTTAGAAAATAAATGCACAGAACAAAAACTGGGAGATGAAGGGAAATGTACGGGGTAGGCAAAATGCCCAGCTCACCCATGGTATGGGCGACCAAAAATGGCGAGTTGGAGAGTTGTGCCCAGCCCATGGAGATTTCTTCTTTTAAAAATATTTTTGAAAAAAATATTTATTTATTTATTTTTATTTTACTCTAAATTAATTTTGTTTAGTGTTATTGGATTATTTTCATGTATTGATAAAATATTTTTAAAAAAATAAAAAAATTATTGCAATATCTTTTTAAATAAAAAAATATATTAAAAATAATCTCAACTATATTTTTAAGGCTAGCTACAGAAGCTTTACGAGGATATGGGCGGAGGCTGAGTGGCTCACGATCATCTCATGTGGCTCGGGGCAGCGCATGGACCAAGGCCTAATCTCAATCTTTGTCCACACGAGGCTGTTAACACGGATCAGAGTCGATACCAACTCAAACCCAGCTACGAATTATTCTGGACACTAAATCCATCATGGATTTCTTCGAGTCTTGCAATGGAATGATAAAGATGGACCAGTCACCCTCGACTCAGAATAATAATTAAATCCCACCATGAACACCCACTCGGAAAGTTTTGTTAATTAAATTCATGGCACTTCCCAAGTTTTGATCATTTGCTTGGCCGGTAAGAAATTCTAGCCTGATCACTTCAGAAATTGAACAAAGCCTGTTCCCACAAGGCTAATATTTCCTAACAAATTTCTCATATCTCCGGCCAACCCTACCTAACGTATATGAGAAAGATTCTTAACAGCCTGAAAACCAAATTGAATTCACAACTAGATTTGCAAGAACAAGGAGTGTTGGCCCGAAGAAGTTGAGCAACCGTAGTCAAAGAAGGCAAAAACACTTTCCAACCTACTTTTAATTCTCAAGAAACTTTAAAACATTTTCTAAATCGCAAGTGTCTTCTAGCAAGCATCCCATGACGATGAGCAGATTTTCGGGACTCTGTAGGCTGGGTAATATTAGTTACGTATACCCGAAAAACAGCAGCTTGTTTACTGTCTAGGCATGGAGCGTATTAAATAACAGTACTGTCCATTTTGTGCGACTTGTAATCAACTCGATCTAACGTGGCGAAGACAATTCTTCTCTCTTTAGAGTATGAAACATCACATGTCATTTAATAATACCATGATGAATTTGTATGCGTGTGTGTATACCTTGAATTTCCAATGTGATATCGTTTTCCTTTATAATGTGTACAAGCAATGGATTTCCGGGCGACGAACTCTGTCATTGTTGATCTGGGAGTGGGCATGATGTCATAGATTGGGTGGCCAAACTGGATGAGCTCGGGAAATTTCGGCTCGCAGTGATATTTTCTCTTAGGATGATCCCCAGAAATTGGGCCGGCACGGTTGCAACTTGCACCAATTAACTTGAAAAAACTTGATTGCACGTGTATAGATGTGGGTGTGCTACAAAAATATACTATGCATATCGATAAAACAATAATAATAACCAACTTATTTGATTATAACGGTTAGTTAACCATCAATCTAAAAATTTAAAATATTAAATTTTAAAATATAATTTATATTATTTTTTTAAATAAAATCCTCGTGGGTTTGAAACTTATACATATCTATATTATTATATGTTTGATTTTTATCAAATAAAATAGAAAGGTGAAATTCAAATTAGTGACCACAAAATCAATAAAATTTTGATATCATATTAAAAAATTATTTCATTTTAAAAATTAAATTATTAAATAAATCTCTAAAATATAACTTATATGACTGCAAAATTTTACCAATCGAAAAAACAGCTGGTAAAAATTTACCCAGCCAAAGCTATAAATTGGAAGTAAATATATTTAAACTCAATGGGGGTTGCAAAGCTCTTATACATCTACCGACAAAAAAGTTTCGTTGCTGAGTTGATTGGTAGCTGACCCTCTTCCAGTGATATAAACGTGGAATAAATTAGTATCACACGCGTATATACCTTAATTATTCTGTTTCCCACGATCACAACTTGAACCCAGCTCGTGATTAGGTCACTTCTTTAAAATAGACGAAGAAATTAAGGGGGGGAATCACAGATCAAACTGTGTGTTCCATCTGTTTTCAATCTCTAAATTCACATGACTTGACACGTTGCAAGCTCGATTGATAGCAAGTGTACAGACAGCAGTTCCAGAAGCTAGGACAAGAGGATCTCAAAGAAAATGGGAATGTGATAGGTAAACAATGAAGAAGAAGCAGAGGCTGAAACCATAATTCCCATGCAGCAACGTGGAAGAGATTTGTCTGGAAAAATATGCAATGATTAATTACTCATGAATATTAGAGAATTTTTTTTTTAAAAAAAAAACCCACAAGATTTATAAGATGGTTCTGTAATGTCTCTACATTTACTGTAGCGAGGGAATTTTATTTTTATTATATTGAAATAGGATTACATAATATGTAGTTATAGTAGATCTTAATTTTTTTTGAAGAAAATATAATCTCTTAATGAATATTAAAAAAAAAATTAATACCCTTTTACTATAATGTGGGTCATTGTTGCCACCCACAACCTATAAATCATTTATGACACTAAGACAAAAAAATAAATTTAAGAAAGCTACTCGGTATAAATTTAAGAAAGCTACTCGGTATAATTACATATTTCACAAATTTTCCAAATCATCGGTCGAATTACATCACTGTATTTTCCACATACTGCGCAAGTTACCTATGTTAGGTGTACACAAAGACTCGTCAACCTGGTATATATAATATAATAGTCAAGTTACACAAAGTTGTTGGGGGTAAGCAATCAATCTTTGTATCCTTGTATGGTAATCTGGCGTATAATTAATCCCATAAATATTGATCTGTAGGAATATCCACCCAGGCAAGCTGCGGTGGTTATAAAGTATATAAGGGCCGAGTAGTTGTAAACTGATAAACAGTCTCATTTCAGCCTTAGAGAGCAGTCAAGCCGACCTCTCTCGTAACCTTTTTAGCCCATAAAACCATTGTTACGCGAAAGCAAAGAACCAAACCAGCATTTTAAACACACAAATACCCTCTTGATCAGATAGAAAAACACCAGAAAACCAAGCAAAAGAAAACCCCTATGGATTCAGTTGTTTCGGAGCTCGAAGGAACTCTTCTAAAAGACCGAGACCCCTTCTCTTATTTCATGCTAGTAGCATTTGAGGCATCGGGTTTTCTTCGTTTTGCCTTGTTATTGATCTTATGGCCTGTGATTTGGTTACTGGATATGTCAGGGATGGGAGAATATGGGCTCAAGCTAATGGTCTTTGCTGCTACTGCGGGCGTTAGTGTGTCGGAGATTGAGTCGGTAGCAAGAGCAGTTTTGCCTAAGTTTTACATGGATGATATTGACATGGAAGCGTGGAAAGTGTTTAGCTCATATGATAAAAGAGTTGTGGTGACTAAGATGCCAAGGATCATGGCTGAGAGGTTTGCGAAGGAGTATTTGCGAGCCGATGAGGTTATTGGAAGTGAACTTGTGATTAGCCGGTTTGGGTTCGCCACAGGGTTTGTTAAGGGCAACATTATTGATTCTTGTATTTCGATTCGAGTCGCTAAACTGTTTGTTGATGAAAAACCTGGTCTTGGACTAGGAAGGATTGCTTCTTCATTCTTATCTTTGTGCAAGGTGAGTATTCTATAGCAACCTCAAGCTAATGTGATTTAAGAAAATTAGTTAATCAAAGCTTTCTTGGTTGAAATATAGTTTAGTTGTTTAAGAACTAAATTTATTTACGTTGGTACTCCCGTGTTCATCAATGCATACAAAAAGAATTGTAATTATTACTATTCCCTTCCAACGTCTTAAGGGTTCAGATTTTGGATTTTTTTGTCAGCAGCTGTGTGTGTGTGTGTGTGTGTATATATAGATGAGGAATGCGTAAAAAAAATAGTTCTATAAAATTAATGTTGGGAGAGGTGCTAAAATTATATGAAACCTTTTTGAAATATCTTTGGATAATTATGTATTATTATATTTTAATTAAAAAAAATATAAGCAGTGAAATTTCAATTTATTATTGTCAAAACTCTAATATAGATACATCAAATAATTATTTTAATATATAATCAATACAAGCCACTTGATCCCTGTTGTATAACAAAATAAGAAATGATCAAAATTCTATTCCAGTTAATTTATTAATTAATGTGAGTAAACCCTCAAATCCGCTTCTTGTGTTTACAGGAACAAATACAACCCCCATTCATGACAGATCAAAACCAGCAGGATCATCAGCTCGTCCGCCCTCTCCCGGTCATATTTCATGATGGCCGCCTGGTCAAGCGTCCGACCCCGCCCATGGCTCTCCTAATCATCTTATGGATGCCAATAGGCATCGTGCTAGCAGCAGTTCGAATTCTAGTGGGAATTATGCTACCGATGTGGGCTAAACCTTACTTGTCCAAGATGTTGGGAGGCAAAGTTATTGTCAAAGGCAAACCACCACCTCCCGCGTCCAGTGGCAATAGCGGTGTGCTGTTTGTTTGCACCCACAGAACCCTGATGGACCCTGTCGTCTTATCTACTGTGCTAAGACGTAAAATCCCAGCAGTCACATACTCCCTTTCAAGATTATCAGAAATCTTGTCGCCAATCCCCACCGTCCGATTAACAAGGATTCGCGATGTAGATGCCGAGCAAATCCAACGAGAACTAGCCAAAGGTGACCTTGTGGTTTGTCCAGAAGGAACAACTTGTAGAGAACCGTTCCTATTGAGATTTAGTGCACTTTTTGCTGAATTAACTGACCAAATAGTGCCAGTGGCAATGAACTATAGGGTTGGTTTTTTCCATGCAACTACAGCTAGAGGATGCAAAGCTTTGGACCCAGTATTCTTCTTCATGAATCCTAGACCAGTTTACGAGGTGACTTTCCTAAGTCAGTTGCCAGTAGAAGCTACATGCTCATCTGGTAAAAGCCCACATGATGTTGCAAATTATGTCCAAAGAATCTTAGCAGCTACGTTAGGATTTGAATGCACAAACTTCACCAGGAGGGACAAGTACAGGGTTCTTGCTGGGAATGATGGAACAGTATCGTACACTTCCTTTGCTGATCAGCTTAAGAAGGTAGTGAGCACGTTCAAGCCCTTTTTTCACTAGCTATAATGATATACGAGAATAAGATCTGTCTTGTATTTCTGCTTCAATTTATCTCTGCTCCATGTATTCTTCTCCTTCTCTTTCTAATTATTATTTAATTCGTAATTGTTAGATAATGTTCGAGGATTGTAATCAGTTGTTTTTGTAAACGTTAGTAACCAATTTCACAAATATTTTTGTTTTATTTGCAACTGAGCATGTTAATTTGTAATATTATTATTTTTAATCTATTTTTACATATTATTAAACTGCTTCTGATTATTAGGATAATTTATTACTCAATGAAATCATGTATTTATTCTTCATGATTGGAAAATCTGCACTAGTCATACTTGCACAGTAGCTCGTCTTCAATTTTATTTCCCGTTTTTGGCTTTAAACACCTTTCTTGTGTAAAAAAAATAAAAAATAAAACGAAGCTCCCTCTAGCAAGAATAAGAAAAAAGTATTTACGATAATTAGGAAAAGCTCCTTCCATTTCATGATACCATGGATGAAAACAAGGTAAATGAAAATCGACATCGGCAAGGCCTTTTCTTTTTAATGTGTTCTGTTCGCGAGCAAGCCAGGCTCTGGTCCACCATCACAGTACTGGGATCCTATATGGACCACGAAACAAGCCAGACGATGATGCAGGCACTGCCTTACGACAAGTTTTTATATGACAGACCACAGGGCTACAAGCCTACAACCGTGCAGTGCCTGGCAAGGCTATGGCTGGACCGTGCTGCTTGGTCCAGGATCTAACACCAACTGTATTTCCACTCCTCGGAGAGACCATCTAATAATGAAAATAGATATGCTGTTTAAAAAACCACTTTCCCTTAATTTCAGTTAATTATCGATCTAGAGCTCCAATACGGGACATCAATGAGTTAGATTTATTGACTATCCAGCTCCCATGCTTGAAAAATCTATAGCCTGCAGTTTGATTCTGATTAGTTTTTTAAATTGAACTGGGAAAGATATTAATTGAATAAATTCTAATTAACCCAGCCACATTTATTCTTGATCTAGCAAATGCAAATTGTTTTTTAAAATTAAAATAAAATAGTTCATATGAGCTGAACCGAACCGATAACTTGTCGAGATTGACTTTTTTTTTTTTCAGACCTGAGTTTAGGTCGATAGATATGTTCTAAGCACTTCTCTTAGGGGATTTTCTCAGGTCACAGCTTCGAGAGTCTAGAAGGATGTGATAAGCCCACAGAATAAACAAAACGTTGCCCTTTTCTTCTCTCGTCAAGGATTCGTTGCCAACTGGGTTCTGATATCGACCACACGAATTATGGCCCCCGGATACGTTTATGGCATAACTTTGCCCTAAAGGATTCGAAGTGAATAGTGGAATAACTTTGACACCAATGAGAATATTTTTGGTTCCTCGATTTGGTGGACGGATTGGAAATTCAGCTGCTTTGTGCTGTTTTATTTCAATGCTATCCTTGTTTGGTGAGCCAGTTTTGACATTTTCACTTGGCCAGGGAGAGCAAGTCAGGGTCACCGGTGGTGGTTAATATTATAATAGAATTTGATCTTCAATTCACTTGAAAATATATTACAATTTTAATTCATTATAAATATATTAAAATAACTTAAAAATACTAAAAAAGCAGTGCCTAATCCTACCGGCTGACTGTTATGTATTTTAAGGCTTGATGGGCAATCCCACAGGCTCTCCAAACGCGCAATTTTTTTTTTTATTTGTTACAGGGGACAGAAATTTATGATGTAACATCACCATTGCCCGCTTATCATATGTCATCAATTGATGAATTATCAATTGACCAGTCAAATATATTCATAGAGTTTATATTATATTCATTGCCCACTAATTTGTCATTTTTATCAATATAATATATCATGGAATCAAAACATAGCACTTCATTGTATGCTATAACTTGATTATCTCAATTTCAATAATTACCTTCACAACCATTACACATTACACGAGTCTTTTCATAAACTCGACTAACATCTTCATATGAATTTTTTATATAAGCCAGTCCAGTGTACATGTAGCATGACAAATTATTACATGTTAGTTCTATGTATTATTTATTTTACATGTCTGTCTTGTGAAAAAAAAAAAAAACATGTATCAATTTTTACAACTTTAATAAATATTTAGTGCTAACAAAATATCAACTATGAATATTCTAGAAACAACACTTTGATGTAATAAAAGTTTTAAATTCACGGTAACTTTAAGTTTTTTTTTTAACATATTCATGTTCTATTGACTTTATATTTATTTAAAAAAAATTATTTATGTTCTATTAAGCAAAAGGGATCGCATGGGATTTTTTTCACATAACATCTACGTTAAGTGTTTATTTGAGATTTTGTTGAAAATTATTTTATATTTTGAAATATATTATTTATTATTTTTAACCTAAACATATTATGATAATTAAAAAAATAATTTCATTTTTAAAAAAAAATCGCTCTTTTTTCCAAGACAACAACGTTGTAATGCCAGACACGCTACATAGGAAAGACAGCGGAGCGGGTTTTTTTCTCCAATGCTATCATTGTTTTTATACATTAAAAAAAAGAGTCAACGAGCGAGCCCTCATATCATGAGAGAAGGTAACATCAAATGCGAATCCAGTACTCACTGTTCATCTTCACACCACACGAATTATTAATTCCCTTAAGCGGAATTTACGCGAGCTTTTAATTTTCAACATGGAAAGGACGAGTTCTGGATTTTTCACCGGCGATCGGCTGGAAACTCTCAGGGTTTCTCTTTTCGGCATTTAAAATTTGATAGGCATCTTACAGGTTCCGGGAAGGCTTTGACTGTGTGTGGAAATAATCTACCGGAGCACTATTCAACACTCGAGCGTGCAAAAAGGGAGAAGGGGTGTTGTTAAATTAATAATGGCTAGGGTTTTATAAAAGGTCCTAATTTTCCACAATAATTGTTCCGATCTGCATCGTCGACGACGATGACACCCCATCTGTTATTATGCCGAGGCTAGGCCAGAGAACCGCCACAATTGATCAGCCGGAAACCTATTTTGTTGATTCATTGAACCCAGCCATTCATTGAAACTGTAAGGTATGCAGCACTGATTGGTGGGTGTCTTCTTCTACACAAACAAGTTAGTAATAATAAAATCTTATTTCCGAGGATTAACAATGGAGCCAATTACAAATCGCAGGCATCGGGATTATAATTTTTTAAAAAAGCAAGGGTGTTTAATAATAAGTAAAGTCTTACACGACAGAAGAAACCAACCAAACGCAGCCTTGCTATAGGGAACATCATTGCAGGCTAGTTAGATGTTGACGTGTCCTGCTCGAATCATGACCCAGCGTTGCAGCGGGTTCATTGTCTACAAACGCGCGTGAAGCGCACGGGTTTGAAGCGGCTGTGTTATTGACATAAGAGTAATACCAATAGAAAAGCTGTATTTAAGAGCTAAAATAATTTTCCTATATGTTTAATCAAAATAATAGAATTACATCTATATAAAAAAATAATTTTGATTATAATTATTAATCAATATTGTATATATTGAAATAGAATTAGCTTCTCTAAACAATTTGTTTTTCATTTGAGCACAGTTATAAAAAATATTATATACTATTTGAAAAACTAAATTATTAATTTGGTTTTTCTAAATATTTATTTTCCCTGGAGATATTCTAAGTAGTGGAGTTTCAATAGACAATTATATCCACCGAATAAAATATTTTCCAAAATACAAATTCAATTCATTCAATTATTTTTAAATCCAAGTAGATTATATATATAAGGTTGAACTAGAGTTTTTATAGATATTATATAATATTAATGGAATTCTAAGAGATTACCGGCTTGCAATCGTTGACAGTATATTTTTTTATATAAAAAAATGCATATATCAAGGATAACATAAAAATCATCAATTTTCATGTAAAAAAATAAAAATAAATATTATAAACAAATATTATATCAAACACAATTAGAATGCATCATAGTAGTGAAGGATTATAAAATGTTTACGAGCTTATAGTTTGCCTATGAAAATAAAAAACCAATATTGATTCTTGAGATTTTTATTAATTTTATTGTGATTTTTTAATTACCAATAAAAAATATTGGAATTGTATATCAAACTTCAAGTTTAAATAGCATCAATAAAAGACAAAAAAAAAACAAATAATTAAGTACTCGAGGTTTGAATTATCATGAATAAGGGGACCTCGAATGAATTATCATGATAGCCAGCTTTTTCCACGTGATGCACGTGGGAATATCTTTTATTATTCCCTGGCTTGTTTCCACCACAATAATTTAAGTTTCTTTATTAATTGGCTGGAGAATATATTAATTGTTTATTCTGTATTAGTTATTTCTCTTATAAACCCATGACTAAATAGTTAAATTCAACTATAAAATTAAAATATTTCATGAAATAGAAAAAAACACAACAAGCTCCCGTGAATTAATTTTACTAGGTGTACACACAAGGAAATCCTATAACAACACCATCATTTGTCATGCTCTCACATGGTTTGTGTACATTTTTTATATTAAAAAATAATATAAATTATTAAATATAATATCATATCAGAATCTTATTGATTTTGTAATTAGAAATTAAAATTTGATTATTTTTATTTTATTTAATAAAAACTAGACAAAAAGTTATTTCAAATGAAATGGTTTTTTGATACTCTCTATGAGTGAATCTAGCAAAAAAAACTAAATATAAAAATATTATTTTAAATATATTAAAATAATAAATTTATTATTTTTTAAATTTATTTTGGATGGTAATAAACTAAAATTATCTAAAAATATCATAAAACATTAATTTAAACAAGTATTTTTAAAAATATATAAAAAACTAATGGTTTTTTAATATAATTTTTTTAAGCGAAAAAGTTAAAAAAAGTTTTTTGGAAGAGCTTTAAATAGACATTTCTGTAACTTTTACAAGTCCTCTTGGTTTTCCCAACAAAGACTTCTATTTGTGGCCTCGTAACATGTAAATTGAATTAAATTCAAAACATTAAAAATCAACTCCGTGCTTAGAGTACTCTTGCAAATATTAATTTGAATTTCAAATTCAAATTATAAAAAATATAGAAATATAAGCCCGAGTCGAGACTCTTTAATTTGCTATATTACTTTCAAATAGTTTTTTATATATTTTATATACCATTCCAAATAAATATAAGATTCCTGTAAAAAAATACATAGTTTTTTATAACAAAAATAATTTATAAATTAAAAGTGAAATAGGTAAAATTGTTAATTCAAGTCGTTTTTATATATACTTCAGATAATATAATATAATTATTTGATTTTTATTATAAAATTTATAATAAATTATTAATTAAATTTGAATTAATTTATAAATTGAATTGATTTTGGCTATAACATAAAGTACATCAAAATAAAGAAAAGAAAAAAACAAAAACAAGAGGAGCGTCCCTTCTAAAATCCACCCTCCTTTGCTATACAATAATTAGATAAGAAAAGAAAAGAAAAAACACCCAGACTGTACGAACCAAGAAATCCCACTATAACGTCCGTTTGTCTGTCACCAATCATCACACTCCACGTGTCGCGTTAGAACTACGCTAACTCCGTTAACGCGTCTTCGCCGTTAAATTACCCCCTCTAGACTTGTAAGCTCACCCTCCCGTTTCTCTCTTTTTAAAATAAAAACCCCAATTTTTCCCTTCAATTTTCTCTCCAACCAAACAACAAAAAAGCTTTAATCTTTCATCAGATCCGACCCAGAATAAGTTCTGGACTTGTTTTAATTTGATGTCATCCCCAACCACGCCATCGTATTGGTGCTATAGATGCAGCCGTTTCGTTCAGGTTTGGAGACAAGACTCGGTAACTTGCGCAGAATGTGAATCCGGGTTCATTGAAGAAATCGGAAACCCACCGCACGTAATTCAAACAGAAATATCGAGTGACCGACACAGCAGATTTTCTCCAGCTGCCGAAACCATGTTCATGATCGGTAACCCCTCAAACCCCCATCACCGGAACCGCCGGGGTGGCGCAGCCGGGAGCGGAGATCGGTCTCCGATTAATCCTGTGATACTGCTTCGTGGTGGGTCTGGAAGGGCGGCGGAGGATGCAGTGGGAGACGACGGTGGACGAGGTGGTGGTGGGTTCGAGCTTTATTACGATGACGGTGGTGGGTCCGGGCTGAGGCCGTTGCCGCCGAGCATGTCGGAGTTTTTGTTGGGATCAGGGTTTGAGAGATTGCTAGATCAGTTAGCACAGATTGAAATAAATGGAGGGTTTGGTCGGTATGAGAATCAACATCCACCGGCCTCGAAATCTGCGATTGAATCGATGCCTACGGTCATTGTTAATGAATCTCATGTTTCTGCTGAATCTCACTGTGCTGTTTGTAAAGAGGCTTTTGAATTAGAATCCGAGGCACGGGAGATGCCTTGTAAACATATCTATCATACTGATTGTATACTTCCTTGGTTATCTATTCGTAATTCTTGTCCTGTTTGTCGACGTGAGTTGCCTTCTGGTGATGATGATGGTGGCGATGGTGATAATGGAGTTGGGAGTCCGTTGCCTGAAGCGGGGAATGGGCAGGGAAATAATGAGGAGGAGGCAGTTGGATTGACGATATGGAGGTTACCCGGAGGAGGATATGCGGTAGGGAGGTTTACAGGGGCGAGGAGGGGGGAAAGGGAGTTGCCTGTGGTTTTTACAGAGATGGATGGAGCCTTTAACAATGGTGGATTGCCGAGGAGGATATCCTGGGGGTCTAGAGGGGGTGGAAGGAGGGAAAATGGTGGTGGGGGTAATCGTGGTACTAGACGGCTTGGTTTGGGGAGAGTTTTGAGGCACTGGTTTGCTTGTTTTGGCACGGGGCGGAGTTCAAATCCGGATTCCAGAGTTACAGGGACCAGTAGGCCATATTCAGTTTTTAGCAGTTCTTCTTCAACGAGAAGAGGCTGGGCTAGAGAGATTAACAGTGCAAGGAGACGGTGAGAATAATGACAGGAGTTGAACAAATGAATGGTCTGTTTTTTGCATCTAAGGTGCTTGTTACTGAAATGTATATATGGAGATTCGAGAATGACTCCAGTTGCGAGTCCAATTCATAATCTATCGAAAATTGAGGGTTTGATGAATTGTGGAACAATGCAATCCCAACAAATGACCTGCGATGAACCAGTAAGAGCAAGTTACCTGAATGATGTTTAGGGTCTGGCATTTGGAAAAACATATTGGAGCAAGAAGGTACCTAATTATATTGAAGTGTCTTTAGCTAGTTTTCATGTAGTGAACTGTAGGCCTTGTAATTTAATTTTTTCCGTTTCTTTCGCTATTTGGAGCTTGTAAGTTATTGTCAGACCAGCAGTTGTTTTCCTTCTGTCATTCTTTTTCCAAGAAATCTATAAATTCTAGCACTTCTCAGTTTGCAGCAAGTTGCAAGAGCTTTGTTTGGGATTGCTTCTCCACGTTTATCTTGCTCAAGCCAAGTGCTGAATCTTCTTGGAGGAGTACTACTAGTTGTGGTACATGCTTCTCACCCTTGCAAGAATATTGGAGTGACCTTGGACTGATTTCACTTTTGTCTCAACCTAAAGGGTGCTAAACTCAACTGAACTCTTCAAGAAACCTGTGTCACTGAAGCTTGAGAAGCATATTGACAAGTGGTAGTGAAGTGGAGGTTGTTTTTTAGAAATGATTTTTAATTGAAATCAATACATCGAAATTATAAAAAATAAATATCTAAAAAGAATAAATTTAGCTTTTTTTTTGGTGAAAAATGCTTTAAAAAACAAAATTGTAATGCAAAAATAAACTATCACATCAAGTGATCAATGATTTTGTTTCTGCTTTATTTACAAACATGTGCTGTCAAAGTTTAGCCTAGTTGCAATAAAAATGTGATGAACTGTAGTGTAGCAATCAGGAATCATACATAGTATTCGTCGTGTATACTTTTGGGACAAACTGTTGACAGAAAAGCACACCCTTAAAATCATGCCTTCGACGAGTGGAAATTTGCAAGCACCTTACTCTGGGAAGAAATGAAGACAAGAGAATGAATAACGAAAGTTATTCCATAATCGATTTTGCAGCTCGTGAATTTGCAATTTATCAGAACTTTCAGTTGCCAGCTTCTTGCAAATCTGATTTGTAGTGAGCCCGAAATTATCAGATTTGCAGTGAGCCCGAAATTATCTACAAGGCATGTGCAGTAAGATTTCATCCTATCTCTACGTTGCGTTTAAGTAGGATCAATGATCACGGAAAGAATAATGACTTTACGTCGGGATTTTATCCGAGTTTGCGGAAGAATCCTTGCATCTGGCTGTGCCAGACGCCTATTGCCTGGTGGAAGTACATTTCCTACATAAGAAGAATATAGTTCTGTAAAATGTCAACCATTCATTAAATCCCACGAGTATCATATCAGCCTCCTTGTACAAATCAACCTGGATGTTTTTTTACGCCTTGTTCGAAACCCACACTAGATGCTAACATGCACGATGTGTTACGTATGTACAGCAGCAATTAGGATCATGCGTCAAGACGGCAAATCAATTTTGGGCCTGCTGATTGTTCGGCCTCAGCCGTTTATTTTCTCCGGCATCTAGTGTGGGTTTCGAACTCTCTGAACGCGGCCACAATATGGAGATAACAACCCAGAAAAAACAGGGAGGCTTTGCATTCGTAGATGGACTCCTTGATGATTGTTATATCTCCACTACATTGCAACATTGGCAATGTTGCCTTTGAACCACTGATTTAGTTGAGCCGTTGCCAAAGCCCTTGCGCTGGTTAAATGGCTGATCCTCAAGTTTTCTCCAGACAAGAACCAAGATTTCTATCCAGTTTTGGAGGGGCTATTTTAGGGCACAATTGAATACAGGATGCATGATTGGAATAGATTTTAGGGGCTTCACATGGATTTGTGAAATCGTGAATGATCTTTGATGTCTTCGCTAGAGGAACTATACCTCCGTCAATGCCCAACATATCTGTGTCAGGGTTTTGGCCAAATCCATGTGAATTGTTCTTTTTTATCACGAGGCTTCATGGTTCTATCCTACAATTTTGAAACTTTAAATCCACGCAAGTTAAAGATAACTAATTAACATCCATCCAAAATCATAGCGCTGTAAATATTTCTTATTTATCTGAAATTAAGAATAGTAGCCCACTCTATTTTGATATCTACATCCTACTCGTATTAATTTAAGCTTCAAGTAGCAACATGGTTGTTATTGGTCCGTCAAATATTACTTAATAGCTAAAATAAAATGGCCCCAGTTACTGTAGTTAGACACTGTTCACGCATACACAAAACACTGTAGACTGGATATTTGCTTCGGTGCTTCATGCATGCATGTGCTTTTTTTTTTTTTTTTTCCTGCATAGGCCTTCTTTTTATAATATGCATGGTGAAAATACATTTAAAACTAATTGTGACCGAGTGGTTCTCTTGCGTGCTGAGTTTCAGTGCGCAGGAGTTTGAGCTTCTCCGCCCACAAAACTGAATTTGTCTTCTTCTTCTTTTTTCGCCCTAAAATCCGTTTTCCTCTCCGACAAAAAAATGAATTTTTTTTTTGTTTTTTCTAAAATCCATTTTGTTTTTTAATTCAAAAATCCTAATTTTGCAAAATTACTCTGGGAAATTTATTTCTGTTTTTTTTTCTTTTATCTAAAATCAGGTTTTTTTTTCTTTTAAAATCCTAATTTTGAAAAATTATTGTCTGAAAAATTTGCTTTCTGCTTTTTTTTATCATCGTGTTTCCTTTTTTTTAAATAGTAATTTTCACTATTCAATACTGTTTAAAAAATTTTTTTCTGTTTTTTTCTTTTAACCTGGTTTTTTATTTGTTTTTTTTAAACTAGAGTATCCATTGTAGCTTATGAACACCGACTAATCTCTTGATCTATTTTTTTAAATTATTTTTTCCCCTATTGTTTTATTACCACTTATACATTTTTTTCATGACCAGGGTGTACGGGTTAATTTACGCGCACCATTATTTTTTTCTCAACACTGTTTAAAAAGATGCTTTCCCTTTATATTTTTTTATAACAGGATATTTTTTTAATAAACGGGGACCATTTTTTTAAAAAATAATTATAGAACTAGGGTGTCCAGGTCAGTTTTTTTCTTTTAACCTGGTTTTTTTTGTTGTGTTTTTTTAACTAGAGTATCCGTGACAGCTTACGTGCACCACGACTAATCTTCAGATCAATTTTTTTTTTCTCTGTTTTTTTTTCCACTTATATATTTTTCCATTTTTTCTCATGATCGGGATGTCTGTATCAATTTACACGCACCATAATTTTTTTCTCATTACTGTTTGAAAAGGTTATTTTTTTTTAAAAAAAATCGGACTTCTGTTTTTTTTACAATGGGGTGTCAGGGCTAGCTTACACGTAACACGATTAATTTCTTGACCCACTTTTTTAATACATTTTTTTCATGTTTTTTTTTCCACTTATATAGTTTTTTTGGTTTTTTTTTATAATCTGAGTGTCCAGGCCAGCTTACAAGCACCATGATTTTTTTTCCAAGTATATTTTTTTTTATCTATGGATCCATATTTTTCTATATTTTTTTCCTATTTTTTTTCCTCATTTATATATTTTTTTTGTTTTTTTTAATTATTGTGTTCGAGCCAACTTACATGCACATCAATTTTTTTTCTACGTATACAGTTTTTTTTATAACCAGGTTGTCTAGGACAGCTTACGCACACCATTAATAATCCACAGAACCACTTTTTCTTTAATATTTTTTTTTCCACTTATTTTTTTTTTATAACTGGGGTGTACGGGTCAGTTTACAGGCACCACGACTATTATTTTATAGAATAGCTATAGAAAATCACAATTTCAAATAGTAATAAACAGTTATTTCAACTGTGGTTTTCACTTTTCAGTATTATATGAAAAAAATATTTTTTTTTATATATTGTTTACATAATTCTTATTTCTGTCCATGTTTATATGTACATGCTCTTAGTTTTTGTTTCTATTTTTTTATTCCACTATTTTTTTTTTAATATTTAAATTTTAATTTGTGTTGGCCATCATTGAAAAAATAATGTTTGTTATTATTTCTCTTTTTTTAATTTTTCAAGTTAAATAATTTCTTCAAATATAATAATATATTTTTTTTATTAATATTGTTAGGTATTGAATTTTCATTATTTTTAAGTTTTATTTTCTTTTCAATATATCATAATAATTATATCTTTTGATATTTATTTAATATTAAAGCTTTAATATGTATTATCACTCTTTGGTAGAAAAAAACCTGTTTTTAACAGATTTTATCAATTATAATTTTACTGATTAAATATTAAAATCACAAAATACAACACGTATAAAATCGATCAGTTTTCAACATAAATAAAAAAACCCAGCACATCGCGCGGGCCAATTCGCTCGTATATGCCTATAAAGACTAATAGAGTTTATCATGTCAATTGGACATGATATTTAATGAATATCAAAACCCAAGATATTTAGGAATAATTTTTTTTTTATACATAGCTTCAGTTAACAAACTTGAGCCCAACGGGTGTTTTTTAGAGCCTATTTAGGGGGGGGGGGGGGTTGAATCCATTGAAAATCCCTCAAGTTCTTGTGATATTAATATACAAAAACTTCTTAAAATATTCAATTACTACGATAAGTTTATAAAAAAAAATTCATGCGAGAAGAAAGGTTGAAACCCCAGGTAATTGATCAGAGAGCTCGTATATAGAGGTGAATACTATTTTGATTTTTTTTTAAGTTAGTAGAGGGGAACCTAAACTAAGAAGTTTTTTAGGAGATTGGTGGTGAGATATAAGAGATTCCATACTTGGAAAATCTTCTTAAGGGGTCATGGGAACTCATGGAAAAAAAGCTCATACTTCGAAAAATCTTCTAGTGATTGGTGAAAGGGCATAGAGGATGAGCCTATATTTAAAAAATATTATAAAAGGCCGAGGAGAACCCAGTGAAGATGACCCATGTCAACGTCTATTTTAAAAAAAAAAATCATAAAGAGTTGAGAGGAGCGAGCCCTTGTCAACGCCCATACTGAGAAAAGATTTCTAAGGAGCAGAAAGGACATACCAATAGAGGGTGGTTTAGTTGCACTAGAAAAACCAAATTCATCCCTTAGAGAGTGAAGACATGATAACCTTCTAAAAAAAAATGGTGCAGTTTAAGACAGCATCAGAGAGGTAGGAGATCAAAGATCAATCTTTGATGAATTAATGAGAGGTCTTTTGACATCACTTAAAGAATGTGGTAGTCTGGGACTATAATAAAAAACAAGAGATTTGAGATCAGTCCCTGGTAAATTAATGAGAGATCCTTAAGCATCACTTGAAACCATGTTAGTCTGAGATTATACCGAATAAAAATTTGAAATCATCCTTTGATGAATTGGTGAGAAGTTCTTGGGCATCATTTAAAAGATATGTTAGTCCAAGATTGCATTAAAGAATGAAAGATTTGAGGGCAACCCCTCATAAATTGATGAAAGCCCTTTAAATATCACCTGAAGAATATGACACTCTAAGACTAACCCTTGAGAAGTTGGTAAAAGGCCATTAGACATCGCTTGGAGAATATATAAGTTCGAGAATGTATTAGAGATATGCAGACAAAAATATATATCAAAGATATTTTTACTTTAAGAATGAACTCGCACCTCTAAGGATTATAAACCCTAAGGTGATTCCAATGTTAAGTACAAGAGAGACTCTCCTTAGCTTAGTAAGTGTGTCCTGATTGCCATAATAATTTTGAACGTTCATTTTTATTAAACGTCAAAGGATTAATCTCTCATAGATCTCTCTTAAACGTTCATTCTACTAGAAGAATGATTTTGTCTTTAAATTCTATACTAGTTTCCATGAATGTATATAAATAATTAATAGATAAATGATATTTAGTAGTATCTACTTTTACATCAGGTGAAAGCAACACTTCTAAGAGAATATTAGTTTTATAGTGCAAAAAATAAACAATCACCAATTCTCCAACATCACTTGCATAGAATTTACAAGAGTTACCATGTTATTTAGTTTCAAATTTATTTTCCTCCTTGAAATTTTGAGAACGACAAGGGGGCAGAGGAGACTTCTAGGTAAGCAGTTCAAAAGCGAACTTTCACTGTGCTTCTCTCATGACATGATTTTTTGTGTCTCGCAAAAAACAGGACAGGAATGCAAAAGAGACATGAAAGATGAACCGACGAGTGCCTAACCAGGGTCAACAGTCAACAGCGTCTCTAAAGTTGTCGGGATAGAACTGGGGTAGTCTTTGTATGGTTACGGCAATCATGCTGGAAGTCAGCATGCCTCCCCCGGAAACAATCAAACCTTACTGGAATCACAACATCACATGTTATGCACAAATCAAATGAAGTGGGGTCTTGTTTATATATATATATATAATTTTAAAAAACGCGTTTTTTCTTTTTGGTTGAAAAACGCGTTATGGTGAAGTTAGAATCAAGTTCACACATCACGCTTTGCATGCATCTGTGTCTCGACTTTTGATGATGAAATCTCACCAAATTCTTCTGTTTCCTTCTCTCTGACCTCTCCATCGCCCATTTCTTTACTCAAATTTCGTAAAGAATTCAAATGTTAGCTGACAGGTTCCAAATTTCTTAAGAGATATCTTTTTTTGCTTAGAAACAGCAATAAAAAAAACAAATGCTGTCAACTAGAGTGCTGTACCTAATTGAAACCAAATATCTGAACACACGTCTAACTGCGTGAAATACGTGACTTGCAACCCTGAAGGCCAGTCCCTGTAAAGTTTCAAGTTTTATATTTTTCTGGTTTCACCACAAGCTACCTATCTAGTAACTAAGCTTCTATTTCGTTCTGGTTCATAATAGACAATATACCCACTCAGTCATTGAAAGTTTCATAAAACTTAGCCTCGCATTCAAGCATGGGATTCAAGTTTCAAGCTCTACATGGAGTATGCGTAGAGAAGATTGATTCTTTACTTCGCAAATCAACCTAGCAAGGTAAATCTACAAGCAAATGTTAAAGAAAAACATCAAAGTTGTTGGGAAATTTGGAAAGTGGGTTAGTGAAAAGGCAATGGATTAATTAGAAGGAGCCAGACATATTTTAATTTGGGGTGGTGAACCCTGTAGTGTAACGATCAACTAACTAAAGGACATAAAATGTACAGTGTAACACCACCAATTTAATTTCCAAGAAAATGTGAGTGAGTGTGTGTGTGTGTGTGTATGCTTAACGTCAACGTATATTTGTCTTTATTGTTGAAAATTTGTAGCATGATTTTGGAAAAGCCAAGAGTGCGATAGCAATTCGACGTGCGATGGACAAGGAGAGCCGGGTTTGGAGGCATCGATCGTTGGCTGGCTAGCCAGACGGGAGATTCTTCAGCACAGTTCTGACCTGGCTTCTCACACCATTAAGTGAAAGCTATATGTAGTATGTACGTAGGAATATACATTTTGGTGGCTGCCAGTTCATTTACAGCATTTTTGCTATACGATGTAATATAGTGACCGAATCATTTATAATGCAATGGGATAGAGTGAAATCTCATACTTTCATTTCATGTGTTTTACACAAAGTTTTATTTTAGTCCCTGCCCGTTTTCCTGATAATTTCTTCTTTTTATTTTATTTTTGGCCTTGTTAAGAATTTTTTTGGTCCTTGTAGCTTATAGGAAAATAAATTTCTAATCCTTATAATAACTATTTTCAATCAGGTCCCTGTATGAATATTTTTAAAATGGTTTATTACAGACTCTTTTTATGTTTGTAGTAGAATAAACTATTAAATATAGTTGTTATCCTAAATTACATTACAGTTATAAAAATTACACGTACAACCAAATAATAAAAATATAATAAGCCATCATTATTATATTATATGATGGTCAGTTACATCAAAATAAACATTGATTAATAATAATAATAATAATAATAATAATAATAATAATAATAATAATAAAGTTGTATTATGATATGCAATGTCTAACAAGGAAAAAAACACTGAGTGTAAATTATGTATGAAAAGTTTATTTGAAAGCTATAAAAAATTCACTGCTCAAAAGCCTTCACTTTTTTGAACTGATTTATGATTGAAATGTTACAGTTTCGATTTTTTAGAATTATTTTCTGTTTTATTATCTAGTGAAGTTTATATATTTCCTTTACTGGGTAGAGATCTCAATTATAACTTGATGAATTGATTGGATTTTGTTTTATATATATATAAAAACTGCTCTCAGTATGTCATAGTTGATGGTTTTCATCCGAGGAGCAATGTCTGCTCACTGAATTTACATAACAATTAACATTTCTAATATGCGATCTTAACTGACAGACCAGTCAAACATCAATCACAACAGACCTAATTAAAGGTCCAAAATTTCTCCCCGGTGCTAGCTCTCCTCCCCCACGGACCATGATCTCGAATGCTAATCTTTGCCGAAAGTTTCAAATCTCAAACCACTATTTAATTCTGTGTCACAATCACCAACATATTACACGTAAATCAATTTTACTCAACCAACCACATGCCTATTATTGTTCAAGTGTCAAAATTTAAGCAAAGGGTTATGGTGGCGGATCCATCTTCCTGATTTATATAAAATATATATTATCCATTTTTTGTCCCCATTGCACCTTCCAGAGATTCCCTTTTTGAAAGGGCTCGCTGGCCATTGTAAAACTGTCCCAAAGCACCATGGAGTAGTTGAAGTACAGTCTTTGAACTAAAAGAAACAGAGATTCGTCATGAAGACAGAAATTGCATGTACTTACAGTTCCAAGAAGAAAAAAATAAATTCAAGTTGAACTTTGTAATTATATCGTGGATTCATGGTGTCGTTTTATTGATAATTATAGAGAGTAAACTTACATGGCAACATGGAACTACACAGGTTAGGTTGAAACTCTAGTAAAATAAGCTTTCGAAGGTAATTAGACATTGTTTTAGAGTACAGGGTTACAAGGGGTGATTTTATTCTGTTATATAATTAATTCAATGTAGGAATTATTTCTACTTTATTAACAGGATTTTTTTTTTGTTTTTTCATCATCAAATTCGATTGTTGGTAACCTAGTTTTTGCGTATTGTATAAAACTTCTTAGTTACCGGCGACAACAAAAGGAGTTTGGTAATAGAAAAACTTTAATTTATGATTTCATGAAAAATAAATCACAAATTAAGCACCTAACCCGGGGCCTAAATGCCATATCCCCACCAAACACACATATTGATCTCCTTTTCTTTTCCAGGTTTCGTAGTTGATTCGATAACCATCATTATCTTATAATTACTCATCTAAATTTGTGTTCTGTGGGTGAACTTTGCAGATGGAATTTAGAAAATCAACTCGTATCCTGCCAGAAAGAATCCATGAACAACTTTGATGCACTCGAAATTGCCAATTATTTCATCTCCAAGAAAAGGGCTTTTGTTTTGTGATTGTCCCCACTACCAAAATCCCCCCAAAACTGACAGCACGTATACTCTTGCAATCAATGCATCGTTTCAAACCTAAACCACCCAATGCCTCCCCTACAAAAATGACGCCAACCCCACAACAATATCGATAGCTCCCTCCCTCCCTTCATTGATCGTTCAAAGTTTTCAGTTATAAGCAGACGAAAGCCAGGCCCCAACCAAGGGAAACAGTACATTATTATACAAAACATCATGGCTTTTCACGAACTTCTCGTTCAGCTATTCATTTCCTTCGTTTTATTGCAATCCAAACACTGTCTCTCTTCAAACCAATCACCAATAATATTAACTCTAAGAACACAAAAGCACCGTACTCCTATCTCTACGCCAAGACTCTTCTCCACCACCTCAAAAACCACGGACAAGCTGTTATTTCACCACAATGTTACCCTCACCGTCTCTCTCTCAGCTGGTTCACCCCTGCAAAACATTACAATGGTCCTGGACACGGGGAGTGAACTTTCTTGGCTCCATTGCAAGAAAGAACCAAACTTTAACTCAATTTTTAATCCTATTGCCTCCAAAACATACAATGAAATTCCCTGCTCTTCCCAAACCTGCGTGACCCGAACCCGTGACCTCCCCCTACCCGTTTCCTGTGACCCGGCCAAGCTCTGTCACTTCATCATCTCCTACGCGGATGCCTCCTCCGTTGAAGGCAACCTAGCATTTGAAACTTTCCAGGTCGGATCGATGACGGGACCTGCAACCGTTTTCGGGTGCATGGATTCGGGGTTTAGCTCCAATTCAGAGGAAGATGCGAAGACAACCGGGTTAATGGGCATGAACCGTGGTTCATTATCATTTGTGAACCAGATGGGGTTTCGGAAATTCTCGTATTGCATATCGGATCGCGACTCGTCCGGTGTTTTGCTTCTCGGGGAAGCCAGTTTCTCGTGGCTTAAACCATTAAATTACACTCCTTTGCTTGAAATGTCTGCCCCGTTACCCTATTTTGATCGGGTCGCATACTCGGTTCAGCTTGAGGGGATAAAGGTAAGTGACAAAATTTTGTCTTTGCCCAAATCGGTGTTTGTACCGGACCATACCGGTGCTGGTCAAACTACGGTGGACTCGGGTACCCAGTTCACGTTTTTGTTGGGTCCGGTTTATAGTGCTCTAAAAAAAGAGTTTCTGTTGCAAAGTAAAGGAGTTTTAAGAGTTTTAAATGAACCTCATTACGAGTTTCAAGGAGCCATGGATCTGTGTTATTTGATCGAATCGACTCGGGCTACTTTGCCAAATCTACCGGTTGTTAACTTAATGTTTCAAGGAGCCGAGATGAGTGTATCGGGTCAAAGATTGCTATATCGGGTTCCGGGTGAAGTTAGAGGGAAAGATTCGGTGTGGTGCTTTACTTTTGGAAACTCTGACTTGTTGGGAATTGAGTCCTTTGTGATTGGTCATCATCAACAACAAAATGTTTGGATGGAGTATGATCTTGAAAACTCGAGGATTGGATTTGCCGAGGTTAGGTGTGATCTTGCTGGTCAACGACTTGGCTTGAATGTCTAAAATTTAGACAGAAGTAGCAGAACTACTCTAGCACCCAGTCGGCTCACACGTGGGGGGCAATCAAGTCTACATTTTCAGCTGATAAGGAACATCGTTATCAGCCTTCGATGAACGGGGGCACCTTATTCTAAAGACTGTACAAGGTTTTGATGGTTTTTGGTAGCAATGAAAAGATACGATTTTGGGTGGGATTTTGTGAGTTATTGTCCAATCCATGGTTCACCTCGATGCTCTAGAGGTGGCCCATTGATCAGACAATGTCAGAAAGTAAAGGAAATTTTGGGCTTGGGAGCATCAAATGTCTTGAAACTTGGTGATATTATTCAACTTACTTTCATTGCTTTTATATTTGTGATTCTTGAATCTCTGAATTTGGTGAGACTGGGGCCAGGTGATAAAAGTATGTTCACCCGGGTTTGATGTTTGAGGACAGTTGGTTTATGGATGCAGTGCCCAGCACATTTTACTGTGCAAAACAAAAACCCTCTTGCCTGTTTCCGAGACTCGCTTGTTTGAGGCTCCAGTGTAGATGAGGTGAGATTTCATCATCAATCACGGTGTCTGTCCATCCGCGGCTTTTGTGTTGAGGTACTCCCCTGTTTTTTATGCAATCACACTGCTTGTAATCGTAGATACTTTGAAGATCTAAAGTATAAATGCAGGAAGCTTGGTGGTATAATAATGAAGGATTGTACTTGGGTAGTTATATCTTGATGAATTGGACTGGTCATGGATGCCGTCTTTAGGTAAAAGTTGAGTTCATATTTTACCACACCTCATCTTTTCATTTTTCAAGCTACCCAAGTGGAGTTCAAATTGGCCTCACTCTTCAAGATGGGCTCGGTGTTCGGTCCATACACTGAAACTTAAAAATATTAAAAAAAAATCTGATAGATAATAAAATATTAAGAAACCCGATCTGCCGGTGCTCATTGTAATCCCTTAACAAAAAGCCCTTTTCTACAAGACGGCATCCCACAAACAGTGGTTAATTAATAAACCCATATAAGGAGAGAGCACATACCATTACTCAAATGAGTTTCTTCTTAAAAGCTCGTGCACCATAAGGCGTTCACCATACGATTCAACAAGAAGGGTGCGGACTCACGATCTCGAGCCCTTTACCTCGTCTAAAAAGATCAACCCAGTTAAAGGCTAAGATATTAATTACCCATATAAACTAAAGGTCTTTCATATCACAACATGTCATTTGCTGCATTCAACTGCTCAAATATCGAATATGTTTTTTTCATGAAAGTTAACCACGCACGGCCTTATCTTGCCTTCCCTTTTCCCTTCACTTGACCTTTCTTCGATTCCAGCTTGGCTTGCATGCGGGCAGCGGCGGCTGCTTTGGCCTCTTCTCTCCTCTTCTTCTCATCCTCTTTGGCTGCAGCAGCAAGCTCTCTTTGCTTCTTCAGCTCCCTGATTCAACATTAAATCAAGCGACATAAAGCCATTTTATTGCATGTCAATGTGGAAAATCCCAATAAACAAATTTGTCAGATTCATCTATTTTAGAAGTAAAGTACAGCTTACTCTAGCCTAGCCCTCTCTTCTGAAACACCGGCTACACTGGAACCCTTCCGTGGCTTGCAGGCCACTAACTCCACCTCAAAGATAAGAGTTGCACTGTTTAAAGCATGCGGGTATCTGATCAGCAGAGGTCCAGACCCCCATTTACATGATAGAGCAAAGAAGAATACCAAGAACATGCTAGGATTTTAAAGAACTCCAATGATGGCCGACAATTGCCATGCACAAACTGGCGCATTAGACTACTTATCCATATAAGAAGAAAAAGAAGTCCTTATATAAGTTTCTTAGATTGTGACTTACAAAAAAAAAATAGGTGAGAAATACATCCACTGTTAATATATCTCAAAAACTAGGAATCAGATATCTCAGATAAATATCCTAGACTACATTCATAACTACCCACAAGGAGAATTGGATTACTTGTTTAGAACACTCAGTCCAGCAGATATCCAACAAGGTTTAAAACTTGGGGAAGATTCAATGAGCTGTCTAAAGGGGAGGTCTAAGTCAACGCAGGGCAAAATTAAGGATGGGCTTCCTGTTAGCCTATATGGGCCAGTTTACGATACCTTGTTGATTGTGCACATACGCAGATTTTTATTAATACTTTCAATAGGTCGTCAATAAGGGTGCCAGTGAGATTATTCAGCCTGCCTGGGTTGAAGGTGGTGGCCAATAAGGATTCTGACTAGGATACTCAACAAAATCAGGTGAAAATGATGGCGATGATGACAGTGGGTGATTCTACCAAAAAAAATGCCAAAAACTTAGTATTGTAATGCGAATGGTTCGGGGTTTGCAAATGTTTAAGTTAATAAACACTGTGGACAAATAATTAGGCAACGCTTTTGGTAACATAAGACTCCAAAAATATTCATTTCATTTCCAGTATATCTTTCTTAGGCCTTTAATCTTGAGAATGAATACTCCCGATTCACATGCAATGCGTTTTAGGTACTTAGCAAATAAGTCTCTGAATCGGACAAGTAAGAGGATCTGAACAAGAGATTAAAAATATGAATCTACATTGACATACTCGGGTGGGATATCTGGTGGGGAACCTGCACTGCCATACGCATATTCTGGTTTGCAAGTAATTTTTGCAACCTCCCCGACCTGGTTTAACCAAGAAATGAGTTGCAGTACAGGTAATAAGAATCACGAAAAACTTTTAAACTAAATTGTACAGAGAAGGAATGTTTAAACCTTCATGGTTTTCACGGCAATCTCCCATGCCTGAATCACGGAGCCCTTCCAAAGTTCAAATGAGAAGACAGTGTTATCCTCGCGTGTCGTATCAAAAACTTCACCGGATTCAGCAAGCATGCCCTCATATTGAACTGTTAAAAGAAAGAATTCATATCCGATTTGGTGTGCTGACAACGAGTCAGTTAATATTACTAATTTTCCACGAAAGCAAAGCATACCATCAACAAGAGGAAGATCCTCCGAAGGACAAATCGCATCAACTTTTCCTTTCCTCAAGATTGTCTTGAGGACACCTCCATCCCCCGATAAATCAATAGAATCACCCATGGCTCCTCAATAGCCTAATCCATCCGATTAAATCAGACAAGCAGTTAATTAGCATTAAACTAGAATCAAACACAAAAGGACACAATTGACGACAATCCCAATGATTTTAATTAGTAATCAAGCAATTAATACCACTTCATTTTGCCTCGCATTTCTATATCAATAAACAAAAGCAAGTAATCAAACGCATAATAACTGAACGAAAGTTCAAATGTCATAGTAAGAAACAAAATTTAGAAAAAGAGAAACTGCGATGGAGTTTTTTCTTTTTGGTAAACTGACCTGGTTTAGTGATATAGACAAGAAACCGAAAAGAAACAGGTAAATCAGGTTGAATCGCTGACGATATATCGGGGGAAATGGTTTGGATATCGGTGGCCATAGGCGTCTTGTGAGGTTTTTCAGTGAAACCTTATAGATAATTTTTTTGTGTGGAGAAACGAATATTCTGCGCGTCAAAAGGAAACGTGGGCTTGAAGCCCGGACCACGTGATAGAAAGAAACAAGGTTAGGGTCTATGGGCTCTTTTGCTATTTTGGGCCGACACAATTGTAGGATTGGATATCTTGGGCTCCGTTGTTTCAGTATGGGATGAGTGTGACTGATTTGGTTCAAGTTTTTAATTTTGTAGAGTTAACTAGTTTACATTCCATAGGTATAATGATTTTTTAGAAACAATATATTTTATATTTCTATTAAACTCGATCTAGTGGATCAATATTAAAATTTATTGATTTAATCTTTTATCTAGCCCATGTTTAATATTAAAACATGTGGGGGCTGTTTCGAGTGACCTACTAAACTTAATTGGTCTAAGGATAATTTGGTCAAATCATATATAAAGAAGAAGCTTTACAATGAAATCAAATCAAGATTTTAAGAGTAAAATTAACACATCCAGACTCCTACATGTTTTTTATTTTTTTATTCGGCAACACTCACACATATAGATCGAAATGAACGGGAAAGAGATCTCGATGGAAAAGGGAAGACAAGGTTACGGATGTGAAATCCAATCAAGGGAGAAAGTGGTCTCAAAGATGGTCAAACTTTAAGCCATAACACAATCCAAAATGATAATGCAATCTGCTAGTCACAAAAGTGGTCCAAGATTCCTACCAAAAAACACTGTGGAATATGTTTTTCCGCGCATAACTGACGTGCCAATAGTTCTTTTATTATGCTCTTTCTAGACAGTGTATATTAGCGAAAATTATTCATTCCGTAATCTCATTAGATACACTATTATATCTTTTTTTCTCATGATAATGCATGTATTGTTCGACGGTTGCCAAAAACATGAGGATAAATAATTATATTTTTTCTTGTAACCTAAATTATATGGCAAATTCTCTTGTTTTATAGTGTTTTTATTTCAATCACTTATCTTTTGATTGTTTTGTATGAGCTTAATTTTTGCTATATAAATTTGATTTGTTTTAATTTTTTTATTCAATTGAAATTATTTATAAATTTTATTTTCATTTCAGTCCTTATTCTTTTAATTTTGAGTTTGATTTTAAATCCCTTAATATTTTCGATATAGAAGTTTGATTTTTTTTTCCAATTTTCTCATTCAATTGGAACTGATCATTTATTTTCTTTCATTTTGTCACTTATTATTTTAATTTTTAATTTTAATTCTTTTATTTTTTATATTTTTGAAATACTGTCTATTTTTTTTATTTTTATATGCTCTTAGTTTTGATTTTAATTTTTATTATTTTTATTTTTATTGAGTTTGTATTTTTATTTAATTTAATCCTTAAATTTTATTTTTTTTATTTGCTATCATTTGAAAATTAATATTTCTTATTTTTCCCCATATGCCCTTTTTTATTTTTATTTATTCTCCAAGTTTAATGAGTTTTTTTAGTTAGGTTAATAGTATTTATTTTTTCCTTTGCGTTTATTTTATTTTTTCTATTTACTCTTTTCTTAAAATTATTAGATTTTTTCATTCTCCATGATAATTTTGTTATTTTTACTATTCATGCAGCAACAATAATTTTTTTTTTTTTTTACTTTTTAAAGTTGAAACGAGGAAAACAAGTTGTTTTTGGACGGAGCGCAAAGTGAATGACTAATGTGGATCGAATTGAATGGGAAAGAGATCTGAATGGAAAAGGAAAAACAGGGTTCAAATCCAATCACGGGAGAAAGTTTCTCAAAGATGGTCAAACTTCAATCCAAAATGATAATGCAATCTACTAGTCACAAAAGTCCTACCAAAAACACTGCACGTAGCAAAAATCAACCACAGAAACTCGTGGCAGTGTAGCAAAGGATGCATATCTAAGATCCCATGCCCATGCCTTCGGAGCCGAGAAACTTGGAGCAGGCGGGGGTCTCGTCACCCTGCATTCGGGTACCTACCCTTCAATAATTGCTCACACCTCCAATCCCAACCACAACTAATCTACTTTTTTATTATATATATATATATATATATAATATTTCTGATATATTATAAAATACCTAACAAATAATTTTAAAAAATAAAAACAGTAATAACAAACAAGCCGGAGTAAAACAAAGTACTCATAACAAGACACACCTTGCAATTGGGACCCACGTAATTCCCTTGTGATGGCGGGTCCCTTATTCCCATGTGACCAATGGTTCATGATGGACTGAAACTCCTCTCTTCGCTCATTTTTTTTTTTTTGGTTGCTATATTTTCATGCTTCAGAAAAATTATTGGATTTGGGATGTTTATTTCAAGGCGCTTGATCAGATCGCACGCTCTTGCGTGTCCAGGATGTGACCGTTAACCAAACAGGGACCTGGACCGCTGCTTTGTCGTGGGAGCTTTTGAAAATACGTGGGTCAGAATGGGCCCGCCAGCAGTTTAGCATTTGTGTAGCAGTTTTGGGCTTTTTCCCAGAGAGCCCATACAAGAAACGTTTTCTTGGTTCTGCAATCCTTCTTTCTATGAGCAGCGAGGGTGGTGGGCACCCACAATTTGTTGCCTTTGAAAACAAGTCTTTTCTTTTAGTTTTTTCGTCGTCCACTCACCGGACGTTGTTCATATAATAATAACAACAACAACAGTGATAGATTTTCTTGATCTCATTATAGCTAACGTCTCGTGAGAGTACAAGAGTGTCACTTTCTTTTAATCCGTGTACATTATTAAGCTATTTTACTATTTGTTTTATCAATAATAAATAATTATCTTTTTTCATGTTCAAACTAGAAAAGCAGATGATATTAAAGTTTCGTTAAAGTTATTTTTTAAAATATTTTTTATTTAAAAATATATATTTTATTTTAAAAAAATTATTTTTGATATTTAAAAAAAAAAAATTTAAAAACATATAGTCAGGAAATCGACTTGTTTGATTTAAGAAGTTGAGTGTATAATCTAATTGCAGCACTGATGAGAAGCATGATATAAATAGAAAAGTTGAGCTAACTAATATTTTTTTAATATATACTTTACGCCGAAAAACAAATTTGAAAATATTAATGGAGGCTACTCTAAATAGGCATGGACCGGGTCAAGAAAGGGATATAATGGAAAGTTGACACTAAGTGGCTCGCTAGTCTCGCCTTAAGATCTCAGGAATCAATTTGCAATCATAATTGGGGATTTTGTGTGCCCAGAGATAGTGAATCTTTATTTGACATTTACCACATTTATGTAATCAACCATTACCACAGCTGTCTAATACTTTTGAGTTAAATATTAGTTACTTGGGTACTTTTACTTGAATTTGTTATAAATTATATAGTAGAGTTTCGTTTATCAGTATGAGTTTTTAGATGAATAGTTTTATACCATGGTATTATAGTTTTGTTGAAAAATATATTAAAAAATAATATAATTATATATTATAATCTCACTTATTAACTTAGATTTTGAGATGAAATGATTGATTGATAAAATTGATAAAATTAGAGAGATTATAAAAGGGTAGTTCTAGTTGCCATTAAGGCGCACCTTTACGTGCGCAAGCACCGTTTTTTAATCTCTAAATATTTAACAATGATTCTGCATGACAGTGGATAGAATCACTCAAATAATAATGATGACGATGATCTCTACAAGTTTGCGAAGGAAACCTTAGAAGATCCTAACGTATCCAGCAGAAAACGAACCGGCATTACAGATGCAAGGATCCATTGAGAGTTTTCATGACCCGAATCACAAGTGGGTGAGGATTTGTGGGGTGACCCTGCTTCCTTTTTCTTCGGGAGCTATTATGCCCAGGTCACCTCTCTCTCTCTCTCTCTCTCTACTAAAGTCGAGGAAGGAGATAATGTAATCTTTTTTTGCCCTTTTGTTTTTGGTGTATCCTTCGGCACGCCAAGCTAAATTTTAATGATTAGTATTGAAATCTTAATTTGTTAAGGAAGCGATGCTTATCTGGTTGCTAAAAAAGTGGATGTAAAGAGGGAAATGTAAGGGAAAAGCAAGGTGTTTTTTTGACCCGAACGAGTAGGTAAGACCGGGGAAAAGAAGAGAGAATGGAACGTGCTAGGGAACAGAGAAACCCTGTGTTAATTACCTTAGCCGTACCCCCCAAAACAAAGTGGAGTGCTGCTACTGATGACACTAACGATCATCAACCACTGAATTCAAACTGCGAAGACAGAGTGCACAGTGTCAAATTACAAATGCATCTGGGCACGCCAAGAGAGCAGACCATATTCCGATCAGGGTTTTTTCGGCTCATGTATATTATTTCCATCTACTAAACTGGTACTTTTTTCTTCATATTACTACTCTCAATCCACCTATTTATTTATTGTGAACACGGGTATTTTTCATTTTTTATTGTGATAAAGAGAAGACCACATGAATGCTGGAGAGTATTGTTAAAATTATTTTGAAAAATTATATTTGATATCAGTATATTAAAATAATTTTAAAACATTATATTTTTTAATTTAAAAAAAATCAGAATTATTTTTAAAATGCAATGTCAGACGTTGCTATGCAAAGGAAAAGAGTAGTTCATGCCTGTATATTCATAAATCTATTCCCTACAAATCTGTAGTGGATATATGTTAACGTGGATATGTATGTATGATAAAAATCATTTTATTTAAAAATTAAATTGTTAGGTAAAATTTTAAGATATAATTTATATTATTTTTTAACATACTTCTTCAAAGTGAAAACTCTTTTAGCTTGGAAATTGTATATAGGTCCACATTATCTTATATTTAATTTTTATCAAATAGAATAAGGATGATGAGATTCCAACTCGTCCTCAAGTGAAAGCTTTTTTAGCTTAAAATTTACATATGATACACACTATCTTATACTTGATTTTTATCAATTAGAATGAGATTTGAATTCGTCCTTAAATGAAAGTCTTTTTACCTTTAAATTTGAATACATGTATACACTACATTATATTTATTTTTTAAAATAAAATAAAAATGATAAGATTCGAATTTATATTTATTAAGACTATAATATTATATAAAAAAAATTATTTTATTAAAAAATTTAAATAATTAAATAAAATATAATTTATATTATTCTTATTAATCATTAAGCCAACGAATATGACAAATAAGCCAACGAATATGACAAATAGTTTTACGAAGTGATCACTCAAATAAATGATGAGACTGTGTTTTATTTTTGGCATCTTACCGATGGATTAGAATTTGTTAGGTAACTTGACATCACCCATCACATCATAGCCACTAAATACAAACATTTATTCACTCAATCACACACGACCCAGGTTAACATATATTCACTCAATCACCTAAACGGACCCAGGTTAACATTTATCCACTACAGGTATATATTGTTATTGATATTATAATAACAATGGTTTTTTAATTTTTTTTATTTAAAAATATATTAAAAGTAATAACAATAATAATTGAATTTAAAATAAAATAAAAAAGCAATTTAAGAATCACTTTTTCATGCATCCCAAACCATGAAGCTGATGAGACGTGGCGAACACAAAGAGATAGATTAGCATTAACATAACGAGGGCAAAGAAGAAGGAGACGACATTTGCTACGTGAATTGTGAGCCGTGAAGGATACGAATTTGGGAGCCCATGTGTTCATCAACGTATTCATTGTCAGCAATGAAGCCAACTTGCCATTTCCAACGCTACCTTTGTACTACTGTTACTGTATAAATATAAAAATAAAATCTCAAGTAATTTCCGATCTGCGATACAAGCCAAAAAGTTTGAATTCTTCACTGCGTGCTTTCTTATTTCTAGCAATTGAACCTTTATGATTCCCAAAGGTTTCTATTTTATAACGAGTCGTCAGAACACATGATGATAACACCATACTACCGATCCAGAGTCTCGAGTCTCAGCAGCAAGGAGCCCAGCTGTAATTAGTTTCCACGGACAGAAATACCCCCGATGCACCTGCTAATTTACTTACCCTTCTCATGCCTCGGAGATTTACCACCGATATTGTTCATGGGAAACATACAGAGAAAAACCCTGACCAGAATAAGAAGTCGAAGTGGTCCAAACTCCAAACTGTGGTCAATAGCTCAAGATTGCAGGATGTTACCGTAATTTGGAACATTGTACATGGCATTGTAATTCGTGCTCATTAACTTCCCTGAATATTGCTATTGATTTTTAAAATAACAGATTTTTATTTTAGAAGATTTTTTATATCAATACAATAAAAAAATTAATTGGGAGAAAAATCTGAAAAAAAATTAATTTTTTTTCAAGAACTTCTACCCTGAGGAAATGGCAAGAATGCTTTTTTCTTCAAGATGAAGCTCTGATGACTGTCACAGCAGTTAATGTGCAAAACTAATTGAAGAAAAGGGCTTCTCTTATGCACTCCTTTGGGCAACGACCCTAATAAAGAGACTCTCTCTCCCACGTTGATCCGTCTTCATACAGAGATGACTATCAATATTAAAGATCCAAAAAAATGAAATAAATATATAACTAATGCAGCCAATCATAACAGACCCTCCCAGACGCACCGGCAGTAGCTGCAATGGTTGGATGGAATCTCTCTGACTCCCTCACAAAGTCTGGAGATGGAAGAAACTAGAGTGATGTGAGATCACACCCATCACTTCAATCATTAAGACAAAGAAAACCCAGAAATGAAACAGAGAAACGACAGAAATGGATAGGAGTGAACATGGAAGCATAATAGCGAGAACTATGTTTGAACGATCTCTCTCTATCATATTGATCTCTAATACTGAAAGTGACAGTAACATTAAGAACCCATCTCCTTCCAAGGAGTTCTCAGAGCCCAAAAAAATCTAACCCAAAAGGCAGAAATTAGAAACGAAAAGGGCTAAAAATTTTAATTTATATACATGTATATAATATATCTAGCTTTTCCTCTTCCTCTTCTTCTTGAATGCCAAGAATATGCCTTGACAGTTCGTCCGTTTGAAACAAAACCCAAGTAAGCATCTCATTGAAGAGGCCAAAAAGAGAGAAACTCCCTTACTAGATCTCTCTTGCCTTTTCTCTTCCAATTTTCCTCAAGCATCGTTATAGTCACTCCAGCAAATAAGCATCTTGACGCACCTCCTCATGATGTAGAACCTAGCCCTTTGCTCTTTAACAAGCCTTGCACATTTTCTTGTAAAGGAACACCTCCTTTGAGATGATTTTTTCTCCATTAGAGAAGAAGTTGAGGATCTGCTTCTTGATGACCCCTCGTTCTTGGACAGCTTCCACTTCTCATCAAAGTAAAATTGTGGCGGAGCACTTGCACTGTGAGCGAGACTGGTAGTCATGACAATTAACAAAGAAATGACTTCTCAAAAAAACTTAGCAATCCCTGCTTCCTCTTGAGTAGGCTTTGATGCAAAAGAAGAGAGAGAGATAACAAGAGGGGAGAACAGAACAGTGAGGTTTTTTTACTAATGAGACTAGTAAGTGAGGAAGAAATGGGGGGGTTAGGGCTCGTATTTATAGTAAGTCGAGATTAAAATTAATGATTAATAAATAAGATGTAAAAATCCATTTCTTTGTGAATAGCGTTTCCGTGTTTATCACCCGGGCCTTCTTTGCCTCGAGAGGCCCATCATGTAATTTCTTAATTGTTTAATTATTTTATACAAAATATCCGTATTTTATTGCGGTGGGTTTCCCAATCAACACACGTCATCAGCCATGGAAGGGATGGAGGAGTTGCCGGAAATTCAGTGAGGGTTTGTTTTGGTGTTACAGTTAATGTTTTTAGGGTTTTTCTTAGCAGTGTTGATGTTCAAAATAAAATAAAAATCTCACTATGCTGTGTTGAAAAGTGATTTCCACCCCACAACCCTGATCTGCCAAGCAAGGACAGAATGCTTTGTTCATGTTGTTTTGATTTTCTATTTTTGGGTCGTTTATATAGTTATCATTTCAATCTTGCTTTTTGACGGTGCTGATACCATGCTTGTTCAACTGTAATACTAAATGGCAGTTTGCTTTCGTAAGAGCTCTGCCGACTAAAAATCTGGGATGCAATTGATCCAGTTGAGTTAGGTTTTTTATTTTCTCGTTCATGCATTTGTCTGACACAGGATCGGGCGGGATTGCGATACCCATTAATCCCAAGAATATCCGAAGCAATGTTTTTTTTTTTTTATATATATATATATATATATATAGATATATATATAATATAATTATGTATAATAAAAATAACCCAATGACCTAATAATAGATTGTTTATAGAAGCAGAAAAAAAATAATGTTACCTAATTGATGGTGTTTGCACTGACTTTTAAAAATAAAATATCTGGCTAAAATGAAAATTTAGGGAGTTCAACGCATATCAAGCTTCTTTGTGCTCGTTTTCTAATTTGGGCAGGGGTTAATTTTTTTTTTTATTATTAGTTTTAATATAATGTTATTGAAAACAAATATTAAAAAGTATATATGATATTATTTTTAATATATTTGTTTAAAAAGAAAATTTTATCCCTCTCCATGTCATCCTTTTCGTCGACTCGAAGTAACTCAATTTACCATGATGTCATCCATTGAATGGCCTATTTCAAGGCACAGGCTATAGCTCCAGCACTTTCAGAGCTAGAATCAGAACACGAAAATGTTTTTTTAAGAAAACGGGCAGGCACCTAGATAGCTCCTATAAGATTAAAACGGAGTAAAATAGAGTGAAGCCATGCACCCAAGATTTTATCTCCTTCATCTCTTGCATAGGAAGGAGAAGGGACAAAAGATCTTCTTGATTTTCACTCCAAAATCACGAAACTCACAGGCGGGCAATTCCTCATCACCAGACGTATTTGAAGTGGTGTAGGCAGTCGAAAGAGAGAGTAGAGTTATTTCTGATTACTCCAAGGAGTGTGCATGGATGGTTAAATTTCACAATAGACTGACCGGGACAGTACCATTCTTTTTTCTTTCGTGTTTACTTACCCGAGTGCAGGAACCCACCGACCACTTCCCCAGAACCACCCAGACAACACGGAGTAGCCTCCAACTTCCCAATAGTTTACGCATTCTTCTTCTCTTCTTATTATTTATCAGGGTTCAAAATGTACCAAAATACTATTGCTTTCTGCAGCTACAATATTAACGAGATTTCGAGACGTATCAGATTGGTGATGTCAAAGTGTCTAAGATATGCATGATAGGTTATGGGTTTGAGTTTAGTATCAGTTTATGTTCATCGTATAAGAGTTTTAAACAACTATGATTTTACCTGTTAATTCAAGCTTCCAAAAAATATCTAAAATTGATGGTTATTAATACAAAAACAACAACAACAACAACAATAATTATTATTATTACTATGTTAATAATGAAAAAATCTCAATCATGGTTTTATAATATTAACTATATTTCTTTTAAAGTGTTTTTAAAACACAAAAATAAACATGAATCTATAGTTATTTACTGACCTAGAATGATCCATGGATGATTATTATTAAGATAGGATGACATGTATTTGCCGATTTATATTTTATTATTGAAGAAAAGTTTCAATGACAATTCGAGGGTGTAATTGCTTTCCATTTAGCTATAAATGTTGATTTTGAAAGTATTTTTATATTCTAATATAAAAAATAATTTTTAAAAAATAAAAGATATTATTTTAATATATTTCTAAACAAAAAAAAATTAAAAATAATTTTAATTACTTAATTCACATGAACCTCAGAGATTTGTGCTGTTTCTAAAACTAGAGGGTGGGCTTGTGTCTTCTTGGCAGTGCAATAAATGATTTGTAAAATGATATTTTAATTAAAAATATGCTATTCTTTTTCATATATTAGATGATCAAGATTATTAATAAAATACATGAAAAAACATCAGATTAGTTTGATGATTTTTCATATAAATATAAATTCGAAAAGCAAGTTGAAATACATACATACATAATCTCAAATACTCTTTGGAATGAACTCAAAAGTAATGCATCTGCGGGAGTGGTTGGCTTCAAGATGTACTTACCGATTATAAAGATAGGCCTGCACAGGGTTTCAGTGTATTTTCTATTGGAAGGTGATGTCCTATCAGGCCATGTAATCGGAGACGTTTGCCCCGAACCTACTGTTCCAAGACATACCATTAGTAGATTTTGATGTGATGTGATTTTTTTTTCTGAACTATTTTTATGTAATTAAGATCAATGGTAATTCCGGAACATATTTTACAGTCGAATTTGAATTTTCACCGGACCCGATGTGTGCATGCACTACACAGGAACACACACGCATGTACACAGAATGTTTACAGTACCGACTTTTTCTTAAAATTTCTTTATCAGAGGTGGTAGCTCAGTTAATCGAACTTGGATCAAAATCCACACTCGGAAACTTCCCAGAGCTTGGCAAGATTTAACTGCCGAAGTAAACTTGAAAATGTCCATGCCACATCGGACTTGCATGTTTGCTGAGAGAGATGATTACGTGGATGCGACCGTACATGGTAATGAGCCGACATGGTTTTCACTTGGGTGTCCATTTGATCAATCAATCGCAGGGAAATCATCCACAGGCTACAATGACAAAACGAGGGAGGGCTGGTGAACAGTGACTGATGGGTGGCGTGCGTTCTATTTTAAGCACTAGGATTTGTACAGATGGTGGGCCCATTATTCCATGGCTTTGATCATGCGTCGCTCTGCCAGCTGTCGCTGTAAGAGGAAAACTTTTCGAGAATGCATCGATGGCCATTCATACTGATTACTGCTAGGGAATATTGATTTAAAAGTTTTTCTTTTATTTTAGAAAATATCATCATTGTATTTTATTATTTTAAAAAAAATTTAGTTATCGTACATCAAAATAATTTAAATAGATAAAAAATATTTGAAAATAACAAATAAAAATATTTTTTAAAAATTTATTTTAAAAAAACTTTTAAAATGTATTGACACATAATAAGACAGAACCACGGTTGCCATTCAAATAAAAGTACACTCGAAATTTACAGTAGAAGATGTACTGTATATTTGCAAGTCTGTAGAAATGAAAGAAATATAACTATTTTAGTTTTTTTTTTGAAAAATAAAATAAAATAAAATTTGGATGCCTAAAATCCATCCTAGTTAAAATTTGAATTTTATTCTCAAACAAATTAGAATCGGAGGCTGAGATTTAATTAACGTGGGCTTAAATTATGTTTTTTTTGTTTGCAAGCGTGTTTTAAAAAAGCTTGATTTTAAATTATTTTTAAATGATTTTAATATTATTATATTAAAAAATAAAGTGTTTTTGATATATTTTGAAGTAAAAAATAATTTAAAAATAATTAGAAAGATATTACTAAACAATCCCCTTGCAGCTCCGACTGCCCACCCGTACCCATCACTAGCAAGTATATTAATATTTTAAAAGCATGACTTTCATGGTTTTTATTCCACGGCATCTTCATTAAAATCAATAATTTAGTCGAGGTCTCGGAATAGTAGGAGTGAAATATTCACGCCGAGCATGAAATTCACCGCACCTAACACCGTTGTTGAAAAGAGATGCTCTCTCAAAACTATTCACGAGTACTATAAAAAGTCAATGCACCGCCCTTAACTGTTAAACAACGGAGGCCCAGTCCTCTCCACTCCCAGCCGCTAACCTCGTTTAATCCATGAATTATCAAGAGAAAGCGAAGCTAGAAACTGCAGTGCTACCTAGTGGTGTAGCCTTAATTAGCTATATTCGACCGCGCTTGGAGGTAGAATTTTAACAAATCGATTTCAAGCTTCGTTACGGTTTTGTTTTTAGTTTATTTTGAAAACTTTATAAAATTATGAAGATAGAAGTTACACGATGCCGACGTACTATAAAAGTAAAATAAAAGGAATCATGCTTAGAGTATATCGGGCAAGCACTCTCCATTTGTGTGAATTATGTACACGCAGGCGAAGGAAAGCATTGTTCTTCTGGAGTAGCGTTATATTCCAGGCTGACGATGATCACATGGGGCACATGCACAAGAGGCCAGCTTTTTTATGGATTATTTATGCATTCGATATATATATATATATATATACATATATATATATGGCAATTTAGTTTAGGGTAAACCTTACTCTAATCCTCTTAACTGTGCTAAATTAAGTGTTTCGGTTCCCATGGTTTGGAGTTTAGCCTTGTAGAGTTTTCAGATAAGTTCAAAATGATCCTTTTTTCTTGAATAACAAACTACAATTAATGGTGGGGTTTTGAAGTTTACTGAATATTTTGAGTTTTAAGGGTTTCCATAGAAAACCATCACGTGTATGATGCTCTGAGAGAAAGGAGTAAGATCAAACACGAAAAATTAAGTTGAAAAATGAGCACCTTCCATATTGAAATATTCTGCAAACTATAAGGTTCACAGTAGGAAGTTTTGATATACAAGGACTTAAATATATCTATCTACCAGTCTAATATTGAGGGTTCTCCTGTCTCTTCGCGTACATGTTGGTGTATCTTGTGTCCCAGGTCACAAATATAAAAAATATTTTGGTATATAAACAATTGCAAATTGCATTCGACAGTTGTTTGAAGCTTGAACTGAATTATGATTTGAGATGCACTATGTCGTAACCTAGTTGCCTCCGATTAAGACTTTTATAAAACCCAGTTGTATACTAAAATTAACATCCTTTTTTTAACGAGAGGGTTTCTTAGCTGATCAATCAGGTTAAGGATCATTTGGATTTTGGATATATTCAGTTAATGATGGCACTGTGAGGGTAAGAAATGTAAGCAGCTTCAAAGGCATCGAGTTAAGCTTCTCTCACATTCACATGGTTTCCGAATGAGGATCGACTAGTAAAGACTATCTTTGCTTTGCATGCATGAATGTGAAAGACGGAGCATTACATTAGAAGGATTGAATAATCTCTCAAGCTAGCAGTCCATCTCGTTGGTTTTGTAACGAATCATTGACCTGGTTACTGACAGTCAGACAACCCGTAGATTTTCTTCTCGTGGATTTTAATGCAATAATATTGGGATGATTTGGCTGTCTTCAGAGGAAACAGGGTGCCTATTTAGAATGGAAGAGCCGTGACATTTCCTGAACACCTCAATTCATTAATGCAGTCCGAGGGTCATTTGGAGACAGATTTAAATACAATAGTGGGAGTGGACTGACATCAAGCGATTCCTACACGAATTGAGCATACATTCGATGACATTAAGTGAGCATTTTAAGAATTGCAATGAGCTTTTAAAGGTTAGTAATGTGCGCGTGTTCTTCACTAGAGCGCATGGACTGGTTTAGTTTCGCATAAATTTACGGGTTTGTTTTTAATTCCCGTCATAATCGTTTAAATTCGAGATCAATTCGGATTAGCAGAAAAACTGATGCAGCTACAAACCCCGGGACAACCTTTCGATGTAGAGACAAGAAATTTTGATCGTTTCTTATGATTCCATAGCATTTGATTTTATCGTTCAGTTCATTCCAGTTTTATTGGCAGAAGCTCCCGTTCAGGAAATTTCTTGCTTGTTGGTGGCTTGCTAAAATGGAGCCGAGTCTTATTCTTGTTTATAGCTACACTATTGAACCTCGACTCTCTGTGAACTATATTTCCATTAAAATAAGTCTAGAAAACTATGATTTCCTGGTCGAATCGAGGGAGCGTATGCATAATATAGTTCTTTGTCTGAAGAGTCACATTCTTTGGTATTCCTTCGTATTCTCACAAATATAATCAAGCTTGAATTTTTGTCTGTGACCCCTCAGACAAAGAACTATGTTATGCATATGCTCCCTCGATTCGACCAGGTCATCATAGTTTTCTAGATTTATTTTGATGGACATATAGTTCACAGAGAGTCGAGGTTCGATAGTCTTTTGGACAAAGGAGAAACCTTCACTTGATGGGGGCTATCGACATTTCTTGGGGTCATGAGGGTAATCAATGTTAGAGAATAATATAAAATCATATTATAGGTGAGATGGTTTATTAATATAGTATCAGAGCCTTGTTGACCCAGCAATCACGAGTTCAAATCTCACCATCCCCATTCTATTTGATAAAAAATCAAGCACAAGGTAATGTGGGCCTGTGCAAGTTTCAAGCCCAAAAGGCTTTCACTTGAGGGGGTGTATTAGAGAATAATATAAAATCATATTATAGAGCCTCACTTATAAGTTTAAGCTTTTAGGTGAGATGGTTCCTTAACAATCAAGAAACATCTTGTTTTTTTCTTAATGAACCATTTAGTGATTCTTGTCCAATTCGCTGGTGCCCTTAAAGGGTTTCTAGATCCAGGTTCGGTACCACTAACAATGCTTTTGACTTGCATAGGCTAGCTTTGGTCGCAGTTTATCCGCTTTCTGGATGTGTTTTCTCTGGTTAGACAGGCACTGTTTAATCATCAAATATATAAGAGTTGTCTGTTCCCCCCTGTGACTTCTTTTAGCATCGTGCAGGAGTGTGTTCACCTCAAAAGTTGCATTAATGTTCTAAAGCAATGGTAACAAAGAGGAACAAACTCTGATACCAGCTTTCGTACGTGTTGGGCTTAGAGGTCAAGTGTTGCTTTTGAAGTTGTGTAGCAGCATTATTCAAAGAAAACTTTGAATTTTAAGTCAGTGGACAGATGATCTTGCAGGGTAACTTTTCCGTATGGTCACTTGTTTAATCAAAGTGGGGTGAGAACCTCACATGGTTCCATGACATTAAAGCCTGAAAATTAATAACCAAAGCTTTCGTTATGTATTGGCACCATGCACTTAGCATTTACTGCCAGAGTAACTCGCATAACATCCACCTTGCAAAGCTGCCGGGCATAAGATAAATAATTTTGCAGAACTTTTCCAAGCCTCGATCAAATTAGCTTTGTCCCAACTTGGTCAGATCTTTTTTATTAGTCACTTTGAAAGAGAGGGCCATTATGGGAACATTAAACACCATTACACGTGTCTTTGTTTAATGGCATTTCTTTTTATTATAGTTCCTGTCGATGTCTGCGTGACGAAGAATATGTTTTGGAGCGGCCTGTATCATATACACATAGGTGTCATGCTTGATTGATTTTCTTATCAGATGATTGATATAGATAATGATCGGAGGAGATTTTCGACTCCTTTGTGCTCTTTTCTGTGAAAGATAATGGCCTTAGAAATAAGTTCCTCTCACAAATTAAGTCTATCTGATACGAATATTGTTATCCAACCGATTCTGCCGATGTCCAACGTATCAAGACAAATTGGCTTTGTCGATCATTAGGTTTCAAAAGCAACAATCTCTGCAAAAGTTCCCTTGTGGCAAACAGCAATGCTATTATTATTTTCACATACAAGGAGAATGCAAGACTCGAGGTTCTTCATCATATGACAGTTTATTATGCATGGCCCATTGGCCCTCGGATTTCTTCATATTCAATGCTTTATCTGGTGACTTTGAGACAGTAAGCATGTCAAGAGTTGAACTGACATTCAAGGAACCTTAATCATTTGTACTAAAAGCTTCCCTTTGTCCAAATTGAATGTACCTGTTTCAAGAGCATTATGCAATGCTTCAGTCGACAATCATACGGGTTCTTAGGTCTGGTGCAGTGCATTTAGACTAAAATGGATTTTCGCTCACTGTAAGTTTACTTCCCAGAACAAACTGGACCCTTATCTCTTCAAACAAGCAGAGAAACTTAATAAATTTACTTCAACTTCGCTCATGTGTGTAGCATTACCACAACGCATAAAGTATTCTTTGAGCCATAACTCTACAAGAATGCACCATTGTTCATCCATTAAATAATAGAATCACAACAGAGGAGCAGTTCCCGCAAGTCTTGCCGTGTTAAAGGGTTAACATGATAACGTTGGTTGGCAACGAAAGTCAAAAATCGCGTCAGGCTTTCCTTTTGAATTTATATTGCAGCAGCACAAATTTCTGAGGCTGAACTTGCTCAAATGAAGTTGGCATTTCAGTATTTTCGAGCTTAAAGTTCCTGTGTCCCAATTTAAAGTGTCGATTAAATGAGGGAAAACTGTTCATTGCTAAAAGTAAGAAGCAACTTTCTTGTTACCAATTAACGAGGGAATTTTCTTAAACTCACTCCACTTCCACTCAAATGGATTTTCAGATTTATACTTCCCAGAGATTTCCTAGATCGCTTGTATTATCCGAGACCAATGATTAGTCTATCTGCAAAACCTACAGGCAGGAAAACAAAAAAAAACAGAATCTTGATCACACAACAGTTATTTTCATGCAGACCTGGGCTGCCTTGTATGAAAAATGGGAAATAATACAGATGTCTCTTCATCAATTCCGATGAAAATCTATCATTACAACCACTTTCAGGGAATTAAACACTTTTCTTTTCGGAAACACTATATGAAACAAAACTGCAAAAGCAAGAGCAGCTCCCTTAAAGTATGCCATGTTCTACGGACAGGAAGCACTTACTCTAAAATTATCAATCCTTTTCTCTCCCATTGGTTTCTATAGCATCTTTCTTTTGTTTGTGATTTTCTGACTTGACCGGTCAAAATTCCCTCAAATGTAATTTGCCATACATACAAGCACAGAATTCCCACATGAACTCAAACAGCCAAATTAAGAAATGAAGAGAAGGAATCTGGGATCATGGAGTGGTTATTGCTTTGTCTTAATATTTTGGATTGCTCTGTCGCATCCTTAGCTATTGATTTTGAATGTATTATTTCGTCGTCTAGGACAATAAATCTTCTGCTTATAATTTATCCTTCTTCCTAGCCCGGCGCTGTCAAAGTCTTCCTTGTTGCTATTTAAACTCCTAGTTTATGATTCCTAGCTCCATAAGATGAAGGTTTGCCTATAATATAGTTCAACATCTCTCTTTTAAATTGCAGTTTGTCAACAAAAGAAGCCTGTTCCTTTACCTACAAGCCATTTCGTCTAACATTTCAGCTGCTAGGAAGTAGGAACTCTATCTAATCATTAACTATTAGCATCTTAACATGTTAAATTTCATCGCTTGGTAGTCGTCATTCAGCAACCAGTAATTAATAGCAAATTCAAGCTCCCACAACTTCTTAACCTGGTTAATTAGTTGCCTACCTCAGCAGAATAATCCATTTTTCTTCTCGTTGAAAAAGAAATGTTCTTGATACTTGCTATAAATCAAACCCTGTCCTTCTACAGACAGGCAGATTTTGCTTGCCTTAAAAGTATTAAAATTTATGGTTTTGTCCACCACAGCTTTATATTTCTTTCTGTTCCTTTTCCTTGTCAAAATAATGAAAAGGGAGGGGAAAAAACTCGAGCCTTTATTTTATTTTATTTGTAATATTATTTTATTTATCCAGTTGCAATAGTTTGGTGACTTAAAAATGATCACGTTCAATTTCCTTGCGGATTTTTTGAAAAGAAAAAAAAAAAGGGGAAAGGGACATTACAATTCACATGGCCATGTGAGCTCCATGTTCCAAATTTATGACGATGACGTTATGCACCGCATAATTTTATAGCTTATGTGAGGAGAAAGAGAATCTTTATGGGAACACAAGACATCATTCCCCATATCTTTGTTTGTAACAGCTTCCTTCTTCTTCTTCTTCTTCTTCCTGTTGCTGTCCGAATTTAAATGTGTTGGAGATATTATCTGGAAAAACAAGAAATGGTCTGCGATGATTCGGAGCAACCTATTCCAACACTGCACGTTTATTGTTTATTTTGGTGCTCTTACCATTGATTACGATTACCTTCAGCAAAGATCGTGGATTTAGATCCAAAAACAAACATCATAAACAGATCAAGATGCCTTTATATCTCGTTCCGGGGGGTGGGGATATATTTCTAACTCTGAGTATAAATTAAAAAATATTAAGAAAAGCTGAGACATATTAATCAACAGTAGAATTATCTCCACGCAGATTAATAATTTTGAAATCTGAAAAGGCCACGTACGGGAGATGGTAATCAAAGGGGTTAATATGACGCATCAAAACTCCCTTCGACCAAAATAACAGCTAGATTGGCCCTGCTTCAACTTGGGCTCATTTCAGCCTGGTGTCACCCTGTCAAAATGTTGAAGGCGTTGGGCTACCTGAGCGCACCACAAGGATGTGCGCACATGACGATTAACCATATCAACTCGTTCAATAGTAGAAATGGTCTGAGAATTGATACAATTTTCATTACTAAAAGTAAGAAACAATTTTCTTGTTGCCAATAAATGATAATTAACAACAAATTAATGGAGAGTTTAAATAATCTGTCTACTCCTTTCAAGATCAAACGATTCAGGTTCTTCCTTGGAAGTCAATTTAACTGGACTCAAATTAAATGAGATGGAGCAATTAACATTAATCCATAAACATTCGATTGGTTTTACAGTGAACAAAAAGAGTGGACACCTAAATGAAGAACATTCAGTACAAGAAAACAAAACCCAAAAAATTAGGCAATCTTGAAATGTTCGAAGATTAAGGGTTCTAGAACGGATTAAGCTTCGCCGCAAGTCTAGCAGTTTTTTGTCATGTAAAACAAATGTTATGGTATAAAAATTCGAGTTTCAAGTCATCATTAGTTCAAGTGGTAATTTAAATAATAATAAATAAATAAATAAATAACTTGACAAAAAGCAACAACATAAATAATAGGGAAAATGGTGAAATTAAAAATAGCAAATAATAATTATAGAGGTTTGTTCCAAAAGAATGAAATTGAACAAAAATAAAACAAATATAAGTTAATAAAAGAGGATAAATAATCCCATGTAAATGCAGCAGATCTCTTGAATATAGTATAATCTATAAAAGTTGCATCTCATGAAATATTTACTATAGATTTAATTAAGAAACCCGATACTCAATAGCTTTAATTTCAAATGATGATATCAGCAAAAAAAAATATTAATAAAAAACTTGCAAAACAAAACAAAAAGGATAAAATCCAATAGAAAAACAAGGAGAATGCAATTTAATAAAAAAAAATATGACCCCAATTAAAATAAATATAAATATAAAGAATATCAGCAAAATTTTAAAGATTAAAACAAATCATAGTAGATGAAATTGAAAAATACTTGTAAAAACCAAGAAGATTTTAGGCAGACATTCTAAACATGATCAAATTATTTAAATTCACAACTTGTGAAACCCTAAATTTGTATCCAATCAAGAAGCTTAATATAAGTCTATTTAAAAATATCAACTTGACAATCTTTCAAAGCAAAAAAAATAAAAACAAAATACAATTTATAAGTATAATTTACAGCAATGTCTATTAGTGCCCTTGAAATTCACAGTAAAATCAAAGTAAGATGATAAAAAGAAAATCCATTTGGGTGAGAGCTTAATTAGTTTTGTTTTGAAGAGCATTAAAATAATTATATTATTACAAAAAAAATCATTTAAAAACAAATTATTATCTTAATGAATAGTAAATTGTAACTCAGAGCAAATTAATGTGATATTAGCTTAAATGTTTGTGATAATATTCCACTTTGTTTATAACTACAATCAATTAATGCTACATATTATTTCTTTAATTTCCGACCAGATCTAAAAACAAGAACCTTTGTTTCTCCTTTATAGACTAATCTTCAATCTAAACTAATGGTATCTAAAAAATTAGAAAGAACCATTTGTTAAGTATTCTGTAAGAACTCAGTTAGGCACCTCAAACACACACCAAGTTCTCTGTCATGCAATAGATAAGTAACTCTCTGAAGTATTAAATAGCAGAATTAGCAATCCCTAATAAGAATAAATTAATTAGGAACATACGGCAATTCTTTCTTTTCATGCTTAAGATGATACCAAGAACATTGATAAGAAACTGAAAAGCCAAATTGGAAAAACTGTCCCTGCCATAAACCGGTAGATTTCCATCAAGATTCAAATTAAGGATCAGCCAGACTTAACTCTGCATGTTCATTTACGAAAGAGCAGCAAAATGATTATATGTGTGACTTTTGTGTACGTATTCAAGCACATCACATATCAGGTACAATTAAAGCTTTGTCAGCAATCTGAAAACTTACACAGGTGAAAATGATGATCAAGATCCACAGGAAGAACCAAAAAAGATAAAAGATTTACGAGAGAAAACAAAAAAAACACCATGTATCCAATGAACAAAAGATTGCCCCTGATGTTTAGAGTATCTTCAATGGTGCTTTTTAGAACAGTTAAGTTAAATTGATAATAATTTTTTAAATAATATAAATATGATGTTTTTGTGTATATGTATTTCAAATTATAAAAAAAAATTATTTAGATGGGCTAGTTGTATTTTAATAGGTTTAAAATTGATTTTTATGACTTGAACAACTTAATATTTTACAATGAAATTCAAGTAAAAAAATATTTAAAAAATAAATTCAAGTCAACTGAATGAACTCGTCAAATCCATGATACATGATAATTTTTATAGAAACAACTATATATATAAAAATCAAAAGAAAGGAAACTAGTAAAAGCAATAAATATTATTTTGGTATTTTTAAAATATATTTAGAAATGATATTTTTATAAAAGAAATACTGTAATAATATTTTGTTTAGGTTTCCCATTGAGCGTAAATTAAAATATTGTTTTTATTATTATTCTGACTCTTCATTTAGCATCTGGGTTGGAGCTTCCAAGTACAGAAATACTTACTTAGATCAGATCAAGTCAAGTGGTGGTCTGCAGTACTAGAAATCACCTGAGAAAAGAAAGTCAGAGAAAAGCACTCACAAGGAATCATCGCTAGAGATACAAATCTCTTCAGTTAACACAGATTTTCACCGTATTGGCAAAGAGATCATGATCAGAGTTGCTAAATACAAACCCTGGTGCAAGTTGGGGTTAAACAGAATAAGCCCTAACAAGTATTATAGCGGCTGTAAATTTTCCAAAACAAATTAATAAGTGAATACCAACATAAGCTTGAAGAGCGTTGCTCTACTGAAGATATAAATTAAACTCAGCAATATAAGCCAATAGGGTATATATATCAAAGTATCAAGAGAGTTCACCTTCACGAAAATTGAAAATTAAAGGAGATAAATAAGCCATTTATTGCCGCTGCAGCATCATCAAGATTCCCAATTCAAAGGGCTATTGGGTTGAAACGAAGGGACCACCAAAAGCCTCCATCATCACCACTCATTAGCCCTAATAAAGTTTGTGAATCTTGATGATGCTCCATCGGCAAACAGTGACTGGTTTCGATTCTTCTAGATCTCGGTAACCATCATCATCAGCAGAACCATCCTCATGCAAATGAGAAGTTCAAAAGAAAAAGGAAAGAGTAGAGAGGTATTTGGCTTGTTGGGATATTTGCTTACAAAGGGAACCCTCCCGAGTTTATTTTTCTTCAGCCAAGGAACCCTAATCCAAACCCTAGATCTTATCCAATGAAGGGAAAGTAAAGGGGCAAAAAAGTATAACGAACGATCGACGAATAAAACAAAATCTTCAAAAGTTTAAGCCCATGTCCAGGTGAGGGAACTAAGTGAGACCCATTTGATACTATCAACGGCAAGCTGCTCTCTATGCATAAAACAACAAGTGCTAGAGACTTAAAAAGATACAGGAGAAAATGGAGAACTGTTTACTCAGAAACATAAAAAAGCCCAGAGAAATAGACTCAAAGGCATGGAAAGGGAAGTAAAGAGACGAGAAGATTGTTGAGTGCGCTGAAACATTCTAGGGTGTTAAGAGGTATAAATACTCTAAATAGAGCCTCACTAGGGTTACCATGATTAATGACTACGAGAGATATGATGATTTTTTGGTGAGATTTGTCAGTGGGGTGAGAGAGAGATAAGGGGGGAGATGGTGTGCCCACAACAGTTATCCATCGTAATCCACTGTACCAAATATGCCATAATCTTTAAACCTCACTAACCAAGTCATTCTTTCTATAGAGGTATCAAAGGAATAATAGCCACTTTGAGAATGGGAAAATGAACTTCTTACCGCCAGTAATGGTAGATATTGGTTATGGTTGCGTCTTCTACAAGCATTTTCAAGTGGGTGGGGTGTGGAATTGACGTGGCCCTGACCTTTCCTCACATATCAAGAGACCCGGGAAGGTGAAGAGGGGTTTTTCCTAGGGTTTCATGTTCCTAGTTTTGATTCATCGTTTGCTATTTTGGGCCCTTTTGAAGCTTTTCTATGAGACGAAGGCTTGCAAATTTATGCCATCTTTTGGTTGTTTTTCAAGTATCATCTAGTCCAAGTTATCTAAGAGGCCAAGACCTAACAGTAGACAAGCGTGTTTCTCTAGTGCTCATTTCCACCGACCTGCCCCAGCCCCATCTTCTAGGTTCCATTTCATGATGAGACACTTTTAAATGTACATCTCTACATGCATATGTGACTTATGGCTTGCTCTCCAGTCTCCTTTAATTGGTATTCAAGTAAGAGTGATCATTCCATTTCCTCTATGTTCGTTCTAACTTCGGAGATGGGGACACGGGTTCATGATCTTGAATTATTGAAAGATCAATTATAATTACTCCTTCTTGTTATATTGCGTGTGAGAGTTTTGATTTTCTATTCAGGTGTTTCGGTTTTGAAAGGAGTAAAACCCAGATATCTCTGTTCTTAATTACAATTGGATTCGGAGTTTTTAGTTAATTTCATATCACACGGTACGGTTAAGTATCAATCTTTATCATCAGTTCCAGATTTTCTACCCAGGATAGCAAGTTTCTGTTTGGCCATTACTTCGAATAACTTAGTGCAACATTGTTATACCTGTCATAGGCTACCCTCGAATTTAATATTGTTATGCGATGATGTTGTGTATACAATTATGGCCATCATATAGTTCTCGAGCGCTTGTGAGCTATAATAAATAAAAATATATATAATGCAAGAACACTAGGTCACAGACATGGTGTTTGATAAGCTATAATCAAATTATAGTTCCTTTTTTTTTAACAAGTCAACTTACCCAATCAGATATACGAATTACAGATGAGTTGATTGAATAACTTTCATCTTATTGTGATTCAAGAAGCTTGCATTAGGGAGTGGAGAGCATATATTTACTAGAACAGCTGAATTTCTTTCCCATGTTAATTATTGTCAAGAACATGCTCTAACCACCAGCTAAATACGTGGCTATGATTTCTCAATTTCAAACATCTCCAAGAATTGGCAAGCAGCATATCTATCTAGTGCTGTGTGGTACATTAGTAGTTAAGAGGGTTCTCCATGGGCATGTGGTACATTAGTAGTTAAGAGAGTTCTCCATGGGCCTTTGTGTCCAAAGAAACCCTAAAACGCGGAGGAATTAAAAACCACCTGAGAGACAAAGAAAGGACTTTGATTACGGATGTGACAATAATGATGTTGCTGCCATGGTCGTACGGACTCTCAAAGACTGGGAGGAACAGGTGTTGAACAAAGTGAAAGTGGAGCAGTTTCACCGATATGGCCCAATGCCCACTAGCGAGCATAACCCTCGTACGGACAAACCCCTGCCTTCTCTTTCTCGTTTTTGTTTCTGCTTTCTCGATCGTTTATGTTGAAGAAATGTTTTCCACTCCTTGGTGCACGATATGCTACTCCCTACGATCATATTCCCTTTTTAGGTGGCATGTCTTTGAAACTTTTTGTTAGTATAACAATATCTGCGCGTGTTCTTTTGAAAAAATAAATCCTAATTTCAGTATATATAGATATATTTATATGTATTATGGTAGTTTAATAATATTATTATATATGTTTAGTAGCATTTCTGTTGGTAATATCGTCCGCGGCTGTTTCTAAAAATTAGCAATAGTAGTGATGGTCGGTACGACGTCGCCGGCCATTTCTTCTTGTTGGTAAAGATTTTCCAGGTTCAAATCGCATCTAATTGATCGTGTTAATATCCTGTTTAATTTTTTTTTACAAACTATTTTTTTTACCTTATTAACTGATTTTATTATTTATATCGAAAACATTTTTTTTATAATGCAAGTCTCGTTGAAGAGATGGCCTTGCTTAATAAATCGTTAATATCACCAAAGATCTCCATCCGATTAAACTGCTCATGTAAGCTGATCATTTATAGGTGGCACCCTCTAATCTCATGGAATAATTAGGAACTCCCGTCAATTATGAGGTGGTTTGGAATCATTTTCATCTTGTGTTTTTTTTTAATTTTAAATAAAAATAAATAAATTGTTTTTAATTTCAAAAACTTTAAAAAACAACATGTTATAATTAAAATTATAAACAAGAAGATGTTTTTAAGAAATTGCAAGAATATATTTAAAAATAAACATTCTTTTCTTATTTCAATTTCAAAGCTCTTCAAAAACTGAAATTAGAAATGATATGAAACAACTTCTCAAAAGTTCAATTTCTTACACGCTACAAGAATTTATCAAAGACTCTAAACAACGAATAATGCGACGCAAACGATTATTATTATTTTTGAAAGAAGAAGAAGAAGGACAAAGCAAGAGAGAGGTAAGAATCTCGTATATACGCAAGTTAATTTGAGACCGGATCGCTTTCTCCAGGAGGTAGGTTGATGTTGGAGCGAAGCTGTACGAGGCATGCATGGCGATTTTCTCTTATTTGTCATGCTACCGAGCTGGTCTTTCTCTTTCCCTCAAAAACATATATCCACTCGGAGTTTAATCTGTTGATCGTTTGGTGCCAACCCTTTCATGGATTTCTATCCGGAGCAAAATCTGGGACTAGTCAACTCGCCAGCAACAACCAATTAACTGCTGTAAATCAACCCGCCTTATTATTAACCCGTTAGCTAGATGGCCAAAGACATATACGAATATATATGGATTGATAAGTTGACAGCACCAATGTTTTATTTTGAAGGTCAGACATTTAAATCAGCCAGCCTATGAGATAGAATAAATATGAAGTCATTGCCTCGTCGATCAGAGATACAACTAGAAGAACTTGCTAATAAATCTTTCCTGACGAAATACCATGATTTTTTTATAGTCTGGTCCATTGGGAAATATAAATACTAACGACCAATTGTATCTACACCAGCATTTGTAGCTACTTTAGCTATATAAAATAGCGTTTCAAATTTGACTATCCAAATATTCGTTTTTCTCTATCCGAACAGCTTAATCAATGTTGTTGAGCAGGACACATCCAACAGCGGAGAAGCATATTAAACCTTGCAAATTTCTTAAACTTCGTCAGTCAAATTGTTTGTTTGTTTGATTGGTTAATTTCTCTAGATTTTAATAATATCATTAGCTGTTGAAATAGTTTTTATAATGTGATTAATCTGGTCTGAATAAACCTGGACATGCGTAAATGTGTCTCAAATAAACTTATGTATCCTTTTTCAATGGATAATACCTCTGACTTTTAGACCGCATTTGCCCAAAAAAAAGGATCTAGCATTAGAAGCGCTGTTAAAGACAATAATGTCGTATTTCCTCATCGTGTCATTGATTTTCTTTTTCCTTTTTTTTGTATCTTTTATTACATTAGATTCGCAGCGTTGATTTGTTGTTGGAGATCACCTATTTACTCTTGTGGGACTGCCTGCTTTCCTCGTGGCCTACAACCTAGTACTACTTTTCAAACTCAAATAATTAAAAAAACAAAAAAAACAAATATCACAAGGGATAGTCCAACGGTTAATTTAGAGTCTCTGTCTAAATTTCTTTCGGGGGATCTTCATTTGAAATCATGAAAAGCAGAGAATAGAATACGCTCATGGGAGATGGAAGGTTGCTCCCATTAATCGGTTCCGATTCGGAAGAACGATATTCAAAAACAGCTAGCTAGAATGAATTTCCGAGTCACCCGCAGTTGAGAAGATATAAAAGAAAAATGAATCATATATATAAAGAATAATGTTTTTTAAACTTTGAAAAAAATGGAGGGCGTAGCTATAACATTTTTAACTTCATTATTTTTTCAAAAAATAGATTAATCTTTAGTGTATAAGAACATGCGAATCATGAAAATCAAGTTCAGATATAAGATCTTTAAGCTAAATTAATTCACAAATAGCTGGTATCATTGCACGTATTTTACCATGTTAGAGGACTAAATTACCATCAACAAATATACAATAATCAATGGTTAACTTGCGATTGAGCCTTTTCAACCCAATTTTAATCATCATACCCAGTAGTTATTTAAAGCTTTAATTCACTATCCAGTAGAGTAAGGCATGCTTGGTGTCCATCATCCCAGCATAGATGATTCTTGCCTTTCACAAAGAGCAATTGTCAAAAGCTCTTGAACAGATAAAAAAAAAACTCATTCAACAATACAGAACCTAAAGGTTGATTAAGATTTGGTTCTTTTTTCAAAGTGGTAGAAGATTTATTGCTGGCAATAATAATAATAATAATATAAAAAAAAGATTTGAGAACAAATTAGCTTTCCTCCAATAAAAAAATAGCTATGACGACAGCTAGGTTCTTCTAGGAACCTCGTACGACTTATTATATATGTGTGTGCGCTTTGACAAGATCAATCACATGTAGAAAGCAGCCCAGGAATCTCGCTGAAACCTGATAGGAAAAAAGTATCATCCACAGCCGATGCTATATAGATTGCATTAATTCTAGCTGTCTCCGAAAGGGAACCCAGGTGTCCGCAGCCTACCTGTCGCATTATCACGTAGACTCTTCCAGGCTACATTTTCCCTTCTGATTCCACGCTACCTCACCTCTTTGTCCAACGTTTCTTTTCCTCTCTTTCAGTATCTACGTATTTTTAATTGCTCTAATTCTGATTGATAATTAACAATCAGTGTGCAATGCCACCTATAATTTTATATACAGATTTCCTTTTCTTTCGCCTGATTGATGCTGCATTTTGATCCTATTAATGAATTTTAGATGAACCAATCTATCTCTAACTAATAACGTTGTTAATTTAATTCTAGACATGATCTAGATTTATTTTTAAGTAAAAAGGTCACGGATAGTATTTCATTTTTCTTTAAAATAAATTATAAAACTCTATTTTGCATTTATAGTTATTTTAAACATGTTTAGCCGCAGAGTGTTTTCTTTGCTGTGAATATATTAAACTCCCTCTAAAAAATCATAAAAGTGAATTTTGTGTTTAATTTCAAAAAATAGTTTCTTATTTACTCTGGATATATTTTCTCATGATCAAGAACAAAAGGCAAGGATTTTCTTTTTCTTGAATTGAAAATAGTGAAAAAAACGACAATGAAACATTAGATGGCTTAGGTGATAAATTAGGAGTCATGAATTTAGAAAATCATCTCTTAGGGCTAATATATAACCTGATTTTTTTTTTTTTTTTTGGGATGAGTGGTTTGGATCACAATATTGCGAGAAATTTCAAAAAATTATTTGTCTCTCCACAAGTTTTAATATATGTTTGTGATTATCATTGAGGTTATATTTGATTGGAGTTATAATAACTAAAATTATAACATGGGTTTAATTTAGATTAGATTTGATCTAAACTCAATAATATAGTTATTATAATTCTTTTATAGATTATAATTTGGACCAGCTCAACAACTATAAATTTCATATTATTTATTCTATATATTATTAACCTAAATTCACAAAAAAAATCATGTAAATTAAGTGTGTATTTTACATGTTAATTAAAATGTGGTCTATTTTTCTCATCCATGTGCATATAAGATATCCATACCATAGCAGTAGATTCATGATTCCTCACTTGTTCTAGCACTAATTATATATTTCATTGGTTTATATTGGTCGTGAGGATGATAAATATTATTTCTTAAAATAGTTTTTATTTTAAAATATATTTAAATAATATATTTTTAAAATTTATTTTAACGCCAACCTATTAAAACAATAAAAAAAATATTTTAAATCAGAAAAAAAACTTTTCGAAACATAATTTGACTGCCTCATAATAACATTGCTGTTATCAATGCACGTCATAGGTTGTCACATCAAATAATGAAGAATTTTTGGATAGTCATTTGACCACCCTTCATCGCCTGTAGAGAATTGTTGAAAAGTAACAGGATTTAGTAAGCCCGGGTTTTCTTTTTCTGTTTTTTTTATAAAGTAGTTTCATTTTAAAAGGTAATTTTTATATAGAATTCCTTACTGAAAAATGAATTATCTTTTTGTATTCAGTGATATCATGACAACTAAATTAAAAAAACATAATTTATTTATATTTTATTAAAAAAACTATTTAGCATATAAAGAACATTAAATGTAAGACTATCAATGAGAAATAAAATATAAATTGGGCAGTGGTAATTTTTTTTTATTATATCATATTAGTTTATTTTATAAAATAAAAAAATATATAATATTCATATTTTAAACATAGGCAAGATGATTTTTTAATGATTAAAGAACATTGAGAATTAAAGTTTTTTGTGGTATCATGATTTTACAACACAATTTATATTATTTTAAACGTATTATTATTGTATAACATAATATTTATGTTTTGTATTCAAATGCATATTTTATTATTACTATATTAATTAAATTATTATATGCATTAATATATTTGTGCATTGTACATTAATATATCATAATATATTTTTTCTAACAATATTGTATCTTAAAACATTTTATTTATATATAATATTGTGTGTTTGTGCGTGTATTATTTTCTAACAACACACACACACACACACATTGATATATTAATAAAATATTAACATTCAATATTATTAGAAAACGTATGTTATGAAATATTAATGTACAATATTAAAATACAGTAATGCATATGATGATTTAATTAATATAGTAATAATAAAAAATACATCTGTACAATAATCATACACTTTAAATCATATAAATAATAAAAAAATGTTTTGCAATCTCTTAAGCTAGAAACTGTATTTTTATTTGATTAAATAATAAATATAATTGATTAGTTTTGCACAATATAACTAAATATAATAAAATAATGAAATTGCCTTGCTAGAAAACACTTTCCAGCACAGGCGTGACACGAATATCCGAGGGAGTCTGACACCAACTGACGAAGAGTAGCTGCAGGGTTCTTGCTCATCCAGGTAAAAGGCCTCTCGCATCAACTTGCCATTTAGGTCTTCATGTGGGATAACTATGTGACTGTATTTAGTAAAACACAGTTTATAGTTTCGATTTTCAACTCTGGCGTTGGATTGATGATGACGGGACTTAGCGGAGTAAACCCTGCTTCTAGCAAAGATGATGCAGCAGCAGTGCTGATGCCATACTACGCTAAGCTATTCTATAGTTTTTAATGTGCCACCTGGAGTTGAATATAAATATGACGCTCCTCTATATACGTGTCCGAGACCCATTTCCATTAGATGCAGTGATATGATGGGTTAAATCATCTCCTCACTAGAAAATGTCTCGTGGAGTAACCAGTTCATCGGATGATGTCTCTCGGTCGCTAATGAAAGAAACGAGGATGTCCACCTGCCAGGCCCTAGCTGGTTAGCAATGGAACATTTAATTTCCTTACTCTGAGCACCGGATGGAATGGTTTGGTTCATATATACTATGCCTTGAACAAGGTTTAGTTTAATTGATTTTAATGCTGACACGGTCAAATTAATTTAAATAACATGGTGGATTAATCTACAAGTTGATCTATCAATTAAAATCTAATCGGTCTGAACCAATAATATTTAAAAAAAAAATGTTCAAATAAATACAGAAAAATACAAATATAAAAGAAGATGCCAGGGTTTCACAATGAAAAACCACAGTGATAACTAATATAATTTATTCTGAATAAAAATAATTAACCCAAATTAATAAGATGATACATTGATTAGAAAAACTTCACAATCTAGATTTTTTTGAGTTTAATCCCGAGCCAACTCCGACAAGTATATTTAAATTATCACGGGCACCGACTTCATGTGTATCAAAATCCCAATTCTACCACTCTTTGCAACGAATTCCGACAACAATATTAAAATCATCATGGGCACCGAGTTCATGTGGATCAAAATCCTGATTTTATCACTCGTTGCCATGAGTTCCGACAGCTATATTTATAATGATCACGTGCACTGAGTTCAGGTGGATCAAAATCCCAATTTTATCACTCGTTCCAATGAATTCATATCCAGCGATTCACCTGGTCAAGACACGCCAATTGGCAGACAGTGTTTATTTTGAATTCATATAAAGTAAGAGATTCCGTTCCACAGAAGGCACCAAAACTGAAGATGAATTAAATAGCTGTTATTACATCCATTGTTTTGGAGTGTCCTAGATTTTGAATTTATCGAACAACTATTTATTCGACGGTTAATGAGACGAGACGAGAGAAAACAACATACTTTAATAAAAATAATACCATAAAGTAAATAGATATTATTATTATTAGTTTGAGCTTTTCTTAAAAGGTTATGTGACAATTAAAATAAAATTTCACAGTAATTTTAGCAATTTAAATCCTTCTTTCTTGTACGTGTTTTTTGATATTAATAAAAGCTTTAAAACACTTCAAATAAAAACTTGTAAGTATTTCAATAATTTCAATTAAAGAGAAATCTATTTATTAAAGAGTCTCTTTCCTTATTCGTGTGTTTATTTTTATTCTGATGAAAATATGTCTTTTTTATTAAAAGTATTATTTTTAAAATAAAATCTTATCCTGAATTACAAAAAAAAAAAAGAGCCTTAATAATGATTAAGTAAATATGAAAAGAAAAGAAAAGGTATATAAAATATATGCAATGAAAATTATATAAAAAAATTATTTTTGTTGAATAGTCATGAATAATTTATTCAAAACATTGTGTATATTAGATTCAAATATAATTATTTATAATTTATTTTTTAATATTATCATAAAAGAAATAATATTAATAGCTGGATGATTTTTTTAATATTTTTTTAAAATAAATAAAGAAAAGATGAGGGAAAGAATCCAGCCCGAACTTGTGTCAACACTAGGGATCAATTGTTTGTCATCCAAATATCTTTTTTTTCCCCTACACATTGATTATTGCATAACTGACTTATTTATACATATACTATATTCCTATTTAAGCTAACTAATTAGGAAAATACACACAATCTTTTTCCTAAACTAATTCTGATTTCTAGTCTTCTAATTTGCAACGCTGTTTACTTCCTTCTTGTTAACAACTTGATCGCCAAAAAGTCATTTGTTACAGAAAAGGTGACGAACCGAAAGAATCAAGCCCTATCTAGTTAGCCTGAACTTCCATGAAGATGGGTAAGGCCTTGTTTTGACAATTGCGAATGTTATCAAAGTGACCAGCCTGTTGATCCACCGAAAGAGCACTACTGTACTGAAGGCCCAATATCACTTGCGTGCGATCAGTAATGAGTTGGGGCGTGGGAAACTGGGAATAGCAGTTGAACTCGGCCTCGAAAGGGTCTGTCCTTCATGGAGGTGAACTCCATTTTCAACTTCAATTGCTTCCTCGTCGATGTCTAAACCTTTGCCCAGTGCCAAGTACTGCTAACTGCTCTGATCAGAAGAACCAGTTGGACCTGGCCCCAAATTTCTTCACGTCAGAAACGTCATTATCTAGAATTTATTCACTCCTCGTTCGAGACATCTGGCTTGGTATCATTCATCAGAAAAATAAAAATGTATGTGCATTGAAAACTATATAAAAATTGAAGAGTAAGAGAATAAACAAGTTAATTGTTTGTTTTTTAGTGTAAAAAAACTCAAGAAGAGGAGGAGGAGGTACCTGACTCTAGGAGCCAGTCCATCATGCCTGGCCATTAATTTTCGGTATATTGCTGCACATAAATTTCTAATAACAGCATTTGAATTACCAAAGCTGATAACCTCTTTTAGCCATTTGATTTACTGAATTATAAGTCTCGAAAACAAAGTTTCTAAACTTGAAAAATGGGAAAAAAGAAACAAAGATACATATAGAACTCAAAATGATCACAAGGATTTGCAGTACACCTTCTCTTATTCGTCGCCCAAATATATAGGTACATATGACCTAAGCCTCAAGTAAACAGACGGAACAACATAGGAAACAGACGGAACCACATGATATTAAAAAGACAGAAGAACATGGATCATATCATAAACTCGCACAGTAACTTTCCCTTCGGCGATCAATTCTAATACTTCCATGAGGAAGCACTGAAGCGGGGTTGCAGAAAAGCTATCAGTTCATCTCTGGGAGGAAGATTTTGTTTGACGACGCTACAGTTAACATACTCATCAATCCACCTGCAGAGTACTGGGAAATTCTCTTTATTCACCAACTCCATCCCACTAGCTTCTTGAACGGCTCCCAACCAGAAGCCTATGAAATTGGCAACAATATCTACCAGCCCTATTGTCTCTCCTCCAAAGAACTTCTTGTCTTTGAGCTCATTTTCCAACGTTTTCAGGTGCTGAATTGCTTCTTCTATGGCCTTCTCTCTTTGGTTCTCCTTAGACCACATAATTTTCCATATTGCAGGCATGCACTATAGAAAGGGAAATTAAAAACTGAATTCAGTAGTATTTTTTTCTTCACCCTCCTCCCTTTTTTATTCATGAAGTATATGGAAATACCGAAGTTACGTAAGCTAGACAGGTTAATATTGAAGTATATATATAGGATGCGGTACATAAGCTGCTTATTTTCTAGATGTAAATCAATGAGTTGATTAAATTAAACAAACCATGAAAGAAAAACTGAAGAAATTAAATATGTTCTTACCGTGTCGTCGAGGAATTTAGCCCAGAATCGAGCCATGGCTTTGTCGTAAGGATCTTCAGGAAAGATGGGGTTGGTTTTCCAAGTTTCATCTATGTACTCAAGAATAACAAGCGATTCTGCAATTGTTTTTCCGTTGTGGAGGAGGACAGGGACTTTCTTGTGAATGGGGTTGCATTTGAGAAGCAAAGGGCTCTTATCAGCTAAATCTTCCTCTATGTATTCATATTCAACACCTTTCAATTTAAGAGCCATCTCCACTCTGCGACTAAAAGGGCTTCCCCATGCTCCAAGCAACTTTACTTCAGCCATATCACAACCAACTTTATGATCACTTCTGCCTATTTCACCTGTTCAATATTTGTAAGCAACTTTAATGTGTTGTACTGCTACCAGGTTCTCTTCATGCCTATTTATCGAGTTATGGGATTAAGATTAGGATCAAGATTACTTAATCACAAAGGAAGTACCCAATTTCTTCCTTTTGATCTTAGACTTTTTTCATAGTATTTGATAATAAACGGTGGTGGTTAGAAGTCCTTTTTCAAATTAATAGTTTTAATACCTCTCGCTCAGCATTGATGAATTTATTTTATATTCATCTCTAAGAAAAAAACATAAGCCACTTTCCACTCGACCCATCCGTAGATGGGATCAAAACTATTTAATTAGAAAGGAGTAGCCAATTTCTTACCTTCTGATCCTTGACTGTTTCATGGTATTTGGCAGTGAACGGTGGTGGTTGGAACTCTTTAATGTACCACCTGGAGTTGAATATAAATATTACGCTCCTCTGTATACGTGTCCGAGACCCATTTCCATTCGATGCAGTGACATGATGGGGTTAAATCCTCTCCTTGCAAGAAAAATGTCTCGTGGAGTAACAAGTTCATCGGATGATGTCTTTCGGTCGCTAATGAAAGAAACGAGGATGTCCACCTGCCAAGCCCTAGCTGGTTAGCACTGGAACATTTAATTTCCTTGCTCTGAGCAGGGATGGAATAGTTTGGCTCATTAACTAAAATACAAATGGCATTGCCATTTTTCTGTCAATTCTCCACTATTCACCTTCGCGTCAGAAATAGGCACAAAGATGCTCGAATTACTAGTTCGTTGATAAAATGGCGAGAAGTGTACCTTTCACTTTCACTTTGTGCAAACAAATCCAAGCCCAATACCCTCCGTCGCCGCTGGCCCAGAAGTGTGCTGTGGGTTTGAACTTTGGATCCCTCCCTTATCAAATCACGGAGACCTATAGACGTTCCTGCAGGGGCGGGGCATGCGTCCCTCCAAAAATCACTTAGCTCCTCGTTTCCAAATCTCTAGTGCCGTGGTCAAAATGACAATGATTTTCCTTTCCTTACCGATAACTTCATTATTCAGAGTTTACGAGTGAATTTGTCCGAGTGTTTTAATTTGTTATTTTAATATTTAATTAGTAAAAAATATATATAAAATTAAAATAAATTTAAACATTGATTCTGTAAAAATTAAATAATTAAAAAAATAGGGACTGGAATAAAATTGAATTCTATAATCAATTTGCATGAAAGGATAAAATTGAAAGAAATCACAACTTTGATACCGAAAATATTAAAAATTTATAATCAATTCACATGGAATGATAAAATTGAAACAAATCAAAAAGTTATATACAAAAATTTAAGGATTTCAAATCAATCCAAATATTAAAAGATTAAGGACTGGAATGAAACTCCAGTATGTAATCAATTTAAATGGAGAGACCTTGTTGAAACGAATCAAAACATATATATTAGAAATATCGTACAAAACAATTGAAAGATCATAGACTAAAATGAAAGTTCACAATAAACAATAGCGTTAACGTATGCATGCGCAAACAAGAGAGAGAAAAGGGAGAGAGATTCAACCACCCATTAAGACATCTCTGGCCATCGTGTAAGGACACGCGCCGCACTATGAAAAAGATAACATGATTGAAAATGCTTCTAGATGCCGATTGGGTATTTTTCAATGTCGCACGTGCCGTCCAAAACCCTCGTGGGCGCGATAAAGGATGACATGTTAGGCGACGCTCCAACAATAATTCAATAGTAAATATAATTTAAAAATAGTAAATTGCCAAGACACCCTTACGGTAAACTCATTGATTTTGTTTTATATGAGACTATTTATGTATTTTTCCATCTAAAAAAATATACAATGACATTACTAGCCTAGGGTTTTATCGTGGAGTTTTGTCTTGTATGGAGATAAATTTGAATTTGACCATTTAAAAAATATATGCAATAACATTAATGCTTCTGGTGGTTCTTGTGTATTTTATCTTATTCATGAGTATTATGGTTATTTTATTATGCAAAAATACATGAAAAATACAATAATACCCCCAAACAATTTGGTAATGCCAACTCATCTCGTGAAAAAATAAAAAATACTTTTGATCTCAAGGCAAAAATTAAGATACACTGAGAGATAAAATAATAATTACATTATTTAAATTCACAGTAAATTATCTCTGCATCTACAATGAATAACCCGACTAATTGCTCTCAAATAATCTTATAATGCCAATTCACACCATGAAAAATTCAAAAATATCTCTAATATCAAGTCAAGGACCAAGGAATAAAATAATAATTATACTTTTGAATCCATAGTGAATGGACTCTACACATACTTGAACGCCTTGCTCATTTAGATTCTTTTAATTCACTCCGCGGGCGTTCGAGTCATTTGGCTTCGTTCATCAGAAAAATAAATGCGGGGCGGGGTGGAAAAAACAACAACTTGATAAGATTTTATCAAACCCACGAAATTTTTGTTATTACAAGAAACTTGGTACAATGGATTCAATTTGAACACCTCATAACTTGACTGTTCACTTAGATTAAGTTTAAAATCTCAGCCATGCAAGAATTGTATTTATGTGATCTTGTTGATTTAACAAACTAAAGAAATACAAAATGAAATGAATAAACAAACAGTATAGCTCATGCAAGCTTAAACTAAATTGTCAAGTCAATAAACAAAGTCATGCTGTAATAAACTCTCTGATGAAATAACTCTTTCACGAATACAAAAAATAAACTTGCGAATCAGATGGAAGCTTGATAAAATCAAACTTGTTACTCTCTGTGTTTTACAAATAAGTTGCCTTTTATTTAATTTAGTTTTTCTACTGTAATTTCAATATTGATTCCACTGGAAGATATAATTGAAAAGAAGAAGAAAAGGTTTGAGAACCAGAAAGAAAGAAAAAGAGAGAGAAAAATTACAGGTGCTCTACTATTCAGGAATCCCTCTTCTTTTAGAGCTGGAGATAATGCTGCTACTCCAAAATCTTGTCTATCTTTTGCAGATCCTTGACCGAGGTAGCCCCTAATTCTAATAGACAAGTGACACAGACACTTCGCAGTACAGCTGAACTCTGGAGCTCGTCAACATCCAATACAAATGGAATTCCCAAACATTTTGGGAATCTTAAAACCAGCCCAAGCAAGGAGTTATAATTAATCCTAACATTCATTGATTTCCACACCACAAAAATCATAACACGGAGAGAGTGAAAAGAAAACCATATTGTGTAGCAAGATTGACAGATAAAATATATAAACGTTTTAGAATCGAAGAAACAGAGTAGGACCAGAGAGCATGTTTCTAATTCCTAGCCTAGCTACAATCCTGCTAACAAAGAAGTGGTTTAAAAGGAATGGTGGGTTATCTTCGATTAACATCAAAAAGATTCCAAGAAAGATGCTGTAATTCACAGATCTCACAACCACGGGGTATACAAAACAAATTAAATAATAATACAAACCACCTTTCTTTACAGTTCTCGCACAGTAGCCAGTCAAGCACAAGCTTCCCTTCTTGGTGCAATATTCATTAAGATTCCTTCAAGATCAGGAGGCTGAAAGTACCCTTCCTTTGGAGGGTTCCTTCTTTGCTTCGCATAAAAGGGTTTCTTCTTTGGAGGTGGCGGGCACACCAAAGGTGCCGGTATCTGATATTCGCTGCGTCGTGGCGTCCTGCATCCTTCATCCACTTCCATGGTTGATTAGTTCAGACAAGTTTGAAATCCTAATGGAAGTTTGAAACTTTGTTTAAATGGCTGTTTGTGGTCTGAATAGACTATCTATCTGCTTGGCTACTGCAGTTTTGGGTAAGAATGCTGTCTGTCATTTATAGGAGAATAAAGCATCGCGCCAGCTTGCGAAGGAAGATGTGCTGTTTGACTCGTGAGGTGGAAGCAACTACAGGCTGCTAGAAGCTCGCGTGGAATCCAAATCCAAGAAGCCCGCGCCATCCTACTCGCATGCCAGGTTTCTGTCCTGCAAGCTAAACATGAACATGTTTTCAAAAATTTCGAAATTCCACTACCAGGATTTACAGGTAATTACTTCTTTAATTGTAAGCTGAGCTTGCTAATCTGGCTTCGATGAAAATGGGAATAGATTTAAGTGCTTTGTTATTTAAATATTTTTTTGATCATATCGTGTTGTTACATATAATATAAGGGATTACTAGAATCCTCGTTAAACTATATTTCTGGGGAAAAAAAAATTAGATTTTCAATTTAGATTAGAAGTATTAATAATATTTTAAAAAATATTATTTAAATATATTTATAAATAAAAAATATTTTAAAATCAAAAGCTACTGTGTTAACCACATCTTCAAACAGTAACCGCAATAAAATCACCAAAAACGTGGCTTTTGTGCTTGCGTGAAAGATAAGAGTGGTGCACGAGTGGAGTTTTGGTTTCTAACCTGAGTTGGGCGCGAGAAGGTTCAAGGAACTGGTGGATTTAAATCTGGACCACGCGTTGATTCTTCGTCAAATTATGTGGTAGGGTCTGAAGTTATGGGCTTGCTAGGCCGAGTGGGGTCCTGAGCCCATGAGGTGAATTGATTGTGGTGGTAAAAGGCACACGTGTACAGCGAACATTGAAATTCGATCATGTCGTTTTCGTAAGAGACGGCACGGGCACCGGCACCAGCACCAGCTTGGTTGGCAAGCCCACGTGCCACTGTAAAATGAAAGGAACACAAAAGCCGAACCCAATTTTTGCTGGAATCTCCTCTCTCTTTTTTTTATTCCTTTAGTTGGGCCCAGTCCTGAACCTGATTTTGTAATCCAATGGGCTTGGAGAGCTGTGATTACATGCAGCCAGCTGCTTATACTCGGGCTATGATGCTGTTTACCCTACTGGGCATTTTGCTGGGTTTATCTTCTACGTGGCCCATTTTAGATGTGGGTGGGAGAACACCAAGGGTCCGAAGAGGCTTCGGCGTCATCAGTTGATTTGTGAATTCTAAGAGGCTTCGTACGTTTTCATGGGCTGAATAGTTTATATATATATAAATCATAGTTTTTTTAAAACTTCATGTTACTCGTGACAAATTATATGATACAAAAAATAATAAATAAATTGATAAAAAAAACACTAAAAAAAATCCACACCCAAAATTATTTGAATTTTTAGACAACCAAATAATAATTTAATTAAAGAAAAAAACAATCAGCCTATAAAAATAAAATTAACTCAAACGAATATTCTACACCTAGTCTAGTATAAAAAAACCTATAGCCTGTTAAATTATAAAGTTGAGTTTAAATATTATTCAGTTTAATTTTGAAGGATGAAATTATTAAAAAAACATGAAAAAAATAGAAAAAAAGGAGCCTGTTATTCCTTTTAAATAAGGTCATCTAGTATAAATGAGCAAGAGAATCAGTTGTCTGGCTTCGAATTTCTCTTGCAGCAGCTTGAACAAGTGGACGAGAGTGGATTTCCACATTTCCTGAAAGAGACTGGCAATGTTTCCAGGCAGGAAATAGAATCCTGTCTTGTAAGAGTATCGCAATCATTGCGAAAAGTAAAAGGTGAGCCAAAAGGTGAACAGGCTGAAGTTGAAGAGAAGCTGATGAAAAGTATCCTGTTGTCAATATTCCTGATAACATACTGAACCCAGATTAGGTATGCCTCCATACTAAATGGTTGATCATGTGTTTTTCTGTTGTGAAGTTAATATTCCTTCTGTCTGTACAAGAGAGGTAAAAAAAACTTCTCTTTGTCATGTCTCATATTCTTAAAGCATCCTCATGCTTTCAATCAAGTTGATACAAGTGATCCTGTCTTCTCTCGGTGGATTAGTGATTATTAGCTTTTTCCCTTACATTCACTCTTTGATTGCCTTTTAGCTGAGAGAAAAGAGGAGGCAGATGTCCTACAAACCAAATCTCATGGCCGCCAGCGAGGTAAACAGAAACGTGTTGAAGAGGAACTGGAATGAGAAAGGAAAAATCTACTAGATGAACAAAAACGCCTGTACATACCTAGATCCTGAATTTTCTCTTATGTAGTTCAGCTTAGCTGTTAAGGAGAGGGTATTTGTTGAGTAAACGAGAGAAGGGAAAGGGGAAAACCGGATCTGGATTCAAACCTAATGCTTCATTATTTACAAATTTGCACTCTTCACTGCATGACAAGCAGTATGAATCCCACAAAACCTTCTCTCGGTTATTTTCCCTTCTACAGATGATAGATATATGGAGAAACTGATGGTTTGCTACCTGTGCATGTACATTCTCTCTTTTTTGATTATTTTGTTCTTCCCAAGTAGAGAGGGACCAGAGCTTTATCTTGAAGAATGCGTGCTAATTACAAAGAACTCTCTGAGAAAGTTGAGCAGCGAAAACAACTCGAGAATGGGAACCAATCAAATGGAAATGGTACATATGGGGGTGCTGATCCTGGGAGAGATTGAATGCTGTCCCGAGAGAAAGGATGCGCCTCTTAACAACAGCAGCTCTTGACCGAGGGAAGAGTGAGGATACTTTTGGCGCCAAAGATGATGATTGGCAAACTGATGAGCATAGAAAACGATAATGATGACTAAGGGCTAGAAGAGGATGAAACAGAGCTTGCCCGAGTATTTTCCAGGCTTCTGGTAAGATTTTCTTTATTCTGGTATATTGACCTGTTGCTCCATTATCCTGACTTCTTATGTCCTGTTCTTTATTATTCAATTCTGATATGGGTCATTCAATAACTTGTTGCTGACATGACAGGAGATAGACCCGAATTATGTTCCCAAGCCAGAATCAGATGAAAGTTTCAATGCCCTGAAATTCTTTTTCATCCCAACTCAGCTAGAATTGACCAGGCAGGACTAGATGAGATTGCTGGGGTCTCGATAAGGAGGCTGCCATCCGAGGACCAAGTCTTGGAGGAGAGACTGACCAATTCAATCCTTATGACCGGTGGAAGCTGCCTTTACCCAGGTCTGAATGAGCGCTTAGAAGCTGGAATCCGTATGATATGGCCATGTGGATCACCTATAAAGGTGGTCAGAGGATTGGATCTTGTTCTTGATGTTTGGCGTGGGGGCTTCTGTTTATGCTTCTGCAGTTCAATTCCCACACAGCAAACATCTAGTATGGTGGATTACTATGAGAAGGGTGAATATTGGCTTCACAGATACCAATTTCAATACACATTATAATTATATCGTTATGCTTGTGTACTCGAATCTTCATATGAGATGGCTGTGTATGGATCCCAATCCAGAGAAATTTTTGAACTTTGGCAGCTCATGCCTTTTTTCGTCTCTGCACTTTGACGAACACAAATGAATTTTTTTTAGCTGGTACCTATATTTGCTTTGCCTTGAATTCAGTGCTGTTTCAAGTTTCAGTTTTGAAAATCATATCATATCCCATGGAATTGTTTGCCCAGATTTTGCCTTAACGCAGTCTTCCTAGTGGAAAAAAGTTTCTCTTTTCTATTATCTTTACCATCGATAATTCATTCACCTTGAGAGAGAGTGGCTGGATTGTGGGAATATATCACTGGTAGCGGCTTGGCGCAGGCTAAGTAAGATATCATGCCCTGCATCCCTGCACTAGATGTGAGTCTAGAGTAGCCTGTGACAAATCATCGAGAGGTTCATAAAAAAATAAAAATACCAAGCTTCACTTATAGTCTTTGTTTGAAAGCGTGTTTGTATAGTAAGAACATTTTGACTTTTTAGTTTATAAGTTTTAATTATTTTATTTTATTTTATTTCTTACTTCAAATTAGTTTTTTTTTTATTTTTTTTATTTTCAAGTTGTTTTAATATGTTAATATCAAAAATTAAATTTTATAAAAAAATTATTTCAATATATTTCTCAACAAAAAAATATTTTGCTCTAAAATAGATTTTTTATGCAATTTTAAATAATTTTAAGGTGAAAATGGTAAATACCCTTATATCAGAACAAACGTGAACCTTGTTACAGTTAAAGATGTACGTATTTCTCCTGTAATAAATCATTTATGGCTTTAGTGAGCTTGGCCCTAGCAAGCAATTGACCGTTATATAAACTTATAATCTTGAAACCAAACAAAAAAAAAAAACTTGCTTTACCATCTCCGCTCCTGCATATCCTGCCCAAAATTTCGACCGTTGCAAGTCTTCTTCCACACAAAAGAACCCTAAAACAATAACCCTCCATTGAAAATCCCTCTCTTTTCCTTCCACGGGGAGGCCTTTTCAACAAAATCAAAAGAGAACCCAATAGCTCAAAACTTCTCAGAAAAATCAAACAAATATGGATTCAACACCAAGAAGAAAGAGTGGCCTGAACCTCCCATCTGGGATGAATGAGACTTCTTTAAGACTAGAGACATTTTCTTCTTCAAGTTCTTTTAGAGCAGTAACATGCGTATCATCACCCAGAGCAATATCAAGCTTATCTTCACCCTCGAAAACCTCTTCTTGTAGTGATAGATTCATACCTTGCAGATCATCTTCAAGGCTCCACACTTTTGGACTCATTGAGAAAGGATCTCCTGTTAAGGAAGGAGGCGACGAAGCATATGCAAGGTTATTGAAATCTGAGCTTTTCGGGTCTGATTTTGGTTCCTTTTCTTCTGCAGGTGGTCAAGGAGGGTTGAGTAGTCCTAACAAGAATATGTTGAGGTTCAAGACTGATCATTCGGGACCAAATTCGCCGTATTCTCCTTCAATTTTGGGAGACGATGGTAGGATTTCTAGTGAGTCTTCTACTCCTCCTAAACCACCAAGGAAAGTCCCCAAGAAACCCCATAAGGTAACTACCGAGTCTTTTTTATTTTTCTTTTCTGTTTTGGGTTTTAACAGTTTTTCTCTGGTTGTTTAGAAACTTGTGGATGAAGAAGATTGTTTTGCATCCCTTTTGAATTAATTTGATTCGATAGAAAACAATGACGATTCCGTTCAAGAAAATGGTAGTTATTGAAGTTAAATTTTGCTGCAGGTTTTGGATGCCCCATCACTTCAAGACGACTTCTATCTGAATCTTGTGGATTGGTCCTCGCAGAATGTAATCGCTGTTGGGCTGGGATCTTGTGTCTATTTATGGACTGCATCAAATAGTAAAGTAAGCTCGATCGTACAAGGTTCCAATGCAATGCAATGCAAAGTGGTCTCTTCAGTTGCTTCTTTGGATGCTAACTTGCTATTTAAAATGGAACCTACTTAGGTATTGGATGTTTAAACCTTTTTCTGTGTTGTTCTCAGGTGACCAGGTTGTGTGATTTAGGGCCTAATGACAGTGTATGCTCTGTGCAATGGACGCGGGAAGGATCCTACATATCAGTTGGAACATATACGGGTCAAGTTCAGGTAGCTCTAATGATCTAATTTAGACCCAGATCTTGTATTTTTATGTAACTCATTTTGATTTATGGTCTACTGCTGTCTATGTTTGTAATAGGTGTGGGATGGAACACAGTGCAAGAGGGTCCGAACCATGGGAGGGCATCAAACAAGAACAGGTGTCTTGGCTTGGAACTCGAGGACACTAGCATCAGGAAGCAGGGACCGTCATATACTTCAGCATGATCTTCGAATATCCAGTGACTATGTCAGCAAACTTGTTGGTCACAAATCTGAGGTGAAGTCTAAAGCGGAAGAGTTGAATAAATGGCTCAGCTCAACAATTCCTGACATATATTCCCAATATTTTGTCTACATGGATTATATGGACCAGAAATTAGTTGTGAAATAATATTTTGTGTCTCATGGAAAAAATGCACGTAATCCCTTCTATCACTTTTTTCAGGTATGTGGCCTAAAATGGTCACATGATGACAGGGAACTTGCATCAGGTGGAAATGATAATCAGGTAAAGATCACTACATTTTTCATGCTCATGGTAGCAATTCGTTTTCATTAGCTAATAAATATTCTGCTGGCATGTCTCCTTTTAATTGTATGTATTAAAGAGTAATCATGTCAATGTACTGTTGGTGATCAGCTCTTGGTATGGAATCAGCACTCCCAGCTACCAATTTTGAAACTGACTGAACACACAGCTGCTGTCAAGGCCATTGCTTGGTCACCCCACCAGAGTGGTCTTCTTGTATCTGGAGGTGGAACTGCCGATAGATGTATTCGCTTTTGGAATACCACCAATGGTCATCAATTAAACCATGTTGACACAGGAAGCCAGGTCCCCCCCCCCCCCCCCAAACTTCGTGATTAATTTTCATTAGGTTATTGAACTTCATCAAACTAATTTCCAGTCTCTTAATGACCTTTGGCTTACTGAATTTTCACTGGCTGACTGCAGGTGTGCAATCTAGCTTGGAGCAAGAATGTTAATGAGCTGGTCAGCACTCATGGATACTCCCAGAATCAAATTATGGTGTGGAAATATCCATCATTATCCAAGGTATTAGCTAAATCTTTGTAGTTAATTGTCTCATAGCTAAAGCAGCCACACCAGCTCAGGATTACAAGAAAACATCCTAAAAAAAAATTCGTCTTTTTTCGGTTTGTGATAGGTTGCAACTCTAGTTGGTCACAGTTTGCGAGTACTGTATCTTGCCATGTCTCCTGATGGTCAGGTACTGCAATATCTCCATTTCCAAGCATTCCTGAAAAAATTATGATTCCTGCATATCACAGGATAGAAGAAGAAATGATATGAACAAATTTTTAATGTTTGAAATGTTGGTTCATCATCTAGACAATAGTAACCGGAGCAGGGGATGAGACATTGCGGTTTTGGAACGTCTTCCCTTCTATGAAAACCCAGGTAAGCCAAGTGTGTTACGTGATAACATTGCGGTTTTAAGTTGCCTTTCCAGTACTAAGCTTTTCTTTTTTATTGTGGTTTCAGACACCAGTGAAAGATACAGGCCTTTGGTCATTAGGACGAACCCAGATTCGGTGACAAAGACTATTCAAATCTGAACCTAATTTATACTGTAAATACATACACTGCAAACAAAATACTGGAAGGAGCTTGATGTCGTTTCTTCGTTTTCTGCCGGAGTTTGAACTTTGAACCAGTTTGCTTTATTATATTGTAGAGTGTACTTGTTTTTACACACACAACCCCCCTTTCGTAGATTGCAGTTACATTCAGGAAAATTGTGATGTCATTGAGAAAAATAAAAGGATCGGATGAAGTAATTCATTCTCATAAGTCTGGATTTTATGGTTTTTTCTTCCTTCTGTCTCATTTTATAGTGCAACATAATCTTTATGAGAACATGTGCCGAAATTTCTCGAACGGAAAAAAAATAAAAAACTAATAAGAAAGGCAGGCTGGGAATAATCTCCAAAGCAATACAAACTTGGAAGTTTTGATGTGTGTATAATAATGCAAGGCTCGGAGATGCATCAGATGATACAAAAATAGAGTAGCAACAACTGACTGAGCTTTTCCTTTCGCCAGCAAACTCTTGATGAACACCCCGTGGCCTTTGCTCAACCACGTTGCCTTTCTGAAGCTTAATTACGCACGCATGGAAAATAGTGAAATGGATGTAGAAATGTGCTGTTACCACATCTACTGGTATCTGTTCTACTCCATGACCATGTTCTTCCCACCTTGGTTATCCTCACTCTAGAAACTTAATTACTATTTGGACGTCCACCTGGTTGCAATATGCCATTATCGTCTGCAGCATTCACAGAATCATTCAACGGCCGGTGCATTCTATTATCATCATTCCTGACTCTGCGTATGAAGCTGTCCTGCATCTCTACTCAAGATCCCAGAAACCAAGGGACACATGTCTGACAGTAGCACAGAAAACAACCCCTTCTGCTGCAGAGCACGCAAATCAAACCCAAATCAGGAAATACACGAAGGCAGACAAAGAGATACTTGAAGAAAAGTTTTGAGTTCAGGAAACCAAGATATAGGGGTTCATTTTTAAGGATACAAATTCAATAAATTGTGTATATATATAAAAATAAGATTAAATTATCTCAATATTTTCCGAAGGTTTAAGAAGATCATGTGAATTTTACATTGGTAATTTTAGTGCAGTTCTCAAAATATGTGCACATGATTCCTACATAAAATACAACAGTTAAATACAAAACAACCCACCCTTTATGTTTAAAGGCCTGTTTAGTTGGGTGGTTTAACATTGCTTTTTATTAAAATTTAATTATTATTATTTTGTTTAGAATTAATTATTATATATTATTCAGATTGTTTCATAATACCAAAAATAATTTTAAAAAAATATTATTTTAACACATTTTTAAATAAAAAAATATTTTGAGAAGCATACAAAAGTTCAGACAAATCCCAGCATCAAATACTCGAAACGATTATTTACTAGCAGTAAAAAATATATTCAAACTCATACAGATTGATTTATACACACACACACAGAGGACAAATCCCTGAGGCCATTATTTGGGCCTGTGGTCAGAACATGTTGTTCAAGACCGGGGTAGACTCCCTATTATCCCGGGCTTGCAGTCCACCAATATATATGCAATGGACAAGCCCAGTGGTCTCTTGGTTTTATCCACCACATACCGTATTATTTAATTAATAATATTTTGAAATGAGTGTTTGAGTGAGAGATAGTGTAAACCAAAGTCATTAAATACCATCTGACTTGAAGCCTTATATTTGAGGTGGTAGGTTACAGTCCACCAATATATATGCAATGGACAAGCCCAGTGGTCTCTTGGTTTTATCCACCACATACCGTATTATTTAATTAATAATATTTTGAAATGAGTGTTTGAGTGAGAGATAGTGTAAACCAAAGTCATTAAATACCATCTGACTTGAAGCCTTATATTTGAGGTGGTAGGTTATTTGGTTTCTTAAAATAATATTATTTATTAAAAAATTAAATTAAATTGGATTTTACTGAGTTAATTTAAAACTATTTTTATTATAAAATATGATATGAGTGAATGATTATTATCGAGTTTAATAAGAGTCCATTTCTATTTCTATTTCTATTTCAATAATATTTTATTATTATTATTCCTTAAGAAAAAAATTGCTTTTGCAAATCATTTTAATTTTTGATGTTAATTTTTTTAAAAAAATATATTATTTTATTTTATTTATGAGCAAAACAAAATCTAAAAAACAAGCGTCACCACACTCACAAACACCATCTAATAATGGTGTAAAGTATTCTTTTAAAAATATTTATTACCATTTAAAAAAAAATGTTATTCTGAAAAAAAAATCTCCATCAAATAATTCCATTTAACATAAATAAATAAAAAAGAAAAAAAAAAGCTGGATTAGTTACTGGTTTGATAATGAATTAATGAAAAAAAATGGAAACAAAAAAAACACACGAAACCCCACGGTGGAATATACTCGTAAATTTCAGCTTTGTTTTAGACGGTGTAATGTGAGGTTAGAAGTGACATAAATATTTTTTATTTGTATTTTTACCCATTTAAAAGGGAGGAGAGAAATAAAATAGAGACCACTAAGCTTATATACATGTTGACTTACGATCCTCTCTGTCGAGCAGGCTGTGACGGTAGCATTAGAAATTAGATAGATGCATGTATTTGGTGATATTCCAATTTCGTTCAAGATGAAGGGGGTGTTAGGAATCATTTTAAAAGTTTTTTTTAAATAAAAAATATTTTTTATATTATTAGATTATTTTGATGTGATGATATTAAAAATAAATTTTAAAAAATAAAAATAAAAATTATTTTAATATGTTTTTAAATAAAATACATTTGGATAAACATCAACAACAAAAAACTGTCCTCCACCCTCGAAGACGAAGAAAAGGCCTCAATATTCCTCTCCAAGCGTCAATCAATCTGGGCCGTTTAAGAAGATGAAATGGACGATTATGATGGTAGCATCACTTGGACTGGTCTTTACTCCATAGGGCAACACCCTTCATCTCATGCTACGGTCACGTGCAATTTTTTCTTAGGGTTGACTTACAGTATACCGAAAGGAATTCTCTAAAGGAGAACTAAACGTGATACATTGAATCGTGATTGAGATTTAGATTTATTTTCCCATCCTGTTCTCCGAAACCCGGATATCTTCTTAATTTTTAGTCAGAATATCGTGGCAGCATTGTCATATTCTTTTTTGCCGAATTTTTACATGAATTCTGATTAAAATTGCTGTTGTTTTTTAAAATATTTTTTATTTATAAATATATCAAAATAATATTTTTTATTTTTTAAAATTTATTTTTAAAATCAACATATCAAAATAATATAAAAATATTAAAAATTAAAATTTTAAAATATGGTATTAAACACTGAATTTTTTTTTCTTTTGCATCGTAAAGTTAATGCCCTGAATAGTGATTGGCGAGTGTTCGGAAATTACCCCCTTCCTACCTTAACACACTTTCCACCAAGATATACTTGCTTGATATTTTGCCAGGTCTCAGTGTGTGTGTGTGTAAACTTACCAAGAAGAGGTCAAGAAGAAGTGACATGACATGACATGACAGATTAACAACGATGCTTGGCAATGGTAATTTATGTACTTGAAAAGGAAATCAAACCGCCAAACTATTTGCTTGGCAGCAGCAATCAGAAATTTAATAATCATTATTCTATTCATGTCAAGATATCTAATCATGTTTTTAGCACCCTGAACAATTGTTTAAAATCACATGTATGTCTCATCATGTAGATCATAGGTGACCGCATCTTTTCATGCTGCGGTGCATGACATCACGTAAACCCAAAATTTAGCAAATGCATGCTATCACTGCCTTTATCAAGTCTATAATATTAACATGAAATGGATGGATGGAGCAATAACGATGAGTTTGCTGCAAAGTCCTCGTTAGCATGTGCGTGTTTAAAATATTGCTTATGATGAAGTCAGAACTTCCTTAAATTACTAATCATGCTTCCCACAGTAGAACTTCTCCGCTCAAGTATCAGGAAAATCAGATTAAGAAATTCACGTTAACAGTTGAGCGACCTTTCATCCATCGAGCGGTGCTTCAAAACTTTTCTTTTGTTTTTCAATTGGGGTCTCTCTCCAACCATTCTCATTTCCTACACTTTCGCATCAGACTCATGAAAACTTCCCTGACAATATCAGGTGGTTTTCACTTGTGAATTGCAATAGAGAACCGGGCGCTTCACTTCAACCTTGCACCACTCCTCATTATAAATGCATAAAAAACTACGAATACCTTGAAAGGGGGATCACCTTGAATGCAAATAGGCAATAGTTCATGGTCACATATGATTTAGTCAACTGGTAGATGTTTATCGATTCAACTAAACAGAGAACTGCTAAGCAATAGAGGACCATGAAAACACTTTTTTAACTGTGGTGCTGGTCCTGTATTGCAGAACATTATAAAACATATGCTCAGATATCTGTGAAATGGGAAGGCATGAATTAATAGGGGCCATCATTTCACAGGCCTTTTGATAAACTAAGCTAACACGGATCTGGTCGGGTGAATCAGCATGCATTTCCCGTAAAAATGATTGGTGAAACCGTGGCGCACACAACAACTTAAACAACAAAAACCAAGAAGAGTATTCCTGGTAGCAATTTCATTATTTAATTTATTGCTAAAATGCCACATTTAAGAGGACAGCATGCACAGGAGCCCTTATGACTCCAGAACCAAGATTGCTGCTCGCACAAAAATCCATCCAAGGAACAAGAAGAAACCAGGCAACAGTGCACATAAATTATCTTCTTTGACTGCAGAAATTCCTAAAAATCATCAAAACTCAACAACCCACTAGCATTAACTTTAACATCATCGCTGCTAACTACGACACTGAACTAGAGTTGGGGTGGTTTTCTTTTAAGTTTCTTAGGCCCCCTTTGTGCATATTCACCAGGATATGGACCATTCATGAGAAATATCAGGCATCAAGCAGCACATAAGTTGAATTCGTTCATTATAAATTGATGAATATTACTGCTACCTGAAGAAAGGGCAACTAATAGAATTGTGGTGAGCAGCAGCCAAAAAAACTTGACTCCCACTATCCCTGCTCGGCAAATATATAATAACACAACCAATTTCTTTTCAAGTTCACTTCCATTCCAGAGTAACAAATGGCAAGGTGGTGAAAAGAAAAATGAGACTTATTTTTAATGAGAGAATGTCAGTACCTTAAATTCGTTGATCAGAAATCTATAACAAAGAAATAGCTAAACTACACAAGGGCGCTATATCAGCCACATGGAGAATCCTGTCACCCCTTTCGATCAACAATTAAAACTCAGCACGCATTTAACAATCAGGCTTCCAAGAAGAGAGTGCATAAACAATCCGGCCCTTCCACCCTTGGAGCAACCAATGGCTATCCTCATCAATTACAAAGTCCTTGTGGTAGAGAGCTTCCACCCTCTCCTTTGCTGTCGTATAAATCTCCTGATTCAAAGGGAGCTGCCTAAACCCAGCCCTTAGAATCCGCATTTGCCACTGCTTGTATGTCTCTGGCCTCTCTATCCTCTCTGCACCCTCGCATGCAATTACATTCATTGCCTCCCACCCAAAAATCTCTTTCTCAATAAGCATCCTCTCTGGAACGTCACGGGACACATTAGCCTCCAGGACATCAAACAAAGTAGAGAAGTGGAACAGGGCCTCTCGGAAGCGTGTGATAAAGAATGGAGCGTTGTAAGCTCCATTAACTACCCCTTGTATGAAAACATCAGGATTCATGCTCCTGATCAAATTGAGAACGATATTTCTAGGACTCTCCACCACCACAGTCTCATCAAGCAAGTTTCTTAATCTATACAGGGAATTCACGACAAGCACCTCATTTCTATCAATCTTGAGATCCTCAATTTTAATGGTGTCCCATTTCTGTGCTATAGCTTTGAACTTGAATGGAACTTTGAAAGTGTTTGCATAGTTTGCTAAGCGGCGTCCTGTCTCCTCAACCCTTTCTGCAGGTCGGAAACCTGGATTTGGGAGATCAATCCCAGTAATTCGCAGATGGGGAGGTCCTCCAGGTCTGGATGAGAGGCGCTGAATAAGGCAAGGCCATTGGAAACCATACATGATGCCAAAATCAACAATGTGAACCTTTGTTGCATTTTCAGCTATATTCATTATTGTTTTATTTGAGAAGAAATTAGACAGCTTCCTAAATGGACAAGCAGCAAGAAACATGTGGTAAGCTTTCAAAACATCAGCAGCTGATGTTGGCTTGGAAATAAGTGCTTTGTAAATCTGGGTTCCTGAGCCAGCCAAACGTGCTTCGAGACCATCAGCAAAAATATTGGCTAGTCTCTGCATAGCATCCCCTGTCGGTGGAGAATTCTGTCTAATTTGCTTCAGCAAATCATTTGCACTCCTCCGGTCATCTGCTGCAACAGCTTGTGCACAAAGGGTCAAGAGAGTTCTCAGATCCACCACATTCTTCTTACCTCCCTGCCTCTTACCTCGAGCTTTCCCACCATTCGATCCTTTTGCTTGTCCATTCTTCTGTACACTCTTGCTTTCCCCAGTATGCACGGCTGCTTGAAGGGCAGAGGCATCTTTTCCGCAATTGAGCAATACCCTGTCAAAATCCTCTGGACTTGCGGTTGATTCAGAGTAAACTGCAGATTGTTTGTTACTCCTACCTCCCTCTGAAGCCGATTCCTCAGGATAAGGATTCTTCTTCCCCCTCAAACCATCTGCGTAATTATCATTCTCACGCTTCACCCCTGCTATAGCTAACACATCATTGACATCTTCCTTCAGGTCTTGTAGAAACATGCCCTTATTCTCCAAATTAATAAACAGATTGCCATTTGGAATGAACTTACTCCCCTCCTCAAACCCTTTCTTAAACTGCATAACAGACTCACTCTCCCTAAATATCTCAGCAACCATAATAGGACTAACTGGAGAGTCGACAAATCCATCAACAGTAGCACTGCTGTTCCCTGGACTATAGGATGACTGAGAAGCATGTGTCGAGGACTTGTATTCACCAAGATCAGTAGTCCACTCATGATCCACCAAGTTGCTGCTGCTGCTGCTGCTTGTGCTGCTTGTATAATTACTACAATTCAAATCATGAATTTCATCTAGCCTTTCATGATTTCGATCTAAACATTGTACTGGATCATCAGGTGCAGAAGGATGCTTCTCACCAATAAGCTCATACAATGATTTTTCGGCAGCAAGGAGTGCCACCGAAGATTCTTGAAACATACATGTCTTCTCTTCCATTTCCTCTTCCATTAGCATCTTGCTAATATATGTCAGAACCACATCACTGAAATCAAAATCTTCATGAGAATCTCCCTCTTGACTCATGCTTGCGGACAGAACTGAGCTACTTGGTGTTGAATCATGCGGAACACGAGGGCTATTTACATAGTTTTGGTTGACACAATTGTTATCCAACTTCAACACATTAACAAGATCCTGATCCAATGAAGCAGATTGGGTTTCATTGCTAAGTTTCAATCCATTTACAGAACTATATAAACCTCTTAAGGACTGATCCATGATCATCAATACCTCAGAAATTCCACAACTTACAACACTCTCCAAAACCTCGATGTTTCAGCCTGCAGTTATGATAATACCAGGTACCCACAAGGCCAACTTATACAGCTTCAGTTCATACTCATAGTTTCTCCAAAAAATAGCTTCCCAGTAAGTAACAGCTGTCACTATTTATCAAAGCCCAGATATTTATTTCCTACTAACACCAGAAGTATACACATGAAGAGGGGGGGGAGGAACAGTCTTTGAGCTATAAATGGTGACTGAATAAAGTAGACAAACAAGAAAACACAAAAAAAGATTATGACAGCATATAGATCCTACAAAAAGAACAAAACGGTGAATACAGAAGGATGCTTTCTTGATCCTCGAAATAAAAGCTTTCAAATCACTTTAAACAGTTTCTAAATTGTTCTTGCAGAAAAAAAAAATAATGAATAAAAAGAGGAAAGTACCTGAAAAAAGTTCCAGTCTTGCAGGGATAAAAATTTATGAGCGAAGTTTTTTTAGAGAGAGAGTGAAGGAAGCGAGAAGGGTTACCGATGCTGAGATTTAAGGTGAGTGTTTTTTTTTTGCCTTTTCAACGCAAGCAGGATAAAAGCCTCTTCATTTTATTCTCCGACGCGCTCAGGGCGACTCGTCCACGATGTGCTTGTCTTGTCTCTCTCTCTCTCTCTCTCTCTCTCTCTCTCTCTCTCTCCCCTGATAGCTACTTTACTGTTTTATCATCAAAAGCTGTGATTCTAAAAATTCAAAAAAATAAAAGAAAGAAAGAGAAAGAAAAGCTATTGTAAAAAACTAAAGAATCGATCTTATCAATTTCTTTTTCTTTATCTATTACTTTACTAATTTTGTGATATTTTTATTTACATATTGTAAATTTGTAATAAATAGATAAAACACCATAAACATAATTAGTAAAAAAAAATTAACTAAATGTTTGGTAAGAACTCAACGCCTAAAGGAAGTTAATAGTATTGATAATAATAATAAAAAATAATAATTAAAACACAAGCTAACTATATGCATAATGTGTTTGTTTATAGGTACAGATGAGATTGTTCTTGAAAGTATTTTTTGATTAAAAATATATCAAAATTATTATTTTTTATTTTTTAAACCTTATTTTTGACATCAATGTATAAAAATAATATAAAAATACCATTTGTTTTATTTTAAAATAAAAAAATAAAACATAGTGCCAAAAAAACCCAAAGTGTATATTTGATAAAGCAACGCTTACATTTTTTAAAAAAAAAATTGTTTTTAATTAAAATTTTATAAAAATATTTTTTTAGTGTCAATATATTTAATTTAATATTTTTAAATAAAAAATATTTTCATCTATAACATGCCTAGGTATAGACTATAGAACATTATATGATATACTAAAATAGCTCAGTGTTTCACTGTAGTTTGTGAGGTGAAACATTATGGATTGTAATAATGTATTTTTGGGTCGGTTGATTTGGTTGGTTTACTCTTTTTTCTAATTTTTTTTATCATTATTTGCACAATAAATTAACGTTTTTAGCCCTCGAGAAAGATAAAAAAAAATGACTTATGGCTGGAGGAGCTTCGTGGTAATTGCATGTTTTCAGTCTGGTTCGGTCCTATCCGCCGCACTTTTTATTTTTTTATTTTTTTTAAATGACTAAATACGAATATAGCTCTAACAGGACAAAATTGATGACTTAGTTATAGAAGTAGACCAGTAATTGACCATGTTTTTTATTATTATTTTTAATATACCGTTAATCCATGTGTCACGCGCGACCAACAGTATTCCGTCTCACACCCTGTTCAAGTAGTGTGCGAGGGATTCTCGGGTCGACAGAGATAGGCAATCGACATCTCTATCAATGCGCCTCCGCCTGATCTTCCTCCCAGGGCAGTATGTTTTGTCATACGGTGGTCGTGGTCGTGGACACGGTGGTAGTTGGTTAAAGATGGTTTCGTTGTTTCTCTCTCCCTTGCACGTAAAAGTGCATGAGAGACCCCCGGTTTTGATTTAGCTCGGTTGAAATTAATTAAATGTTAATATTTCACTTCGATCCTACTTCTTTTAATTTTCATATTGGATTTAAATGTCTTGATATATTCGGTACAGAAATTTCAATTTTTTCAATTTTATCATTTGATTGAAATTGATAATATATTTGATTTTCATTTTGTCCCTTATACTTTGAATTTTTTATTTTAATCTCGTTATATTTTATTTTCATTTTGACTCTTGTACTTTTAATTATCAAGTTCAATCCCTTCATTTTTTTATATTTTTGGAACAATCCATATTTATGTCCATGTATATATAAGTATACTCTTTGTTTTAGTTTTTAATTTTTGTTATTTTCTTATATGTTGAGGTGATATTTTTTTTTAAAAAAATAACTCTTAAATTTTATTTTGTATATATGATCATTTGAAAATTGATATTTCTGTTTTTTTTTTCTCCCCTTGTTCTTGCTTTTGGTTTTTTTTATTTTTATTTTCAAGTCAAATGATTTTTTTTACTTGATAAATTTTATTTTAATTTTTTGTTTGATCTCTTATTAAAGTTTTTAAGATTTTTTTGTCTTTCATTTTTTTCATTATTGACATGACAACAACAACAACAACAACAACAATAATTTTAGTTATTTTTCTTACTTAATTTTTTGTTAATGTTTTAAAGTTTTTTTTCTTAAAATAATTTGATAATTTTTATTGTTTTAATAGTAATAGTAATGATAATTTTAAATGTTAAGACTTCGATGTTGCTGTTTTTATAATTGGGTGTGATAATCTATTTTATTATATTAAATTTTACATATATAGATATTATATTTTAATTTTAGACTAGCAAACATTGTTAATTTATTTAATCCCAATAATTATAAAAATTATTTGCTCAGCCCACGACGTAGTCAATCATTTTTTTTAATTTTCAAGTCAAATGATTTTTTTTTCAGTTAATAATTTTTTTTTATTTTTTATTTGCTCTTTCTTTTATTTCTTCTATTGTTTTTTTTAAGTCAAATAATTTTTTTTACCCGATAATTTTTATTTTATTTTTTTATTTGATCTTTTGTTAAAGTTATTAGGAATTTTCTGGTCTTTCATTTATTTTTATTTTTTTTTCATTATCAACACAACAACAACAACAACAACAACAACAACAACAACAATTTTAGCTATTTTTCTTGCTTACTCTTTTATTAATATATTTCAGTTTTTTTCTCTCGAGATAATTTGATAATTTTTATTGTTTTGACAGTAATAGCAATGATAATTTTAGATATTAAGACTTTGATGTTGCTATTTTTATAACAGGGTGAGATGATTTATTTTATTATATTAAATTTTGCATATATAGATATTATATTTTAATTTTGAACCAACAAATCATATTAATTTTTTTAATTACAACAATTATAAAAATTGTTTACTCACCCCGCAATGTAGTGCATATTTTTTTTTAATTTTCAAGGCAAATAATTTTTTTTAGACAATAATTTTTATTTTTTAATTGCCTTTTTGTTAATGTTTGTAGGCCTTTTCTAGCCTCTGATTTAATTTTGCTTTCCCCCGTTATTAACGCAATAATAATATTAATATTAAGAATAATAATAATAATTTTAGTTTTTGTGCTTACTTGTTTTTTTGTTAATTTTTTTCCGGATTAGTTTATTAATATTTATTGTTTTGATAGTAACAATGATGATAATTTTAGAAGTTAAGACTTCAATATTAATATTGTTATGATAGAATATATCGATCTATTTTATTATATCAAATTTTATATATTAAAATATTATATTTTAATCTCAATAATTATAAAAATTATTTGTTCTACCCGTAATTACCTAGTTTTATCTGTAAAAAAAAATGGCCTCACTCCGGTTAATGTCACCCCTTTCTCCCCGTACAAGTGGTCCAAGTGGACTCTCAACAAGCGGTCTCTTTTTTTATTGACTGACTGATTGATTGGACTGGCCAAATGTCGACATGTCCTACCAGATTATATATGACTCCCACAGATCTCAAAATAAAATTAACAATCGAAAACCAAAACAAAATTTATTCTTTTTTTTTAAAAAAAATAATTTAATATATTAATATTAAAAATATTTTTTTAAAAAAATCTAGTTAAAAAAATATTTTAAAAAATAAAATTTCATTTTTTTCTCACGGTAATCTTGAAAGTTTTAACAAAATAATATCTTTTAAAAAGATTATGGAATAGTTTATTTTATTTTATTTTATTGCAAGTTAAAAATAATAATTAAATAAAGCACAATTAGAAACACGAAACATTAATATAAATAAATAATATTCAAATTTCTTCTCTATCTCTCCTTCAAACCTTGATTTTATCTGTCTTCTTCTTCCTTCTTTTGGTACTGAAGAACATTATCCATTGTACTCGTCAACTTGTCAGAGCAACAAAAATAGAAAAATATTGACTGTTTGGATTTATTAAGTGGATTTGAATTTTTTTTTAAATATATTTTATTTTAAAATATATTAAAATATTTTTTTTAAAAAAATATTTTTAATATAAAAAAATAATCTAAAAACACTAATTTTTTTTTAATTTTTAATATATAATTTTTTTTTCAAAAATATTTTCTGTTCGCCTAGATTATTGTTGGAACAATGGCAGGCATTTCTTTTAATGCTCATTAAAATCCAAATATAGTAAAGAGGTTATCAAAACTTGTCGTTCTATGAATATTTATATGTTCTCGTGCTGTTTTTTATTTATGTTTTATCAGGGGTATTATTTTATTTAACCAAAATAAAATATTGCTAGATCTTGTCCTTTAATTGTACTTTGGAATATATTATACTTTATAATTTGGTCTTTATTCTTTTTATTATTATTTTTCCACTTCACTCTTTTATAAAAAAAACCAATTTAATCACTCAGTCCTTTTAAAAAAACCAGTTTATTTCATGTGTTATTTGTCCTTGATTTTTACTTTTTTTTTCCTTTCTGGTTGAAGTTATTTTTCTCTTCAATTTAAACTTCCAGGAAAAAAATAGTCTTTTTTTTCTTTTAATTTCATTTTTTATTTGTCCTTATTCCTTGATTTTTTTTATTTTCCCTCATAATTATTTTATAGAAATTTTATTGGTTTTTAATTTCATTTTTCAACCCAAGAATATGATGTATTGTTTTCTGTCCTTTTTTTTTAATTTTTATTTGAGTTTTCTTTTTAATTTTAACTCTATGTTTGGAAAAAAAATTCCTCTCTGATTTATTTTTTATTTTTATTTTTATATTCAACCTTATTTTTTGTTTTAGATCCTTTTCATAGCTAGTTTTTTCTCGTTATGTTTTTTAGTGTTTTTTTATTCAGTTTATTTCTTTTAATCCAACATCATGCCCCCATTGTTTCTGTTCCAGGGTATAGTTACCTGTTTTTTTTTTGTAAAAAAATTCTGATTAATTTCATTGCATTTTCTTTTATTGTTAAGTTGAAATAAATCATTCTATTAATTTCAGCCGGTGTTGTACACGAATAATCTTTTTTTGAAATGATTATCCAACGTCTAATCAAATTAATAAGGATTGATTAAAACAAATTTAATAGGTAAAAACTATTAAAAAACAATATAAATAATATCTACCCTAAACATTTAAATTTTTAAATAAAATAATTCTTTATCATTTCACTTTTTTCCTCTCATCGTCCACCAGAGCAAGCCAAGGTTCTCATATCCCAATTGTCGTTATCTCATTATTGCCTCGTGAAATTAATAGAAACCAATAATGAAAATGAAATTAGATATAGTTTTATATCCATTAGAGGATAATGAGAATTGTTTTTTTGTAATAATATATTATTTATGTTTATTACACATTAATTATTTTTTATAAACTCCACTGACCCAGCTAATATTTTCACAATTGTTTATATTATTCTCTACCCCGTCACCATCCCTCGCGATGGCGGCACACAAATATATTACCATGATCACCAACGCTTGCCTCAATTATTTTGTAACTGTTTTTATTAAAAAAAAAACAAATATTAAAAAAAATAGATTATTTAATTTTCATTTTCAACTGCGAAGCAAAAAAAAGAATATATTGATCCATATATCTATGAGCGATGCTATTGCTATCCTCTACAAGCCTCGTGAAAACTGAAAAGTCGTTGTAAATATCTGGAGAACCTAAATAACTCCCTAACTTATATGTCCATTCTCAATTGATTCTAGAGGAATAAGTTTTACTAATTAACTCCTAGATGTTTCAGATCTTTTTTAATTGGATCCCTCTTTCAATTTCATCAATATTTTCCATCCAGTATGCATATTTTTTCAATGATATGACGTTTCTTGCACAGTAAAATCTGGCATCAAGTTTATATATAAAAAATAAAATGGAGAGAAGGACCCAATTGAAATATCTAGAATATTTGGGATGTAATGGATAAAATTGTTTGTTCGGGACGCTGCTGATAACTAGGTTTTATGCTAAGGGCCAAACCGATTTTTACCTGAAATTTTATACGTGGGTTGAAATATTCAGGTTAAACCCGTGTAAAAGAGAAGCGTTGGACTTCGGACAAAACATTTATACAAGTAGATGACGATTACAGGGGGAGGGAAAGGGGGATGAACCAGCTAATATAAATTTACGAGACAATGACGTGTGGCAGGTTGCCAGGGTAGGTCTTTTTCGAAGTCGATGCGATCGCAAGCACGTCCGAAATTTCAATGTGAATTGCTTCAGGATAAGCTAGACTAGTCCGGGCACATCGTTGAACCGTTGACCAAGTCTGAGTGCCTATTTGACCATGCAGCTTAACTGTTGTTTGGTCAAATTTTGATTATTTTTTTTATATTTTTAGATTATTTTAATATATTGATGTTAAAAATAATTTAAAAAAAATAAAAAAAATATCATTTTAATATATTTTTAAATAAAAAATATTTTAAAAAATAACCACAATTACACTTCCAAACACGTTGTTAAACCGTAAGACATGGGGACATGAAAGGTCAGGGAGGGACATGGGATCCTATCACATCATGGATGAATGTTCTGGTGTTGCCTAACTTGATTGTTTGATTTTTTTTTTGTTCCTGGCCGTTTTCAAACACACCGCAGCTATTGTTTGTGATGAGTGTCGTGGGTGTTTGGTTCGGCGGAGTGACACCTTTACCCCATCTGCGTTTCGGGGGAGACTTCTGCTTCCTGGATGAATTCCCAATCATGGATCGAGGAAAGGTTGAGTGCCTGTCTCTTCCCCTGACCTGACCTTGAATTCTTCTTTCAACTCTCGGCAGCGCCTAACTGACCTTATTATCATTACTCGTATTTCAAGTCATTCTAACACACCACTATTAAAAAAAAAAACTAAAATTAAAAATAATATATCATTTTAATATATTTATAAATACAGAATATTTAAAAAAACCCTGAAAAATAAGCTCTTGAAGTTAGCATTCAACCGAAATCGGATATGTTAAAGCTGTGATAGCAATACAAAAGGGAAATAACACGTTGTTGATTGACTCACTAATAAATGAAATGATTTAATATTGATAATTAACAATATCTGAATTGCATATAAATCAATTAGTTGTTTGAGCGCAAACTTTTCAACCATACCATATAACGTGAAGTGTCATGCCTAGGCCTGTGTTCATGAAGTTTAAATTTTATCTATCTTATAAAAAAAACAAACTTATTTAATTTATAATCTTGAATAATTTAAAATATTAATACACAATTTTATCTCCTAACCATTTACTTTGTATTCACGTATTATCATATTATTAAATCAATTTAAAAAAGAATTATTATCCCGTGAAAATAAAAAAATATTTATTATGTGTTTTATCTTTATAATTATCTTCAATTGAAAAGAATCTCAGGGTAAGTAAGCCAGGGCAGGTAAAAAAAACATATAAAACATGTGAAATTCTGAAAACAAAAACATCAAAAATGTATTTTGTAAGCATAGCATTCACAAAAAGCATGATATAAAGGTAAATCATGTGTTTTATTCTATCATTTACTCTATAGTAAAAATGAAAGCAAGCTTGCATATCATAAACCATACAAAATTCAAATTCATATTACCTCCCCCGTCGCTTATCATCCCATCCCCGTGAAACCTCCTCCTACGTCTAGAGTTGACATGGCTAAAATATATCATGGTAACATACAAGTTTATTTTGCAGTGAATTATTGAGACCCTGCTATGTCAACAAATAAACTTATTTAAAAAATTAAACTACCAGTTAAGATCTTAAAATATAGTTTATATTATTTTTCAATTTAAAATTTTTTAGGTTTAAAACTTACATACAGATCTATATTGTCCTGAGCTTAATTTTTATTAAATAGAACGTGAATGATAATAATTGAATTTGTGACTGCTAGGTTAACAAGGTTTTGAAACTAAGTTAACAAACCAATTTACCTAGGATTTTAAATTATTAAATAAAATCCTAAAATATAATTTATATTATTTTTTAATATATCCTATAAAATTAATGTCTCCAGACAATATATTTTACCTCGTAAGCATGGAGGACTGGGATAATTTCCCACCCTCTTCATCGCCGTAATAAATATAAAATGAGAAAAAAAAAACTATCATGGTTACGTATAATGTTCATATAACACCAGGAGATATTGCTTCCCCTGATATATAAATATTTAAATCCAATAAATAGGCAATACTCAACCACCTGGCCAATATTCTTGAAAACATGAATCGTTCTCGTTTTTAGTCGTGATAGCAATGGGTACTCACCACCAGCAGGCCTCGGTCTGCTATACTATAAAATAAAATAATTCGTTGGGCAAAACATGTTTGCTTCGATTTATGCCGCACCGTACCTACTTCTGAATCCAAAAATGGAGAGAGACTGTGAGAATGGGCTCTGCTATTGCAACGCAAGGCTCCTTACATGGGCAGGCTTGCAGGTACAGCAGAGTAACAGTGGGCTCGTTTACTATTCCTTTCCCGGACAAACTAGTCCAGGGTTCTCGAATTGCAGGCCTCATACAGCTGGGATTAAAACAGGCCTGCAAATGCAGAATGATTTTGCCAGCAATGGCCTTCTGGCCCATTGCCATTTTTTTTTCTATAAGAATAACCAAATTAAAATCATAATAAAAAAACCAAACCCAATTTAAACCGACCAGTTTTTTTTATATAATAAAACAAAAAAATCTACCTTTTTTTTTTAGTTTTCTTTAACTTTGATCAAGTTTTTTTTCTTTCTGTTTCACTAGATTGTAATCAGACCAACAAATTTAAATCGGACTAGTTCGGTTATGAATTATTAATTTTATAAAAGAGAGTTTTTTATGATATATTTTTTAATTTGAACTGACTGGACTCGATATTTGCTTATTTTAGCCTCAAGAAACCTAAACTGAAATGTATTGAAAAAAAGTTAAAATGTTCTAATCAATTTTATTAGTTTTTATAATGGTTCATTTTTTATTGATTAGCTTTATTTTATTTTCTTAGTTTAATTGATTTTTTAATTTTCTAACCCCCTCCTAGACGGGGTCTGATTTTACCTCTCTCCTGTTCTTCGATGGCATATATAGTCAATTCCAGGGTAAAATATAAAATTCAAGTCTACTGTCATATTGCTTGATAATATATCAGGGGAATATGTGGAGCATGGAGTATCCAATCAATCAAGACGACGACGTTAAAGAAAGGGAGAGGGAATTTTCTGAAAGAATTATTTTAAACAGACTTTTAGGCCACAGGTCATAATCAAGATTAGATTAAATAGCTCCACGAGGTACATGCCGGGAGCACCGACATTGTTCACTTGATCCAGATTCCTTTCCCAGCTCTATGTTGTCCTTAAAATTGGACATGCTCACAAAATAAATTAATAACAAAACTATATTAAAAGAAAACATAAACCACTATAAACTATCAATTATTCATTTTATATTTAAACATATCAAGTCATATTTAATCAAATTATTATATAGTCAATATTTTTTATGCTAAAAATATATTACCAACACCTCTGTTATTTTATCTAACAGAAAATTGATCAAACTCGCATTGCAGTGCTTGCAATAATTTAATACGAATATAAATGGTGCAGTGGCAGATTAAAAAAACAAGGAAAATAGAAACAGCCAGATCGGCCTGTTGAGATGCTGCGACATGTGACGTGAAACTGCTGTTTAAGACTTCGATCACACGAAACCTAACAGTTGGCGTTAGGCCATCTCTTTTTGAAGCAAAGCCTTCGATTCATTCTTGGTGCAGGAAAGTTGTTCACCTTCACATGGAGGTAGCGTGCTGGGACACAAAGTAGGTCATAAATGCCTTCGCTGTCCGGATTATCCTAAACTTAGCCTTGAAGCTGAAAAAAACTCGATTTGTTCGAAGTCAACTTCAAATTCCTAATCATTGCACATGCTGTGATTTTGTGAACTATTATCATGCAATATATTTTTTCTTCTGTAACAGTCATGGCATTTTCTGACCATTTTTGCATTTTTATGACTATTATGAGTATTATCCCTCCCCACAACGTTCTAAAATACATCATTGACTCCTGTTTCACCGAAGAAAATATTTCTTCGAAACCCATCATATTCTAGCCCGAGGAGATAACATGGGAACCAAACATGATATTCAGAGCTGAATCATTATGTTCTAGGGATTCTCAAGATCAGATTTAGCTGGAACCAATGGCTTTGCATTAGTCCTGAACTTTCGAAAGCGCATGCTGCAATGAAAAGGAGTAAATGACAGTTGCTTTTGTTGGAGCACATAATAAATTGACAAATTAATTAGTCATGCTCTAAAAGTAAATTAATTAAGATTGACTAGGCAATAAATTCCCGGTCATGCACGATACCTAAAAAAAAAAACATGTAGAAAACGAAAGCCAAGAAAATTCCATCGACAGAAAATACGGAACAGCCATCACAAGAAAGCAACAACAGACAACTAATTTTTCGGAGCTCTATGTTGTATCAAATTTGAAAGAAAAAATGTTCTACAGCAAATAAATCAAAGAATGTAAAGAAGAAAAAACAGTGTAGATTCTGCTAGAGCGGGTTTCTTATTCCATCAAATCATTTACAAATGCCATCCTCTCAGAGTTTGGGAAGGTGGCAACGAATCAACCCGAGTATGAAAAATACTACATAAATTTGAATACTTTGTACATCTCCTGTTTCCGGTCCGTGTCAGCATATTTCTTTCTCTGTACATCATATTGAGTGGTTATCTTCAACTCCATTTTTAACAGCATGAGCGACAGTGATCTTTAGTATAGCAGCCTGGTTCTTGCCATGTTGCTTAGCTTGATGTTGAGACCAGTAAGCATGAGCAGCCAAGACTCTGTCCAAGAGCTCCTGGGGAACAGGCTCGCCCCTTCTTTGCTGAGGGGCAATCTGAGCTGTGTGAACCAATGTCTTCCATTTATCCTACACAAATGAAGCGCTATAAGCTACAAACAAAACGCTGTGATACCACAAATTGCAAATCATTGTTGATGAAACAAAGCACACGAGTAACCTCAAAACCTCACCAGAGGCATCATTTTTAGTCCTTATGATTGATCAGGGTGGGTGTACTTCCTATAGGAACTAAGTGGGGGAGGGGCTGTACAGCCTGAAAGACCATCCTATAGTCCCACTGGAGCGGATTCTTGAAAGGGAGAACTAGCAGGGGCTGTACAGCTTGCCTCCAGAACAGATGATGATATCATTTATATGAAAATTAAATAAAATCCTCACCTTCAAATCCACATAAGTACGATGGTCTGCATCTTCAAAAGAACGCAATTTAACATCACGCCACCTGCAAATGAGAATGTTGTTAAACTTCAGAAACCTAACCAGAGTAAACCTTGGTCAGAGGTGCAGCAAACAGAATAGCACCATACCTTCCAGTTCCAATTTCCTCAACTGCGTGCACAAGTGCTTCTACTTCTGACACAGAGAATGGTCTCCTTGTTCGACGCTGTACAAGTTCAGATCGCTTAGATTTCTGGTTTAAAGGCACCATTGCAAGAGCCTCAGCATTCAATGGTAGAGCTGCAACGAGAGCTCTAGAATCTGACAGTGTATCATCATTTATCATGTCATAATGGGAGGAAACTGATTCATGATTACTTTCAGTGTTAGTGTCCAGGTTAGTAGATGGAGGAGGATCAGGTAAGGCATCAGAAATTCCTGAATCTATAATAGGAGCGGTTGGAGACCTGAAAATAAAGCAAAAAGAATAAAATACTTTAGTAGCGCAACAAACCTAAATAATGACCACTTAGTTCACTGCAATTGCCCATTCAACAAAATTCAATACAAAAAACAGATTTCAATTACCTTGATATAAGTTGAGATGTGTCACATGGTAATAGCGCAGGGTCTTCTGTGCACAAGGGTGGAGGAGCTTGCACGGGTGGAGGCTCCAATGAGAAACCCAGGGTATCAAGATTCTCTTTGGAAGTCATACCAGTCTGCAAAAGGGTTCTACTGTCATCCCTAACCTTCATTCCATGAAGAAGCACCCCGACTCGCAAACCACTTCCAAGTAAAGCACTCACAGCCTCCACCACAGTTCTCTATAAATAGTCAAATAGGAATAAAATTCAATATCAGGGACTGGTAAAAAAATAGGAGGACTTTTAGTCTATCAAACTTGTTTTAAAATTTTTAATGCTCAAAAAAACCTATATACAAAAGTTATACAGAAACGATTCTCATTCAGCTGTCATTGAAGGAAAGAATCGTAATGTATGGCAGGAGAAAATATAAACTAAAGCATGAAGAGAGCAGTGGTTCTGAAAACATTCTAGATGTACACACAACAGACACATATACAAGTAAACACTAGCAGAAATATAAAAAAAAAAACACATCTAAAGATTATCCTCGTTACGTTTAACATAACAGAAGGGAAGACCATGCAATGATTATACCTTCAGTGAACCAACAGTTGCAGTTTCTGGGACCTCAATGAAAAGCTCCGGAACTCTGAAGGACTTAATACTGAACTTCACTGCACAAAAGCATGAAACACATGTAAAAACCTCCAGGAGCCAGGAAAAAAGAACAATAATTCATAGTACATCAATCCCAAACCAGCTATAGTACCACGAGAATCCTTGGAGTGCAAGGGTGACTGATGACCTATAACCGAAGATGATATCCCATTTTCTGCATACAAGAACTGCAGCTATTTAGGAAAACCAACGCAGAAGAAAGCAGGAAACTCAAGACAATACATGGGCAAAATTATTAATAACATAGAAAAGGACCTCCATGAAGCATTACAGCTGCGCCATTCTTGTCTCCAGTCATGCTCTTTTTAGGTGAATTGCAAACACTTTCACTGCTGAACCCTCCATCAGTAGTCACGACTACACTACGGTCAGTACACTTCCTCTTATAAAAAGTGTCATGTTGATACCTTTCACGACTATAACATGATTTCCTCTTGCGATATTGAGGCTTCATTCCCCCTTCAAAAAATGCTGAATGAAAAGATCTGATATCAGAATACATTTATCTTCATACAGGCATACAAATAGATATAATCAAAGAAAATTACACGGCATGGTATAAATAAGCTACCAGAAGTGCTGCTTACCAGGTTTGGAAAGTTCACATTCCTGTAATTTTGGAGCTACTTTCCAGTATTTGGAAGTGATCAACTTCCTTATTCTGCGGTCTCCAATTCGATGCGGTAGCCTAAAAGCCTTTGGCTTAGTTAACAACTTTTTACACCTAGAAAACTTTACGTCATCATCTCTAACACCTAATTTAGTATCTTTCCTATGCCTTGGAATGGAAGCATTAGGAACAGGTTCCCTGCGTGTTGGCAATTCGACATCATTGTCTGGTTTGAGCAATGCGGGAAAATTCACACACATTTCCATCTGATCCTTCAAATTGCAAGTATTCTCAACAGCCAAACCTCCAGTATCTAGCACATCACCACCTTGTTGACTCCTAAATCCATTGTCTACATGACCATCAGAAGACACCCTCGAATCAAAAGAACCGTCAACTTTACCAGAGAAATTTTCAAACACAATCTTGCTTTTGCAGATCACAGTCTTCAAATCAGCACCAACTTTCTCTGGGGAATTAGAATTTGAGATCATTGAAGAGCGCTCCAAAATGGAATCGCTCTCAGCAAGTGAAAATTCATTTAGAAGGCACTTTTGATCACTGTTTGGCAAGGCAAACTCAGTGACAAAAGCACTCTCTCCACAACTTCCATGATCAAGGCATTCTGCTTTCAATGGCCTATCTTCAGCTTGCTCACATTTCACACCACCAACACCAATAATAGGTTGATCATTTGCTTCAGATGCATTGCTTGATGCAGAACTTTCACTCTCCTGCAATAGCTTGCCCGCTAAGGATGCGAGCAATTCAAACGCGCATAGTTGACTATCCTCAACTTTCTTCTTATTCAAATTCAAACCCCTCTGCTGGAACCAATAACCAGGAGACAAAGGGTTAAAATAGTGGTCAACAATCAACATGCATGGCAAAGGCTAGGCAAACCCTTAAATGCAATAGATACATACTCTAGCTGATCTTGGAGCCCTGGGAACTGGGGGCATATGGAAGCCATTAAAACCATAATATTGTCTCTTCTTCACCACCATATCTTAAGCATACAAGGCAATTATAATTCATCAACAAGGAGTATCATTGCTCAGATCCGCTTATCTGTCAAAAAATTCGTGGAAAAAAAGAATAAAAAAATTAACTAGATGATAAACGCCATTGTACAGATTCAAAGAACATGACCCAGTCACTATGCAGAATTTTGTAACTACAATACTCTGGCATCATAGTAAAATAAAATTGCAGTCCACATTATAGTTTTGTTTAATCACAGAAACACATAACACGCTCACAACCCATCAAAATGGTTACAGCAATACTTGTCATGGCTAAACCACCCCACCAGTGGCCACCTAAAGCAGAAAATAAACAAATATATCCAAGGAAATAAAAACTAAAAGAAATGCTCATAGGCAGGACATGTGTCTATGCTCTATCCCTGTTTCTGAATTGTTCTGAGTTTTTTCTTTCTTTCTTGCAGGAAATCAACAGTGATCTCAATAAAAAAAAAAGGAAAAAAAAACAAGAGATAAATTAGTATCAATCCAATTTTAGAAAAAAAAAACCCTTCTGCACTGGAATTATCATTTTAACTGCGAGATCCCAAAAACTCCAAGCAGCGATCAGTCATGAGGATATAAAATTAAAACAGAGACAGCAAACCACACACATGAAATTGGGTTTTAGGATACATAATCTGTGGTCCTAATTCTAGATCAAAACTGGATTTCAATTTCCATTGAACCCAAATCCTCCAAATATTTCCAAGTTCTTCAAACTTAAAACCCGTAAAAATCTAACAAAACCACAGTAGCTTTTATTTGAAAAAAAAAGAGGTTTATATCTAAATTCCTTCAACAACAAAACCCACCACCGTGATCATGAATTTTGCAAAATACCAATTCCCAGAAAAAACCAATTCCACCTTACCGAACCAAAACCAACTTCCACAACCAGGTCCCGATCTCCAAAAATCTCATTAAAACAAAAAAACATCTTGAATTTTTCACCGAATAATCAAATTCAACTGTCTCAAACACAATTCACGAGAAAACGAAGAGAATTCAAAGGAAAACAAATTCCAGGAGAATTGAATTCTTCACTCACCTTGACATATAAACAACGACTGATCTCTTGCGTTTAAAAACCTCTACAATAATGTACAGATTAAACAAAAAAGATTGAAAACACAAAACGAAAATTCACTGTAGAATTTCACAAATCCAGAGATCGGAGAATTCAAGGAAACCAAGAAATCAATGTCTCCCGAGAAGCCTAGGAATTGGATTCAAATCTCTCCCTCCCTCGAGATTCTTTCTCTATGTTTCTCTCTCTCTCGAAAATGGCAAGGCAAAAAACAAAAAAAAACCAGTGGCTTCAACCTCCCTTGTACCCATCATTTTGTAAGTTTTTGACCGCAAAACCGGATCAGCCAGTTAATGTACGGGTAATAGGAGGTCACCCACATAAACCCTCTTTCTCTCTCCATGAATTTTTCAAGCTAATAGGGGTTTTTGCCACGTGGCGATGTTCTAAATCATGCAAAGGTTTTCATTTTTCGGGATAAGGAAAATAAAAGGGCGTGAATATCCAAGGTACTTAAATTTGTGGTTGATATATTTACTGCAATTAAAAAAAATCACCTTTATTCCTCTTGATTTTTCTAATTATATGGATCGTTTTAGATGTTTAATAAATATAAAAAAATATTATATTTGATTATATTTGAGACCACAACTATATAAATAAATGATGAATGTCCGAGTCAATTTTATAAGTTTTAAAATTAATAATTATATAAAATATCAGTGATAATTACATTGATATTTATAAAATTTAAACTCAAAATTACAAGAAAAATAAATCTTTTAATTTTTAATTTTTATCATTACATCATGCATTAGATAGATCCCAGGGAGACATGCAAGAAGATCAACTGTGCAGGTGGTGTAGTTCTTGAACAGAAGACCCTTAGTTTTTACCAGCGAGAGTCTACGGGGGATTGAGCCAATCATTTAAGCTGGTCCCTGTAAATATTTCTTACGACGACCAAAAACTTTGCTAATTAAGCCAGTAAACATCCATGAAACCTAAGCCTTCTGACTAAGTACGTTGCACGCAAGTACGAGCAGATGCATTTAAGACATGCACGAGGTTTTCACGCGCACGCGCCTCGATATAACTAATTTGGAGGGCACACATCAACCGTACATACTGGATAATTTTATCATGGTGCTCAGCAGTTGACTATTTACCCGCCCAAGTTTTTATCTTGGGTTGTAAACATTTTTTTTTAAAAAAAAAAATTATTTTTATTAAGTTTGATTTAATGTTTGCTTTTTATATAAATCCATTTACAATTTTTTAAATGATATTTAGCTAGTATGTCAGATCACAGCTTCATTTAGTTTTTTATTACATGATACAGATACAGATATTAATTTATCATTAATTAAATATTAAATAATAAGAATTAATAAAAAAACATCACACTAAATTATGAGGCTAGAACCAAAAAAAATAGAAGATATAAAAAATTAAATATTATCCTGGTTTTTTATTAATATTTATTTAATATATCAAATCCAATATGAGCCTCAACTGATCAGTAATAAACACGGCCTAAAAAGTGGGGGCATGAAAGATGCTCGCGTGCCTGGCCAATCTTAATAAAACCACATAAGACGAGTCATCCTTGTTTATTTAAAATCGGACAGGACGCCTGACGCGGCTTGAAGAAGCTTCAAGCAACTGATTTTAGACACCACTTTGTTCTTAAATGCTTAGAATAACATTTATTTAACCTCGCATCTCTTCCACGCGTCAACCACTCAACATTAATTCGTTTCAAAACAATAATACAAGATATATATTAACCTGGTTTATTATTTTTAAAACAAATTATACGTAATCTCATTTTTTAGTTGCTAGTATAACTGTAAAAAATGTAATATAAAATGGTTTATGGTTCGTAAATTATTAATATTTGAAACTGAATCTCATAGGTTATGATATTAAAGAGGTGACAGAATCTATCTTAAGTGTTCAAGATAGATTAATTATTTGATTTAATATTAAGTTCTTGATAATCCAATGATTAAAAGCCTGCTCCACGAAATAGTGACGGTTAGTACAAATCTGAAATTTAAATGACTTTTATTCGAGAAAAAATATATAAAATTATATATTTAATCTCATGTGATAATTTAAGTCGAGTTCATTCAATGAAACGAAATTAGTATTCAGGGTTTGAATAATCTAGTCGTCGAACGCTAACACCTGCACGCCAAATACCTACCTCGTCGAAGAAAGAAAAAGAAAAGGAGGACGACGAACATGTGCAAGGGACAAGAAAAAATAGGTATTTCTAACCAATAATGTGAAATAATTTTAGGGCTGGAATAAAGAAGAAATATTGCAATGCCATCAGCTTGCACTGATTTAAATGTAACGATCCACCCAACTCCCTAGAAACTATGTCCAAATCAAGATCTGTCTACTATATTCCATGTAGTACGTAGTTTAATTTAATATGCAACAAGGACAAACTAGTTGATTGACATAAATTAATTAATTTTTTTCTCGGCAATGATATTAGTTTTTAATCAATGGCGATCTCTACCTGCTTTGTCCGGTGGTGATGCCATGGCAACGAACGGTCAGCCAACAAACGTTGACGGAGACGGCTAAGAGAAAAAGGGACTGTAGTCGTCTTTCATTTTCACTTCTTATCCACTCTTAAATGGTTTAATGATGGATATAACTGTGTTTTAAAAATATTATTTTATATTTTAAATAATTTTTTATATATTTTTAGATCATTTTAATATAATAATATCAAAAATATATTTTATAAAATAATAAAAATATAATTGTAAATCAGAAACACTTTGAAAATAATATTAAATACATCACCAACTAGACATTAGTTTGGCTGCCTTTTCCAGAATCGCATTCTAAAAGAGTTTATATATATATATATATATATATATATATATATATATATATATATATATATATAATGACTTGTATAATTCCCAATTTAAAAAATAAAATTAATTCAGAAAGGACATGCAAAAGGTGGGATTTGAATATCTTTACCATCGAGATAAATAAAAACACCTTTTCACGTATAAAATTCAAGGTAAAGCAGTGCTGTTGAATAAGAAAAACGAAAGCAATATGTTTTTCTTTTTAAAAGATAATTGCGTTTGCTGTGCTTTGCGCACTATGCAAATTAAAATTACAAATAATAATTAACAAGACTGTTGATTTTGTCGTAGCTGTTGGGTTCAAATTTATATATGCTCTAGATTCGCACGATATCTTTTAACTTGTTTTTTTCAATTTATTTTGAACCTGTTTAAAATCGTTTCTGTTTTTAAAATATATTTATCCTCAAAAACATCAAATTGAGATATTATATGTTTTTCAAAATAAAAAATAAATATTTTTAAAAAATATCATGCATTACAACCTAAGCTGCTGGTCGTTAGCAAGGATGTCCCTGTCGTCTGTGTTTGGACTGGAGGCTGTTGCGGTGGGCTTTGAGTTGCTCTGCAATCAGGAATGTTTAAGTTTGTGGTCTCCTCGTAAAAGATCTAGAAGATATCGAAGCGAATGGACAGAGGTAGTTTCACCGGTAGGCGTTATCAGTGGCCGACTCGGACAAGTTTAATACCTGCACGGGTTTTCTTACACCCGCAAGGTCAAAAAGGTAGTTCTCACACGTGTCAGGCATTTTACGGACCAAGGAAGAAAGATTGGGAGATGGGGTTATGGTTCGGTGTGGTTGAGATTTCTGGTAATTTGACTGGAGATGGTTTGTGTGGATATTTTTGTTTTGACCAGAGAGAGACTGGAGTTGGATAAATAGAAAGGATATTCTTTTTTAATCTTTAAATCCTTTTTTTTTTAAAAAAAATCCTAATATTGACAGCTGTTCGAAAATGTGTTTGAAATGATTTTTAAAAATGTTTTTTTATTTATAAATATATCAAAATAATATTATTTTATTTTTAAAAAATTATTTTTGACATCATAAAAATATTTAAAAACACTATTTTATTTTTATTTTTTTAAAAAAAATATTATTTTAATTTTAAATAAAAATAAAAATAAAAAATAATTTTTTTTAAATGAAGTGCTCAAGCACTCGCCTTTTAATTTTTTAATAGAGAAATACATTAAAATAATATTGTTTTATTTTTTAAAAATTATTTTAATATCAATAATAAAAATATTTAAAAACACTAAATTTTATTAATTTAAAATTATTTTTTTAAAATAATTTAAAAATGATCAAATGCCCATATGTTCTCAGTTTTAAATTACAGGAAACATAAAATAATATTATTGTGAAAAAAGGATTCGTTTCAATTGCGATGTCCAATTGACCTGCTAACATGTTAATTACACCACCACGGAAGAGAGCTAGCTTACAAATTCCGTAGTCACATTTTACGCACCAAATTAACCTATATCATGGCCGTGCCTTGTTCAGCTTCACTAACCTACCTAGATTTTGGTTTTCTGGTGGAATTGACATGGAAGATAAAAATAATCGATATGAGTTAGAGAGATATAAATTCGACATGAGTTAAATAATCCATGAAGGCATGAAAATCGAAGATGAAGATCATACGACTTGCTGAGTATTAAAATCGTTGGCAGATTGCATAAAGACCCGCAATGAACAAGTTTAATCATGGTTTTACTTATAAAACCTATCTAATCATTCAACTATCGCAGTAGACACGAGCCATTCATCGGGGGGGGGGGGGGGGGGATTCAAAGGGAAAAAAGAAGAAGCAATTGTTCAAGGTAATTTCTCGCCTTTTTTTTTCTTTAGAATGAAATTGATCTTGTTGACAATACACAAACACGCAACGGGTGTCATTTTTTTTAGCGACCCAGACCTCCATGTAAACTGCATGGATCCACCATGAAAAGACTGGTGTGACTGCACAGATTAATATGAAATAAATCGGTGTAACAGCAACAATTTTAAAGGCGATAACCGCTGTTTATTCTGAAAAGGCATATGGAATAAAGAGATGAATCTCCCAAAGATATCACTATCGATCAAAGAAAAGACATCCAGTGTGGCCAGGACCATCTCCCACAACCTTAGCTAGAGCCAGAACCACGGTTTAAAACAACAAGAAGAATTTTCTCGGTGTGGGGACTTTTAAGTGATGCAGCAATAATTAGACGCAGTGATGAGCTAATATAGTTTCGTGGTTACTATAGACATCCACGTGGTATATTCACAGACAAGGAGAATCCATGTGATTTCAAGAGGTTATAGCTGCATGTGATGCCTTGTGGACACAGCATGGCTATGCTAGGCCTAGCCAGTGGCCAGCTGCGCTGTCTAGCAAGATAGATTGGGAGGCTGTCAAATTCACCCAATTAGACACCGGACAAATTAACAGTTTATAAAATAACATATCTGCTCATCCAAAGCTTAGGGTCTGGGTTAATTAACAGAGATTATAACTGTCAATTCTGAGATAAAACTGTCTCAGAATACCTGTAACTTTCAAGTATTTTATTACTAAACAGCAGGCAAATACCCATCACCCATGCCGTTTCAAAATGATAGTGAAATCAGATCTGAGGTCGCCAGCTTGTCATAGAAAGCAATGCATTGTTTTTTCTTTCGGGACTTGTCGATTTCTTATCCTGAAATGTTTAGCACACAACGGGAGTAGGGATCCAATGAATTCACCTTCAGCATGGGTGATACTCAGAGTCAGGTTTTTGGGATTGTAATTTCTTGTCCCAGCAAAAGCTTTTGGTATCTTACTACATGCTCTTGACTTTGGAAATTTTGGTCGAGGATTCCACCGTAACCAGTATCAAAGGCATCAGTTTCAACAATATATATAACAAAAAAAAAACCCCTCTAGATCTTGAATTCGTAAACATGGAAGACTTATCTTAGACTTGACTTTTCAGAGTTTTGACAATTTCAATCATTTGATGATTCCAGGCAGGAGGGATTTTATCAAGCCTTTTATAGAAAGGTTGGCATATAGCAACAAGATATCGAAAAAAAACCTAAAATATAATCGAAGCATCCCATAAACCTTTAAAGTTGAGTTTTACCCGTATTTTTATTGGGGATTTATCTGCATTTTTTTTATTGATTCAGTGATTTAGACATAAATTCTGAGTATGGATTTAAGATATAATTCGTGATGGTCTAAAATTATCGAGTAAACCCTCTGAATGGCTATAGCAATCAAGCTAAAGTGACATCCAAGTCATGTAAAGGTTATTTGGTATTGAGATTGAAAAATATTTTTGAAGAAAATTGATTTTTTTATTTTAAATTAATTTTTTAATAGTATTTTGTAGATTTTTTTGATATGCTGATATTAACAATAATTTTAAAAAATAAAAAATATATATTTTAATATATTTTTGAACAAAAAATAATTAAAAAAAACAACCTTCTCAAAACAGTAACTAAATATCATTTCCCCCCTTTCAAATCATGGACATGTTTAACATCATTTCATGGAGCAAAAATATAAATTTTGCATGAGGACACAGTGAAGCTTTCTGTCGCCAGAAGGAAAGTAAATTGTGAGACGAAAAAACAAGCAAGAGAATAGCTTAGGGCTCCAGAAACGAATGGACTAGGCTGGCATTATGCGAGGCCCTTTTTTCCAGCGATTATACACTAGCCCATCATTGGCAGACACGTAGGTCATAGCACAAGTAAATGCTAAAAAAGCAGGATAGAAGCATGACTAGCACGGGCCTTGAAAAATTCTGCACTCTAAACCATGACTAGCAGGGCCCCTTGCACTTCCAGGCAAGTTTCTTGAACATGATTAGGTTGTTTTAAAATGGTTTTTTTTTAGAAAAATATTAAAATATTTTATTTTTAAAAAATTATTTTTGATATCAACATGTAAAAATATTTTAAAAAAAAAATTTGAAATTTTTTTTAAAGTACAATGACAAACCGTTACTTTCAGCATCTCATTTATCTTCCCGGGGCATGACATCCATGTATGGATTTGTGCTTTGTGGTTATTGAAGCTCGGTTTCTTCTTCTCCCCCCCTGATTGGGGCCAGCAAGTGCGGTTCTTGCGCATACACACATGGGCTTGGAGACACTCAACTTTGTAAGTTTCTTTAATGTTTTTAATAGCATTGGATATTTGATATGGTTTGGAATATTTTTTAGAAGTATTTTTAATTAAGAATATATTATAGTAATATTTTCATTACATTATTTATTTACTAGCATATTAAAAATACTTTCAGGGTAGAAAATATTTTTAGAAACAAGCTGTATCCACTTGGATGACAGGTAATTCTTAAAAAAAAGCGACTCTGTGAATTGGATAGTGCCAGAGAATGGCCAGCCAAGCCTCATTTTATTGCTTAAATTAATAGAAAATGAATGAAGCCCCAACTAACTAGCGAGTAAATAATAATAATAATAATAATAAACCCAACTAATTAGCTGGTTTGAATGTTTTTAGTTTTTAATTATTATTATTTTCAATTTTCTAATCTTTATCTGAAAGTATTTCGGAATAATAAAATGATGGTTAATTTGAACATATGGACCCATTTGTATCAGAGATAACTGAAACACCAAATGAGTTACAGTGAAATATATGAAAATCACTTAATTGATCCAAATTTACAAGTACAGGTATTATATAAATTAGTCCATCTAATGAAGATTTTACTGGTATGTTAACATTCTGACAGTAAAATTAACAAATTACCTGATTTATCAAACAAATACTCAAATATGAATATTTAAATAAAAACTATATAGCCATAATTATTTATATTAAATTTTTCTCATAGTAGTTGTTTTAATGAATGTGGCAATTAAAGACATAAAAAATTGTGTCAGGTGAGCAATTTTGACAGCAGATCATCGAACAACAATGACACGTGCTATATAATGAAAATATTGATTTGGACCCCAAATCCAACCATGTGCTTGAAATTTATTAAACCGGAATTCAAGGAGTAGGAGTAGAATTTCGGGATTTTTTTTTTTTTGTTATGATTTTAGGCTTTTACGTGGTTGCTGACATGAGAGTTAACATAAACTCTTATATAATTGTTAATTTTATTTTTTATGAAAATCAATTGAGACATGTGTAAGTAGAGACACGTGTAAATAGAGGCGAGCAAAAAAAACCATGCAAGTCATGAAAAATTAACCAAGAAAAATTGAATAAAAAAAAATTCAATGAGATTTTTTAAAACAAGTCTTGTTCAGTTCAGTTTTTGAAGTAAAATACTGGTAAATCAAAATCGAACCAAACCGGTTCAAATTAAATAACTATTTTTTTATTATTTTAGTCATGTTCAAATCTGTTGTTTTGCTTCCATTTTGATTAAATAAAAAAAGAAAAAAACATTGTTAAAGTTAAAAAAACATGCAAAACAAAACCAAAATTTTCCTAGTTTTTAATTAAAAAACTAAACCGAAACCGGTCAGTTTAAACAAAATCCGGTCCGGTTTTTTGTTTTGCTTTTTTTTATTTCCAGTTGAGTTCGGTTTTTAATGCTTACCTCTCCGTGCAAGTTATTAATAAAAAAATAAACAAGAATGGCCCATCAAACATTATTTGTTCGGATTTCCCTTCATTTAACACTGACACGGTTGGTTCTGCTTGTTCTTTATTATTATTATTATTATTTGTGAAGCTCCATTAAGGGTAGAATGACTCCCTTTTGGCGCGGCAACATCACGGTTATCAAATGATGGCCACTGAAAATTGGCAGAAATTTTATAAACTAGAATACGTTCAATGCCTCCTAGCTTTTAAGATTGACCTGTATGCTTGGAGAAGACATGTAGAGCTTCAGCTGTTCTGCATCAGGGAGATAAAAACATCCACTATCCCAGGAACACCAACGAATCTGTTCAAATTGGGTCGGGCTAATGTCTACCTAAAAGGGTGTACAATAAAATTGCGAGTAATATGTCACTGAGGCTGCGATTTGTCGCGTGATCATTGCAATAATTACTATCCAGAAAACACCAAATTCAAATCGTGCAGGAGGCAGATGGAGTTTTGTTTCCTGCATGCTAAGGAAAGTATATATATTTCGACCATACCAATTATGATAAAATGCATGGCCAAATCACGAAAGGCCATTCCTTTCATGTGCTGCTCATGGGAGAGATACGCTTGGACCCTATTGCCATCGCTAATGGTGGTTATGTTAGTTGGTTCGGTGGTTACTCTTCACTGAGTTTTAAAGTAGTTTAGTGACCATATAGTTGAGAATCAGATGCAAGGGTCTTGAGGACCCTCCTAGGAATCATGCAAAAATCAAAACATTAGATATATGGGCCATAGGAAGGAAAGGAAAAGATGGCAAGAGAATAAAAGTTGATCGATCTGTGGTGGTGCTCGGAAAAGAAACTCGAGATATGATTCTAAATTTGCTTGCTCGAGAAACCTGGAACATTTTTAGGGATTGCTTAAAGCAATAGAGGGCTGAATATAGGTACATGGGGTCTTCGTGACAGGGAGACATGATATGGTAAAAATGGTCCCGTGGTCCAACAAAGAACAGGCATGTTTTATAGAAGAAGCACGCATGAGTGATCAGTACAGTAGATTGTTCCCAATTATTAACTTGATTATAGTTGCACACCGATCATTAATTAATGCTTCTAGTGCTTTTGCACAGAAGGTATTGGTGACCGTTTGATCGGTTTGTAGTTTGCAGACTCCATTTTGAAGTGTTTGTAAATCATGGATGCTGTTAAAATACTGAAAAACACATGGAGTCATGTACTCGGGTTTAATCTATAAATTATATATCAAGTAGATTAATTTAAAACAGTAAGATTCTGGGAATTATTATAAAAAAATGATTTTCTCTAATTGCGTGGTCTAATTTATCTTCTGTGAGAAGAAGAGAGAGCATGACAGCATCGCCAGGTTAGCCAGAAAATTTCTCATTTCAATCTTCCATTATACTTGCTCTTTAATCCTCCATGCACGCAAAGATTTTGAGTACACTTCTCCGCTGTCTAATAATATGTTTGTATTTATTGAGTGTTAATCATATTCATTAAAAAAGGGTTTAATCATATCCACCAAACCTCAGATGAACGCATTGAATCGTCGAGTGGCTAGTGATATACGCCAAAAACTTGCTTAAGTTTCTTGCAAACTTATAATTGTCTCGTGCTTTTCTTCTCAGTCTGGCTAGTAACATACACCTGCCGTTTGTTGTACTAAAAAACGGTGCGTGTAATCTTTAGAGTGGACGTATGAAATGTTGGGATAATAAACCAAACATGTCCATAGCTCTTCAAAAAACCAGACTTGGCATGGATAGTGGACCGGTAACTTGAAACGTAGCCAATAAAATAGAAGAAATATTGTACTAAACTCGTGATTCATAACCACCTAATTGGGATGTAGTTTCAATAATAATAAAAAAAAGATCTGTATAACCTTATATAAAATCTAGGTTGACCAGTAACTTGGTAAGTTTTGACCTTGACAAAATTCATCATTTTTTAATAAATATCTTTTTTATTTTTTTATAAAATAAAAAACTGTATTATCACAAATCAATTCAAACTAACCACCTAACTTATAATTAAAGAATTTGGCGATTTGGTTCGAGTAATCAATCGACAGTGAAGTAAAACGGTGAGAGAAAATAAGCAAAGGCCACTTGCGAGAAATGATGAAGCTGAACATTTATTTATCCAGACAATTATTTGTCTGAGATTTTTTTTAAAAAACAGTTAATCGACTGTATCATGCCACCACCTGTAATGGGATCATTAATCATTCATTCAACAACAATTACAAGGACAGCCACGGTGACAATGTTTTTCGTAGCATAAATGAGAGTGGGCTCGGGAGATAAAATGAAGAAGTTGGGTGGAGAGGTGAAATACCGGTGTGCAATTTCACATGCATTGAGTTGGGGTTTCATGTCGCGAGCTAACAAATATTCAATCTTGCTAGGTGAGGGTGTTATGGGTGACAGGTTGGTGTATGTTGTTGAAAAACAGCTTAATTATTTCGATGACGTGGCGAATATCCCTGGATTTGGTTGATACATGAGATTAGATTGGACGTGGAGTTTGTATCTTCACCCTGCATCCTTAATGCCAGACCTGTAAAGCACACCGTCCTAACCGTTTTCAAGGTCCTGCTGGTTAGATTTAGCACCAGGTGTTAAATCTAATCTTCTCACAGGTTAGCTTCTTTTTGCGGGTGATGGGATTCTGGAGGAAGCCTCGGCTAATTAATGGAATAAAATCGACTCTTCCTGTCTAAAGACGCCTTATTAAATGGAATCAATCCATTTTCTTTAAGTATAAAGCTGATATTTTTCTCTAATTTTAAGGTTTAAGGTTCAAATTCTCACTGAGAGAAAGATATTCATTAATAAATCAATAATAACAATCATTTCAGAGATGCATGTTCCGTGACGTTGAAAAGTTGCAAGAAACCAGGTATCATTGTGGCATTTGTCTTTCTTTGTGTTTCACGAGTAAGAAGTTATGGATCACCGACTCCTGTAATAATACTATACGAGGATGATTTGTTTAAACTTAAAAAGACCAGGATTATCGAAAGGGATGAACAAATACATGGAGATGGTTTCCTATTGGTGGCAGCTTTGAAAAATAAGGTTGCTCTTTTGTAAACATCCAGGGAAAATGTACACGCCGTGACCATGAAGACCCGAGGGGGAACCCGCGGTAGATTGTACGGCGTGATACGTGGGCCGATAAATCCGGAAATACGGGTCCCGCCGCCTCCAGCTACGGCCATTAGAGATTAGCCTTTTCTGTGAAAATCTTCAATGAGGCGGGTAGATGCTTAGTTGGAAGCAGGCCTGGTTTCCACTTTAAGAAAGTTGGAAACAGAGAACAGCCCAGTCATGCTTTCATTTTCATCTTCCTAGTGGATAATAACTACTACGCTTTATCCATTAAAAACATAGCACTTCTACTAACCCTATGTTGACGATGACGTTTTCCACCTTCAAACGGCTATGTTCGCATGGAAATCTTTCATCGTTAGCTGAAGGGCATCGGTATAATACCTGTACAATGTAATGTCACAACTTTTCAACGTGGAACCAACGAATTACTTTGATTTTTGATACTTAAAGATTACTGGGGTGTAGTTTTCTTCAAGATTTCTATATTTTCCACAGTTATTAAACATTTAAAAGTAATGTCTGGAGACTTTCCACATTATAAACTCCATTTGTAGTCTAAAGCAGCAGCTGTTAGGTGGGTGCATGCACATGGTCTGAAGTCTGGAGCATCACGTTACATTCTATGGTCCGTACAAGCGAGCAGTCCCACCATTCCCTCCAAATTCAAGCCCACCACTTACGAAATTTCAATGGAGGGAAAAATAAAAAAAGTAAAAAAAAAGGAGAAAAAGAAAGAAATTGTGAGACAGAAACTGTAATCAATGGCACAACTTGGAAATGAAGCAAAGCGGTTTCATATCAGACTTCGATAGTTGCTGATCCTCCTGTGTTGGCGTCATCATTCCTTCAAATACCCTTACCCTTTGTAACCATAACCCTCACTTTAGAGCCCCATGTGATAAACCACAAGGGTGTTTCTGTCAATCAGGCGCAAAAGCTTCGAGCAGATCGAAAGGGTTACCTTCTAGGGAGGGAATAAAAGAAAGAATTGACTTGAATTAACTATTGTCCAATTTAAGCATTAATCAAGGGTGATTATATTATTTTTTTATTTTCTTTTGTCAACGTAATGCTTCCCCCCCTCCATAAATAGCAGTCCACACATTGCACTCTCCTCACACACCCCACTTTCCCAAATCCCCATCTCTAGCAACTCCTTCGTAGTCTAGCAGTGATCGGTGAAAGCAATGGCTGCCAGGGCTATCATTTCTACTATATCTTTGGTGCTACTTTCAAGTCTTGTTGAGGCAAGAATTCCCGGTGTTTACACTGGTGGAGCCTGGCAGAGCGCCCACGCTACTTTCTATGGTGGGAGTGATGCCTCGGGGACCATGGGTACTGTAATCTTGAAACTTCATGCTAAGTAGCTTCTTGATTTTTTGCCATATTCATGAATTGGTTCTGTATTTTGCATGACCCATGATTTCTTGTTGCATTTTCCATTACAGAACCAAAAATACAAGCCAAAAAAAAAAAAACCAATCCCTTACCTTGCACTGCCTTTTTACAACACCAAACTCTGTTTTAACCAAAATCAGATTTCAAAAGCACAATAAGCTTGCACCGATACCACGCATTGCCTATGAATAATGAATTGCCACTCGAGGAGTTCTGAAACCAAAAGCCAAAATCCCAAATAAGGAAATTGACTGGTCTTATTTCTTGTATTCAGGTGGTGCTTGCGGGTACGGTAACCTGTACAGCCAAGGGTATGGCGTGAATACTGCAGCACTAAGCACAGCCCTGTTCAACAATGGCCTTAGCTGCGGTGCTTGTTTTGAATTAAAGTGTGCTAACGAACCGCAATGGTGCCACTCTGGTAGCCCATCAATTTTTATCACGGCAACAAACTTTTGCCCTCCTAATTATGCTCAGCCTAGTGACAATGGTGGTTGGTGCAATCCTCCACGCCCTCACTTCGATCTTGCAATGCCCATGTTCCTCAAGATCGCCGAGTACCGTGCTGGCATTGTCCCTGTCTCTTACCGCCGGTAAACACACAATTCCGCCATACTTCCATCTTATTCTTTTAATTGTCAGTCATGGTATTACTTTTAATTAGAGTCTTGCTACCATTATGGCTATAATTTGAAAATAACTATTTCATGAACCAGATTAAATCAATTTGAACGATTGATGGATGGATCAAAGCTTATTGTCTTATAATATTACTACACTTGCTTTTATGCAGTAGGTCAACATAGGAATTGATGTGTTTCATACGAATCTGGACTTTGAAAATGAGATAGGTTGCTCTAAAATAGAAAAACATGATTAACTGCTCTAAGGTTTCGTATAATCTGATTGGTCTTTCAAGATTCCAAGTGTACAATTATCTGATCAAATGTATTCTGTGAAGAAATCAGAATCGTCTGTCTTCAATCAAGAAAATCTTCTCTAATTCGTCCCCACTTGCACGGGGAGGTCCACATCCCTTCCGAAAATTACTAAAATGCCATCTGTTTTTTTTTTACAGAGTGCCGTGTAGAAAGGCAGGAGGAATCAGGCTCACGATAAACGGACACCGTTACTTCAACTTGGTTCTGATCACCAACGTTGCAGGCGCAGGAGATATAGTGAAGGTGAGCGTGAAGGGATCCAGGACTGGGTGGATGACGATGAGCCGTAACTGGGGTCAAAACTGGCAGTCAAACTCAGTTTTGGTTGGTCAGTCATTATCTTTCAGGGTCACGGGCAGTGATAGACGCACTTCTACTTCATGGAATGTTGTTCCATCGAATTGGCAGTTCGGTCAAACTTTCACCGGAAAGAACTTTAGGGTTTAAAATTCCCGCTCGATATTTTGTAATAATTTTTTATTTTATTTTATTTCCAGTGCCTTTTCTTTTCTAAGTGAAAGTGAAAGTGGAAACGAGGAAAGAGTGTCGGTGTAAGTGAGATGTTTTTACTTTATTTAAAGTGTTTTTCGGTGGGTGAAAAGGTAAATGGAAGGTCGGAAGCCGAGGAGGCTGCAAAGTTAAATGTAGCCCGCTGCTTTTGTTTACCATATGAATGATGAATTAATATGTACACTTCATTAAGAATCTTGTTTGCTTCTTCTTCCTTCTCCTTCTCTTTTCCCCTTGATTTTGGCACGTCATCTTTGATATGTACGCTTCAGGTTTTAATATTTTTTTAAAAATATTTGCTAATATTAAACAGTCAGAATCCGGTGGCAATCAGTTGAAGCTCGACGGAGAAAGTAATTTGACGTTTTAAAAACATCAAACATCAAGTCTGTTTTTTGTATATTTTTGGAGGAGAGATTTTTCGTCGTCGAAGAAACCACAAAAAGGAAAGAACAGAAGGACTGAGCTTGGAGAAAGAAGCAAGCCTCTGTAGGGGCGGTGATAGCTGCCTCTAGACTCTAAGAATCTGTCAGAATGGTAAACATTGATATGATTTCTTTCCTTCGGCGGTGATGGGTGACAATCAAGTCAAAGATTCTGGACAATATCCTTACTGGATTCACAATCGTTGTCTGTGTTCACATCAAAACTAGAAAGTAAAACACAAACCATTTAAAAATAGGGCACAAAGTGAAGACAAGACATTGGACGTGTTGTAAACTGGATCAAGATTTACCCGAACCATTCTCCAATCTTCTTGTTCTTCTTAGCACCCAAACCTTAACCACCGCCCTTCATCATCAGATAAGCCGGCCCGGGAAACTTGGCCCACAGCAATTTATTTGACTTAAATGATGTTTTAGCCGAAAGTTTTTTCTCTCTCCAGGTTTTAGAGTTTTGCGTAGCTTCTTTATTGGATCGTTAAATTAGCTAAGATACAATTGCAAAATAATCGAAGGACAACAGCAAACTCGTTATTTACACCGGGCAACGGAGATGACAGATTTACTCCCTCCTTGTTGAGTACGAATCAACTCGATAAAACGCGGATGGAGGGTTATCAAGTGCATCCATAAACTAACGCGTCAGCCTATCCTTTGTTTTAAAAATATTTTTTATTTTTTTCCGCTTCTAATTTATTTATTTTTGAGTGTTTTTAATTCGTTTTCATAAACGGGTATAAACAAGAATGATTTTCTGAAAGTTAAAAATATATTATTTTATAATATTTTTAAACATGATTCTCACAGAAGAAATAAAACTCGCAGAAATGATAGGCTATTCCCCAGGATTACCAAGACTTCCAGGCTCAACAATGACGAAAGGTGGTAGCTTTGCAGACGCAGTTTAGACAAGGATGTTTCAATAGCTTGCTGAAACTTCCAAGTGAAGATTCCTCATATACGGAAAAGTCATACACGTGCGGGCATGGGCAATCATTCAAGTTCTGAAGCAATATGTCCATGAATTTCCAGTTAGCAGCAACTTCCCTTCGATCACAAATAAAACATCAAGTCTGGCAAGCAACGCCCTTCACAACATTTACACTCTTTATAAAAGTTTCTTCTGGTGTCGAATCACTGTCTCAAGGCCCACTGTTCAGCCTCAACATATTAATCTTCCAGGATACACCAGGGGGGAAACTATCTCAAGTTTGCAGTGGTGTAACTTTAGTTTTCACTGATTATAGAGAATTTAAGAGCCAAATTGTGCACGGAAAAGGATCTTTCTGACAACATAACTTCAAGCCCAGATTGTAATCAAGTAACCTGGAGATTGGACGAGGCACGTGTGGGCACCCATTAATTCGATTCCATGGCAGAAGGGGTACAATTGCATGCCAGAAATTGCACAAAGCATCGGCAAACAACAACATGATTTCTATGAGGTGATTCCATTTTATTGTGGCCACCAAACCAAGTATTTAAGAAATATGAGACATTTCGAATTAGAAGTACTCATCCAATCAATGCAGTGAACTCCAATTCTTACTGTTTAGGCAATCCAGTGGATTAACCGGTGAACTTGGACAAATGGAACTAAGAAAACACCAAATGCACCAAATTGATTACTTGCTTGCACAGATGGCTTCTCTTTAGCATTCTCACAAAATTCTCTCAATGCACCGAGGGAAATTATCTAGAGAGACTTCGAGAAATGGTAATGACTTGATCATTTACTTATTATGCGAATAATGCTATATGCATGAAATCCAGCGCACTAAATGACTTGCCAGAATCAAGATTTGTCGGTCATCCTGTTTCCATAGAAGCCAGCGCACCAATCTACGCAATTAATTCAGTGCACATGGTATACCTTCAAGATTCAAATGGTCAAATAGTTGAAAAAAATAGCTTTAGAGTGTAGAATTTGACTTTCGTTTAATCATAGATCCTAATACGTGTGATGCAAAACACTATTACACCCCAAAAAACCGACAAACCCGATACTCAAAACTGCTATTCCATCCACTTATTCATGATTTTAATTAACATCTGAGCTCCGACTGATTCATGGGCTCCCAACAAATAATAATAATAAAAAAAAAGGCATTAAAACAATCCAAAGTAAGAAATGTGAGATGGAATCAGTAGACAAAGCGGGATAAAATACCCGTCATCTGTGGATACCATCCCTACGGTTGTCTGGCCGCTGCCTAATTACCTCACCATTTTCCAAGCACAAAAAGCTTCTGCTCTTGAAATCCAAGCAAAGTAACTAGTCTTTCTATATCGCACAGTTGTTAAATGAGAAAACTACACCAAAATATTGTTTTCCCATAACAAAAACAACAGTGCAAATCAAAATATTCACAAACAAACAAAATCAACGAAAAAGCTCAAATAATTCATGAATTTGACATATGGGCTCATATCAAGTGTAAAATTTTAAAGGCTTGTCATTGTGGAAAAACCCAAAAAGAGTGAATGGTTGAAAAAAGAGAAAAAAATAGACAAACTGGAGAGAAACCAAAGCCTTACTCTCTGAGTGGCGGCTTCATCATCTTTTGTGTCTGTCTTTCTTTCAATCTTTTTTAACCTCCAAATCCTAATGGGTTTTGTTGAAGATCCCACTTACGCCCTCTCTCTTTATAATCATCACCCATATAAGCTTACACATGATTAATATAACAGAAACGACATGGAATCAAAAACATATCTAAACCCTAGGGTTTTGTGGTGTCGGCTGGAAACAGAAGACGGAAGAGGTAAATGATGATTCTGTTCTTATAGCTGCAAGAAGTCCGGTCCCTAGGGCTTCACAGAATCACAAAGCTTCAAGCCCACTGTATAAATTTATATCTGAGTTATCTGGGCTTAAGGCAAGATTACGGGCTCTAGGAGGAGGAGCCCGAAGATATAGGACATCCCTGATATTTGTGGCCTCATGGCTCGAGAAGGTGGCAAATCCCCGAAGAGATTATAGAGTGGTCCCCATCTACTACTGTTCTCCACAGTCCACCCGTACCATATCATAAACTATTTTTAGCGTGGTTGTATTGTTTCTTTAAGGTATTTTTTAAAAAAATTAATTTTAATTTTAATTTTAAATTAAAAATTTTGATTTTTTAGATTATTTTTATATGTTAATTAATATATTTTTAAATGAAAATCATTTAAAAAAATAATTTTAAGCATATTTGATATCATGGATCCCATTTTTGAAGATAGTGAGGAATTAATGTAGCTAATAATTTTTCGAACCCAGTGCACCTTGTAAGAGTTTCACATCAACTTCTACTAAAACCATCATCATGTTGACTGCACAAGGCCTCCACTTAAAGTAGCGACTTGTGATAATAGAGCTGGGTTTAAAATCTCTACCTTTCAATGACGAGCAAGGTTCCAATTAAAGAGCCTCAGTTCATTTCGATTTGTGAATTGTAAAGGGCTTAATGAGTTAATTTATGAAATTAAAGGTAAAGTTACTAGCAAGTTCTTAACTGAAGTGAAAGTACTTGATGGATTCTACTTCGTCAATCGTAGTTAATCCATAATAAGAATGTGAGAAATGAAAATGGGAAGATCATAACCGAGACAGATAATCAATCTCTTACTCAGACTTCTATGTGGATCTCGTCATGTGATATTAAAAGAAATATTCGTGTTGATTGGCAATGCAATGAACTAGAAAATCGGTATGCTTACCGTCCGCCCTAAGCTCAACTGTCTAGAAGCCTGCCCACCCTATTTTACAGCACCAGCCATACTGGAACTTCATGCAAACTCTGACGATGATTTTTTTTTTTTATAGGAACTGATGCAGAGTTCTTTTATATACAATATAATATCCTACAAGATTAGGGCATAATTCATTTCTGTTCGCATTAATGTAAACGTGTGTTAATGCGTCTTCAGCAAAACCACTTTTTGCCCCACTCCTGATTAAAAATAAAAAGCTGTCCAAATAAATCCACTGAGTGTTTTATTTCATGATGATGTTTTGAATTCGCCAGAGCAAAGGAGCATCCGAGCTGAAGGTGAGAGGCGGTTGATAGTTCTGTACAGGAGAATATCAGAGAAGCCTTTGATCCTGCAAAACAATTTCGCTTGGTGAGTGGCGGGGATTTTATAATGATTAAGATAGATAGTGAAGATTATGAGCCAAGATAGGCTTTTTGTGAGTTTCGGATGGGGTGACAGAGGTTGAAAAAGAAGTGTTCAGAAAAAAAATAAAAAATAATATATATATATATATATAGGGAACCTTTTACCTAGAAGCTCATATAAAAATAAAAATAAAAATAAATTCCAGCCTTAGATTTTGTGCTGCTCTTCAGTTTCTGCCTTGTCGGCAATAACAGATAAGAACGTGTTCATATTTTACTGCTCTTAATCAAGACTTGCCTTTATCGAGTTTCCTGGGCTCATACATTTTTTAATCCTTCTATATATGTTCTTATCTCGAGACCAGTTGTGATCTCGTGACTAACCCAGCTTTAATAATCTCAGCTAAATCAAGATTCAAAACTTTCTACATTGGCTATAATGATGAAAACACAATTTTCAATGACGACTGCTCGTCACCGTCGTTCTTGAGAAGTTATTGCTCAGCAAACTGTTCACAAACTACAATTTCAGCAATCAATGGATGACTGCTGTTTACTGCATAATCTAACATACCAGCACATGCAAGGGAAGCGGAATGTGACCACCACGATCCTTTCCTCAGAAAACAGTAAGGTGCGTGCCTTATGACAGAGGAAATATATAATGTAGATGCACATTCTACATTTTGAATTCCACATGTCAGCACATGTCAGTTTATTCTGAGTAGGCTGTCCGATGAGAGCAGATCGACTCGATAACACGAAATCCAACACGTGACACAGAATAGGCGGCACTTGGAACTTCGGGCCTGTATTGTTTTTGCTTTTACAGTTGAGGTTGAAAAAAAAAATATTTTTACTGCATTTCAAAATAAACAGTGAATTATTTGGTTAAAACTGTGGTTGAGTTTGGGGTTAAAAAAAACAGTTTTGTATGTTTGGTTACCAAACTTTTCATTTTGCTTTCAACTTGTGAAATTTCAGTAAAGAACACACACACATATATAAATTATTTTTAAAATTTTGTTGATTAATAATCATAAAAATAAAATATAATTAATAATTCATGAAAAAAATAAATATTTATTTTTATTTTCTCATCAAACTACTTGTTATTTTATTACGAACTAAATTGATATGTGAATGTCTTTGCGATCTTTTGCTATTTGATCGAGGAAAAACATATGGTAACAATATCATTAGTAACAACATCTTCAATCTAGTTGTAGGGATATAATTCCAATGCCCGAACCAGTTGCAAGTTTATAATTCTTGATCAATCGAAAAACAACAGGGTTGTGAGGTGCGACAAAGTTACGCATCTTTCCCTTTCATCGGGACTGATCTTTATTAACATATATTTTTTTATTTTTAAATTTTATTTAAAAAAAATTCAAACTGGACCTCACCCAACAAAAAGGGTCGCCCCAGCCAAATTGGGTCAAGAGGCCCAACTCAGGTGGACTTGGGCTGGGCCGAGAGCAGGCCCAGCCCAAAGTCCAAACTCTAATGAAACGCAGAAGCGTGAAACGGTGCACTGCACTGTTCACGTCTTCTTCACGTGAACAGTGCAGCGCTACTATTCACGTAAACGACCGCCCACGACGAGAGCTTCCATAGTTGATGTTGATGGATAGAGGAGACCGAGATGGTTCTTCCTGTGACGGTGATATTGAAAAAAATGACCTGTGGTGGCCGATAGAAATGTCGAAAGTTGTCGCTGTGAAGAGAGAGAGAACTGTGGGGAGAGGGGAGAGCAGCTGTTGTGGATAGAGAGAGTTACCTCTGTGGAGAGAAAGAGGCCATTGGTGGTGTTCTTACGATTAGTTCTGTAGAGAGAGAAACGTCGTTGTCGGGTTGTTTTTCTTTTGTTCCGAGAGAGAGAGAGTGCAGCACATTTCATTTGGTTCGATGTTAATGATACAAGTATTAAAGCTAGTTTTTCATTTGATTTGACGTTAATAATTCCGGTATTAAACGCCCAGTTTTTCATTTACGTTTCACGCTTGTTTTTCATTTATGTTTGGAAAGAGCAGAGGATGAGAACCGAGGACCATGAAAAGCAGCTCAGAGCTGCTTTTCATGAAACGCAGGTTTGCAAATTTTTATAAGCGGGGTCCACTGAAATTTTTCTGTTTTTATAACTTTACCAAACACTAAAATACTAACTTAACCACCGTCCATGCCACGTTACCAAACAGGCGCTTCAACCAACCAGTAACTTGGCAAATTGCTTTATTCCCTGGTCGCCTGGTAACAGGTCTTCATTTTATGGGCTCGTCGCTCCATCTCAGTATTTTTTTTTTTTTTGATAATAAAAGGGATGTATTCGCCTATTTAATTAAACTTGATATAATCCTTAAATGACTCAGTTAGAACATCAAACTCTCTAACTAATAAATCTCTAGTTAACTTTAATTAGCCAACCAATCAGCTACAACATATAATATTTTAACCTTCCAATCATACCCAACATTTCTTTAATTTGCATAATAAAATTATAATTTCTGTCCATACTTATTCTATCCTCATTGATAAACCCAAATATAATACTGAATCTGATTCCGAAATCATCTTTTTAAACCTTTTAATCCATGCAAGTTATAACATAACATGAACAGTCCATAACTCAACAATAACTGGCAAACAAAAACCAATATTCCTCGCTAATCCCACTATCCATCTCAGTAGTTGATAAGTTGTTTCCTGTAAGTACCAATAACGTTGCTGAAGTAAAAGTAACGCTGAAATTCAGAATACATGTAAAAAGTATAGAGATCATAGAGTTTGAACCCTATCAATCTTTAGGGGTGCCTGATCATGAAAGCTAGATGACTGACAAATGCAGTATGCACAACCAGAATAAATTCCTATGAAATGGTTCTCAGCATCTTTGCTTTTAGTTTATTTTTAAGAAAAAGAGGGACGATTTCAATAGTGAGCATTCCTTCCTGCAGGATGATGTCTGAAAACCAAATTCCATTCGGTAAATGCCAAATTCCAAAATGTCTAAATACAACGGGGCAAAGTAAAGACAGTATGCTTCCTCCAGAAGTGAAGCATAAAACACAATGCACTAACCTTCAATCTTCCCTCTTGCGCACCAGTACTTTCCATTTCTTCAATAAAAATGACACTCCGTCTCCCAGGGTTGCCTTTCTCCCTTCTTTGTAGTTCCACAACTCTGAGACTATGTATCTGCCACTGGGGTTGTATTCATTTACCTGGATTAAGGATGCTGTCACAGACATGTAAGCTTCATCACCCATATCATCCCTCAGACGGCTTAATTTTTCATCTTCTTCATCAATTATCTCCTGAGCCAACAAATTAAAATTTAGCCATTCATTGTGGAAGGCAGCGAATATCAAGGCGCAACATATTTTGCAGAGAGATAGGACAGCGAGAAAGAAAAGGGAAGCGAGAATATCAGAATAAAATTATTAGTATACAACTTCAATCTTAAAGTTTAAATACCACAAGGAAACCTTCCTACAATTGGATTTCTTCATTTTTAAAGAAATTAACAAATCAAATCATACTGACAGGGCTGGCAGTATTTAGATAGAAAGCAGAGATCATATTACCAAAAGAACATGGCAGGCTTTAATACATAGTCCTTAAAAGTGAAACGTCATAGATGGGGAAGGAAAATTCATAGGAAAATTCTAAAACAAAACAAAACCACAATGGAAGAAGATCTATTCAAAGAAGAGTTAACTCAATTGCTGAAATTATATTAATCATAGCTCACTTCATAGAAGTATACAGAAGGGAAATGGTGACAAGTTGTCGAGAATATAAACTGCAGGCCCATGACAAAAATTATCCTATCCTATCATGAACGCCAAGCTTTTTTCTTGCATTGAAAGCAGAAAAGGCATCTAACTATGAGCCATTGCAGAAAATTGAGTTCAACGCCAGTTAGGATGACACACCTGATGTTTCCCATCAACCATAATAACTTTGAAAGGATGCCAATCTGGATCTTTAAGATATTCCTCCCACAATGAGCAAATTACTGAAGCTCTTTCCTCTGCTTCTTCATTGGTATATTTTCTCTTCATTGCTTTAAGGAAGGGTTTACTATCAAGTTCTCCCATTCTCTTTACACCAATATGAGAGCGATTTGATATTTCTTTCAAGCCCTGCCAAAAGGCGATAACATGAACACTAAATGAGGTAGCTTGAAAGATTTTTATGCTGACCATTTAAAAGATGAGTAAAATTGGATATTAAACATGCTGGAAAATAGACAACTGCTGATAATGAGTAACATTGTGCACTGTAGGATGAAGAAGTTCGATATTAACTGTATGGTTTGAGTAGCATCGTCATAATAAAATGGAATATGGGAGACACGGGATTATGTTGTCACAACTGAGAATATAATATCCCTAAATGTAATTGTGAAAAATAGCCTATGTCTTCTCAATTATGATTGAAAAGTTATATAGTGGGATTGAGTAAACTTGGGAAAGTAGAAACTACTGACATTAATTAGTTCTTTGCGGGCTTCCTGGAGCTCATCGTTGCTCTTACGTTCCCTTACAATAAGAGTTTGGTTCAGAGCATCTAAATCATTGAGTTCTCCTTCCTTTTCTCTCAATTTTTTAATTATTGCATCCATCTTTCTCAAAACTTCTACATCACCATCATCGTCCATGTGCTTCATTACATTCAATGCACCTCTGAGTCGCTCTATTTCCAGCTCCAGTGCTTGCTTCGCATCCAGCTGCTTTTCTAATTTAATGATTCTATTGTGAAGCTCCTCTTTTTGTCTCTAAGTGGCATTGAAAGTCAGAGGTATAACTTCAATATGTTGTGTTATCAACATTGATAAAGAAGTGGTGTGCTATTTATTCAAGCATGCAAGAGAACCTTTTGATCTTCGGCCAGTTTTAGGACATCTGCATCAGCCTTTTGTTGCTCCAAAGCAGCCAACTCAAGGGAGCTGTTTCTAATTGCATTCTAAAGGGTGAAAACAAAGCAGGAATGTCAAACTTGTCAAAGACTCGAGCATATAATATCATGAGAATGGATTCCGTCACCGGATGGTAAAATAACAAATATAGCCACAGATTTTTGTATCAACTTTTATATATTCTTCCATTTCGTGTCTTGAAAACAAGAAAGCAGTAGCCAATTGTAGCAAATGACACCAGGTTATACGCATAAAATGCAGACTTAAAAGCTAGGGATACAACCACATTGACAAAATCAGGAGCCCGAGCCCCTCAAATAAACAAGAGATTGGAAAACACCATGCCAATGTCCAACTATAATAGTCACATAAAACTCTCTTTTGAAAATCACACCTTGTGTGTGGAAAGGAAAGGATTTATTTTTCCCTACATCATTGATTAAACACAAACAATGGATAGAACCATGGAATCACAAACATATGGCTCCTCGAGAGAAAACGTCATCACCTTTCATGACTCCAATATGCAGGAAATCATTTAGAAAACAGCTCGGATACTTCAGATAATTACTGCAAGTAAAGTGATAAGTACATGTGAATGCTAGGATAGAAGGAGATTACTTTTCAAATTCATTGGTAGGGTCAGGACTTTAGTTAACAGTAACATAAATTTTCTCTCCATTCAAGCTCTGATAATATCATTATGGAAATGCAATGCAAGTAAGACCTATCATTTTATATGCTCTTCCCCTTCAATCAAACGCTGGGATCAGGTCCATAAAAATAAATAGTCGGTGCTGTTTACCTTCTATTAATGGTTTAAGTTATTGGTTTCACCTCTTTAATGTTCATGCCAAGACATTAGAATATGCACAGTATGTTTAGGACAGAGCCATTCCATTCAAGCACTACATAGCACACCTTTCCAATCTCCTCGGAAAGAATTCGTCTATCACATTCATTTTTGGCCTCACGCTTCTCCAATTCTGATCCGCGCATCTCAAGCTCTTTTTTATGAGATTCTAGCTGCGATTTAATCTTTTCATGGTCAGTCAATATCTTCTGAAAGTGATCCCTTGCACTCGTTTGCATCTTTCTTATCTCTGCAAATGAGTTTATGCAAGGCATGAACCATTTTCTATACAGCAGCATGCTTCCAGAAAAACAAAAAACAAAAAAAAGTTGAAAACCTAATTACTACTCGAAAAAGTTGCATTTTTTTTCGCAAAGTAAGGGAAACAATGCCTTGGTGCTCAGAGTGCTATAAAGAACACACCTTCATTGTAAGCTTGGAGAAGCTTCTCTTTTTCTTGAACCAACTTGTTGAGGGAGGCTGAAGTCTCTGAACATCTTAATTCCATCTCTTTCAAGTGCCTGTTCTTTGTCTCAATAACATTTGTGAGATTGGATACAAGTTTGTCCTGCTTTCGGGCCTCTTCCTCTATGAGATCAGAAATTGTTCGGAGGTCACCAGTTTTTCTTAGGTGTTCTCCAATAATGTTGTTTGAATTGTAGTCGTCAGCACGTGCAACCCAACAATATATACCCGATTTCTCCCCACTAGCAAACCATTCCTGTTTCCCATGGTGATCTGCCTCGTAAGCCTTTTCAAATGAAATGGCATTGTGTAAACCAGGCCAGGCTTTGTTGAATTCCACAACAGCAGTTCCTGAATGGCCTCGATAATTCCACAGCGGTTGGACTCTTGTCGGGTTAAACCCTCTGCTAATCAACTCATCCCTGAACTTGGATCCGCTTCCCCCTACAAACCGCCCATCCTCGGCCTTCCTGATAGGAAGGTTAACAGCAATACCTGTCCATGGCCACACAAACTGGTCGTTTTGACTGCAACCACCAGGACAGTCTGTCTCGCCCACTGGTTTTGATGAACAGCCTGCAGCCGCTAGATCCTTTTCCAAGTACTTAACTAATGCGAGGTGATCTGCCTTCTCCTTAGCTGTCATTTCCTCTGAACAACTCTTGCCCACACCAGTAGCGTGCTGGAGGAGGTCCTGGTACAGGTAATCGCGCTTTCTCTTCTTCTCAGGGCTGTACGGATAAGTAAAGGTCTCGTCTGAATTTTTCACTTGATGATTTCCATTCTTCGGTTCTTCGTAAGATTTATCTTCACACTCATCCATTTCAATTAAGCTCACATCCATTGCCTCCGCATGGCTACTACTACTAAAAGGGTCGGCCTCACCAGCAGGTTCCGATGTGCTGCCTGGGGCTGTTATATCCTTTTCTAAATACTTAACCAATGCAAGATGAGCAGCCTTCTCCTTGACACTTCTTTTCTCAGACCTGCTCTTGCCCACCCCCGAAGCATGTTTAAGGAGGTCTTCGTAAAGGTAATCTCGTTTTTTCTTCTGAGGGCAGAAGGGGCAAGTAAAAGTCTCATCAGAAAGTTTCACTCGGAGGGTCCCGTTCTCAAGGTCTTCAAACGCTTCGTTTTCATACTCGTCCATTTCAGAATCGGACCCGCATGCATGAATCTCCTCACCAGAACCGTGATCCATTGAACTTCACACTTATTATATATCAGAGGAGTGTCTTGGGTTGAAAGAAATGTTCGGGAAGACCACTAATGCAACTAACATTTTTCTCTTTCTCAGCAACAGAAATCTGGACACCTACAACAATCAGCAATTCCTAACTAAATCATACAAATCATCACCATATACACGAGCACAGATTCAAAAGCCCACATGGAAAACATGAGAAAATTTTATGCATGCAAGACATTGTATAGTGTCGTCAAATTATTCTTGACCATGAAGAAAGCAAACCATCATCCACTAAACCCCTTATACTAACTTTTAAAAAAATTGTTATAATCAATCATAGAAATGAGTAGGAATTAAACTCCATTTGTTTGACAGGGAAAAAAGGGATAAGGAGAACAAAAATAGAAGCACAACTAGTAAAAACTAAAAACTAAAACCGAATCAGACATGTTACATTTATCGTGCATGTCAAAAATTTAGACAGAATTAAGTCAAAGTGAACACTAGTTTAGTGACGACAAATGAAAGCATAGGAGCCCATTACCAGAGCAGAATAAGAACTCAAAATAGTGAGATTTTGTGAAATTTAATGTCAAATTCCATGAAGAGCGAGGGTGCAAGTGGAGAGAAAATTGGGTTTTTGAGTGGGGCTTCTCGGGAAGAAGAAAAGTGTGTGTTTTGGTTAATCATCTTCAATGTGAAAGGACTTTTGCCTGTAAACCGCATGCTGAAGGCAAGTAATGGTTCATTTAATGGAAAATCCCATTTTAGAATTGCAAGAATCTTGTTGAATCAATGTCTGTTTTGAGTCTGTGTGGTGAAGAAAAATGGGAAGTATTAGTTCAAATTGTTGCTGTCCTGCTTCAATATTATTTATGTATATGTACTTTATTTAGCAATATGTTATATTTTTTTAAAATTAAATTTTTTTTATGTTTTTAAATTATTTCATGATATTAAATATAAAATTATTATTTTAATATTTTACTAAATAAAAAATACTTTCAAAATTAATATCTACCTCATTTTTTAAACAATAAGACTATGCTTGAACATTATGAATTTAAGTGTTATTTTAACAAATCAGAAAAACTTAAATTAAATAATTTTAACTACGTTACCTTCACTACAGACATGTTGAAGGTAATTTTACGTGTTTTTCATCATCGAAAGCTTTGTTTTTTTTTTCAATTCTAAAATTAATTTACTTGTTTCTTAATTCCTTTCTGTAAAATTTATCATAATAGTTTGTGTTTTTATTAATCTTTTAATATATTAACCTTTTAAATTATTTTAGCGAGCTTGTTGATATTTAAAAAATATTTTTCGATGCATTTAAATTTTAGTTGTGGTTAATGTATTTTTATCATAATATTCTGAAAATAAAATATGATGGGATTTTATGCATTTACATGCAAATAGCCGCGAGGAATTTAAAATTTTTTTCGTATGTAAAATTAGGAGGCAATGATTACTTCTTCGTTCTATGCTACTTTTTCTTTATTATTAAATAGAAAATGATTTTTTCCCCTCAAGTTGGTGGCGTGGATTAAAACTCCTTAAACAAAAAATATTTTAAAAAACAATCACATTCCCAAATAGCCTCTTCTTCGTTCCATGCTATTTTTTTATTATTAAATAGAAAATAACTTTTTTTTCTCAAGTTGGTGGCGTGGATTAAAACTTCAAGAGTCATTAATTACTCTCTCTTTTTTGTTATATATATATATATTTAAATTGTTTTGATTTAGTGATGTTAATAATAATAATAATAAATTAAATATATATTTTAACAAAAATAAATAAATTATTATTATTATTATTATTAAGATACGAAAAAAATACTTGAGAGTTTTCAGAAATTTTAAGTTCGACGCTATGTGCGCTCTAATTTGTTTAAAATAAGATCTGAAATATAATAAAAAAAAGTCTTAATTGGGCGTTGATTTAGACATTCATCATCAGTCTTTTCAGCAACGCAGAACGTGGCAGGTGGCTATAGATCCATGGTAAGAGTGATGCCATGTCATCTGCGAAATCTCGCACACGCCATTGCTAAATCCACAATCTTTCTCTTGCATGTAAACCCAGCCCCACTGAAGCTTCCAGATACTCCACTTTCGCTCTTCTCAGTTCATTTACATTTTACAGCATCCCCAACGCCGAGGCAAAGCTAGAAACCTGTCCTTTTAGCTATGGATTTTAATTTTTACAGCTAGCCTATACATCTCTATATATATATTTATAAAAAAACAAAAGCAATTAGAAATACATTTTAGTTATTTAAATTAATTATTATTATTTTTAAATAAAAAAATCACAAAAACATATCTATTGGCAAGCATTTCTTTATTTACCGTTTCCTCTCTATTAAAAAAACAAACGAGAAGAATAAACCTTAAAAAGCCTCGTGCTCCGTCTGAAAGAACAGTAGCATGAAATATATTAAAATAATTTTTAAAAATATTTAATTTCATATTAACATATCAAAATATTCAAAACATATAAAATAAAAAAATTTAAAGTTTTACAAAACTTCCATTGAAATTCAATGTACCCTTTGGAATTGCAGTCCATACAGTATTTTATAAAAATCAATGATTTTTTATTTAATTTTTTATATATAGTTTTAGATATTTTAATATAGGTGTTAATGAAAACAATAGGAGGAGGAAAGGAACAGTGAAAAAATCTATCAGTGATTGAAGGCGGCGGTAGCAGTGGTTGTAACGAGTGAAGTGTATGACCATCCCATGATGAACCTGTTACATCCAGGTTACATTTATTTTTGATTATTTTTTGGTGTTTTGGTTGGTTTATATGTAATTTAACTATTATCTAAGTTTACTAAATATTTTACAAGCTCAATAAAAATACCACAAGGATAATAGATCTACCATGCATGAATGGACTGAGGAAAAATTTGAAGGGAAAAACCTCCAACCCCACTCCCCACTCCCACTAGGACTCAAACCATGTTCGGATAAAAAAGAGTGTCCCTAAGGGTAAGTCTAATGGTAGACGCTATCTTGGAGAGCCATTTATTTTTATATTATTTTACATATAATATAATTATTTTGTATGTAGTTTAATTATGCAATTAATTATACAATTAATAAGAGTAAGATATAATTAAATAATTGCTTTTAATAAATCATCCAACAATATAATTATTAAGAATAATCATCTTTGTTTTATTTCATTAAAGTTCATCGTGAATCATTTTAATTTTTATGATGTTTTTAATCAATGCTACTTATTGTCGTTAGGTGTTAAGAGAACTTTAAAAAACAAATTGAATTGAAATTAATTTTATAATACAATAAAATATATTTAAAGCTAATTAAAAACAATTTTTTTTACAATTAATATAAGTAATTTATATAATTAAATAACTACTTTTACAAACCCATATTATAATTATTAATTTTAATTATATTTAAATAAACAAATCAGATTTTTTGTTTAAAATTCATGTCAACCCATCTCTCTCTCTCTCTCTCTCATGTGAAATAATAATAATAAAAAAACTTTATAACTTATGCCTCTTCATCCGAAGATAGCTACACATTGCTACTAATAAAAATAGCAGCTATTTTAGCTTCTAAAATGACTGCTCCTAACAATCACTGAGCCACAACCCCTGCTGGTTATTTTGACCACTTTTAATAAGTGGAGTGGCCGACGTGAAGCCCATGGACCCCTTTTTCTATTTTAAGAAAATAATATATATTTTTATAATTAATATGATAATTATTTATTGTAGATAAATTATATAAAATCATGATTTAGCCAACGAAATTCTTATAAATTATCATCTGAATAAATAGGATGCGGATATTTTCATATTTAATAGTAAAATCAGATGAGCATTTTATTTTGTAAGAGAATAAGCAACACCAACATAAAAATAAAGCCCAACAAAAAGAGTTAGCAGACACTTAGACGGGAAACAAACATTACTTTAAAAAAAAAAAATGTTTTTGAAGGTCTTAAACAAAAAACTTTACATGAGTTGACCAGAAAAAAGTCAACAAAAAACCGCCGTCTGTGGGAATCGAACCCACGACCACATGGTTAAAAGCCATGCGCTCTACCAGCTGAGCTAAGACGGCTTTGTTATAATTTATTAATATAAATTTCATTCAATACTTGATCACACTCACATCAAGGGAGCAATCTTATCTGAATTTTATAAATACCGATATAGCCCGAGTAGATAGAAGTGTTTTGAATAGGTAGGTTATGTATACTTTTCAAACCCGGCTCGAAAATCACTCAAATATAGAGATAGAATTTAATAGTGATATATACTTACTTTAATAATGATATAAAACACACATATAAATCATACTTAATGTGTATATATATACATATTTTAGATATAAATATTGATTTTTTTATTGATTAATAAATATTAGTAGATAATAAATACACAATAAATATCAAAACTTGATGAATATTTTATAAGTATTTTTTTTATTTGATAAATAATAAATGAAATATGAATATAAAAAAACCCTATACACCATGGAAAAACGAAGGGAGAGTTCAAAGGGGGAGAGCAGGCAAGTCTGCCGTATCATATTTGCTTATTTACCTAAATTATTCATTAAAAAATGTGGCAACAGGAACTATTCTAAAGAAAAATCCAAACTTTCTCGCAGAGTTTAATCAACCCATGATGCGAAATATTATTAATTCATGCTAAATCATCCAATTTGTTTTTTTTATCGAGATATCCGAGCCAATTTATATATACCATAATTAATCTCTAAATTCACTAAATATTTTATAAATCTAATAAATATATAAAATACCATAAAAATAACAAATATACATTATAATACTCGAACTTGATAGCTAGCAAGAATAAATGCATCACTCAGCACGGGGGCAGCCCCCGCTTGCTCCAATTCGTTACTTTGGTCTATCATTCAAGCGCATGTATTTAAATATGTGATTCCTTCAAAAAATTTGGTAGCCGGATAGATTAACAGTGACAACGATCTTGAAAAATAAAAAAAGAAAGGAAATTTGAAAGAGACACTATAATGCCATGCAGCCTTGAGCTAGACTCTCATCTGCTAACATAAGAACAGATCATGGGAAGTTGCACAGCCTTCCAAAAATTTCAAGCCACAAACGCCATTGCTAGCATAGGAAGTTCATCCCATACAAAACAGCAGCAGACCCTAAAAACTGCTTTCATTCCATCCGCCGTACTCTTCTCCATCATATATCTGTTCCTCCTGCAGAAAGCAACAGCCCACAATATTGACCAGCCAAGATAAATTATAGAAAGTAAAATTGCATTTACTTCTTCTATTCAAACTTTATCATTGATTTGACTTTATTTTGTTCAGAGTTATTGCCAACAATGCTCGTTGATCGTTGCTTCAGGCATCACTTGAGGTAGCTAAACTTATATGGTGCTTAACATCAAAAGTAAGTGTCATTTCCCCACTTTTCACGAGAACACCCTCTGTTAGCTACAAGAAACCAGTACTGTAGGGTTCTAGAAAGTTAGTCAGTCTTGGACAAAACCACCGATGCTAGCATTCGATGAAACAAAATCATTTCAGTTCCCTGCTAACTCAGAGAAATGAGGAACCGAGAATGAAAACACCGTAATCTTATCATACAAGCATAAAAAATATGTACCATGAGGGTAAAAGTGACACCAACTTCAATCTCCCCAACATATGATTGGCTAGCATCAACCACTCTGTACTTGCTGGGATGTAGCTTGGCATTTCCATTTTGCACTCCTGATGTCAACAATTCTTTCACATAGATCCTACATGGGGGGGAAATGGAGAAGTGAGTTTAACATAACAGTATGCCTAACAATACAACAATTCATTAAATATTATTGGATTTATTTGTGAATAAGAATTGTAACTCCGTTCAGATTCCTCTACTTCGTTCTGCTGGGAGACACTTTCTCATCCTAGTGCATCAACTAAAAATAGGCCCACACAGCATATATTCCACAGTAATACTTCCCCTGAAGTTTTTCATTTGTAGGATGGTCATGGTTCGAGGAAATTTCTCTACCGAACCAATTCGATGACCTGTTTCATATAAAATATCCCTCCATTTTTGTTCAAAGCAAGCCACACAGTCACTGCTTTTCAAAACCATCACTTTCATGATTGTAATTTGTTTGCTAGTTTTTGACAGCATGTCTTACTTGGCTCCACCAATGAAGTCATCAGAAGAAAAGGTGTCCTTGTCCATGATCCTAAGACTGAGCTTATATTCACTACCTTGTCCTGGATACTCGACCTTGAATTTAAGCCTCTCGTTCCAGACTGGGTGACCACCTTGACCTGCACCATTGAGAAAAAGGTTATATTAAAGGAAAATCGTGCCGTAAACGCATTGCACATGCCCTCTATAATTAAATTCTAGCCTTACCTCTTTCTATTTGTAGGATTGTTTAAGATTCTTGATTGCTTTTCCGTTGAGCAATCATTGAAATAAATACAGGTGAACTTTAGAATAGGATTGCGCATGAACCACAGAAAAATATGAGAAAATAGCTTCGCCTTCCTTTCAATGTTATAAATGCAGGAAACGTTGCTGTTGGAATATAATAGTTTCATACAATGCAATGCAAGCAACGCTGAATCACACACTCGTTGCTAGAAAATCGGTTAATTCTAGGCCTTGGTTTCTCTAAACATTCTCTATTCTTTGTTTTCATTTATTGCCTACTGAGTCAAGAATGTTTCGCCTCCCTTCAGCAAAGTGATCGTGAATCATTTACTTTTACTGGTCAACACAAGGGATTCATTCCTTGACTAGTTACTGTAGTATGCAACTTGTTTCTTCTCTCTCGGTACACTTTTAGCACCGATTGACAGGCTTAAAAAACACCCTGTTGACATAACTTACCGTGACAAAGTCTACATTGATCAGCTACTAACTTTTGTGATTTGGTATTGGTCTATGGAGAGAATCAGTGGTTGCTTTTACTTTTGAATCTAATAATCCTCAAAGTCTAGCAGCATAGAGCCTGGTGATCAATCTAAACCAGGGGGGCAGATGCATCTAGATATAATTATATATAATACATAATAATTAGTAAATATCAGTTTGCGCAAGTGAAGCACCGATTACCTCTAGCCACACTGCTCTTGCGCTCTTGGCTTTTGTATTGCACTATAACATATGAGTCCATATCACCTGACATCAAATTGAAACTAGAAAAATTAAAATCTTCAGCTCACATTCAGAACCAAGAAACGAAAAGACTTCAACGGTTCGTTCTCATTATAACATTGTTTATCTTGTGTAGTGATTCTTTATCGAAATGTTTTTCATCTAAAAATATATTAAAATATTTTTTTATTTTTTAAAATTATTTTCACATTACCATATCAAAAAATATTTAAATAAAAATAAAAATACATTTTCATTGGAAAAACAAACAATACGACGTTGTCTAATGAGAGGATTCATCACCCGTTACTGCCTCTGCAGGTCCACCAGAGGCATGCAATGTCTATTATCACATTATTTAAGTAATATACATGTAATTGTTCATGATCCACAGCCATGAATGGAAATTGTTCGTCATTTGGTCTACCAAATTACAAAGTTGCAATCCATTTAATAAATTTACACAGCAACCTGTATATGAAATGGGGTTGAAACTGGACACGGAAATGGCAATTCAGTAAAAGAAACGAGACAAAAAAAGGCGGAAAACCAAGAAAATAGGATGACGAACGAAGTAAAATCAGAAGAAATCAGTCATGACACGCATTCAAGTTCTCATAGCAGCTAGTACCAAGAAACAGATGACGACGTGGGGAAAAAAATCATAATCCTAGGCATAACTTTGGACACTGAAGGAAATACAGAATACATACAGAAATGCAAAAACATGAACTTGTACCAAAGAAATCAGTGTCTCTGAGGCCTTTTGCATTTACCAGCTGCACTTCCAATATTCCAACAGCCATCTCTGTGTTTCTCTATCCTGGTTTTGATCTAGGATTCAATACTATTCCTTCAAGGGTTTTTGTTTGAGCCTCATTTTGACTGCATTTACATTATCGAGAGATATATAGTTGCTACAATGACGGGGTGAAGATTTAAAAATGACAAACTATTCTTTTGGGTGGCTTCCCAAACACCCCCATAGTGGCTACAATGACGGGGTGAAGATTTAAAAATGACAAACTATTGGCTGTCTTCGGTCAAATCATCTCGTTGTTCTTATTATTTTTCTTCTTTTCTAAATGATCACAACCAGTTTTATTGTTTTTATTATTTTCCCTGAATTATAGTTTAAGGCCCCAGATAGATTTATATCAAGTGGTGGCTGTAATATACTAAAATAATCATTTATGAATATAATTTCAACTAGCATTGTTATCAGACAACACTTGTTGGGCTCAATTTAAAGAAATTATTCACCTTCTTTCCCCTCACCTAGCACACGAAAAATAGAAGTGAAAATAAAATTATAGAGGGTAACACTGGACCCCAAAAAGAAAAATAAGTTTTTTCTAACAGCATTATCACTTCGTCCTTCAATTTTCTTTTAATTTTTTTATTCTCGTATTAAAATCGTTCTTAAAATATTGTTATATTGGGATTTGAATGTAACTTTGTTTTAGCCTCTCGTTCAAAGAGAAATAAATAAAAGAGAGTTTCTAATAGACGATTATATATTTATAAACTAATTATGTATCTATTTAGTTTTATCTACTTTACATCATTATAAAAAAAATAACAAAATGTTTTTTACATCATTATTATATTATGATAGCAATTTTTTTTTTAAATGTTTTTTTATTGCTTGAAAATATATTAAAATAATATTTTTATTATTTCTTTTTAAAAAATATTTTTCCATGAAAACATAAAAAAAACAATTAACACGAATCCTCGCACCGTTGACAAAAAAATAAGGGAGAAAAGAAAAGAAAAAACAATGAAAAGGAAAATGAAGGTCACGAATCCTCGCACCGTTGACAAAAAAATAAGGGAGAAAAGAAAAGAAAAAACAATGAAAAGGAAAATGAAGGTCAATAAAATAAAACGGAGTTTTTCAAGGCGTCTGATCGGAAAGCATCGACTTTTCTGATCATCAAACCTGTTTCTTGTTGCCTGTCTTGATTTACGCAAACCAGTTCAAAGTTTTTTCATGTCAACTTATTCACCAATACAAGTAATATTCTTGTCAAGGGCTGCTACAACATATTTAATGATTTGTTTACTTGTTCATTAATGCCATGCCATCAAAAATGACTCCATGATAACCACGAATCTAATGATCGACATCTTTTACTTGAAATCTTTCAGTAGCATTATTTCAGAGAATTCATGTCGTGTACTACTATAAAACCCTTCTTTTACAGTTTTAAACACCATTTTTTATATACTCCTAAAGGAATTCCCAGTGCAGGTCGTTGAGTTTCTTAATTAGAGCTGCCATGGAAAGTAATCGTCGTTCAACTAAAGCTGGAAAGTAATAGTCGCTCAACTAAAGCTTGCTTGACCAGTTGGTACCCCCAATAAAATTCGAGGGCAGACGACGGCGTATACAGTTATGATGCTAGTATAATTTTTTGCAACAGGACCAGCATGATGGGAATTTATTCAGTTGTCACCCCTGAAAAGAATCAATTGGGAAAATGATTCAAAAACAAAACTACCAACTCATTCAGTTGTCCACTACCTGTCTTGATGCAAAGGTTTTGTCGGCTGTGTTGATAGAGTGGCCATCGGTGGGTTGGGTCTCAAAATCCCATGGACAGCCTTGATTTTATCGGGTGTCTACAGTTTGCTCAATAGACTTGATGGTTGCGACGATCCTGTACTTTGTGTTATTTCCATTTATTTTTGTTTTTGTAACTCTGGTTCTTCCCCTTTTTTTATGGATTTGTCTATTTTATTGAGTTCAACCAAATTAAAATAAGATGGAAGCAGTATCATAACTGATAATTTAGTTTTATTAGTAAAGAACTTGGAAAAAAAAACTGGGGAATAATAATCTGGAGAGCGCGACCCATGATCTAACTTTGAACTTGTCTGGCAACAAATCCATTCAAATATCAAGAACATAATATCATGAAATATGGAGATGAAATCTGGAAAGTTGCACCGCATCATGTCAGTTGAAGTGCATAAAGGAAGAATTCTAGCCATGCTGCTTTCAGAAAATTTTCAGATGTTCCAATTCATCTACACAAGGCAACACAGGCCTTACTACCATCTGCTGATGCATGTAGAAAACAGTTTTAACGCTAGCACATAACGAACTCATTGCCCTATCTAACGGGCCTTGGTGATAAGTCAGCCGACCTAGATCTTCTTCCATAAGGTGAACCTGAGGGTCTACCATGAGACGACCTCCAAGCTCGCGCTTCCACAAAATCATATGCCAATTTCCTATAATGAACATGTTTTCACTTGTCATTTAAATGCATATAGCGCATGAGAAAATTGTGTCAACGTATAGGCATTAACAGACTTCTGAGTGCATTCATCCCCTTCTGAATTAACTTCAACTGGCAAATAACATATAAAATGCTTAGTTTTCTTACATGGCCTAAAAGCATGAGCAGCATTCCCACAATACCAGTATCATAATGTGTTCTCATAAATGAGGAATTTACTATCACGAGATTAACATTTTTTTCAGGACTTGTGCCCGTTCAATCACTTCTGCATGAAAACCCACTACAAGGGTCTGGAATGCCTGAAATAAATAATGATGACAACAGTAGAGGAGAAATGACTTACTTGCCAAACCCACTGTTGTTTATATTAAGATCATCACCACGGCCATAACATGGAGAATATGACCTGCATCCGTGGCCACCCTCACGCTCAGGTGGGGGACCCCTTGGGAATCTTAGATGGTCTGCATACCTTCTCTCTGGGGAAGGAGAGTAGTTTTGCTGTTTCGGGGCAGGAGAGTATGACCTGCAAATATGTTTCAACCTGTTTCAGATGTGTATGTGGTCAATTCAATACAATGGACAATTTGAAACCATGAAGCTTACCTTGATCGGTATCGAGACCTAGAAGCATGATAAGGGCGAGGGGACCGTGACAATGAACGAGAACGAGAACATCCTGAAGCATATTGATACAGAGCAGTGATTAATTCTGTGGCAAACCAGTTCAAGGTTCCAACAATGGAGAAAGCAAGGGTGAAAGCTTGATACCAATGCAGTGATTTGATTGATAAAGGAAAGTTGCTAGTCTCATTTCATCTGGCAAGATATTAATAAAACTCGATAACTCAAGTTCTGGCTCCATACCAAGATGTTTCCTAGGATTATCTTACCACAATTTTTTTTCTCATGGAGCTAAAAATTCAACAGTTGTTTTTAACATCAATACCACTTTTATAGGGTGAAAGCTTGATACCAATGCAGTGATTTGATTGATAAAGGAAAGTTGCTAGTCTCATTTCATCTGGCAAGATATTAATAAAACTTGATAACTCAAGTTCTGGCTCCGTACCAAGATGTTTCCTAGGATTATCTTACCACAATTTTTTTTCTCATGGAGCTAAAAATTCAACAGTTGTTTTTAACATCAATACCACTTTTATGAGAATCATGATGATCCATTGCTGCAACATCAAAACCGCCAGAATTTCAAAGACACCAATTTTGTCAAAGATGAATGTTCACTTTGGAAGAAACGTTGCTGCTAGAACCATACAGCAAAAACATAAGAAAAAAGACTTCAAGCAGAGCAAGAAACAAGTCATGCACAAGATCATTTTCGAATTAATCAGCTGAGATGAACACGGAGTCATTTTTGGACAAAATAAATGTTGGCAACAAATTCAATAAACCATGGTCCAGAAAAATAAAACAGCAATGAGTGATAGCATACGAGAATAAGATGTTCGTCCTCCATAATCAGATGGTCCACTGCGGAATGTACAAGTAAAGTATCAGAAATCTAAGAAAGTAAGAAAGCAACATTAAAATCACATGGTTTGTACATGTGAATTAGAGATTACCTAACCCTAGCTCTGTGGCGCATCTCCTCAGGCCTTTTTCTTGTCTCTGTTGCTACTACCACAAACATCTGCCTCTTACCAAAAACTTGCCCGTTCATATGATGCTGAGCTTCCATAGCATCATATGGATCCACAAACTGCACAAACCCAAACCCCCGAGGTTCCCTGCATATAAGACATGGGAAAGTATCAATTAAAGTACAGAAGTTGTGTGAACAAACACCGACTTTCTGATATGACTGACTTGCTAAAACAGCTTGCCTAGGGATTGCCAAAATATCACTACTTAATACCTTTCCTTTCAAATCTACAATCTAGCTCCAGAGCACTTACTCATGCGTGGACATGATTTTACACAAAGTGGGCTTAATGGCTGGCCTTGTCTTTAACATTCAATTTTGAAAGGCAACTTCGAAAGAGGCAGGTCACTTGAAAATTCTTCACATGCTTGTAAATATAAGATGCAACTCAAACCAACGTTCCCAAACTTAAATTCTCCTCAAGTTGTCTTCGATTGTCAAGAATCAATCTTCTTCCTCATCAAACTTCTAGTGATTGTGTATTTTTTAATTTCTCTTCATAAAGGATCATTCTTCATTGAACATTACTCTTGAGATCAGCGTGTTAGGGAAAGATAAACAGTAGGTCTTCATCAATTGTGGGGCTTGGTCTTGATTTTTAACTTCAAACCAACATGCCCCCTGACAAACCAGTTCAGAATTAAATTCACTATGAAAAAGAAAACAAGAACCCTGAAATAGTTAAGAATGCAATTCAGATATGATTTCCCATGCCCATTATAGATTGTAACTGAAGTTGCTAATGTGAAAATAGGAATACAGAATCAGAAGGTAAAATCCAAGGGAAGATTTTTCACCTTTTTTTTTTTGGGGGGGGGGGGGGAAGAGGGTTACTGATTTACACTTTGATTAGTCACTCCCAAGATTTCTCCTAATTACTATCAACTAAAACAAATAAACAACAAAGCATAGATGAAAAAAATACTAGTTTACTTTAATGGTTGAGACAAATAACTACATCCTTTCAAAAGAAACGTTACCTTTACTATGTGCTTACTACCAACTAGAGCAAACAAACAACAACACTTGACAACATTGAAAGTCACGCACACCTGGAAGAATTCCACACCATCTGTGCCCCTATTGAACATTCATGCTAACCAGATCATCAGTCAAACGACTACCGCTCAAGATTGGTTCCTTTAAAGGTTCTAGTGAATAGCTATGGCAGGCATTGCATGAATCCAATGAATTAGTCAAACATCCCCAAAAAAAGTCAAGCGGCAAAGTAAAGTGGAACAAGAAAATATAAAACATATACTACGTATGTAACTGATACAGAAAATAAGAATAAGACCACGTCAATATTTCATTACAGATTTAACCAGTTCCCCATGCAAAGAAAAAAAGAAAAAGAACTGAAAATGAACTCACCCTGTGCGATAGTCCTTAGGAATATAGACGTCTCTTACAGCTCCAAATCTCTCAAATAGCCCTCGAAGTTCTTCTGGTCTTTAAATCACAATAAACAAACAGATCAACAAAAATCTCAAAAGGTTTATCTTAAAAGCACCAAGCTAATTCACCAAAACAAGCAGCGGGCGAAGTTTCAAACACCTGCAATCAAGAGGAATATTCCGAACCAAGAGGCTTCCACTATTTTGTTCCTTGCTTCTGCCATACACACCACCACCTCCATAGCCTCTTCTTGGTGGGATTCTTCCTCGCCCTCCATATCCTCTCCTTGGAGAACTGTAGTGTGGTGGACTATATCCCTTCATTACATAACCTATCAATTGAATAACATTATGAGTTAAGTTAATCTAGCACATGAATTGAATCTTTTAACAAAAATAACAAGACTTCTCGCCCCATTACATAATCTTTTCCAATTAAAGTAAAAACTAAGCCAGCCCATACAAAAGTAAAGAAAATCAAACATTAAAACACAATTCCAGACCCCCAAATTTCCTTGCTTTTTTTGCCAGTCTGGAAATTAAATTCAGTTAGCTACACTAATTGACTCTCTGGACTTTAGAAGTCATATCAAGAACCAAACTCTACCAATCAGAAAGAGCAATTGATCTTCAATTTTTACAAGATCAACTAAAAAGTCCAATTATAAAGAGTATTCGGCTTCCATTTTGGTTTTCGACTACTTAATTGTGAACTAGACTTTTAAGATTTCTCTTCATTAATTGGGGGTACGGGTAGGAGGGGAGAGGAAAAATTGGCTTCTTACCTACACGATGTCAACTTTTAGGAAGAGATTGTATTACTAGAACGATTTATACTACGGGTCAATTAAAAAAATAATATACAAAATATATTTAGATATTATTAATAAAAAATAGCCGATGATTAAAACTTAAAGCTAATAAGGGCTCATGGTTACCTCCAGTAAACATTCAACGTTCATGCAGTGAAATAAAGGGTTGTGGTTGTTTTTTAAAATATTTTTTATATTAAAATAATATTTTTTTTATTTTTTAAAAATTATTTTTAACTTTAACACATGAAAATAATTTAAAAACAATAAAAAAAATTCATTTAAAATAAAATAAAAAATTAAATTTTAACTAAACAGCATTTCAACCGCTTAACCATCAGACATCAAATTCCCTTTACAACCGCAACTTTGATTAAAAAAATCAATATTTTTTTTTTGCCAAAACAATATTATTTTAATTTTTTTTCAGAAACAATAAATCCACTATATAACGCTAATAAAAAATGCGTGCTTGACTACAAACGGTCTCATAGATTTATTTATTTTTTTTCCGAGAGAGACTTGTGGTCCTGCCTCCCCAGTCCAACGCCTGATCTCTTTCTTTTTATGAGCAAAGATTGAAGCACTATTATCAATAATAAAAAAAGATGGGAGCAGGTTTCATCTTTACAAACTATTAGCTAACACTGTTGGTTGTGCTTGTGTCTAATAATCACGATCTCTCTCTCCTCTGTACAAAGAGGAAAATCATTGAGAAAAGCTTGTCCTCCACTCTTCATCTAATGAGTTTTCAGGGTATTCACAACCCCAACCCACCCTCCCACCCCCCAAGAACAATTCAGCAAAATGAGCCCATTCATTGAACCCCGTGTGGTTCGCATCATGTATGAAACGAAATTTCACTTCAGCGACAATTTCACTTGAGCGTGCTTGGAGGCACCAACTAGCCTGGTAATCAAGCAACAAGATTCTTGCAGATTGGAGAGGAGAAAAGTGTGAAATGCCATCAGAGAAGTAACCACCAAAGATGTTATGGCATCAGCATGCTACTGCAACATTCTCTGGCTGAGATTCCAAGCTGTCAGAATTTATGACTAGAGGACTTTTTTGGAATTCATTTCTTAGTTGACCACAAGCTGCACTTGCATCCAGGCCCCTTGTTTGGCGCACGCTTACAGTTATTTTACGAGACTCTAGAACAGCTGCAAATGCTTGTACCTGCAAAATGGAAAAGGCACAGGTAAATGGAAATGGGAGTGCATGATTTGAATATATGTGTATTCTTATTTCCAGCAGGGAAAGAATAGTTTGTTTGTGACTAATTTGCATACCGCCTTTTTGTATGGACGCTTGTATTCAGAACCTTGGATTGGATTGAAAGGAATCAGATTCACATGGTGACCGCGTCCCCACTGGTGAAGTAGCTCAGCAAGTTCTTTTGCATGCTCCACTCTATCATTGACCTCAGCTGCCCAAACAAATTGTAATTTTATGTTAGCAGATAGAATAATCTTATAAGTTTTTGTTGGTCAAGCTTCAAGTGGAGATAATGAAATTTCAGTACCTAAAAGTGTATACTCAAAGGATACGCGTCGACTGGTTTCAAGGAAGTACTCCTTGCAATCTTTCATAATTGCTTCTAGAGGGTAGGATTTCGCACTTGGAACAATTGTTTCTCTAAGTTTCTGGTTTGGAGCGTGTAAGCTGAAGTATAAAGAGAATAAGAAAATGCCGTCATGGGCGAACATAAACTACTTGCATCAAAGGGATCCATTAAGAGGAAATGCATCAAGACATGCACATCACTGGACGTGGCCCAATTTACTCAGAGACGGATTACAATATTTACAATGCCAAGGAATACTCAAAACATATATTCTCTCTCTCCTTACAGTACCTCAAGGCCAATGTTGACTGAAGTTTATGAGAAGCCAGCTTCTTAATTGTGTTTGGAACCCCCACAGTTGATATTGTGATCATTCTTTGCCCAATTTGAACATCCTGAAGAAATACAAAAAATCAATTATACATGAGCTTATCACATCCGAAACCTGTGTTCTGCCATTCAATAAATATTTTACAATAAACAGGAGGCTGGTTGTTTCAGAGGTAAACTGCATTTGAAAATGGCAGTGATTTGATGCTGGCATCCATAACCATCCATGCAGCTCTCTTCTCCACCAATCCTTTAACTAGCAAAATCAACTTCAACAGACTAATTCCAGGCAAATCTGATCCTAATTCTTTTAGCCCACTATTCCCATTTCCAACTATGCATATGGAGAAAAAAATATTCTGGACAAACGTATCATTGCTCATGGCTGGTAAAACTGACCAAAGCAAGGGGGCGGAGAAAGACAATAGTAGTAGGCATTAAAATAATTAACAGAAGATAGGTAAGAAACAATGAGAAAATAGTTGGAAAAAAAATTGAATTGCACCTTATTCAAGCATCGGTGCGCTTCAAGTACTGACTTCAAGTTCAACATTGGTTCACCCATTCCCATGAACACTACATTTGTCACCCTATGCTTGAAGATCTCCTCAATAGCCAAAACCTGTGCGTATAAAACATTTAAGTGTAATTTTGAACAAGTTTAAGTAGTTTTAGAACTACCAAGTCTATGTTCTCAGATATACAAACAGCAAAACACTCTCAACATTCCCACTTGATAATTGTGTTTGAAGAATAATTGTGGAATGCGCCACTGACCTGCTCAACAATTTCATGCCTATGAAGATTCCTCGAAAAACCACCCTTTCCAGTGGCACAAAATGAGCAGCGCAAAGGACAGCCAACCTGAGTAATAAAATTAAAAACAAAACATGAGAAAGATATCAGCTAACCTATTAAAGCACCACGACCAAGAAAATTTTAATAAGGCTAATCCTTGATTTGGAAAGTTACCTGAGATGAAACACAGGCAGTTAGCCGCATTGAGCCTTTCTCATCTTCAACTGGAATACCAACAGTTTCAATCAATCTGTTATCCTCCAGTCTTATCAGTAACTGCACCATTAATGAGCTAAGGTAAATGATACAATAAACTTAATTTTAAATCAGAAAGAGGTGTGTGTGCAAATGTTCACTACCATAAAACTATAATTTCATTATATGAGCAAAAACAGGATTGGTTAATGCATATCCATTGAGAATTATATATCTACTTAAAAAACAGCAATTAAAATTTAACACAACCCTATCATATGATACAACAACAACCAAGTATGTCTAGCAAACAAAGCATATGAAACATAGCAGCAGTAAACTAGCCCTGAATATACATTTCATTTAGCATAAATGGTGTAGCAATATTAAGAATGCTTCAACCAATGGAGCTAAGTTTGCACAAAATCAATAACAGCACAAAGCGTAGTGTTACAAATCAATAACAGCACAGAGCGTATATCTACCTTAACCGTGCCATCAGCGGCAGTTACAGTTTGAAAAATAGGTGACCGCCCAACTTTCCATCCAGCTTCTTGAAGATCATTTCGAAATACTAGAGGCACTAATTCCCAAGAAAAAAAAGGGAGCCCAAACAAAGCTAACATAAGTTACAAGAATACAAAATTGAACAAAAAAAATTGCAAAAAGTCTGTCCTGAATTAAGTTATAAGGACAATACTGCTTACATTGACTAAAATCCTGGATTTCTTTGACTTTTCTCTGGTATATTAGATGATGGAGCTGCTTTCCTCTATAGCTTTGCTATTTATATTATTCCAATAGAAGAAAAAAACAAATAAATTGGAAATTTAAGCATTCAAAATTAAAAATACATAGCTAAAAATGCATTAATATTCTGTTCGATTACTGAAGTTTTATAGCTATTACTTTCTTTCCTCCACTTTCCCAGGAAGCAAACGGAAAATAAGAAGCTTTCTGTTGTGATGATTACCTGTCCAAGGTCGATTGCGACTTGCTGAAGCTCGGGCTCCGACATGCCGAGGAGCACGTGAGGGTCCACTTGAGAGGCACGAGATGGGGTGGAGGAGGAAGAGGTTGTGGCGGAGAGGCTACGAGAGGATATGACGGTAACGGAACGTGGTCGCATCGCACGTGCGATTGGCACGGAACAGACGTGCTGGAGCAGAGACATTGAAGTGGCAATCATTGTCGTCAGTTGTCACCCACCGCCCCGGTCTCCGTTTGAGCTAAAACCCTAAACACTGGCCTTGGATGAGAACGCTAAAACTCGCTAGCCTCGAAACCTCAGCTTTTGGATATCTAAAACCTCAGCCTCCACACAGCAACAAGATAGCAGCCCTGATTGTAATTTACTTTTAAGACCTTCATGGTTTAGTGAAGTTATATTCTAGTCCTGATATTTTCGAAACAAACATAATAATCCCTTCTGAACTAAAATATCAGGGTCCTGAGGAAAACAGGGTGATAGAGTAAGATCTGTTAGGTGATGCTGTCGGGTTTATGACTGTCATCTTGAGTGCATTTGAGCCCGTAGCTGCTACCAAGAAAGGAAATTTTCATCAGTGGGAGCTAAATGTTGCCCGTGAAAAATTCATTTCTGCCAAGACTGAACTGTCTCCGATCTATTTCATATGCCCAGAGAAATCAAATGAACTGGACTGGTTCCTGCTCTACCGGACATTTGGTCATCCAGTAAATAAAAGATCAGGAAACTTAGGAGCCAAGAGGCAGGAGTTGTAGATGCATTTACAACATTGTAATGTTTTTAACCATAACGGGTTTGCAGTCTCACTTGAGTTATTGGTATCCAGTTTGCATGATTGTTGACAGTATCCATTAGTATTTATATTATTTTTTAACATATCTTTTTATTTTTTATTTTATTTTGAAATGGTTAAGACATTAATTTGAGGTCCTTACACGGGGTAAGAAAATGTGTCAAAAAAAGCTGTCGCATTTAGATGTAGAATTGAAGAACTGTACAGTGACTGGCATGCGTTGCATTCCATGCTTTACAGGATATAACACTCATCAAAATAAATCTGGTCTCCTGGGATCAATATACAATGTAAAGCATGAACCGGATTATTTTCCCCTTTTATGCACGAAGAGGCGAAACATGTGGCCCTGCATAAGAGGCAGGTTTCCCACTGGATACTTCATTAACATTTTTCCTATGATTTGTACGACCATTGCTTGAATATCGATGTACTCTTTGGAGGGTTTCACCACGAGAGCCCCTGGATCCATCACTGTTACTGGAATTGTGAAGTTGTTCCAAAGCTTTTACCACTTCTTTCATCTTTGGCCTATATCTTGGTTCCGTTGATAGACATTGGATTGCAAGGTTTGCTGCTTTGAGAGCGTCACTCGATGAATACTGGCCTTGGATGCGAGCATCCATGACCTGGAAAATTCTCCGCTTACTGCTAAGGTAAGGCCTCGCCCATTCAACTAAATTTTGTTCCTTGGAGGGCCTGTTCTTGTCTATAGCTCGTCTGCCAGACATCATTTCAAGGAGAACAACCCCAAAACTGTAGACGTCACTTTTTGCAGTTAGATGGCCTTCACACAGACGAGCAGAAGTGAGATGAAAGCAGTAGAAAACCATGATCATATAAGATAAGCATTTCTTTTTCCACGAGTAGCAGGGATGATCAGAGTGGTGATCTGAAAGATACCTGTTGCCATATATTCAGGAGCTGCGTAGCCATAGGTACCCATGACCCTTGTAGATACATGGCTTTTACTGCCTGTTGGCCCGTCCTTGGCCAACCCAAAATCAGAGAGTTTGGCCCCGTAACTCTGTCATTTTACAAGGTAAGAAGTATCGGTTAGAGAGGTGCAAGTTCTGTAGCAAAATTCATAAATTGAACATTTTCACATACCGAATCCAGCAGTATATTAGAAGCCTTAAAGTCTCTGTAAATAACTTTCGCCTCATCACTGTGAAGATATGCTAAACCCTCGGCAGCACCATGGGCAACCTTCATGCGGAGATTCCATGACAGTGGTTGAAAATAAGAAGCCCCTATTCCAACAACAAAAAAAATAGTTCAGCGATTTTTATCCAAGATGTCCGAGATCATAGAAAATATTACTACTTGAGTTGAAAGTTGACGAAGCTAAAATATAGTAGGATATCAACTGCTTACTTCTGAATAGATGATTTTCCAAGCTGCCCTTGGGCATAAACTCGTAAACCAAAAGCCGGTGGTCATCTTCTAAGCAGTAACCGATCAATTTCACTAGATTTGGATGGTACAACTGGCCCAGGTAGTTGATTTCTGCCTGTGGTCCATTAAGCAGCAAAAACCCTATCAATCATGCTCTCTTTAATAATTATCATTCAAGTAAAATAACTGCTGAGAGCCGGATCATTAAAGATGTTCAAATGATTCTGTCATAATTCTAACTTGGCTAGTGCACTCTTGACAAGCATTCCCAAAGCACTGAATACTAGTTCATAATGGGCGAGTGATTGTATCTTGTCCCCGGACAATCATAGAGTTTTTTCACAAAATTCAAGAGAAAGTTTTAGAAATAGGCAAGCAAGGGAAGGATACTCACCAACCATTCCTGATGACCCTGGAAACTCTCTTGGCTAAGCCTCTTTACAGCGATGACAATGCCTGTCCCAGGCTTGGCAGCTGCCAATGAATGCTCATCAATCCACCCTTTGAAGACGCAACCAAAACCACCTTCACCCAGCACACTGTCTGGACGGAAGTTCCTAGTAGCTGCTTTTAATTCATTAAAGGAAAAGCTCTTCAAATTGGAGGACTGCAAGATCTCACCCTGTGTCCGAGGAGTTGAAGGCACTGTAGAAGACGATACCTTGCTGCTTGACCCACTCCTGTCATTGCCACCTCTGCCAGCATATTTTGTGTTCACCCCTGAATAGTACAAATTTATCTATACTTTAAGAACGACAAAGAAAAGAAAAGGAAAAACGAAGAAGTTTCTGTTCAATAGTAAATTTAGACAAATAACTACAGGTTAAATCTTTCGAATGGCTATGTTTTATCTTATCTTGATTATTTTAGGAATGAAGCTTCATGTAAACCATGCCAACTGGTTTTATTTAATTGAGATTGTTTTCTAATTTTTGTTGTGTTACCTCAGCTATCCTAATTAGCCTAACTGGACGCAACTGGATGGATGGTTTTTGTGATCTTCTTTGGTGGTATGAGCTAAAAGTTTCAGTGATATTCATAAAAAGAAAGGCAAGAAGAAGAAGAAGAAGTGACGAGTAAGTAATAACGCAACAAGATTCTGCAGTGAATATTTCCACTTTATTATAATTAGAAGCATGATTGATCTTAAAATGTAAGTAAAGAAACGAAAATCAAAATTGTAGATCCTCTATTCTTACCAATCAAACAGTGGTCGATATCTCAAGAAAGAAAGCATCAAGAATCCAAAATCCACAAGGAAAAAGCAAAAGCAGATACTAAAAATTCCTTTTCTAGCGAAAGAATAAAAAAAAAGGAATAAACAAAAAGCACCGCCTTTGGATAGGAGTAAAATCAAATATTCATCAAGAACCGTACGAATTTGAGAACATACCACTGCAAGGAAGACTCTCAGCTTTAATTCTTGCACTGAAACACGACCCCATTAATTCAGAGAACTCAAAGACCCTTCACTTTGCACACGAGTCCCAGCTGCTAAAGATTGAACAGCTATTTTTTAAGCCCAGCTCAAGATAACCTTGAGGAAACAAGGCAGAGAGAAACTTGAGACAGGGAACAAAGAGTGAAGCAAACCAAGTGTGAAACCAAAAGCTTTATACGTTAAAAAAAAGGGGGGGTATTCGCTGCCACCCACGATCGTGACCACCCAGTCTTTGACTAATTAAAAAAGAGACAAGAGAAGAAACAGAGAGGGGGGAGGTAAACGAGAATGAGGCAAATATTGTTGACTTGGCTTTCGTATGCGTTTCCTTCCATCTACTTGTGGAAAACAAAGGGGGAAAATAAATTAGCATGTGGACGAGAACTCATTAAAAACTATTAATTCTAATGATATTTGCCTAATCATTTCCTAGTACGTGATTTGATTTCTTTCAGCCAATTATCTAGTGGTATTTTATGATCTAAATTACTTAAGCAAGTGATAATAGAAATAGAAGATGGAGATTTGAAAATGGCATCGATTATGGTCGACTGGTCGGCCCTCTTGTCTTTTGGTCAAGAAACCTTTGTCCTTATGTTCAAGAAGGACAGGTCAGTTGTTTTTGGCCATTGGATCAGCATCCATAATTTATCAAACAGCAAGCACATACGAGCTTTCTTGATCAAGTTGAGTATTTTATGTGCCAGCAGGAATGATGGGCGATCAGACGAGCTTCTCGATTTGCCTTGACAGGGCCCTGTTTGCGAAATCAACGTTCAACAACATGCAAATAATTAATAATTAATATATATATATATATATATATGCATTCACACACGAGATTTCTCATATCCATGGATTATACAGGCCGCGTTTATAGTAATTCATGCGAGAATGGAAAGGATAATGAGGCACCGCGCAAGGAATGATGGCATGAACTTTGTCAGCCACAGGGGGCGGAGAGCACAGTCTGCCCCCCTTCATTTTTTGACTCCACCACTGACCACGGCTGCAGTGCGACTGTTTTTATTCGCAAAGGGTCATCATATAAAAAGAAAACACGAAAATGAAAACAAAAATAACATCCACCAGTCACTAACTAATCGACTTTCTTTTACTCGGCCCAGTAAAGAGCATCTTCTAGAGGGAGGAAAAGCGCGACCAGCACAGGGGAGATGGCGCATAACACGATCACCCGTGTGGGAAAAGCAAAGAGACTTTTACGCTAGCCTTCTATGAGGGTCTGTTGCGGGTATGTTAAGTTTGCTTTTCATTCTCTATCCAGGGGAGATTTTTTTATTAAAATAATATTTTTATTTATTTTTTAAAATTATTTTTTATACCATCACGTTAAAATAATTTTAAAAAGATAAAATAATATTTTTTTAGCGTTATCCGATCGATCAGCCTGGTTTTTTAAAATTAATATTTTTAATTATTTATTCAACTTGGTATTCAATTTAGGTAAAGTTTAGAGCTGTAACAAATCTCGAGTGGAAAAGAAACCAGACAACCCCGTGACTGCTGTGCCTCTGCCAAACCTTGCTGTTGACTTTTTGCAAAATAAATTACAAAGATTTCGTTTTTCTTCATGGTTGCTGCTGTAAGGTTCACGTACACATCTACAGTTGTTAGGTATTCGTTGACTCTTTTTTCATCGTCTTCTAGTATTTCTCCGTGGAAAAATAAAATTCTTAAAAATATTGGTTTTTTTTAATAGCCTTGAGCTATTTTCCATAAGTTGATTGACCAAATGTACTCAGCCATACGGTGAAGGTTTTTGTTCTTCTTTTCTGGTATACCAATAAAGCAGCACGCGGAAATCCCATCATCGGCAAATCGGTTTACAAACGGTGGTGGATAGATATATCAACTAGCATCCGCCCAGCCACGGCAATCACAAGTTTAAAATAATCCGGTGAGAGGGTACTTTTCAGAAAATGCATGCAATACTGGGTGTTTTGGGCGTATCACGTTCACACATACATGTTTGAATAGACTAGTTTGCTTTTTATGCTTATTATTATTACTTTTCAAGTATATATATTGAATATTTTTCGTTATTATTTAATGAATTTTTATATTTTCATTCAAAACAAGAAAAAAAACATGTTTATTTCATTGATTTAGAGTTTTGATATTCTAAATTCAAGTACTTTTATATAAACTTGATAATCCCTGCTTAAAATATTTCATTTTTTTCTGTTTTTTGGGTCAAAAATCACGAATCAAAGTCCAAAATACTCACGTAAATAGAGGCATAAAAAGCAGAGTTGCCACCGATTCAAGACCCAAACCCGAGAACATTTACAATTTTCACCACTGAACCGTGCGCGCGGTTGCTGGTGTAACAGTAGCAAGCATTGATGGCAAAATGGCAGTTCCGGAGGAAGGTCATGATGCAGCAATGAGAAGGTCAAATGTAACATGCAAAATGCCTCTTGCCCATTGGTTTGGTAGCGGTTGACACACATGAAGATAAGCTCATCAACTTCCATCCACAATTATTTTTAAATTCCGTCAACAATGGACACCCCCTCTTTGACCCTGGCCAGGGTGGCAGAAGGTACAATCGTAAATTAAAATAGCGTCACCTAACCCGTCAGGCTTGAGCTGATCTAGAAAAGAACAAAAAAATAATATTACAAGTTTCCAATACATAAAAAATTTCAACTTGACCGCAGTAAAGAAAGAATGGTAAGAAAATGCGATTTTTCATGCTCAACTCACCGACAACCAATAAGAATCTACTCCTGAAATTTCCATATCCCGTTTTCCCCATCAAACGAGTTCCAACCCACATGCGCTACGGGGCTGATCTGGCTGGTAATAGAACTTGGAAGTTCTGGACAAGTCCCATGGTGGTTGTGATGTCAAATTACCGAATAAACCCACCGACAGCATACTATACGGGAATAAAGATACCCCTGATAGGAAATATTTTCAGGTCTCAGATAAGCAATGAAGCGGGAAAGCCGGGGAAAGCATGAGAAGCTAGAGCCTATCAAGTCATAGCTAACTGGCGTTGAACGAGACCTGTATCTTCAGAAAAAGATCCGCGAGACGACGCGTGGCGATCTTGTTCTTACAGCAATAACTGGCGTTGAAAAACACCGTCTTGCCTTTGCGGAAAAGGGGGGGAGCGAAAGGGGAGGCGGGGCGAGGACTTGGCGGTAATAATTTGCAGTGAGGTTTACCCGTAGTTTGGTTTATTAGGCAATATAAACTTGCGGCAACAGAAAGTCATCCACTACAGTACTGTAGTTGTAGCATCTAACTTTTGGGCAAAGACTTGGGGCTGGAGGTTTGGGAATCGCTTCAAAAATATATTTAACTAATTTTTTAAAATATTTTCATATGAGTATTTTCATTCGGTTCATTTTTTATCAAAAAAAAAAAAAAAACAATCTAACCAAAAATTATAATTTTTTTTAAAAAATAAACTGAACTGAACTGAGTACAAATCGACTATTTTCGGTTCGGTTCAGTTTTTATGTTACAAAAATGGAGAAAAGCAAAATTATTTTTTGAGTTTTTTAATGGACTGGGTTTTTTATTGAGCTTACAGTTAATATTAAGAAAGACTGCTTCCCAAAGTATTTTAAATTTTTTTTGCTACTAAATATTAATTTGTATTAAATTATTAGTGTCAATATCGTGTTTAAGCTTCTTTGCCTTTCTAATACTATTATGTTGTTTTGTTTAATTGAGTATGAATAACAATAATTTAAATTACACACATACACAAATTAAAAATTAAATTACAATATATTGTCTTCAAAGGACTTCATAAAATACAACAAACAATATTAACATAAAAATCTTCGGTTTTAAACTAATCATCACCGTTGGTAGAGGTAACTTTTTATTTGTAATTACCAGATGAAAATAATCAGTTATATGCATAAAAAAATTCTCTACACACATATCAGCTACAAAATCCCAACAACAACAAAGCGATACATACCATGGTACCTAATAACACTCCTGACCTGTGCAATATCGTGAGTGTCACACAGGATGACATCAATTTGAGATGGAGTCAAACCCTTTTCCATAAGATTTGGTTTTCAGTAACATTACTTATTAGTGGAGAAGTAAATTATTTCTGATTTGAAAAATAAAGAAGTAAACATATTTGAAGTTGCAGAAAAGATGATGTAACATACTTTTTGTAAACAGCAACATGATAATCTCTGACTTTCTATAATAACTCTTGGCTCAATTGATTATCTCAAATCAATGATTGCAACAGGAAATGGAGTGCAAAATCACATGGTTTATCTCTTGTGACGTTAAGAAATAAGAGGCGTGGTGAATCATAGAGGGAGGGGATGATTGATAACGATTGTGTTTTTTAGTTTAATTAATAGAGATTTTTGTTTTTGTAAACATAAGGAAGGCAACAAAGGGGAGGGCGTCTAGGGCTAGGCATTTAGGAAAGAATAAAAAAGTTCTTTTTCTATTTATAATGGGGCAGTTAGGGTGTGGTTCCTTTTTGAAATGGTTTGATTCAATTCAATTTTTATCTTACAAAACCTATACGAACCAAACCAAACATTTGTTAGAGTTTTATAATTGATTTAATTTTCCCAGTTATTTTTTTCTGGTTTTCTTGGTTTAATCAGTCGGCTGATTTTTTTCTCACCCCTAGTTCATGTATCAAAATAACTTTTAGAAAAATAAGAATATATATTACTTTAATACATTTCTAAATTCATAAACAATCACAAACACCTCCATTAACCACTCAAAAACACCCCCATTGAAGTCAGAAGGACATGCGTGGAAAGGAGTATTCCTATCAGTTGCAATCTCCGCTATTTCAGACAAGTCACAAGGGCCGGACATAAAACAAAATTATTGATGGCATTCATGCAAACATGTTCAAAGCATGGAAGTAACCACGAACTCAAAATGTAAACATTAACCACTCAAAAACACCCCCATTGAAGTCAGAAGGACATGCGTGGAAAGGAGTATTCCTATCAGTTGCCATCTCCGCTATTTCAGACAAGTCACATGGGCCGGACATAAAACAAAGTTATTGATGGCATTCATGTTCAAAGCATGGAAGTAACCAGGAACTCAAAATGTAAACGGCAGTGGTAAGAAAATAGCTGGCTGTATCAAAACACAGCCAGTTTAAGAGAGAGTCTTGATACACAGCGAGAGCTTATTTCCTCAAAAACATGTCTAAAATTGTACGTGATGGATTCTATACCTCCTCCAACACAAGCATCAAAGAGTCACCACCATCATGGAGAGATTCTTGATACATATAGCGAGAGCTTATTTCCTCAAAAACATGTCTAAAATTGTACGTGATGGATTCTATACCTCCTCAAACACAAGCATCAAAGAGTCACCACCATCATAGAGAGATTCTTGTTACATATAGCGAGAGCTTATTTCCTCAAAAACATGTCTAAAATTGTACATGATGGGTTCTATACCTCCTCAAACACAAGCATCAAAGAGTCACCACCATGCCTGGTTCCGACTCATGCACTTTTCTTCACTTCAGCAGACTTGATAATGTCAATGAACTCCGGCTAATGACAGCAGCACAATGATAGGGTAATGTCAGGGAAATCAACTGGTAAGGGAAAGATGAAACTGAGACATGTTATATAACTAGTAATTAGCACTACCTTTAGAGAAGCACCACCAACCAAAAAGCCATCAACATCAGGTTTTGCTGCCAATTCCTTGCAGTTTGCACCATTAACCGACCCTGAACCAGGCACAAATTTAAGCAAACATAGAAGGAATATTGGGGAGGGGGAATTAAACATTGTTTTGTATGCTCCCATTAGCAGTAAGAGAAAAGGCACATTAGCTTTACAGATATTGTTCACAATCTTGTTTATCTAGATGCAAACAAAGTGCGCTATGCCTTGCCATAAGCTTCATGTCCAATCAATTCACAGAGTATTGCTATGGTGCCCATGCTACGATCAGATAGATCAAGGGCCAAATATTGATCCATCTGGAACAATCATGGTTGAATGTCTTTGTGTTTAAGAAAAATATGGCCACAGCACATTCACTTCTCAGTATTTTATACAAGCATCTACCTCATGTTACAGAATGAGTTATTTAATGGGTAACGTTGGTTTTCTGTATTTTCAAAAGATGTGCAATACAAAACAGAAAGGAAGTGAAAGATTTATTAACCAACATATTTATCTTACAAATCAACAAGAAACGATAAAAAGCAATCATGACAATAGACAGATTGGAAGTTGCGTTAACAAATGAACAGACCTCCATAAATAATCCTGGTTGTCGCAGCAACTTCAGGGCTGGTATTTTCTTGAAGCCATTTCCTCAGTTCATAATGCACCTATTAGATTAATAAGCCAGAGTTTCAAGAAACTAATAATGGGAAACCAACAAACTAGACACGATCACAGATTAAATGGAAATGGTGTTTACCATTCAGGAAATAACCTGAGAGAATGGGCAGTTAGGGGGAAAAAAACAATTTTAGGGCAAAAGCACCATTCATCTGCTATAAATGAGCTAATACTATGAGATTGAAAGTTCCTAAAAGCTAAAAGATTTTGAGTTATAAGCAAACAAAAGTTTTCTCATCTTAATACTCTTTGTACCTAGATGTAGGATTTGAAAAGAAGAGACTTGATTGTTATCAATTTCTGAAATTAAAAAAAAAGAATCCCAAACGATTTCCATTCAAGTCATTTCCCTAGAAAACAAACTCCCCAAACAGCTTTATATGTCCCTGTGCTCAAATTAATAGCGCAATCTGAATTATTTAAGTGGTCTCAGTAAAGGAAATAAACAATAGGTGTTTGATGCTCTGGGTTTTGTACTTTGTGGAGAGTTTGGTGCATATAATGATCATAATCTGCATCAAGAAAACCAGGTTTGGACTTACCTCCTGTGCCTGAGCAGGAGATGCAACCTTCCCTGTTCCAATAGCCCACACAGGCTCATAGGCCAAGACAACATCAGCCCAGTTTGATACACATGCTGCAATAAAAACAAAGTTGAAACAGTCATGACACTCGAAAACTCGTTACAGTTAAGACATTGTGAAGGTTGCTAGACATATAAAAGAATCGACATGGTGATATGTTCCAAATTAATGAACAAATATGCTAAAAAACCTATACATATATGGAGCCCCTTGCTACGATCAAATCGTGATCAAAAGTCAATTAACTGAATGATACAAGCTCTTGCATTGCAGAATTCAAAGTAGGAGAAAGAGACAGTTGAATTCAATTCCATCCAAAATGTGAGAGCAAGTGATCAATTGCCTCCCTTAAAACAAAGAACATTGCATCACTGTAAACTAGAGTAAGATATTTCAATTGATAAGAAAACAATGACCCCGCATACCAGACTAACAGCAGGATAACTTGATCAGCAATGTTCCGCTACCATATAAAGGCCAGAAACTTCTACGCAGAATATTTACACAATCATGGACACCATCTTAGAGCCAAAAAATATTTTTGTTATGAATACTATCAGTAAATTACCTGCAATTGCTTTGGTTTGTGCAGCAACAACCTCCACGGTAGATCCTGCTTCCCGCTGCTCAAGAGTCTCACCAACACAAGCTATCACCTTCAACCCTCGGGATAGTGCATATGCAACCTTATCCCCAACAAACTAAAGGAAACACACCCGGAATAGGAAGTTACTACATTATTTAGTTATCACAAATATAAGCATCTTCAGAGGTATTGACCATAGGAATTATCCACAGATAAGTGTTTACTGTGCCATGTAACACGCCCTACCTCATTTGATTCATTTAGGAGACTTCTCCTTTCGGAATGACCAAGAATGACCCAGGGAATATCCAGATTCACAAGCATCTCGGCACTGCACATATCAGCTTCAGCATTTAGACATTCAGATCCCACAGATAAATTTAAACCAGTAAAAAAACGAAAAAGACCACGTGTTGCGGTTAATAGAAATTATTTGCATCAAGCTTAAGATTACCTGATTTCACCGGTGAAAGCACCACCTTTCTTAACCCAGCAATTTTGAGCCGCTACGTGAAAATCAGGCCTCAACGTGCTTTTCACCAGAGGGAGAAACACAAATGGAGGGCTTACAACAACCTCTGTAGAAGAAGATCACACCAGTATCCAAATAGATCATGGTTAAAAATATCCAAAGTGCTATTGTTGATGCGATTTGCCTGAACCAGAGCAAGAGTAAGGAGCATACACTTACCAACAACATCAGATGAAGGCACTTGGGCATCGTTGAGTGTTGACACTATCTTCTTCACTTCTTCGCTAGTTCCATTCTGGATCCAAGACCAAAAACAATATATCAAATCAACAATATAAATAACAGAATATCAAGCAAAGTATGGAAGAAAATGGAACTCACGCATTTCCAGTTTCCGCCAACAAAGAACTTCCTGGCCATTGTAGATCGTGGAGTACTGATCGAAGCAGAAGAGAACGGCTGTTGTCTTTTAGTTTTGGTTTTCAGTCGCGGATTTTGTTTTAAATTTATGGAATTTTTATTTTTAGGTAACGGATCAAACAAGGTGCTATAAATCCGTGGGCAATGAATTTACTATTTTAGCCTCGGATCTATATGGAATATGCTTTGGAAGTCTTTGGTTTTGTTAAGGGCTGTTTTGGGAATTGAAGCGAAGAGGTGTTCGAGCCCGTGGATTGGTGCGTCGCGGTAAGGCAAGTAGTGTGTGGTGAGCTGTGCTTAGGGATTGGATATTCTTGCGTTTTTACGGGCCACTCAAAATGTTTAGTGCTCTGTTCATCTTCACTTTACTGTTTTAAAAAGTATTTTTTTAAAAAAAAATGTTTTTATTTAAAAATATTTTTTATATATTTTTGATTCATTTCAATATATGATATTTAAATATATTTTTAAAAAATATTATTTTAATATTTAAATAAATAACAAATATTTTTAAAAACAACATTAACCATATTTATTCGAGTTATTAAAAAATATATTTTGTATTGAATTATTGAGCTATTTTTTAAAATGTCACTTTTGTGTCGAAAACTCTGAAATTGTTTGATAAAATCAACTAAATGCGTACAAAAACAATGTCTGTGTAATATTCTAAAAAATATTTTAGAATTTGCTGTTTTTACTCGCTAGCAAGCATTTAAAAAAAAAAAGTAAAGTTGCCGGGTGGGGTGAACTGTGTAATGGAATTATTGTGGGTTTATTTTTTAAATTTTTTATGACCTGAAATTATATTAGAACAATATTTTTAATATTAATATATAAAAAAATAAATAATTGTTTTCCTGACGCGTGTTCGTGTGTATTGATATAGATCTTGATAATGTAGTTTTATATTAGTATATTAAAATAATTTTAATTTATAAAAAAAATAATTTAAAATAAAAATACTTTTAAAACAGTCACTTAGAATGAGTGGTCCGGGATCGTTTTGCTTCCTCCCTCGAACAATGCCATGAAGATAAAAGTCATCGATTCCCTCTCGCAGTCAATGGTGGTTTTAGCTTTTCAATGGTGTCTTAGAAATAAAAAAAAAATAAAAAAATGAGGACCTCGTGGTGAACAAAAACTAGACAGCAGGAAAATTAACATTGTTTGATGGCGGTATTAAAAATAATAATTTTATATCTTACAAAAGGATTTAAACACAAACCATAAATCAATAGGAAGAGATCAAGTATGAAAATGAAAACAACACAGTAGAAAAAATAACAACCTCAACTCTGTTCTTGTAACTTTTGCATTGAATTCCGCACCCCTGTAATTAATTTCATGTGAGGAATATCACTACAGATTATCATGACACTATCTGCTACACGTGTAGAGTATCTCGCATGCTTGGTGAGCTCATACGCCACTAAATAATTGGTAAAGGTATAGTTGATGTTATTTTTTAAATAAAAAAAATTAATTTTTTTAAAAAAAGTTCCGAAGATAATAACAAATAAAGAGTTCTGTCAGAGGATGACACTCTGGACTATTTAATAATGGATGCTAAGCAGAGATCCGTGCACACTGACTAATCAAATTTCAATGGGCTAATGAGATCGCAACGGTGTTAAATGGATCCAAATAATAAAAGAATCGATAATTAAAAAATGTTGGGCATAATTAACCCATGGTTTTAACAGGAACTAGGGTATTTAAAATCATAAAAGTAAATTTTATTTGAAAATATATATCTTTTAGTTTTTAGAACTACCACTGCAACATTTTAGGTTTTTAAAAATTATTTTTGTTTTTGTTCTTAGAAAAACAATTACACTAATTCATACTCCTATCTAATAATCTAACATTCTAGATTTAAATTTTATTTGGAGTTGCGTACAACTTGCTTTTCATTGAATTTATTTATTTATTTATTTTAAATTCTTTTTTATATTTATATATTATTTAACATGTTGATATATATATATAGATATATATATTTGTTCTTACAAGATACTTTGAAAACAAACAATAATATAATCACAAATACCCGCTTATTAGCAAGAAACAATAACAAATGGGCCAACAATCTGAAGCCCAAAATCCTAAACGCGCGCCAATTTTAAACCCACCCTTAGCGCCTAGCCCAAAAAAAGAATGAAGACAGACCGTTCAACTGTCTCTTTTTCATTTTTTCTCCTGTGCTCTTTGCTCTGTTTTGCTTGCATTGTTTAATTTACTATCGCCACTGCAGTAGTAATTGCGTTTTTAATTCAAGGAGACGGTCTTAACAATTAATGTGATGGTCACCTTATTAAATGGTGCGGGCCCAAACACAAGAAGTCCTTACTGCTCGAAATTAAAATATGAGGAGAAATGTCGGTCTATTTCTTAGGATCCATGTAGAAAGAAGCAGGACATCCCCGGTGTCCCCAGTTGAATTATGGCCTTTAAGTTAATCAAAGCATTGCTGGTTTCCAGAATTTTGTGGTTCTATGGGGCCTAGTATTCTTGTGTTTATTTTCAGTTCAGCATTCAAATTTGAAATTACAATCATCCACATGAAGAATAAGTTCGTGGATGCCTGACTGACATTTAAAAAACGGGATTATCTTTCGAAAAGTTGATTGGAACCCGAATCATGGACCGAAATGTGAAAGGGATTGGGGAATAAGCTTTAAATTAGAGGGAGATTCAAAACTTTTAAGCCACCAGGTTTTCTTGTCCTGCGAGGGGGGGCTCTGGGGCCATGGTTTTGCTGATAGTTCCATACTCCGGATGGCCGACCTCTTAGGCTAGTTTTACGAGACAGACATCTAATGCTCCAAATAATGTAGAATAGGATCTAGAAAAGCTTGATGAAGTAGACCGTGAATCTCTCTAATGTTTCGAACCATGATGAGCTGTGATTGGAACTTAACTGGGCCATTAGAGATCGGTCTGTTTTCAATTTGCACCAAATCCCCAAGTGGTAAAATTGGTTGTCAGCTTGAAAATTTACTCTATATTGTTTTTATCCCTTGCACCATCAGAAATTGAATATACAATGCTAGCCTCACTTGCAATCTATTATCCCTTACACAGAGGAGAGGCCGGAAATAATATGCTATCTTTATCGCACAATTCTAACTCCATTGCAGTCTGTGCTTCCAACATTGGGAGAAAGAGGTGGTTACAGTGATGAACGTGTATGAAACTGATTGACTCCCTGCTTTTTTTAATCACAATGACCAATAGCTTTGTCATGGGCTGATGGTATAATACTTTTCCAAACAGTCTTTTTAGCATTTTAAGACTTAGAATTGGGTCCAGAGGCCATGCCAGCAAGAACCAGCGGTGATAGTTTCTAATGATCTCAAGTCATCGGTGATTCCACTTTTTTGTTATAGGAGCGAGTAAATTGTTTTCTATTTAGTTATTGAAAATAAAATAAATTTAAGTGGAGTAATTTAATTTAAATTCACGGAAGAAAACTGCGGGGCCAACACATACCCAAAAGAAGCAATTAAGGGTTGTGGTTATTTAACAAGCAATGGTGTTTGCGTGCAGGTGTGGTTTCTATTGACCTCGAGTGAGATTCGTATGCATTGACAGTCCAGGAACTACGGATATCCCTGGCTTCGGATTCTGGTCAGTGATCGTTCAGGTTGCTACAAAAATTGTTGATGCTTAGGTTCATAATCGTGACAGAAGGTTGTAGTGAAGTTGTTCGTTGTTGCATTTAAAAAAAATAATATTTTTTTTTATTTTTTATTTTTAAATTATTTTCATATACTGGTATAAAAAATCATTTTTAAAAAATAAAAAATATTATTTTAATACATTTCTACATTAGAAAAAAAAACATCATTTGAAATTTTTTATTATATATTAAATATTTTTTATATTTTTAAATTATTTTTATATACTGATATCAAAGATATTTTTAAAAAAATAAAAAATTATTTGAATAAATTTCTAATTAAAAAACATTTTAAATATGAACTTATTCTCAAACATGATTTTATTACAAAAGTTACCGAGGGTTGGGGACTATCAATTATAAGAATTGTATAGGTTTCCTTACATGCATACATGGGTTCACTAGGCGGTGCATCGGATTTTTCTTCTACCTGGTGATGCAGTGGATGCTACTCGCAAATGGCTAAGAAAAAGATATTCCATGAGCATGAATGCTAGAATAGGAGACGAATTGCATCCTGGACTACACGTGCAGCACTGATGATTCAAATTGTTTTTATAAGGATAAAAACTTGTAACTACGAAATTTTTTTTTTTATAATTTTAAATTTCAATTTTGTAATTATTAATATGATTATGAATATAAATTTATAAAATTATTAATTTTAAAATCCGTGATATTAATAACTTGGATATCTAAATTAATAAAAAAAAGTTGATTGAGCATGCCAAAGGACTTTTTTTTTTTTCTTCTGGGGGGGGGCACTACAGCCTAGCAAAAGATGCACCAGCAGTACCACCAACAATTGCATTTCACTATCAGGGCATCTAGTTCTTTCCAGGGATTTCGATTCCAATATCTTCTTTTTCACCCTAGAAACCATCAATAAACTCGGCCGGATTGAATCCAATTATCAAGCCGAGCAGAAATCCTGTCTTTTTTTAAGAGAAAAACATTAAATATATTTCGGAAAAAATAAACATCAGGTTTATACCATAAGATTAGAAAGTGTAATAACCTCTTCCTCTGGAGTTTAGACCAAGTTACCCAGAATTACTCTTACCAACAAATGAGTTCAACTCACCAGTTTACAACAGCCTGCCAATGAAGTCCGAACCCGTTGTGCCCATCTGTGACTCCCCAAAAAGGGTTCTCTTCCCACGTGAACTAAAACGAGAGTGGTCCAGCATGGTTCGGAGAACAAACATCACACGATTCTTGCCGGGTCTTGACTCTTTACTAAGTTGACCTGAGCTAGGCTGTCTAAATTTTTTTAATATAAAAATGTATATTTTTATGAGATAATAGCTCCAATGCCGCTAAAATCACGGGTATCGTCATGCGCTGGCATGTATTTTGCGTGAGTAAACATTATCTCTTAATAATACATAGTCTTTTAAAATCAATAAATAGTTCTAGATGAACCCAAAATTATATAAAAAAAAGCAATGAAAAACCAAAAATACTGTTAAAACTATGCGTATATTTTATTTATTTATATGTATTATACTTTATTTAAAAAAATAATTTTTATATCCCTGGCAAAAGTTTTTAGTCTTGACGTGAAAGACAAAATACACTTCAATAGAGATATATCTCAGTCCAATAAAACACTGATGGCATTTATTTTTTATTTTTTAGATTTAATTTTAATTGGCCGACCACCTCCTCTATCCAGCTTGATGGGCTCCAAAAGTTGGCAAGTGTCCTATTCTGTTTAAAGAGACAGCTACTGCTAACGAGCGCGTGGACCCACCATGGACCGGCCACCGCGAGTGGCTCGTCCCCATGCAATCAATGGGACGATGAGAACCTTCTTTTCTTGAAAAAAACAGAGAGAAGAAAAGCATCTCTATGAACTTCCAGTATTTTCTTCTCAGAATAGGAAAACTCCAGTAATTAAATTGTTTTTTGCATTTTTCCCTCCCGAAATTTGAACAAATGACTGGTCTCAAAATTTGACCGTTAACTTGTTTTTTTAATTAGGGATCACTCGTTTCAATTCGTTAAATCCACGATAAAATAATTAAAGAAAAGGACGACTGCCCTTTTCACACTGTAGTTGCAAGTTGTCCGGTGTCCTTTTTTTTTCCAGTTTAATTTATTGCGTGTATATGCACTCGTGCGAAGACTGAAGACCAAGGGTTCGAGGGAGGAGGGAGGAGGGAGGAGGGCGCGTGATTTATTGACCACGGACAAGAAGCCTAGATTATAGGTTATGACACTGTTTAGTATTTTGTTTTATAAATATTTTTAAGATTTTTTTTTTTTGTTTAACATTGGATTTTAAAAGTTATTTTGAAAAAAAAATTAATTTTTATTTTTATTTTAAATTTAAGGTTTTTTTTTGTGTTTTTATATCATTAATAATTTTTTAAAAAATAAAAATATTTATAATTTAAATATATTTTTTAACAAAAAATAATTTAAAAAATAACTTTAACCAATTTTTTAAACAATCATTATACATCTAAAACATTGGAGCATGGTTTAACAACCTATAATGGTCTGGTTTTTCACTATCAGGTGTTTTTTATATAAAAAAAAAATGTTTTTTAAAAAAAATGAGTTTTTGTTTTCTATAAATTTTTAAATATTTTAATACGTGGATGCTGAAAATAAATTTTAAAAAATATATATTATTTTTATATTTTTTTATAGTAAAAAATATATCTGACGCCATGATTTTAGGTTGAATTTTGACCCTTTGTTTGGTTAGAGGTTGGATCTTTACAAGTAGTTTGATAGGAGAATAAAAATAATATCTAATTTATTTGAATTATTAATTATATCTTATCACTACAAGTATTAAATATTTAAAAAATAATATACATACATACACTTTAGATTAATTACACAAGAGTTCACATAATTGAAGAGGGAAGTGGATAAAAGAGAAAACAACCAGATCCGTCAATCGAACAACCAGTCGTTGACGTATATATATATTTATTTTAAAATATATTAAATTATATATTTTTGTTATTTTTAATATAATTTCTTCAAAATCATTAAAAAATATCACTTTAATAATTTTTAAACTAAATATTTTTTTTTTAAAATGCACCAAGCACAATTTAAAATAAATAAAAACAATGTTTTAGTGTTTATGCCACCATATCTTTCTTGCAAAAATCTGTCACTTCAACCCCGGTTCAGCAAAAACATGTGCACATCTTGCTTTTTTTACTAGTAATGAAAAAGAATCCTGAGCTGGAACATGGAGGAGCTGTGCGCGTCGTCGTGCAATATGAAGTTTTACTCCATTTTATCGTGACGTGAAGTGATTTTTAGAAATACCTTTTATTTTAAAGAATATTAATATTTTTTTATTATATTAATACATTAAAATTATTTAAAAAATAAAATATTTATTTATTTTCAAAGCAAATACATGCAAGCCTTGTGTGTCCACTTTGACATGGAGCTCCATAGTAGAGATCACGAGGACAGCTGCAGCTGGCATGAACATGACATTAAATTATCATGTTTTTGCTCTTGCGCCGGCTCTTTTCATGATCCCTGATCTCATGGTGTAACGTATTTTTTACTAAGACCTCGCCCGTGGCTTTTGAACTTAGACAAGCAACCCCTTAAAGATTGTCCATGTCATATCTTTCTTTGGTTAATTTTTTATTCATTCACGTTCAATGGGGCGAGCATGATCTCGCTCGGGTGTTTTTACATGCTCACATGATCATGGTTCGCTCATCAATATTGTTATTATATGCATGTAGCAATACATGAGTGATCACCGGGTTGTTTGTGTTGCCAAACTCCATGCTTATATACTTAATTGTCATCCTACAATCCTATCACTTTCAGCCCAAAACTTGCGTTGGGGTAGGATTCCTGTGTTGTGTACCCACTTTTCTGGATAACATAATTGATAGCAGGTTTCAAGAAATTAAGTTTCAAAAATAGTTGAAATGTCAAAGGTCCAAGCACGCAGCAGCACTCGAAGAATTTATTTTCCGAGGAAATTTAACATCTCAGTGAATTATTGGGGCTGTCCCATGCTCAATGAAGAAGATTATTAATATGCAAGTGCCAGCCTGGATTGATTTTGTAGTCTTGATATTATCCGAATAATGTGCCAGCGCATTTTGGTGCACGAGGCTCTTGACTGAATCCTTTGAAAGAAATATATATATATATTAACTTTTAATATTTTATATAAAAATTAACTTTAAATTATTATCTATATATACGATCAAACTGTTTTTTCAAAAATATTTTTTAAAATTTAAATTAACTTTTTATATCATTTTGATAAATTAAACATGCTTATTTTTAAAGATATATATATTATTTAAAGATCTGGTTTGGTTTAACATTGTGTTTTAAAAGTATTTTTATTATATATTCTTAAATTAATTTCATGTGTTTATTTCAAAAATAATTATTAAAAAATAAAAAATAATATTTTAATGTACTTCAAAATAAAAATCAATTTAAAAAATGAAATCAAATACACTTCTAAAGAACAATATAAATTAACTTTTAATATTTTCTATAAAATTAACTTTAAATCAATATCTAAGTATTCAATCAAACTGTGTTTTTTTTTAAAAAAAAAATTAAATTAACTTTTTATTTATTTCATTTTGATATATTAAAAATATTTCTTTCAAAAAATTTATAGTGTTTTAAATGGAGTTTGAACACGACGTCAAATCAAGGGAAGCAATTAACTGATTATCTATCTGGTCTCGATGAAAAATCTAATCTTTATTTTCATTTCCTTCATTTCCATTGAATGATTGTAAACAGCAAAAAAAAAAAGGGGGGGGGGACAATTTAGATTTATCTAGACTTTATTTTTCTTATTTTTTTATATTATTTTGGTATATTAAATATATTTCTTTTAAAAAATATATATTATTTTAATATAAAAAATACTTTAGAAATAATCTCTATAGTAGCCTAACGAATACATAATCACAACTCCACACAAGGAACAAAACACAGAACCCTGTCGATTCTCATCCTTGTCCTTAAAATTAGAGGACTGACTTGGCCAGCAAGAAAATTAGTATTATCCCAAGGAAGTTTCCGTAATTCCATCTCCATCCCACTCCTTATATTTTCCCCACCATCTCTCGAGCTCCGACTCCCTAATCCCTCCTTGTCTTTCCCCTCCCTCCCTTCTGGGTTTCAGGCTTCTAGCTTCACCCCCAAAAAAGAGGGGGGAAATATCTTTCCCTTCGCACCGCTCTAGCTCCACCATCTCCTCAAACAACATAAAAACGGCGACCATATTCATCGTTTCTATGATCACAACACAGTTTTGATTCCAGAAATGAGTCATATTTGGACCGCCTTTCTGTAGATATAGAAACAAAATTGAAGATTTCTTTACAGATTCCATGTTTCGTCAGCTATTTTCCATAATTTTTCTGATTGTGAAATACAATAATAATATTTATAAAGAGGGGAGAAATTGTGCTGTTTTGGATTGATGATGTGTGCGGCGACGGCTACAGGGGATTGGAGGGCGAGGGTGATTGGCGGGCAGATCGGAGGAGCTTTTAGCCACGAGAGCGAACATGATTTGGCTCTCATGGTTAGCGATTTTCTCGAGAACGGTTGTAGCTCCGGTGCCGATTCCTGGTGTAGCAGTGATAGCGATTCTGGTCTCTCTGATCTTCACCATCTCGCCGACAAGATTTCGGTATTTTTAATTCTCTCGCTTTTCCATTGTACTGCCTGCCTCCTCTCACTAGAATTCCATAGAGTTCCCTTTAACCACTCAGAAAAACAAAAAATTTCTAGAATTGATCGAGTTTTATTAACAAAAGAATGTTTAATTCTGTCTAGAAAGTGAAATTGAGCTGAATTCTTAAAGAATCGACTTGAATTCTTTTAAGATTTTTTTTTCCTGTCGCTTGTAAGAAATGGTTTTTTAGTTTTCTTATTTTATTTATTTGTTAATTTTGTCTGGTTATATTAAGAGGAAGAGAGAGGACAGATAAAATTATGATTATATTACCGGTTATGATTTTCTGTAAAAATGAATGAATTAATTTAAGTAAGTTTATAGTATAATTTCACTAAAATTGAATTGAATTCTGTAATTTGTGGAGGAAGAGAAAATTTAGACTTGACAATTGCGGTTATTTGCCTCCCTTCTTGGATTACTGCAAACTTCTAGATTTGAATTATAATTTCTATGATTTCTTGCCAAGTTAATCAAATTGTTTTCTTTGTACCAAAACAAGAAAGAAAGTAGAAATCTCAAATACTTGCTGGGAGATCATAAACTGAAGTACATGTAAATTCTAGCTCAGCTTATATTTTTGTCTGTCTGAATCTTCTCTAGTATACTGTCGTGGTCGTATTCTGGAATCTGCAGTTATTCATGAATGGCAGTTCTTGTGTTTTCCGTGTGGTTTCTATATGTTTTGTTGACATAGGTTCAAATGACGACTTCCTTGCGCATCTTGGAGTTGTCTTTAATACTGCAATGAGCAGTCAATGTATCGAACTCTGCTGATATATTTTAACTCCTGTCACTGTTCAGGATTGCACTATTTGATCATTTAAAATTTTGCTGATTATTGTGCTACTATTGCAGTTTTACAAGCGCACAGTAGCTCAATATGAGAGTGACTTGTTGTTGATAGTTCATTCTCTTGTGCAATCGATCAAGGAGACAGACCTTCATTGTGTCAAGTCAGGTCCGTGTAATGCAAGCTGCATCAACTTTTCTTTGGTAAAACTGTTGAGACTTTCAGGATACGATGCTGCTGTTTGTGCATCCAAGTGGCAGGGTAGTGGCAAGGTACCGGGAGGTATGCTATCCTGTTCTTAAGTTGCAGTTCTAAGATGAAGATTTCTTTCAGGAACTATAGGTGTAGAAGGTTATGACCTGGCTAGATTTGCGTTGAGGGAATTGCCCTCAACATTTGGTCTATTTTTAAACCTCCATAATGCAATACAAATTACAAATTTGGTGGCTTCTCTGTTTCTTTTTTTCAGGAACTTTTAACTCTTATTTCTGGGAAGTCTTTGATTTGCATAAGCATTTAACTTTAGCATCTACCTGATTATCTTGCAAATTCGTTGGGGCTTCAATGAACCTTTTAGTCAAACATTGTTTTCACTGGATAATCCCAACCTCAAGTTCTAATGTTCAACATGTGCCCACTTAAATGATTTAATCTGGATTTTATGGACAAGTTGTGATTTTTTGAATCTTTTGATAGTCAATTGGTAGGGGAGGACCTTCTATTTTATCTTGTTTCATGTGGCTGCATTTGCTATTTTCTGAAGACTGAGTTCTACTTGTTCTGGTTTTTGAGAACTGGTTCTTATTTTTTGTTGCAGGGGATCATGAATATATTGATGTGGTCAACTGCATCAACGCTGGAAGCTCTGAGCGTGTGATCATTGATGTTGACTTCCGAAGCCACTTTGAAATAGCTAGAGCTGTCGATTCTTATGATAGAATATTGAAGTCACTTCCCGTCATTTATGTAGGCTCGTTGACCAGGTTAAAACAGTATCTTCAAGACATGGCTGAGGCTGCCAGATCTTCTCTCAAGCAAAATTCGATGCCTCTTCCACCTTGGAGGTCTCTGGCTTATTTGCAAGCGAAATGGTACTCACCATATCAGAGACAGTTTGGTCCAGATTATCAGAATTTTAGCAGTGTTGGTTCTTCTGACCATAAGCAGTGTGGTGGGCATTTAAAGAGGCTGCAGTCCTCGCTCCAATTCGAAACAGAAGGAGAACAACTCACGAAGCCTATTAACAGTGATAATAACTGGAGGGCAAAGTTTGAGAGGCTCCAATTTGAAACAGAAGGAGAACGACTCATGAAGCCTATTAACAGTGATAATAACCGGAGGGCAAAGTTTGAGAGGAGGAAACATTCCTTATTCAGGGCTCTTTGAAGTGTATAGAGTTTTGTCCGATAATGCAAATTCCTTTCCTTCTTTGAGAGATTAATTATATTGCGGCCATCTTTTTTTGTTTTTTCATTTGACAAACAAGCTTGTACTGTAATGAAGAGCAATTCAAATGACAATAACACGCCATGCTACCGAAGAAATCTTCATATTCCCTTTTCATCTCAGATTTGGAGATCATAAAACTAATTTCTATTTTTCCTATGTTTGCTTCAAGTGACAGTATCTGGTTTTTGGAGCTCCCGGAGGCTAGACACCTCATGGCAGCAACTTCAGCCAAACTAGAAAACACATGCTTCACCAAGGTGCATCGTTCTATAGACTGCTGTTTTTCATCCTTTTCTTCGTTGTCTTGATTTCGTTCATTGACTTGTATTTTTAATGGCCAAGGAATTCTTATTCTTAGCCCCCTGTAATGGTGCTGAAATACTCGAGTTGCTTATCTTGGACAATACAGGCTACAAAATTAATAATTATCTGCTTTATTTGTCAAGTCTTCCACTACTCATTTTTGTTTCATTCCTACTTTATTCCTTTGCCCTAGGAAAGGCATCCTAATATGATGAATTCTCACTCATCAGCAAATACCATGTGAAATCAGAATTTTATCATTATTATTATTAAGAGTAGAACATCTGTTTCTCTTGCAATTCCATCCACATGATGCATTCCTATTCAGATGGCTTTCGATTGAACTGGGACATTGGTGATCGTTAGTTCTTTGTTGATTTATTTGTTTAACTAATTTAGATTCCAATTAGCTGGATAGGTTGCAAGATTAAATATTTCGGGTTGTATTATATAGCTGCTACTCGGTTCTATTTTAGCTGTGCGCTTTTGCAGTCCCAGTATATCATCCTTTCTGTATACACTGTGCCGTTTTCACTCTGCTGTAAGGTGGTTTTACAATGGTTTTGGTGATTGGTGAACCCGTTGCTAGCATTCAATATTCGGCCATGAATGTCACCAAGATGATTTTAGCCAACTACAGGTGGGATATAAATTGAACTGATTTGCTGCTTGGACACCCTGCAAGAAATTAACAGTCAGGTAAATGCGTACTCAGTTGGGAATTGTTAAGAATGCTTAATCACATTCTCTGAAGCTTTAATGTCAAGGGTGCATCGATTGTTCCATGCAAACCCGCTACTCTCAAGCACAAAACAAAAACAAAAAAGTATATTCCCACCTCAAAATACTTCTCTCTTCCACGATGTCACAACTCGAAAGCTCGAGCACCAGTTCTTCCAGGGAGTAACATTAAAAAATAAGTATATCAGGATAAGGAAGAATAGAAGCACAAATTTGGATGAACTCAACAGCGAAATATATCGGAAGTTGATTCTTTTGCCCATCTAATAGAATTGTACTAGTTTGCATAGCGTTATAGTTGATAGATAAACATTTATTGTTTTTGTATGGTTTATGCTTAAAAAAATGACAGGAGATAAAGACATTAACCAATCATTTATCTGCTCAACTTTTAGCCCAAACTCAAGCCTGAGTAGATCTGACATTATATCTAGTCTCGGTCAAACTGTAAATCCAAGTCTAAATGGACTTCATATGCTGCTGCCATTTCAAAAATTTAGCCGAGCATTGAGTCCAGCACCCGTCATTTCTAAGCTCGGATTTTAGTGGTCTCGGCATATTGCCATATTCGCCAAGCGCTAATCCAAGTCTAAATGTTTTTTTCTTGGATGATACTCAATTAATCGTTAAGAAATTCTAAATATATATATAAAAATATATTTTACAGGTATTAAATATAATCTACCAGCCACCAAAATAACATATCAAATTAACAATCATAAAATTAACTAAATATTTTAAATACTAGCTTTAATCACAGTATCATAATATAAACTCGGAACTCATCCGAAGCTTTCGGCAGAACGAAACCTCTTCCGTCCACGCAAGGAGAACTTCATGGCCGTGGTATTGATTGCCAGATGGGTCATGATGGATATACTACACGCACACATGAGATTTAAGTATATAGAGATTTTTGTATCTAAGAGTGGAAGTTAAAGATCTGTTTCGAGCCTTCTGCAGCGTGTGGCCTCACTCTTTTCTTCTTCGGACAACGTATAATAATATATATCATTCAACTGGATTCTCTATTAACTAACCGGCTTCAACCAAGATCCATAGATTCTCCATTCATCTTGGAGGATGCCATTTCGTGATTCACGTGATCGATTAAAACCCATAAATTGCTGTTTCGGAACATTTTTTTTTTTTTCTAGGTTAAACAATGATGGATAGAGAGACATAAGTTATTTTTCTCCAAGTAATATTTTTTTAGAAATATATTAAAATAATATAAAAAATATTTTTTAAAAAAACACAAAACAAATATTCTTAACAGTTATCACCTGTTCATACATATGATGACTTTCAAAAATGAAATTCTATATTAAACTATTGCTCTCATTTTCTCCTTGATTATTATCTAGGCAAAGGTCAAGTCTTGTCTGTACAAAATATCAAGGGATGTAGCTTGTCCAGGAATCCTAGATTCAAATTACACAACACGACACCGCCATCTCTGTAAACACATACAAATCCTTCAAAACATAATAAATCCATTGGAAAGATAATAAACATGGTAATAAAAGATTTAAAATCTGTATAATTAGTTTTGAATTTGAATTATGTGTGTAATTTTTATAAAATATTTAAATAATTTGAATTTTATCAACTCATCTGTATCTATAAAATATATTTTTCAGGGATTGGTTTATTCAAATTCAAAAAATAAAAAGCTAAAAAGCATTTATACACGCACACACACACACACACACACACACACAAGCCATAAACCCGCGCTCCGCCGCAGGGGTTAAATTTTTTTTTTTGTCTAGTTTTAATATATATAATTTATTATTTTATATTTCAGTTTTTATTCTGTTATTTTTTAGTTTAATTTTGATCCCTTGATTTTCTAGGTCCTTCTAAAATAGTTTTAAATTTTTTATCTGTATATATACATCTTTGCTCTTAGTTTAGATTTTTAATTTTTATTTTTATTTGTATTTATATTAAATACAACTCGCGTTAAAAAAACATAATAAGTTTAGCTTTGGTGGTGTAAAATGAGATGAAACTCTTTCTTATGCATTTATAGTTAAACGTAAAATGGTTGAAACACCACCGCAAATAACTTTTCTATTTTGTCTTATTTGAGATTACAAAAGTTATTTTATTGTGCATGAAAACAGTACAATTACTGGGACACCTCCACTTACAATTTTTAATTTTTATCTTATTTGCGGGTGTTATGATTATTCTACTATGCACGGAAATAAAAAAAAATGGAAATGCCTCTGATACCATGATATTATTTTAAACACATTTTACATAATAAAATGAACATATAAAAAAATAATATATGTTTTTAGAATTTCTACGACACCGCACACGTCATCAAAAATGTGCATGAGCTCTAAAATTGACGTCACACTCAAAGACACACCCACAACACCGTGACAAAAAATATAATTAAAAATTGGTAAATTACCAGTACACCCCTCTAACAAACTCTTTGATTTTGTCTTACAGGCGGTATATACATACTTATACAACTCGATTAATTAGTCATGGTGCACTTAATATAACCCAGAGACCCTGGTTATAAAAAACAAATATAAGTGAAAAAAAAACAAAAAAAAAATATATAAGCATGAAAGCAATGTAGCAATCCATATTGTTTTTTTTTTAAATCAGTCTGGGAAATAGTCGTGATGCACTTAAGCTGGACCAAAGATCCCGGTCATAAAAAAATATATAAGTGAATAAAAATAAATATAAAAAAAAATAATAAATTGATCGGGGATTAACTGTGATGCATCCAAGCTGGCATGGACACCCATATTATCAAAAAACAAATTTGGTCCAGGGAGTGGTGGTGGTGTGATTAAGCTGGTCCGAAAATCCTGGTAAAAAAAAAAAAACTTAAGTTAGCCGAGAGACCATGGTTATAAAAAAAATGTATAAGTGAAAGAAAAAAATATATAAGCATGAAAGCGCTATAGCAATGCATATTGTATTTTAAAAAAATTCGGCCCAGAAATTAGTCATGGTATGTTTAAACTAACCCAAAGACCCCGGTTATAAAAAAATATATAAGTGAACAAAATAAAAGTATAAAAAAAATATACCAGCAGGAAAGCACTTTAGAAAAAGAAAAAAAATGGGTCTAGGGATTGTCGGGGTATGCATAAGTTGGTTTGAACACCCCAATTATAAAAAAAATTTGGATCTTAGGATTAATCGTGGTGCGTTTAAGCTAGCTCGAATACCCCGATTAAAAAAATATATATATATAAGTGAAAAAAATATAAAAAAATTATAGTAGGCAAAAAAAAAATATTTTGGGGAAAAAATAAAAAAAACATAATAAGGAAAAAAAGAATAAGCAAAAAACAGAGAAAAAAACATTGCAATGGGAAAGCACTGTTGCAATCAACAATGTTATGTGTGGGGAGCTACAGTGTTTTCCCCACACCATTTACAATCCATATTGTTTTAGAAAAAATTCGGTTCAGGAATTAGTCGTGGTGTGTTTAAGCTGACCCAAAGACCTTAGTTATAAAAAAAAAAGGGGTTTGGGGATAAGAAAAAAAATGTATAAGTGAACAAAAAAAAGTATTAGAGATTTTTTTTAAAAAAAATAATAAATTGATCTGGGGATTAGTCATGGTGCGCGTAAGCTGGTCTAAACACCCTGGTTATCAAAATAAATTTGTTTTAGGGATTAGTCATGATGCGTTTAAGGTAGTCCGGAGATCCTAATTATAAAATAAAATATAAGTAAAAAAAAAAACTTCAATTGGCTCAGAGATCATGATTATAAAAAAATATATAAGTTAAAGAAAATAAAAAAAAAATATTAGGTGAAAGCAGTGTAGCAATCCTTATTGTTTTAAAAACAAATTCGGTCCATTAATTGATCGTGGTGCATTTAAACTGACCTGTAGACCCCGGTTATAAAAAAAATATATAAGTGAACAAAACAAAAGTATAAGGAAAAAAAAATATACCAGCAGGAAAGCACCTTAGCAAAAATATGGGTCCGAGGATTAGCCGTGGTACGCATAAGCTGATATGAACAGAAAAAAAACAATAAAATGGATCTAATAACTAATCGTGGTGCGTTTAAGCTAATCTTGACACCTCAATTATGAAAAACAAATAATATATATATATATATATATATATATATATATATATATATATATATGAAAAAATAAAAAAAAACATAATAAAAAAACAAAATAAAAGGTAAGAAACAAAAAAAGGAAAAAAAAAAGTAATCAGAAAAAAATAGTAAAAAAAGGGGGGAAAATTAACGTAATTAAAAAAATAAAATAAAAGGCATGAAAAAAAAATAAACGAAAAAAAAGGAAAAGGAAATCAGAGAAAAGAAAACGAAATTATAAAAAAAAAAAAAATTACTGTAGCAATCCACAGTAATTTGTGTGGGGAGCTACAATATTTTTCCCACACCATTTAATTTATTGTTAATATATATATATAAAATGATGGTTGTGGTTAATTTTAATAGTACGCAAACAATAACTTTATATTTTTTTTAACTATAAAAATAGGCTACAATAAGAAACAAAATAAACAACACGAAGCATTTGTTTTCCTTGGACAATAAAAAATAAAACATTATGGGTTTCAGGAAGAAAATCCAAATAGATTTTGTTGTCGGGCCTACTTAGATCCAGAAATAATTATGCATTCAAGTGTTTTCCTTTTCCTCTATGGCCATATATAGCAAAGCTTTTTCCCTCGTTGTTATCGGGACACTAAGCTTACAATTCCCGCTGCTTTATAAATTTATTAAAGCGGGACCTTTATAAATTAATTTTCTTATCATGACCATGTATTTTCCATCACTTTTTAAGTCTTCTCTTCCAAGTTTAGTATCTGTTTGAGAGGGATGGATTGAATTTATATATATATATATATATATATATATATATATTAAAATAATTTTTTAGTTTTTAAAAATAATGCTAAATACACACTCAGTTGTTAAATGATGAGTTAGTGTGGTAGGCGAGCCTCGTTTGTCATCACTTCACCTGTTTTTTTTTTAAGATTTGTTTAGGTGTATAATATAGATTGTTTTTAAAAATATTTTTATTTAAAAATATATCAAAATAATATTTATTTTAAAAATAAAATATATCAAATAATATTTATTTTAAAAAAATATTTTTAAAATCAACATGTAAAAATGATCTAAAAATATTAAAAATATTTAATTTAAAATAAAAAAATATTTTTGAAATGCAATAACAAATAATTCTTAATCTACTGTTAAAATAATTTTGGTTGCTCATAAACAATACAGCTTACATTTAACATCTAAATTTGAACAGAATGGCTTGTTTAAATAACATGGAACAAGTAAAATGATTATATTAAGAAAATCAATTGATGGAGGACCACATTAAGAAAATTACAAAAATAAAGGGATGTTTAAGCTTAATAACTCCATTATCATCGTGATAAACTTTACTTGAGGTAGCACTGTGATGAGGTAAAACAAATATATTTTAAAAAATAATATTTAAACTTCCAAAAAAAACAAAACGAATGAAGTGCTTTTTCAAGATGATTTCCGTCTAATGGTACTCGAAAAGGGTCAAAATAGTCAACTTTCGTTAGGTGGTTTGCTCTGGTCCCCAGCTGGTTATCAAGCCACAAAGCAGAGATCACGGAGCCGGTTTCATCTCTCTTTTAACAGTGCTTCCCATCTGTCCAGTCAATCTCTTATCCAATCTTCATAAGTTCCATCATTACACATTCCATCTAACAAAAAACAGGAAAAAGAAGACTTGATAGCTAGCTATGGTCCCCAAGACGAAGCTTTTCCACCACCGCCTCCTCCTCCTCCTCGTCTCTTCCCTCCTCCACCTCTCCACCACCACATTTGCCATTGGTGTTAACTATGGGACCCAAGGCGACAACCTTCCCCCACCCTCCCAGGTTGCCAACTTCATCAAAACTCAAACGATTATCGACAGCATCAAAATCTTTGACACAAACCATGGCATTCTCAATGCTTTTGCCAATTCTGGCATTAGTGTGACAGTCACGGTTGGCAATGGTGATATCCCTTCCCTTGCCAATCTAAACAGCGCCCGCGGATGGGTTGCTGCAAATATTGCACCGTTCCATCCACAGACAAGGATTAATAGGATTGTTGTTGGTAATGAAATCATGGCCACTGCCAATAAGCCTTGGATCTCTAATCTCGTGCCTGCCATGCGGACCATTCACAAGGCGCTTGCTCTCGCTGGAATCACAAATGTTCAGGTATTACTATTCTTAATTACAGTATAAGATTTCCTCTCTTTTTTTTCGAGGTTTCTTATGGTAAACATAGTGAATGATAACCCAAAGATCTGTAGTTTATTAATACTCTTGAAATGTAATTAAGAGTAATGGACCTTACCTTCTTCTTTTTCTTCCAATTTTTCGCAGGTCACAACACCTCATTCTCTTGGCATACTCTCAATTTCCGAGCCACCAAGTGCGGGCCAGTTCAGGCGTGGCTTCGACCGAGCCATATTTGCACCCATGCTCCAATTTTTAAGGGAAACCAAATCACCCTTCATGGTTAACCCGTACCCTTATTTTGGCTACTCTCCAAATATGGCAAACTATGCTCTTTTCAAGCGCAACAGAGGTGTGCATGATAAATACACTGGGATTACATACACTAACATGTATGATGCAATGTTGGATGCTACTTATTCAGCAATGAGAAAATTGGGCTATGGCGATGTGGGCATTGTAGTGGGCGAGACAGGTTGGCCCTCGGTTTGTGACCCGGGTCAACCAGCTTGCAGCATGGAGAATGCTGCCTGGTTCAATGGGAATTTGGTTAGACGCACTAGTCAAGGGAAAGGCACACCTTTGATGCCAAATCGGCGTTTTGAGACTTACCTTTTCTCGTTGTTCAATGAGAATCTCAAACCCGGTCCGACCGCTGAAAGAAACTGGGGGCTGTTCAGGCCTGATTTTAGCCCAGTTTATGATGCTGGCATTCTGCGCAATGTACAGGTATGTAAGGATCGTGGGAGATGATAAAGGGTCAAAAAGACTGATAGATATTACATTAGGATTGTGCCTCACAGATCTGAAAAACCCTTTATTATTTGAGCTTGAGTTTGAAATTTTATTATCTAATGCGTTATGTAGAGGGGAAGTGGTGGAAGGCAGAGGCCCGGACCAACCCCTGGTTCGCAGTGGTGTGTGCCAAAGCCTGGCGTTAGTGATCAAGCTTTGCAAGCAAACATAGACTATGCATGCAGCCAGGGTGTGGATTGCAAGCCTATTCAACTTGGTGGTGCCTGCTTTAATCCTAACAATGTGAGATCTCATGCTTCTTATGTGATGAACCTTTTTTATCAAACCCACGGTCGCCAAGCTTTCAACTGTGATTTCTCCAACACCGGTGTCCTAACTGCTGCCAACCCCAGTAAGTGAAAAGTGTTTTACTCGATTCATTAAGCTTAATCAAATGTTGTATTTTCATAGAATTGCGAGCACGTACCTCAAAAAATATTAGTAGAACTGTTACTTCGATAAGAGGAAACTATTTTCGTTGTCTAATTTTTGGTCTTGTGTTTGTGCACAGGTCATGGACCATGCAGGTACATCTGAGATCGAATTTTCGAAGGCTGGGTATCAAACAAATTAATTAAGATCAGTGTTCCAGTAACGAAATAATTTATGTTCCTGTTTGTTGTAAAATATAGATTTGAAATATAATCGTACGACATTTCAGCTTAAATCTTTGAAACACAGTACTGTTCTTCTTGCAAGCCATGTTATTGCTGAGAGTGTTGGGTCTTCATTTGTGTTATAGCACTCGCTGTTCAGCATTTTTGTACACTTCCAATCTAGATCACCGAAATGAGATCGATGAACAGAGGTGCGGTTACAGCTTCATTAGGTAACCTGTGAGTAAAATCATCTTCCCAATTTGTAGATCTCACGTACAGGAATGTATTTAGATTGGCATAAATACTGATGAGAATATACGAAAACTTCGGCCAAGTGATTATACCGGAGAGTATTTCCCCTACCTGGGCTAAAAGAAAGTGGTGGCCAGGCTACCTACATTCACCTCTACAGGTTTAAGGCTCTGTTTGTTTGCTGGGAAGTGGTTTTTTTTAGAAAGTAGATTCTGAAAAAAATGAATTCGTGAAAAGTGAATTCTGATGTTTGACAGTATTATGGAAAATGAACTGGAAAATATAAAATTATTTTTATTAAAAAAAAATTAAAATTGAATGAATGAAATTAAAGATCAAATTTAAAAAAAGAATAAAAATTAAAAATCAAATTTAGATAAAATAATAAGAAAAAAAATATAATCAGTAAATAATGACATTTCTAAATTTTTCACAACTTCCGGAAAGTGTTCTCCGCCCAAATTTTTCGGAAAACACTTTCCTGAAAACCAAGCCAAATTTTTCTTTGACTGGAAAGTATTTTCCGTTGACCAACTTTCTAAAAGACAAATAAACACAAAAAAATTTAAAAAATAATTTTTCAAAAAATAAATTCCAAAAAATAAACAAATCCTACCAGACAAAAAGACAATGCAAAAGATGTTTGCAAAGGAATCAAATAAATCGATTCGCTTGAGCAAATTAAGGATCTTGATTTTATTTTATTTATTATTATTTTTGGGGGTGGGGCACGTGGGATCATTTTCAAAACCGTGTACGCGTTCCGCGTTCATGCCATAAAGTTAAAGAAAGAGATAATCTTCGTCATTGGCGAGTCATGTTCCAAAATGAAGGCACTCGGATCGACTGGTCATGTTCACACTCAGAAAAATGAATAAAAAACTTCAAATTCGCCTCCATTTCAACTAATAGAACAGAGGTAACCATGTCCTGCCGCCACGTTTGACATCGACACAATCGAAGCATCACCACATGAACAATACAAGTCTCCCATGATACTCCCTCCACTCCCAAGGCATTTCTTTCGTGTGAATCTGAAACACGGCTTCCTTGAAGCAGCATCCAATTTCATATCTTCCATTCCAATACCCCGTCTATACAGTGTCAAAACATTTAAAGCCGATCCCAGCTGGTTCTTCCTATATATTCCATTACTTCTCTTCGGATTAATTAGCCTGTCTCTAACAGGATTCTCATAGCTGTTTACTCTCTTTAATTTGTTTGTATAACTGCATGAAGTTTCCGACATCTCTTTCTTATCTCGAAAACAAATAAAAAAACCTTGACCATGGCCACTACCGGCGCCACCCCATCTATCGCAACCGCCTTTCTTATCATCTCCACCCTCCTTCAATTTTCCACTACAGCCTTTGCGATCGGTGTCAATTATGGTACCCTAGCCAACAATCTTCCGTCTCCATCTCAGGTGGCTAACTTCCTTGAAACACAAACGATTATCGATAGCATCAAAATCTTTGACACCAATCCTGATATTCTTCGCGCTTTTGCCAACTCGAACATTACCGTGACTGTCACTGTAGGGAATGGTGATATTCCTGCTCTTGTCGACGCAAATGCCGCAAGCCAATGGGTTGCAAACAATATCAAACCATATTATCCGCAAACAAGGATTAGACTCATCGCTGTTGGCAATGAAATCTTGTTTACTGGTAATAAGGAGTGGATTTCTCGTCTCGTTCCCTGCATGAAGTCCTTGCATCAGGCTCTTGTCCGTGCTGGAATCAAAGATGTTAAGGTACGATGTTTTTTTCTTTCTACTGTCACATGAACGACATTGATCATAAAAAAGAAGTCGATCTTCTTTTTAATATGGTAATCAGTATTTTTTTTTCCTTTTTTTTTTCTTCAAACACATTTAGTTCATGATTTGTGCTCATTTAAATGAATTGACCATGAAAATAATTTTAGAAATCAAATAAGATAAAATGTCATTAAATAAGAAAATATGTTCCTTTTGCCAATTTGTTTTTTTTTTTTAAATATATCATGTTAAATGAATTCATATAAGTTGATTTGTAAGCTCTTGTTCAACAATTTCGTGTCGAATTAATGCGTCCTCATTTATTTTTGAACATCAACAACCATCTGGATATGAACAATGATTTTGAAATTAGTTTTTAAGTATTCATTTTTCGTAAATTTACGCAGGTCTCAACTCCTCACACCCTTGGAATCCTGCACAATTCTGTGCATCCAAGCGCTGCCCGGATAAGGCCTGGCTATGACAGGGTCATATTTGCACCCATGCTCCAATTTCTACGTCAAACCAAATCCCCTCTTATGGTTAACCCGTATCCTTATTTTAGCTACTCTCCAAGTATGGAAAACTATATCCTCTTCAGGCCTAACCGCGGGGTCCATGACATTAACACCAACATCACCTACACTAACATGTTCGTTGCAATGATGGACGCGGTTTATTCGGCAATAAAAGCAATGGGTTATGGCGACGTGGACATTGTTGTGGCCGAGACCGGCTGGCCCTCACATGGAGACCCTAACCAGCCCATGTGTACCGTGGAGAATGCAGTCTCATATAATAAGAACACGCTTAAGGTTGTCACTTCAGGGATTGGGACTCCGTTAATGCCGAAACGACGGTTCCAGACATATGTCTTTGCACTGTTCGATGAGAATCTTAAACCCGGTTCAACTGCAGAGAGAAATTGGGGTTTGTTCAGGCCAGATTTTACCCCGGTTTATGATGTTGGGATCGTGCGCAATGGACAGGTATGAAACATGTCAAAACTTTTGTTTCTTTACACACACACATACAATCGCTCTTTTCTTTTAATGGATAATAGTAGATAACACCCAATAAACTAAGTATAGTCTTTTGGGATGATTATGAAAACGAAATTATGTGCATGTGAAATTATGAATACATATTTCCGGCATTATGATAGTTGATGTAAAACTTCATATCATTTTCAACAACTTTGATTTGTCTATTTATTTATTTTGGAGAGATCTAAATAATCTTCAACTTTTCTCCCTTTCCCTTCGGACTTGTGTCTCATTAATCTGCTTCTTTGCAGCTAATCTGATTCTTTTCTTGATTCAATTTCTGTCCTTGTACAACAAAGCAAAATTAATTAACATGTTAAGCAGATCCTGTAATGTTAATATTAAATTACCACTGTCAACAACCTGAGGTATTCGGTATATCACATGCACATTCTGAGTCGGAGTTAGCTAGCACACGGCTCCTCTCATCTCACAGTAGATTCCGTTCAGTGAAGACTCGCCATGGATTTCAATTTCCCAGATATCTTCTGTGAGCTGGTTATGCTATAGCATATTGCTGATTATTTTTCTTCTTTTGATTTCTCGTGATGCAGTCCAAAATACCAACACCGTCATCACCTATAAAAAGCAAGAAATGGTGTGTCCCAAAAGCGGACGCTTCGGATAGAGCCTTACAAGCAAACATAGACTACGTGTGCAGCCAGGGTATGGATTGCAAACCTATTCAAGCTGGTGGTGCCTGTTTCAACCCAAACAATGTCAGGTCCCATGCATCATATATCATGAACTCCTATTATCAATCCCATGGTCGCAATGATTTCAATTGTGATTTCTCTCAAACCGCTGTCCTCACCACCTCCGACCCAAGTAAGTCTATACAATTCTAAATTCTCTTGATTTTTTTTCTTTAGCTGATAAGTTTCATAGATCAACTTCAAGTTAACTAGACCTTGAATCTAAAAGCGGTCGGGATTGTCTAAATTTAATCGGAAACTTCCCACCAGCCTATATATAAATATATACGTACTTGTGAAATGAATTTTGTTTGTTAATATATCCTTTCTGCCTTTACTTTGCACGCAGGTCACGGCACTTGTAAATACAATTGAGTATAATTTGGGAGTGTAGCTGACCAGTACTAGCAATGCAGGAAGGATCACTGACCATAAAGAAAAAGAAAAAGAAAAAGTGAAAGATTTGGCATTTTATTTACCTATACACGTACCATCCATTCTTTATCGCTTTAATCATTTGCTATCTGTAAAGGGATTTAGCCCGTGGTAAGAGACGCTTCCATACAGCAGCCCTCAAAATATAGTTTTAAAGTCAAGATATGAGAAATGTAATTGATTAGTTGTGCTTATACATTAATGTTTATGATGTCAGTGGCACCCTCTAACATTATTGTTCACTCATTTTCATAAATAAAATCAAAGTTCTATGCTGTTGAGCACTTTTGTGGCCTGAGATCAAATGAACCTCGCTAGTTCTTGGAAGACACCGGTGCTTAAAAGTTGAGTCTTGAGGATCAATCAAATCTCCAAATAATCGATGGATTCACTAGTTGTTGGACTATCTACCTTGCATCCGTTGCATTGTTAGTTGCAGTAGAAGAGGCATCATTAATTATGATTTATGCGTCACCTAATTGTATTGTAAATAGCACAGAAGTTAGCGGGAGAAAAATTAGAAATTAAGTAAGTTCTCGAGAGGGAGACACGACATTGATCATGCAAACCTAACGTCCCATGAAAGAAACAACCAACCTGTTCTTGTCTTCTGCTATAACTAGAGCCAATTAGGAACAGCCCCCCCATTCAGCAAGAACCTCCATTAACCCATTCCGTTTGTTCTAATTAATTATGTTTTTCTCCTGTATCATAATTCATTGATGTTGATGCTCGATAGAGTGCCACCAATTAATACCGATAGATCTTATTTTCATTATGATGTCCTCCTCCGATTGTGACCAGGTCCAAAAATAAAGGAAGGGCAATCTTAAAGTCTTTTTATTGATACAAGCATTACTTGGATGAACGCTTTTTTCTTAAAACACTTACCCTATCAAAATTGATAGGTCAAATGACCGAGGTGAAACAAATTCTAATTTTTTTTCTGTTTTTAAAACACCAGTATTTTTTAATATCAACTCAAGGATTCATGAGTAGTTGACCATCGATGCAGTAACTTGGCTCTTAGCCAGACCTGACAGCTGTGATTGAAACCCTGGCAGCGTCTTTTGGTTAGGCCCATGGGGTGGTGGCCCTTATTGCAAGAGTTAATGATTTTAGGTGGTCTTCTCTCGGCGCCACTAGTCTGGACCGGAGTCTGGACTGGAATTTCTTTCCCGTGAAATGATTAAAGGCGACGGTGCCTTTGGAAGGAAACAACTTTAACGGGAAGACTTATAATGAGATGTCAAGAATATTGAGGCAAACGTTTTCTCTCTCTCTCTCTCTCTCAAACACAAAGAAAAAAAGGTGACCATTTCTTATATCTGAACAACTTCCACCAAACTATTGTTAACGGGTCCAGCTAAAGCCTGTGGTTGATCTAGCCGTTGTTGTTGTTGTTGTTGTGAACTGGAGTTCTGATGAGTGTGATTGCAACTGTACGAGTGTCTGCAAGCTTGCTTATTTAGTGCATTCAAGCAGCCATATACTGCCTAGTGCCAGTCCAGTATTCCAAGTATATAAAATATGCACAAGTAGATAAAATTGTAGCTAGACAGTCAATGCAAGAAGTGGGTGTAATTATGATTCTAGGAACATATTATCTTTCTGATTGGGTTCGTTTCCAGTAAGGGGTTGCCTTAGTGTGGTCCTAAGCCCTCTGTTAGTGAGCTTTTGAACCCAGTTTGGAAAAAAAAAACTATCAACTGTAACCCAAGATCTTCTGGTGGCACATGTTTCACTCATGAAATCAGTAGAAATGCTGGGTCTGGCGAATGGGTGTTTGTGGTGGATGCTAAAGTCTAAAAAGCTGTGAAAATCTCCACTAGCAGATCGTGACAGCAAAATGTTATTAATATACCTGCTCTGCTATTTATGCGTCCATTACTTGTCCATTCCATTCATTTATTTGTGCAACCGTAGAGTACTTTCATCGGAGGCCTCGTATAAATAAAGGGGCGCACACAGCAAAAAGTCGAGAAAAACAAGTTGGCAGCATCGTGATGATCAGAATTATGGAATCAAAACAACAGGGCATATATATATATATATATATATATATATATATATATATATATATTATGGATTATAACCCTTTGCAATGGATCGCTCAAATATCAAAATATAATAAACACGCAATAATAGGATAATCAAACTTATGTGATTCATTTAAAAAAACCTATTTTTTATTGGAGGAATGACATACATAGCTGACATTGATAATGATAGTACAAAATAGGAGTTGATTTTAAAATTAATCCTTATTGTTTTCCAAAATTATTTAAATAATCCTCTGGTTTTATAAATAAGTTATATTTTTAAATCTAATTTATAACCTGATTCTTTGACCTGCTTTATTTTATTTTTCATTTTTTTATGTGTTTTTAAAAAAATAAAGAAAGGAATAAAAAAAATGACAGAGAAAAAATGATTACAAAAAAAGGATTTATTTTAAATAATATTAAATTAAATATGGTCAACACAAGCTAGAAGATTAATTAATTAATTTTAAAATCAAAGAAGTTATTTAATTCATTGTACAAAACCAGAGAAAGTAATTAATAATAATTTATTCGGCATTGAGACGATCTAATTTAGGGAGAGGGTACCCTCATTTTGACTCTTGTACTCTCTTAAATACAAAATAAAACCCAGACGGAAAATTAAAATACCATGTAACATAACTTTAAAAGTTACGGACCGGTTGGCCATCACATACAACAACAAAAAACCCACCACCACCGAAAAACCACATTCCTCATGGAAGACAAAGAAAAGAAGAAACACCATAAGAAGCAAAAACACCAGCACCCAAATGATCAGACCACCAAACCAACGCCAGATTTTTCTTTCAAGCCTAGCTCAGAAGTGAAGGGTCTTCGTTTTGGAGGCCAGTTTATTGTAAAATCGTTCACAATCCGGCGAGCAAGGCCACTTGAGCTTCTAAAAGTCCTCTCATATCCACCAACAAATAAGAACAGCAACGACAGTAAGACCCCTTTCCCTTCAGCAACAGCTTTTCTGCCTACAAACTTCACTATTTTAGCACACCATGCTTGGCATACCTTAACACTTGGTCTTGGCACCAAAAAATCCAAAGTACTTTTATTTGTGTTCGAATCCGAGTCCATGAAGTTGGCTGTTGACAGAATATGGCCGCCAGAGATACCACTTGGAGAAGTAAACAAGAAATTTATCAGAGGCCTCAATGGGTGTGAAATGGCAAGATTCAAGTTCAGAAAAGGATGCATTACTTTTTATGTCTATGCAGTGAGGCGTGCAGGAACCATAGGATTCTCCTGTGCAGATGATTTAAAGATTATATTACAATCTGTGGTTGCACTCAATGATTTCTTGGATCACACTGCTATGCTTGCCATGCCTCACCAAAGAAGCATCAGCTACGCGTCACCCCAGGTCGCCATGGCTCACTAGGCATGCTTATTTTTGCTCTTTTCTCTCTCTCTAGTTTTAGGCCCTTTCTTTTGTTGATTTTAGTACTTTTTTTCCTTAATGACGACGGAATTGGTTTATTTGTGGGGGGATCGTGCTTATGGGATTTTATTTTTCTTTTTCCTTTTCTTCTAATCAACAAAAGGACTTTATTTTAGCCTAATAAATAAATAAATAAATTGGAGTTTATTTGGAGCTGAATTTGAAGTCTTCCACCCGCAAGTTGATTCACCAGACAGCTAACTGGCAATTCTGAAAGGGAGGTAAGCGACATGTCATAGCGCGTACAAATGGGAGTAATGTTGTTATATTCTTGTGATCTTATCTTGAAGAATATTTATGTACAAAATCATTATTTATTCGATTACTTCTACCATTTCTGTCGTGTTTTTTATATTTCTGGCAACAATATAGCCAAGAAATTTCTTCTTGAAGAATATTCTTTGCAGGCTATAATGCTACAGTATTTTAGTTTTTCTTGAGTGCTTCAATGACTTGCCTGGCAAGTGTATGGTGATGAACACTGGTCGCAAGTACAAGAAATTGTGAGTAAATAAATAAAAACAACAAGCAACTTTTTACCAACATTAAAAACGAGTTTGAGCTTGCTGAATGATCGATGTTATGTTCGGCTTCTAATTATCTTCTCAATCCTTTCATATTTTTTCGCCGGGGAGATTTTTGTTTGTCCCACAGAAACTGCACTGAGCCACGGATTAGAGATGAATCATGTCAATCCATAGCTATACATGTAATTGCCATCAGCATCGCAGCAGCGTGGGTGTCTCAATCAATCCAAGATCCCCCTCTCCCAAGACTCAACAGTCTTTTCTTGTAAATTGTGTTCAAGATCACTTTGTAAGAACTTAATTGGATCCAACTCGTGAACCCAAAAGTCGAAGTTACACTTGCAACCCTTCAACTGGTCTTGAAGTTAGAACTTACTGTTCCAGCAGCGTTATTTAAGATACTTAAACATCTTGTCATTTTACCATATTGCCAAGATTTTCCTGAAATCTAAAAGGTTCTTCCACGAGCATTGCATAACAATTACGGACAAAGCTTTAATACAAATGGTGACTGAAGAGTTTGTTGTTTTATGGGTGTGATGATAACGATATGGAGATGATATATCAAATATATGCTGGGTGAAGAAAAAAGAAAAGAAGCTGTGGGGCATGGTAGAAAGAAAGAGAGCAGGTTACGGGCCAACCTCCCACCTCTACCAAAGCTTTCTGGTCTACAAAAGTAGGGGAAGAAAAGAAAATCCTCTTCTTTTTTCACATTCCTTCCCATGGCTTTAATCATGCCATGGGAAGGCCCATCTCAGCCCCGCTTTTTCCCATGAATCATGGACGTCTCTTTCCTTCTGCTCCTGAATATACAATAACACACCTATGATAGTCTACTAATAAGTCGTCTCTGCTGTTTGATCACAAGTATTTCATTGACTGTCGCATGGTATCTGCAGAAACTACAGTAATTAAAAATATCCTTCCAATTAGCTTCAATGAAACTAAAGAACCATAAAGGAAAAGAATCAAATCTAAATAGTCTTCTGGTGAATCGATGTGTGTGTGTCTATATATATATTCAAAGGTTTCCAGTGTACTTACCTACTTACTAATGTTGGAGATGGGACGGGGTGGCATCTTTACGTTGTTTTTCTTTCTTTCGTGTCGAAGATAAAAGCAATTTGAAAAAGCAGGTGATACCTAAAAACACACTATGATACTTGCCTCCTAGGAAATGCCTGATTTTTCACCTTTTTTTATGTAATTACGAGGAATATAACCATCTCAGATGTAACACTTGCATGTGTTTGGCTTTCCAAAGGGATCTTGATGTTCAAGCCATGAAACAGTTTGAAGAAGTGATTACCAAGCTTGGTGGACATTCAAACCACCATGTCTTCCATCCAACAGCAAACACTAGGATCTTTTGTGCGGATCAGTTATAGGGCTTGACTTCCAAGCTAAATAAAATGCTGGTATTGAAAAAGATTGTCCAGAAATAATATTGCACTAAATTTGACTAAACTACACCAGAACATGATTTACGCTTCCACACATTTTGACTTATGCTTCACTCTCCTCGAACGTTGTGTCCGTGGTCTGGATAAGACGTACTGGGAAATTGACGATTGTTTACGTGCTCGAAGCATGTAAATAACATAATTATATTTAAACTGTCTTCTGCCCTCCTGATAAAAAAAAAAATTAATTAGAAGTTATTGAGTTAAAGTAAATATAAATTCAAAATTAATATACAAATTTCAATAGTCTACTAAAATAAAATATTCTAATAACATTTCAAAAAACTTGTCGATTTTTATGTAAAATGGAGAAAGTGGAAAGAAAATTATTTTAAAACAATCAAAAGAACTATATTTATAACGTTAAGTGATTAATAATTGAGTTATTTATTCAAAAATTGTATTATATTTTTAAATATTTATATAAAACTTTTGGACTAAAAAGCATGAAAAGGTCAATTTTAAAATTAAACATTCAATTAAAAACTTAATTGAATGTACAAATTCCAACCAAATATTCTTTGTATTCTACTTATTTAGCATTTTTTGGTTGATGTTTTAAAATATAATTTTGAAAAAAATATTTTTAAAGTCTTATTCTTTATTTGTAAATTAATTTTATTTTAGTATTATAATTTAACACCCGAATTTATATTTTCTTATGCCTTGAATTCATCAAACTGAAAAGCTTGCCACACTGTGGATTTTGAGTTTATTTCCAACTTTGTCATCTTATTCTTTTGAATTTAAACCATTTTTAAGAAATGTATATTAATTCATTGGTATATAGTTAGTTTCTGTTTGAAATTTTTTTAGAAAATTTTTATTTGGAAATATATTAAAATAATATAATTTTTAAAAATTATTTTTAATATCAATGTATAATTTTAAAACATATATATTTTTTAAAAAAAACGCTAACCGTTAGAATCATATAAAAAAGAAACTTTTTTCTTCATATAAAAACACAATAAAATGTTTTGGCCAATATTGAAACGACAATGGCAAAACGCCCACCGTGGGGCTCGAACCCACGACCACAAGGTTAAGAGCCTTGCGCTCTACCAACTGAGCTAGACGGGCTTGCTGGTAGGGAAGTCACATAGTTTATATGGATAGTAATTATAATAAAATAGGAAAAATGTATCAGTTAAGCAAGAAACAAAATAACGTAAAACAGAATGGGATTTCTTTGGACGATTGCACAGCTCTTGGTAGCCGTAATTTTCATCGTAGCTTCGTTCTTGCTCACTGCAGTCGTATCTGAAGCTTATAGAAGAAGACACGACAACATGTATCTTCTCTTCTTTCAATTCCTTCCGTAATAATTTAAATGTCTTTTTTTAAGATTCAGATATAATCGGTGTTTATTTTTGCTTTAGGCATGTTGATGCTCCTTCTTTCTTCGAGTATCCGAATTCCCAGAAACAGGTAAAATCATGACGATGATGCTTCCTTTACATTAAAATATAGGAAGTAGTGAACTTGATGAAGCCGAATGTTATTAACCATATGCCCTTTCTTAGTGAAGCTACACCATTTGAAGGCGTAATGTTTCTATCGTTTCTGTGAACTATATGATATAAATCGCTAATTGAGACCCGATGCAGCTGTATATCGAGAGCTTTTTTTTAGCGATTTATCATGGTCTAGATTGGTTTTAACTTTAGATTTGTTCAACCAGGAAGATTTTCTGGTTAGTTTATTCAAGAAAGAATCAAAACATAACCTTTTGACTTGAATCGAATTATGATTTTGGGTTCGCTCAGCTTTGATGCAGAAAAATAGGTATTTTGAAGAGGAAGTGGTGTGATTATTTTAATTAGATCAATATTATAAGATGGCAGCGCATGTGCAGTGGTATTTAATGGAATATAGTGGAGGTTTCAAGTGAATCTTACCTTTTTTTTAAAACAGCTTCCAAGTCCCCATATTCATGACCCTGCTGAGAAATATATATCTTTGGTTATTCCTGCATTTAATGAAGAACATAGGCTTCCTGGAACTCTTGATGAAACCATCAAGTAGGTTTAACCAAATTAATTGTAGCGTATTATGGTGGTGTTGCTTTTTAATTTTGGAGTTTGTATTGAGCAAGAAGAGGCTTAGAGTATTGTAGCATTTTAGTTACATTGCATTTCTGTTTCGAAAAGAAAACTGCTTAAGCATTCACATTGCCTGATATGCAAAATACAATGAACAAAAATGGCATAGACGCAGACAAATATAATAATTAAATGAGAATTCAGTGATAGGGAAACTCGCTTGTCAATCATGGACCTACTTGTGTAATATGCTCTCATTGGTCAGCAACTTAGCATCCAAAAGAATGTTCAATTTATTTTTTTCTCAACCCATTTTTTTGTGTGATCTTGTTTTTTTATTTATTTTATGGTATGAGAAAATAAGGATTGGAGATATGAGGAATGCAGTTTCCTGGTAGTGATCCCATAAAGTATTTAATTGGATCAATAACTATTTGCGATAAAACTAAGCTATTGGGATTTTAATATTACTTGTGTTTTCACTATGTAGTTATCTTCAAGAGCGTGCGGGAAAGGATAAGTCATTTACTTATGAGGTACCTTTTTCTCTTAAAATATGTTTGATCATATATATATATATATTCATGGCTAGTAATGAATGATAGGTTATAATCTATAGTTTTGAGAATCATCCAATGCATGATAGTTTTTGGATAGTGGTTTCTGGAAGATCATTTTGGTGAAAGCTACAACAAGAAAAGAGGATCCTGCCAGGAATTCCATGAAGATGTTATTTTTTATCCCTTTCATCTCAAAATCTTAGGCTTACTAAGTAGGCTAAAACCTTTTGTTTAGCGTGCTGTTCTATTTTCAAATCAAGCGCTGTATAGTGATTGATGCTCTGCTGCTTGTGTTTATTGCTGCGTTGAACAATCGAGGATGAGCTATGTTCCTAGCATTTTTTTATCAGTGTACTGTCTAAATAAATGAGTTTTTGACCAGGTGGTGATTGTTGATGATGGAAGTGATGATGCAACAAAACAAGTAGCTTTTGACTTCGTAAAGAAATACACTATGGATAATGTAAGGGTTATCCTTCTTGGTAGAAATCATGGCAAAGGAGAAGCTATTAGAATAGTGAGTACAATCCAATTTGTTCTTTGATTCAGTTATGTAATCTTTAATTCTGTTGGAGGGCCTATGTTTTCTCCCATGTTTACAACAGTTCATTGAAGCTTTTTACCTATTTGAAAGCTTTGTAAAACAGGGCATGCTTCATTAACGTGGTGAACTACTTCTAATGCTGGATGCTGATGGGGCAACCGAGGTTACTGACTTAGAGAAACTAGAAAATCAGGTTCGTGTTAGTTATGGCTAAGTTTAGTGGGCAAAAACATCTTAAATTTCCTTCTTTCCTTTTTTTTTTTTTAAGAAAATAGCTATTGCAATAACTACACTTCAAAACATCTAATGCTTTGCCTATCAAGCGATTCAAGTTTTAGAATATCTGATATCCCACTTGCTGCCATTGGTTCCTGTGCTCACCTTGAGGAGAAGGCTTTGGCTAAAGTTCAGTCTGATTGATTTTTCTCACTAATTCATATATATATATATATATATATTATTAGCATCCTTATTTACACACATGCATGTGCCCAAGCACACACACTCCCGGTTGTTAGTTTGATAGGCTTTTTTTTAGAAACTTTAGTCAAAGCCTTGAAGCTCATGTACTGTAAAGGGGTGAATATGCCATCTTTTTGTTTCTTTGTTTTTTTTCCTTGATGCGATCTTTCATGCATTACAGTGTGGTTTTAAGATGTTTACTAGGGCTGCTGCCCAGAAGCTTTTCACAAACCTCCGATTGAAGAGGCAAGTATAAACAGTTATAAAGATATCAATTAATTTTATCTTCTCTTCCTAGCTTTTAAAATTCGTTAGAAAAATGAAGTATACTGATATTTGTATTTCCACTTGCTACTTGTTGCCCCATACTCTATGAAAGTATCACTGGACATGGATACCATAAAAATCTAGCTATTCTGATTTAAACTGTCCATTTAGTGTGCTGTACAATATGGCTACTGGCATATCATCACCACTCAGGGGGCTGACTGCAAGGGGGTGGGGTGTGGAATATGGGTACATATTGCAAGTCATCTTTTTTAAAAAAAAGAGAGGGGAGAGGCTTGTCATAACTTCACTCCAATTCTTGTTTGAACAGTGTCCTCTGTGCTGTTGATCCACTTCTGATAAATTCTTAAGCTAAGCACCTTGGAAGAGTTCAAAACAACATTGATTTTTGTTTTGATTACTCGTACAGTTTATGTTGTCTAGGCTCTGTTTGCTTGTGGTGCCTGCCATCTGCTTTTTGCTCCAACACATACTTAAGTATTTGGTTAATCAACACACACTAAAGTTTTGCCCCAAACTCACTTGAAACCTTGGTTAAAAAAAGCTACCATTTGTAGTTTTTCTTCAACTCACTTTTTTAAACTGCAACCATGAAAGCTACTACAATGCCAAACACACATTTTTCTGGTCAAGTGCTTAATTTTTGCTAAACTTGGAGAGAAAAAACTCGGTAACATTCTTAGATGACCCTGCAAACTTTTGTTTAGATCTTCAAACTTAAATTCATGTGATCGAAATAATTGATGGATTAAAAAGAGCATATGCAAAAGAATAGGAATATTGGATTGTTGTTTCTCATGTAAACCAATTGTGAAAGAATGAATTTGGAAGACTGGTATCTGTGTTTGGCGTCCATTCCTTTCTTTTTGCAATCTGCTTGCTTTTTTTTTTTTTTTTTATAGCAACTAATTTATCATGTACTTTGTGCAGATGGTGCTTCGATGTTGAGTTGGTTTTCCTGTGCAAATGGTTTGGTTTCCCTGTGATTGAGATTTCTGTAAAATGGACTGAAATCCCAGGATCCAAGTTGAACCCATTGAGCATTCCCAACATGCTCTGGGAGCTAGCGCTCATGTCCATGGGATATAGGACTAGATTATGGAAAATTTGCAGCTGAGACGTTTCATTTGGAGTTTATTTATGATAACTGTTGCGATCTTCCTGGCTTTTCTGCTCTCCAGTTATTCTGACACTTGATCAGGCAACATTAGGGTATACAAACCACGGAATATACCATTACATTGAACACATTCTAACCCTGCGGCTTCTGTTGGAAGTACTATTTGAGGAGCACTTTTTTTCTTTTTGTCCTCAATCTTGATTTTTGTTTCATAATTAAGAATCATATTTACAGAACAGGTGGTCAAATTATGCAGCTTATTGGTATGACAGTGGAGGGATGTCAGTGCGGATCCTTTTCATTTGAGTTCTAAGATGGAAAAAATTAAAATACAGTCCACCATTACTTTTCCGCTTATTGTAATAATACATGGCATAAGCCCTTATTCTTCTCGCTTGTCATATTCGATGGATGAGATTTTTATTCTGTGTTTTTGGGTCCTATGATCCAGTATACTGTAGCGAGGGCTTCTTATTTTCAAACGAATCACGATAGCGAAACACAACGTCGTCCTCGTTAGACACGACACCGACATCTGGTCTCTCTTTGTTGGTCCATGGAAAAGATCACAAGGTGAGATCTCAACCAAATAGACAATCTTTTAGATATTGAAGGGGGGAAAAGGAGGAAACATCAACCTCGGAGCCTCACCGGCACCCTCCATGTTCATAAGGCTAATCACAACTTGGCCGGACCATGTGATAAATTAATTGAAAGAACAGGTAAAATATATAGGCATGGCCCGGACATCTAATTTGGAGTCTGAAAGTGGACTATTATTCATGAAGACGGTTCAGTAGTGAGTAGCCGAAGCCCAAGTCTTTCCAAAATTCGCATGCATGACGATGCAAATGAAGGAACTCTGTAATAATAACAATAAAAACTGCTTGTGCGGCTGTGTTGTGGGCTGAACGATTAAATTGCTCGCCGGTTGGTTCTAGAGAGACGATTAACAAATGCTTTGGGGAATGTGTCTTTTCCATGTAAGAAAAACATGAAAACATGCTAGTTTGGCAACATACACTTATGCTTTAGTGGCTTGATATTTTTTTTGCTGCGAAATTGCCGCCTAACATGTAGCGGGTGGCGATTGAACATGAGCGGTCAAAGCTTAGTGTCAGTTCAAGCTCATCTGATTTGCCTAAGTTCGTTATTTTCACGTGAAGAGGTGGGAAAAGAACCCACATCCCAACGCCCAATACATTCACAAGTTCACCACCATGAAAATTATTATAGCTGACTCGAGAGAAAAACGCTGGAATTCATCGTGCAGAATACATTCTACTGTTCATAATTTTTTCTTTTTTGTATTTAATTTTTATTGGACCAAATTATGAGCAAATTAGCGAATAAAGAGATCAAAGGACATAAGATCAAAGTAAATAAAACGGAGAAAATGAATGATTTTCTTAGACTTCATAGTGAAATACCGATTTTGCCTTTTAAAAACCAAAAAACATTTTTATTAAGGGTTTTAATAATTTCACAATCACCTATTTAACATTCCAAAATTTATGGGGACAATTATGCATTTTGATTTGTAATACCAGTGAAAAGACCGCTATACTCTTCAGAAACTGAATGTTTTGTTTTGTTATGTTTTTTCAAATTTGATCATGATAATTCCCTCTTGGTATTTCTTGCCCGTAATTTTTTTATCTCTACAATCCTGATATTTGAATAGTTTGTTTAAGACCCAATTGACAATAAATCGTGGCTATCAACTAAATTTTATGCCAAAACTATGTATATAATATACACATTTTCCTTAGACGTCGGCCTGATCAAGTTCTAGAGGGACAAGTGACAAGAAAGCAAAGATGTTCAATGACCAAATTTGCCACACAGTTTCCACGTTAGTGGTATAATGCTGGCCGGTTGAAACTTGGAATTCGTCGCTGACTCCTATCCTCTTTATCTTTAAATATTAACTCGCATGCCATTCTCCTCTCATTACATAAGCAAAATGCACTTTTGTAGAGTAGTTGGTGTTTGTTGCTGCTAATGGAGTAGTTGCATGTATTACGTACACAGCTGAGAACTCCGAGAGAAAACAAAGTGAAATATTCTTCTCACATCTAAGAACATGGCTATGCTTCTAAGCAAAAACAGCAAGATGGGCAGCCCTCTTCTCCATGAATTCAAGAGGCAAGCTTCTTTCTTCTTCAAAGAGAAACTAAAAACTGCTCGTTTGGCACTAACTGATGTTACACCAACAGAACTGTAAGTTAATACTCCATCTCGTTTTTTGTTGGTTTGCATGATATACAATTATTCATCAACTCTTTTCATGGCTGGTTCAAAGGTTGACAGAAGAGATCACAAATGGAGATCTTTGGGCTCCAGATACACGTGCTATGGGTGTTATTTCACGGGCTGCTTTTGAAGTTGATGATTACTGGAGAATTGTGGACATTCTACACAAGAGGTTTATTTTTGTATATTGGGATTGGATTAATCTATTTGTCCTCTATGAAACTTGGAGATTATACTGAAGGATCTGTGTTTCTTCTTGTTGCCAATTCAGGCTGATAAAATTTCATAGGAAAAATTGGAGAGTCTCTTACAAGACTCTGCTTCTATTGGAACACCTGCTAACCCATGGACCTCTACGAGTTGCTGATGAGTTTCAGTGTGATAAAGATGCCATTAAGGAGATGGCTAGCTTTCAGTTTGTCGATGAGAAAGGGTCGGTAGAGTTGCTTATTGACAAGTTAATTGATGTACAAATTTAAGGGTTGTAGCCTCCGATTTTTATACTTTTTTTGGTTTCATTTGCAGATTCAACTGGGGATTAAGTGTTAGCAAACTATCTGAGAGAATCCTGGATCTACTTGAAAATGAACAGTTTCTCAAAGAAGAAAGGACAAGCGCTCGTAAATTAACACGAGAGATTCAAGGGTTTGGTAGCTTCTCCCAACGATCCTCTTCAGCTGAGGAAAGCTTACAAGCATTAGGCTTCAGGACACGTTTGAGGTGCAACTCTATCTATAGCCATCAACACAATCAAGAAAAAGATGACGAGTTTAAGGACTCGAAGGAGAACCTTTTGCACGAGGAAAGAATCCAAATCCATGAGGACACCACCCATCCAGCACTTGGAAACCAAGAGAAGATTAGCAGAGAGGAATATACTACAGAAGGTCATCCGTTCTGCGACAATCATCATCATGCAACAGCATCCCTACTTTCCGCTGCAGAATGAACTTTCCAAACTTTTTTTTTTCCTGCTGGTTTGAGAGGACGTGAAGAAAAGAGAATGTGGATATGTGTGAAATTGGCCAAGTGTGTTTGTTCATGTAAATGAAGCATAGCTAGATGGCAAGGTGTTGTATCAATGTATGTGCGGGTCATAAAGCTTTTATTTTTTGTTGCTTGACGAGGATTCACATTCATCTACACAAATAAAGCCGAAAACTTGGATATATCAAAAACACAATAATTTGGCACCTGCAAAATCTTCCCAAGTATTTGACGGGGCCTATCATCATTGTAAAGAGGATGCAAATCAACCCTGACAAACCCACATTTCCTTGGACCAAACCAATGAATCAAAGTTCTTATTTAAAGAGAACATATTTTGCAAACCATACAGTGTCTTATAAGATTGAAAAGTATGTTCGCATCTCTACCGTGAAATCCAGACACTTGTACTGTATTACGAAAAAAGAAATATTCATTGTTTTTCAGTCTGTTTCTCCTCAGCAGCAGCACTTTCCACTGGAGGCAGTGTCTACAAACAGAAAAGTTAAAAGAGTAAGTGAGATAAACATTTTATCGAATAGTTTGTGAGCAAAAAAAGAGTTAGGAGATACAGAGGCTAGCTGGGATGGGTATTGTTACAAGGTTGGGTTTGTACATGTTGTGGACAACAGAGGCACCGGCTAGAAGCGAAACAACGATGCAAACGCATGACCACCCAAGTGAAGGAGTGCCCGTTGGTTGCTTTCCTGCTCCAAATTTTTTATTCATTCCTGGATTTCAGAAAAAATTAAACGGTTCCGGTACTGCAGTCCGCAGGTTCTAACTTTTTTTGACAAGTCCTTATAATTCAACAAAGAAGATGGATCATCGTTTGGGCCGGTACTTGGACTTGAGGATGATTGGGTTTCGGCCCCAGATTCGGTCAGAATATCCTCTTTGAAGTCCTCCCCCAAGTCTAGTTGTCCCTGCTATTTGTAACAGTGTAAGTTTTGAGATTGAAATTGTTTTTAAAATAAATTTTGTTTAGAAATATATTAAAATAATATTATTTTTTAAAAAATATTTTTTAATATTATTATATGAAAATAATGTAAAAATGTTTAAAGTATTTTGTTTTCAAAAAATGTTTTTAAAATGTAATGATATTCATGTTTAAAAGTGTAATTGAAATTATTTTTTAAAGTATTTTTTGTTCAGAAATATATTAAAATAATATTTTTAATTTTTTAAAATTATTTTTGAAATCAACACATAAAAATAATTTAAATATATCAAAAAAAATTAATTTATAGTAAAAAATAAAAATAAAATAATTTTTTCAAAAACCACTTTTAAAAAGTGACAAACACCATAATCTAAACGGAAAACTCGATCCCAAAAGCAAAAAACTTGCTACAAATGGCAAAAGAGCATTGGCTAAGAAGGTGCATGTATAATTAATAGAAGTCTTGGAAAGTTGCAAGTATCAATATTGAAAAAACTGAAAGTGGTGTTGATCTGGCATGTAGCAATTGAAATCAAGAGCACTAAAGCAACCCCCAACTAGCTCATGGCACTGCCTTCAGACGGGTGTGTATAGTATTATTTTTATTTTTATGGTTGAAGATTTTAAAAAAAATTAATTTTAGCTGTTGTTCGTAATAAATATTGAAGTGTTTGGTTAAAATTATAGTTGAGGTTGAATTTAAAATTAATAAAAAATAATTTCATGTGTTTAGTTATCAAGTTTTTCATATTGCAATTAACTTGTTAAATTATTTTTAAGGACACACATATATTTAAATATTATATTAATAATCATAATTTCATAATATAATTAATAATTCAAGTAAATTGACCACTTCTTTTGTTCTTCCAACAAATTATTTTTATTGTCATCACAAATAAAATACATAAATGAAGGCATCTATAATTCCTGACTATTTTTACAAGTTATAATATCTAGTAAAAAATCATCTAAAATATAATTAAAATTAAAATTATATTTAATAAAAATAATATTTTCTTATTATCTTTTTCTAATATAATTATATAATATCAGAAAAACACGATTCCAGGACCTCTCTCTCCTTTTCTATACTAAAAACTATTCTTTTTTTTTAGTCTTTTGTATATTTTGTATGATGGGCAACCATTATGTATGCTAGTCCGAAGATAAGAATCGGAATTGGCACAATGTTCTCTCACCGTCCCACCATGATAACCACCGTCACTGCCACACTTTTCCTTCCTTCCCACTCTCTTATCTTTATAAGAAGTACTCATTTTTCTTCTCGCCGTCTACTCCACCTCCCACCGCTCATTCTCCTCTCCGTGTCAAAGCATCCTGTGCTGAATCCTGTCCTTCTTCAGGTCCCCTCCTTTCAGTTTGTATTTATTAAATCTTGTGTTGGTTGAAGAAGCTGTTTTTTGTTTGATACTTGGGAAATCGTAGGTGTTAGAATCTTGTTCGTTTTAGATGATTTTCAAGAAAATATCTTTGTACACCATTACAAAAATGGATTTTGAATGATCTAGAAAAAAAATCATTTTTTTCTCAAGTGATGCCCATATTTCCGTCATCACCGTATGCTCATATAAATTAGATGGGTTTTGCAGAGGTTGAAGTGAGGGACGGGAGGCGCTGTGAAGGTGAAGGGGAGAATGAGTGAGGGAGGCGTTGTGAAGGGGAGAATGGGGGCGTTTGGGGAATTAAAATGCTAATGGTATAATTGTTGTAAGAAATCAGTTTATTTAAACAGATCATAAATTTATCAAAGGTCAAGAAGCCATGAAAAGCAGCTCTTCATGGAACGCTCTTCATGGAACGACGTTGGATTGATTTTAAACGGTAGAACCCTTAAAAAATTATCTGTTTTTTTTCCATTACCAAACACCAAAACATAACTTTATTTTCAACAGCTCCCCCCACAATACCAAACACCTTATAATTTCGCTGTTTCGTAAACTTAGGATGAGTGCCCTTCGGTAACATCAGTTACAGGCTAGAACTTTACCCCTTTCATCCTATTAGAGCTTGGAAAGTAACTGGCGAATAAGGTGCAAGGAGATTCAAGTTTCAATAAGGTGCAAGGAGATTCAAGTTTCACCGCTTAACCTCTGTAACATTTAGGAGGGTCTGTTTGCTAGTGCAGTTATAGTAGCTTTTCATGTTGAAATATATTAAAATAATATTTTTTTTAAAAAAAAATATTTTTAATATCAATATATCAAAATAATTTAAAAATATCAAAATATATTCATTTAAAATAAAATAAACTAAAATTTTAGCTGAAACGTCAATTTAGCCGCCAGTAAACCAAACACTTACACTAACCAATTAACCCAGCTCTAGATCAGCATTTAATTGCGATCTCTCAAAACATTTTAGCATTCTTTCGAGACATATCAGTCTTCGCCATTTCATCATTGAGACTACTGTTTATTAATCGGGTTCAGTCCCATGTTCTTGAACTTCATATTGTTGTTGTAAACGACTCCTCAAATAACTGGTGCAAATTAAGCAAGGACGTTACCATAAACAAAATTAGGGGCTTTAGGGTGGTGCAAAGGACACATTTGAACAGTCAAAACATCTCGGAATATTAATAATGAAAGACTTGGGCAATCAACTCCTCGCCTTCTCAAAACCATCACTCCAACATTAGAATAAACATAGATGGGTAGCAAAGCTACAGTGAAAAGGGTGCAAGCTGCACCTCTTCTTTCCGAGAAATATAACATTTTCTTTTTTCTTCGACAATACCATCCTTGAAGCATTTAGAAGCACTTCCGATGCACAATTGATGGCCCTGACTCGTCATACTCTGCCTTTGCAATCCACATCTGCACTCGAAGAAACAAGCAAGAATGCAATCAGGTTAGAAACCAATGTTAAGAGTAAACCATTCATGTACATGGATTTTAACTAACCTGCTGGAAGGTGCTAAGGGATGCCAAGATCGAACCACCAATCCAGACACTATATTTCCTTTCTGGTGGTGCAACCACCTTGATTTTCATGCTGCTTGGGGCTAGTGCAGAGATTTCCTTGCTCATTCTGTCAGCAATTCCTGGGAACATAGTTGAACCACCACTGAGGACAATGTTACCGTACAAGTCTTTCCTGATATCAACATCACACTTCATGATGGAGTTGTATGTGGTCTCGTGGATGCCTGCTGCTTCCATTCCAATCATTGATGGTTGGAAGAGGACCTCTGGACAACGGAAACGTTCAGCACCGATGGTGATGACCTGCCCATCAGGCAACTCATAGCTCTTCTCAACTGCTGAGCTGGTCTTAGAGGTCTCTAGCTCCTGCTCGTAGTCAAGAGCAATGTAAGCTAGCTTTTCCTTCATGTCCCTCACAATTTCCCGTTCAGCTGTGGTTGTGAAAGAATAACCACGCTCAGTGAGGATCTTCATCAAGGAGTCAGTGAGGTCACGGCCAGCTAGGTCAAGACGAAGGATGGCATGTGGAAGGGCATACCCCTCATATATGGGGACTGTATGGCTGACACCATCACCAGAGTCCAACACAATACCTGCACAGCAAATCCATGACCAGTAAATACGGTATCCTAGATTATAAGGACATGGATTTAAAGAAGGCACGGGGCTGGAAAGCTCAAGATTGTCGTAAAGAAATGGCACAACATTAAAAAAAATTGGAAAACATCGTACACATCTAATCAAAACACTGAGGAACAACAAAGGAAAGGAGACAACTGCAATGAAAAAACTCTAAATAAATCAAAATAGAAGGAACACCATCTCCAGGTATCAACCTAAACAGCACATTCATATTTTGTCCTCTTCAAAAAAATCTGTATTGGCAGACAAGGACAAAACAGCCTGAATAATTACACACAAGACCAGTTTATGTTTACAATTTAAACCCTCTGAATATTAACCAAATCATTTCACCACTTACCAGTTGTACGACCACTGGCATACAAGGACAAAACAGCCTGAATGGCAACGTACATAGCAGGAGTGTTGAAGGTCTCAAACATGATCTGAGTCATCTTCTCACGATTAGCCTTGGGGTTCAGAGGAGCCTCGGTTAAAAGCACCGGATGCTCTTCTGGGGCAACGCGAAGCTCGTTGTAGAAGGTATGATGCCATATCTTTTCCATGTCATCCCAGTTGCTCACAATACCATGCTCAATTGGGTATTTCAAAGTTAAGATACCTCTCTTTGACTGAGCCTCATCACCAACATATGCATCTTTTTGGCCCATGCCAACCATCACACCGGTGTGACGAGGACGGCCAACAATACTGGGAAAGACAGCTCTTGGAGCATCATCTCCAGCAAATCCAGCCTAAAAGCAAATATTGTAATCAATTGTCCCAAAAACAATACATAAACATCAAACAAGTTTAGAAAATCAAATTTGTGTAAAGCATTTTCTAGAAAGAAGATTTCTCTTCTTCACAACATATTAAACAGTGATAAGTCTAAATACATTCGCGAGCAATTTGGAAAAAAATCTTCCTATCCAGTGCAAGTAAAACACTAGAAATGAGTGTACTGAAATTTTAAACAACTTTGTGTGTATTTCTATAACATGATTGGACCAAAGTTACAAAAATCTCTACCAAACGTACTCATTCTACAAACACAATAAAGTCGAATGGCATACCTTGACCATTCCAGTTCCATTGTCGCATACGAGTGGCTGAATATCCTCTGCGTCTGCCATCTTCTACTGCTTGCAATACCAAGCAGTGATCATCAACAAAAAAGGGATAGATTTATTTTATCAAGCAAAGCAAAAACATCAAAACCATCTTCTAGTTAGCCAAGCATTGATGCAAAACAGAGTAAAAAAATATTGGAAAAAAACCACAAACAAGCAAATGATTTTTTCCACCTTCATCAGTTAAGAAAACAAACAGCAGCATTGCAAATCAATATATCACGTCACGCTCATGTAATATATCTGTTGATCCCATGTCTTATTCCACAAGCACCAAAATTTGCAAATTTAACCAATGAACAAAGTAAGTCTCAGATATCCTTTCAGAATCATCTTAGAATAGGCAAGTAAGTCTCAGATATCCTTTCAGAATCATCTTAAATCACATTTTTAAGGCAATTGCAAGGGAAATTTAAAAGCACATATATAAAAAAAAAAGTTAGCATTAAGACCATTTCCAACATTATAATTACAGTAAGTCTTACGTTCTTCGTTGTTAATTTCCCGATTTACCTTCAGATTTTAAACAAAACAAAACAGGAAATGATAAAAAACAGATCCAAACACGGGATTTGGAAGAAACCAAAATGCAGATAAAAACAATGATCTGTGAGCATGAATCGCACATCACAAAATCCCAAGAAGCATAATGCGGAATCAAAAAGAGATCAGATCCAGACTGCTATACAGCAGATCGAAACTATAGAAGAGCGATTGATTAAAAAAGAAAAGGACGGACCTTGTAATAGGAGGAGGGATTTTGAGAGAGTGACCGAGGCGACGACGCACACGAACAAGACTAAATTTTTTTTTTTAGCTTTTAGAAAGAGAAAGGAAGAAGCTCATTATATTGAAAGCGAGATGAGTTGTGGGCCGTTGGATTCTTTTATTTTTGTTTTGTGGGCACAACTTACAGGGAGGAACGCGTCATGCGCTCTTCTTTTTTTCATCTTTCCGGTCTATCTGGGGTTATCATTTCTTCCTGGATCCAGCTCCTTCCGGTTTTCCAGTCATTTCCTTTTTCTTCTGCTTCCTGTCTTCTCTATTTTAGCCCCCTCTTTTTTCCCTTCTCACAAATCTTACTTGTATAGAGGTCCGGTTTAACATTTTCGTCTAAATGTTTTTTTTTTAAAAAAAAACTTTAAATTACTTTAATTTTTTGAATATACTAATGTTAAAAAACAGTATTTAAAAATATTTTTTCATTTTGATTGATAAATGATGCAGCCTAGCGTTTGCTTTTCATGTTAACATGAACCTTTCAAATTAGGCCCCAAAGTGAATTTCGAGGAAAGTAAATTCCTGAAAATTGAATTTCAATATTTGGCAGTGTTATGAAAAATGAATTGGAAAATACTTTCCAATATTTGTTTGTATTATAGAAAATGAATTGGAAAAAAATTTATTAATAAATTAATTTTTTTTCAAGTTTATTAAAATAATGAGGAACAAATCTTACAAATTAAAAAGTTGAATGAGAATGAAATTGAAAAAAAATATAATTTCATAAATTATCTCAAATAAAATAAATAATAATCAAAATAATAGAGATCAAATCTAAAAATTAAAAAAAATGAAAGGTGAATAAATTAAAATAATAATAATTAACATTTCATAAATTATTTCAAATAAAATAAGTAACAATAAAAAAAAATGAGGACCAAATTTGATAGATAAAAAATTTCAATAAAAAAATGATAAGAAAAAAACAAATAGCAATTATAAAAATAAGGACCAAAATTAATATTAAAATTAAATTTTAAGAGATGGAATTGAAAAATAAATATTCAAAATAAATTATATATAGCAATCAAAAGTTTGAGGATCAGATTTGATATAATCAGCAAATAATGACATTTTTAAATTTTTCATAATTTCCGGAAAGTGTTTTCCGCCCAAATTTTCCGGAAAATACTTTCCTGAAAACCAAGCCAAATTTTTCTTTAACGGTAAAGTATTTTTCATTGACCAACTTTCCAGAAAACAAAAAATTTAAAAAATAATTTTCCAGAAAATAAATTCCGAGACACATGCACAACCTAGGTGGAGCTACCCTTTCCAGCACATAACAGTTGGAGTGCGCTTCCATAACTCGGACCCTTTCTCTTTTACCTGGACAAAGCTGCCAATCTAAGCATTGTTTGGAGCAAAAAGGCTGAAACCTTCGATTTTCTGTAGTGTAGACGCCTATTTTTTTTCCCTCCCCGTAAACTGGTCAGCAGAATGCAACCAGTGGCAATGATGTTTTGGGAACCAGATGTTCCACGTATGCACTGTGTCAATGATTGATTCCACCACACCTCTAAGCTTTCGATAAACACCAAATACAATGTAACGGGATTGAATCACCTTGCATAAAGATCTAGTTTTGGCACTGCAATTTGTGGGTTTTCTCATGGATGGATGCAGCGGCATTAGACATCTGTTAGATGAATTAGGCTATTTACTCGTTGCCTGTTGCGTGCACTCCTTTTATGGATCATGACATAACTCCCTCTTGGTAAATCAAATCTCACATTGTAGACTGCCGTATCCTCCAGAAAACTTCTGCATATAAACTGAGCCCAAATCCTTTTTTTCAGTCTGCAACGAGGTCGTGGCTAGTAACCTGTGTTGCTTCACAATAAGTTATAAAGCGACATGGATACTGAATTTTCACCCGCCACTCAGTAACAACTGCTATATGGCCGTAATTGGCATAAACAGAAAGAGATGGCATTAGCCCTCCATTCATCGAAAGCTAGATGAACTATAGTTCGATGGTTGCGTGGAGGCCAGGAAGTTAGATTTTATGACGAGTACTTGGCAATGGTCAGTGTACAATTTATCAGCTAGCCTCACCCAGATTGCAAGTAGAAGACCTTTGCTATGGATTTAAGCAAGATCCATGGAATGGAAATAGAAGAAACAAAAAGGTACAGCAACCAATTCAATACGATTCAACAAAAAAAATCCAGATAATTCAAGACAGGAAATGAAATAAAGGTTCAAATAAGAACCATCCTCGTTGCTAAGTTTCCATCAATTTAACCTGTCTAGAATTAAAAGTCTCTGATCCTCGGGCAATTGAATGAGAATGTGAACTCAACTTTCTACTAGACACTGAAACATGAGATTCCTGGCAACAAATCAGACGACACGCCAAAGCAGCTGACTTGTGGCTGAGATACCAGTTAATCTACAGGACTGGGGGAAGTATAACCCATCTGCGTGGATACTTAGGTCTTCCATCCTTTCCATCGAATAGCTGCAGAGGGCAGGATGGAATGTAAGCAACAAAAAAAAGAGTGCTAAAAATTCAAATAGAAGGAAAACCACTCTTTCATTTAGTTGTTTTGAGATGAGTTTCTTGTATCAGTAACATAAAAGCAAGCCTCGACAATTAGAAGTGTAAGTAGAAAGCAAGTTGATGATGTGCAAGTGTATTGTTAATGCCCAGATTTTCCCTTACAACTATCTACACTAGATTAAAAAATCCCCCTTTCCATTCCATCATTATCCTCCAGTAACATGAAGACAAAGTAAGTTTTCCTGATGAAGAAGAAACATTAGGATGCCGATCTCATTTGAAAAAACCCAGCAACTATTTAACACCTTATCTTGATGAATGTGATAGAATCTGAAAATTTGAACCAGTTAAATCCAACCCAATTCTGATAGGCCTCCCTCCGATCCAAATTTGCATGAAAGCCCAACCACAACACGTATCTAAAAAGATATGCATGTGTTTACAGGTGCACAATATATGTGTGATTATAGGATTCAGAAGTTAGTAATATGATACTGTCTACATCAAACCATCTTATATACACATACAAGATTTTATTGCCATATCAAACCAGGTTGGCCTATGTGCAGGAAAAGATTTACAATTTTCAACTTCTCATGAAGAAATATAAGGATATATATGAAGCTACTGGCTCAACAAAAATATCAGAAAGTTACCTTCTTCAATCTTCGATGCTTTGCAAGGGCCCAGTTGGTCATGATGGAAGTGGCAACCACGAGAAAAATGTAGCCAGCAACAGTCTGTGTTGCAATGTTGAAACCTAACCACTGATAAATCTCTGTTGTGTAATTCGCGCATGTAACAATATTGAAGAGAAACCCACTTGGGATTTGATAGCCGCCATTCCCATCTGGACGGCGAAGACTCCTCAGCAAGATATGGCAATAAAAGTTTGCAAGTTGACAAACCAAGCCAAAGCCAAAGCCAATCTTCATTTGAAGATCACTAACAGGGGTGTAAAGTGGATGGTTCACATAGTAAGCGATATAGGAACCAAAGGTCCAATAATAAGCACAATTTCGAAACACATTGGAGAGCGGAGAGGTTGCATGGCTAAATCGGTGCACAAAAAATGTTTCCATGATGCGTTTGAAATAGTGGAAACACCAGTAATACAATGCATATGTCTGAACTGGGTGCATGATATGCTCCCCCTCGTAGCCCAAAAATTGGTAGACTGGGAAGTAGTAAAAAAGGGGATAGAGAACCAAAGGACCCAAGTATTCGAAGAAAAAGAGTGTGCGGTAGGAAACTTGCGGACCCAGGTCCTTGAAAAGAATAGTTACGCTGTCCAAATTCCCATCATGGTATTCTTTAAGGTTCTTCTTGTAGTTGAGTACAGTGGGCCTTTCCTTTGATCCCGATGGAAGCGGTAGGGTCAGTCGCTGTCTTGCAGGGTAGAATTTTTTGGCTGTTAATGTAAGACATGCAGAAACGGTTATGGAAACAAAAATTGCATCTGATGCTTTAACTACATAAACAACTCTCCTATTTACATATGGTTCCTTGGGGGACGGGTAAAAAAAGTCGGGGCTAGTGTACAAATGAAAGCAGACATGAATTTGAAATTCATCAACAAAAAATTCAAAGTTCAGATCTAATTTCATGCTTTTGAGCTCGTATTCTCAATTTTAAAGATCACATATCAAACCCCTTCCACATCACTACCACCACCACCCTACCCTACAAAAAAAAGAAAACTGCAACTCCGATCTTGTGAGTTTCATCTCAATGATGTATGAGACATCAAGTCAAAAAACTTTTAGAATCTTTTTGCATTAAAGAAACTACTCAATGCAAAACCCAACATGATTTCATGATATAGAGAACAAAATGAAGTGGCGAGCCTACTGCACAAAGAAAATAAACAAATAATAGAATCAAATCCAACAACACAGTGAAGGGTAAGAAAACCAATTCCAATCGCACTTGTTAGAATGAGGAAAAAGAAACAAAACGCATATTTCGCCACCATAAAGCACCCTAAGCAAATCCAAAAAATCTAACACCACCATAAAGCTAAGAAAACAGCTTGCCAATTCAAAAAATTGAATATGCAACGAAGGAACAGATATCTCTAGAAAGCATCGTGATTCACGCGCCTCTGCGAAGAAACAATACCCAAGGCATGATATCACACACGGGGAGAGGGGTGTGGTGTGTGGTCGCTTTGATTTCCTATCAAATAAAAAATTGTGAATTAAATTATAGGAAGAGTTTCGGTTTTTCATCTCCAATTAAAACTCAAACCGTACTAAGATCCTGAAAGTAATTTAAAACCGAAGTCCCGATCTTTTTACATAACGAGATGAGCAAATTATAGAACTTACTTCGCTTATGAATAGCCTCTTGCAGATCAGCCACTGTAGCCTACAAAACAAACAAATTTACAAATCAAAAGCGCTGGTCTTTTTCCCTTCATTTTCCTATCAAGCAAACATACTAATAATAAATGCAAGACAGAAAATGTGTAATAAGCATACCGAATCATTGAGCTCAAGGCCCCCTTTAATGACCTCTCTACCACTGCGAGAAACTACAGTCACCTTCATTCTGGAGATCAAATGAGCGAGACACAATTCGCCAATGTCAGAAAAAGCAAACCCTTTGAATTTCAAAGGATCCTGTTCAAGATTCAGACAGAACAGGAAGCTCGGAACTGAAGCTTCAAATGGGATTTGGTACTTCGATATCTCCTTAAGACAAATATTAGAAATAGCAGTACGTAGGCAAGTGCTTACACTTGTGTATTAAAGTTGTGTGGTTGGGGTAGGAGAGCCAACCATTAACTGATGATGCATTTAGGTTTGTACTAGGAAGTAGATTATTCTTGGGGGCAGTTACTTGTGGGCCAGTGATGATCGTCCCTGATCTTGCCACCTCATCTTTTCAATGATCCGACGGTGGGTTTTATGATATCGTTGTTGAACAAACTTTTCTTGGAACACCCTCTTCTTTTCGTACTCAACACAAAAAGATACAGAGAAGGGATTTTGCATGTTAAGTTTTTATATTTAGTTAATTTAAATCCTCGACCTCCAAATTATTTACTCATATCCAATTATGAATCGGACAAAAGAAATTGGAAGCAAGAGATATGGTCAATCAAAACTGAACTCCAAGGATTCGTTGGAGCAAATGCAAGACCTCAAGGGAGCACACGATTTTATTTATTTTTTTTTATCTATTTCTTGATTTCTTGAGAGAAAATAAAATAGTAATAGAAGCATGCTTGGTTGTTAAGAGACTGCAATTATTGTTTTATTTTCAAATTTGGATGGTATTTAATTTATAATTATTGAATCGAAGTCAGTTCACTCAGGTTTTGTAAAATCGAATAGTTTAAAAAAAAAATTAAAATATCAAGACAGCTTTGGTATCAGATAAATAATTGATCTAATGATCCACACGTTGATTTAACGACTGCATTCTAAAACCAAACGGTCTGACAACTATGATGAGAATTGCAGGCTCCGTTCTTGTCATGCCGTATACTTGTAGTTTACACGCCCTGCGTCTTGGTGACCAAACACGCCTGTCATTTTAGGCCTGAAAATAATGTAAACTTCACACGTACATTTCTTCACACATTTTTGTTGGACGTTCAGCTACTAGCCATCAAATCCATTGCCAAGCTTGCAAGTGTAAAATATCTCCAACAGCATAATAAGAAAAGAACCTTGGAAGCTCAACCACTCGGTAGAGAACAGTGATTTCATTTGCATTGAACAACTCTAAATCAAGTAAGATTGCAGACATCTTTCTAGCAACAGGTGCAGCCTATTCCAAGAACTCAGCATTTTGAGCGGCGGTTGCAGCCTATTTTAAGATCAATTCCAGGGATACTTTAATTTGTTTTCGTCTAATCTTTATACTAACGGATGCAAAGCTTCTTCTGGGAAAGTTTTCCAGATCTTGGTGGCTTGGATCCTAAGAATCAACAAATACTTACTGTCATTGAATTATACGTGCCTATACAAATTGCTTACGTTCTATTAAAATAGATTGTAATAAACTTAGTATCTCTAGCAATATTATAAAGTACAGGCATTATTCACATCTTTATAACATTACAACAATCAACCAGCAACAAACGATTAATATTTTTTATAATTATAAAAATGTTATTCGTTACCATAAAAACTTGTGAGGTATTTCTTTACCTGGTAGCCAGATTCACAAACCCAGGGCCAGAGTTGGAGAAGAAAAAATTAGTTGAGCATGGATTTCAAAGACCATCTTCCACTGCAAAATTGGAAGGGTAACATCTCCCCCTTCACAGACCACGTCTGTAAAACAGCACAAAACCAAAGACACAAAGGAATGGAAATGACATTCTCTAGCTTTAGCTTCTTAAATAAATAATTTCCACGAGTGATTTACACCCTGCAATATTCAGGGAAAATCTAAAGAAAACTCTCCAGTCCTTTCTTTTATGGATTTTGCTTCTTTAGGATATAATTCTAAACAGTTTCTTTCTGGCCTCAAGTGAGAAAACCTTCAGAAGATTCACCATTTATCTCTGCTTTTTTCTCTCTATCAAAAATTACTCGTTCTACATAGCAACCTGACCAGTAGGTGTTGTTCAACTGCATGTCTGTCAGCCAAGTATTATAATTATTAAGGTCAGCGTGTTACACATTAATCAATAAACATACTCAAAAATTTCCAATTGCATACAATTCATGAACTTCAAGTTATCATCTTACATGCAATTTTTATTTGGTGATAATAGAAGCATTCTTCAATAAACATTCTTCTGAGTCGTCATCAAATCTACAGAGATACAAAACCATAAAATGAGCATCGCATATGCAAGAGAAGACTAAAAATTACAACAATCTTAGAAAGCCAGTGCAGCCACGAAAGTGAAATATGCATTAAAGTCACTATGCAATTCTGTGTATACCCTCATGCTTTGTCTTGGGCATTCTCACGTACTAAAATTCCCTTCTCTATCTGGACCTTGGCACAAAACTTAATTTTCAACCACTCCTAACAGCCTTGCACTGGACCCTCTCTCCAATCAGCAGAACCACAACTCAAGCACTTCCTGATCAATAGCTTTAATTTGTATCATTTGCCTTGTGGAACATTTTCCTCATTACCCCTTTCTGCTTGTGGTACCACTCTGCCACCAATCTCACGACCTTAGGAACAGCATCTTTACACAACTAAAAGTCCTTCCTATCATCTCATTATTTTTTGTACTCCCTAATCAACTTTTCCAATCGCCATTTCCCACTTTTTGCACAATTCAAGAGGTTGAGGTATCAGAGTTCATCTACTAAATCTTTTAAATATTTCAATCACAGCAGTAGAACCCAGTATTGGAACAATATGTAGTTTTTCATATGCATCAGTATTACTACTTTCCCTTATAGTATAGCAACTTAAAGCCATATAATAACTGAATAGAAAAAAAAGCATTCTTTCAATTTTGAATGGCAAAAATAGGAGTGTAAAGAAAAAAAGGTCCGCATTCTTTCAATTTTGAATGGCAAAAATAGGAGTGTAAAGAAAAAAAGGTCATTCCAAACTTGTGGGATGAAATTTTTAAACTTGTTTCCTCAATCATAGACAAGTGCTCTCAATCTAAGAATTAAATCATGACTATGAGATTCTGTGTGAATAGCTAATTTCTCACCATCCAATCCGGTGTCAGTAAGCATCAGGAGTACAGTTTAGCACTGTTATAGATCAAGACATCTATGTTCAACATTAAGAAGAAGAAAAGGATGATCACATCCACTAGGCCTCTAATCTTTGTGAGAAATGAATGAGATTGCAGAAAACAGAAGAATTTGGCACAATTCTGTGCTTGATGCTTGGAATCATCAACAGGGTACTGGCAGTTTCAGGGAGAACCCTATCTATTATCTGCCTAAACTCACTCCATCTTGGCCAAGGAAATCTCATCCTCCAAACAACCTCGCCAGGCATACCTCCTCTTTTCATCTGCAAAGAGGTTAATTATTTAGCCTTTTTGACTCTGGATAAGTCATGTCAGTATTCATGTTTTCTGATCAAAATTTGCAGACAATAAACTGCACTGAAGCTGACAATTCAGTTTCATAATGAGGCACAAGTAATGATGATAAAGTATGGAGAGAAAAAAACCAATCAGGTTTGCAAGTTGGATACATTCACTACAGCTTTGTGCATGTTGCATGGAATAATATACTCCTTGACCAAAGGAAAAGGAAAGAAAGGAAAGAATGCAAGAAACAGTAAGCATCGTCAAGAAGCACAACTAGACAAATTAGTAAACCAATGTCATAAAAAAAAACTCTTCCAAATAATTTAAGACTGAAACAAGAGTGCGATAGAAAGGGGATTTGACATGGGAAATGTCCTTGTTCCTGGAGTTTCAAATACTTTGTATAAAAAATATGCAAAGTATCATAGTCTAGGATTTGGTGAAAAGGAATCCAGATTGTGTACCACTACAGCTAACAAAAGGCATAACTGCCAGTTATTCTACGAGAAAAGTGATAATATGGCCCATCAGAATGGATATTCAAATCTTCTCTCCTTACTATCAAATAATTGCAGAGGATAAAGTGGAATGTAAGGAACAAAATAGCATGGAAAAATTAGGAATGAAAGATAAACCAAATTTCTATTTTGTTATTTTCGAGATGAGTATTATCGACAATAACATAAAAAACATAACCCGAGATTTAAAGCATGACAAAGTAGAAAATGAGGTATGGTGGTACATTTATTTTCTACAAGCCCACATATTACTTACTGCCATCAAATCTGAATCTGACAAATTAGTTTGGGATTGATACGCTAAAATTAACACGTGCACAGCAAGAATTCCTAAAAAATCATGGAAATAGCAGTTTTGACAAATCAAATCAGAGCCAAAGCTAATCTTCATTTGAAGGTCACAAATTGGGTGCAAAATGGATGGTTCTCATACCAAACAAGGTAGTAAGTTCCAAAATCAGAACAATCCTAAAAGCATTTGAGTGCAAGGTCACATGGCAAAAATGTCCATGATGCATTAAAAGTAGTGGAAGGACCAGAAGCATTAAGCATGGTTGGATGATTTGCTCTCCCTAGTAACAACAAAAAAATAATTGGCTACAACAGTTTGTTTAGCAATGTGGAGCTTATCCAGTGATGATCTCAGTTGTGTAATCTGCACAAGTCACAATATTAAAGAGAGGCCTGCATGGGATTTGATAAGCCACCATGTGCACCTGAACGGCAAAAATTTCTCAAGAAAGACATGGACATGGAACTTCAACTGGACAGAGCAAAAGTTGATTTTGATTTGTAGGTCACCACTAACAGGGTGGTGCAAGATGGGTAGCTCACATATCAAGCAAAGTATGAAATTTCAATAACAAGAACAATCCTAGACACATTTCAGAGCAGGTTTGCATGGCTAATAAAGGTGTAAAAAAGTACAAATGATGCATTTGAAGTGGTGGAGGCACCAGAAGAATAAAGTCTGTCTGATCTGGGTAGAAGAAACATAACCTACAACAATGTTTTGCAATGTGAAACCTAACCTGATGACCTGAGTGACAATTTTTAAAGAGAAACCATGATTTTATAAGCCACCATATGAAATAAGGAAGGCAAAAAATCTTCAAGAAAGACATGGAAAATTTCAGGAGTTAACAAACCAAACCAGCTCCAAAGCCAGTCTTCACTTTAACACCACTAAGACATGAACAGGGTTCAATTTAGGCAGTCCACATAGTAAGGAATGTAGGAAGTCTCAATAATCAGCACAACGCTAAACACATTTGAGATGTTCAATGACTAAATCAGGGAGCAAATACATATCTATGATGCATTTTGATTAGAGGAAGCGCCAGTAGAATAAAGTATGTCTGACCTGGGAGGACAAACAATCTCCCTTGTAACCAAAAAAAAGGGTGCCTAAGTTTTCATATTGGGGAGACAAAGGACCCATTATTCACGGAACAAAAGTTGTATGGTGGGAAATTTGTGGGCTCAGTTCACCAAGCACTACAGTTCAGTGATCCAAATTCCCATCCATAAGGATTTTCTTGTCATTAAAGGATGACGGGCAGGCTTTAATCCTGGCAGAAATAAGGAGATCAGCTGCTGTCTCAGAGGGTAGAATTTTTCATTGTTGATGTAGGGCCTGCAAATAAGATCCTTCAATAAAATTACATCTGATGCTCCAGAAACATGCAAGCACCCATTATTTACATATTGTTAACTTGAGACAGGAAACGGGAGCAGAATGAAAAACTTTATGATTTATGATCTTATAAATTGAAAGCCAAATCACAGAAATTTATGGATTCTTTTGCGTGATGAAATTAAAATTCAATTCGATGTGAAGATTTAATGAATAGAAAATAGGCTTTGAGCAGACTCTGCAAAAGTAAATAAACAAACTAAAAGCCAGATGAGTATTCTCACGTGCAACGACAATAATAATGGCATGAAGTCATAAATTAGATATAAGATGACAGACTTTTCAATAGCTATACGCTTCCTGCATACAATTGAAAACTAAACACCACCATATTTTCCCTTCACTTTCATAGCAACCCAGCATACAAATATTAAAAGAGAGAGAGAAATGAGTATATGGAAACACAAAGGTCAAGGCCTCTTCTGACAGCCAATCTACGACAGGTAGAAACTACAGTCACTTCCATTTTGGAGATAATTGAAAAGAGAGTAAATTCATTTAAAGCTAAATAAAGAGCATATACTTTAAATCTTAAACAATTCTCTTTAAGATTCAGACAGCAGAAAAACAGATATAGTAATGACAGTAGCAGTACATAGCTATAGAGAAAGCTACTAAAGTTGGGTTTGAGGAGAATGTGAACGATAAGAAAAGGCTTACTGATAAACAAAACTTTTCAAGCAACTTTCCACAGTCATTTTATTAATCATGGATAGTCACATCACATATTCCACAAGATAAATAAATCCAAAACTGCAAAAGCAATCCCAGAACTGAATTACGGAGTTTGAACATAGCTCACTAGGCAAGTTTGCAAATATCCTCGTATTCAACAGCCTTGAGCACTCTCCCGTCATAAATTCCCTTCTCTATCTGCACCTTGGCACAAAACTTCTCTGTATCCACTCCCAACAACCTGGCATTTGAACCTCTATATGCCCCATTCACTATTTTCACCAAACCCCCAATCTGCGGAATCACAGTCTCAAGCTCTTCCTGATCAACCCTCAACTTATGCTTACTATCAAGCATCTCAATTTCAGCAACATACTTATCACTCACTTTCCTCACTACCCCTTTCTGCTTATAATACCCCTTCTCAGCCAACGCCTTACTCATAACCTTGACGATAATCCCTTCAAACAGCCAATAATCCTTTCTATTAGTCCTCTCCTTTGCCTTCTCTTCCTCTTTCATCAACTCCTCCAGCGCCGATTTCCCACTTTTACCTCCAATACCACCTTCCTTATTTTTCCCCATCTTCCGCTCCTTATCCTCAGCCTCCTCAAAAACCAATCTAGGACGAGAACTCTCACCTGTATCCTTCCCAACATTATTAATCTTCGAGCCAAGGGCAAACCCAACCTTCATCCCGCTGTCCAATTTCAATTCCTTCGCCGGCCGCACTTCACCACTCTCCACACCGTCATTTTTAACAGTCAAAAACTCTTCGGCCTTCTCGATCTGCTTCTTGATTTCCCTCTCCTGCTTCTCCTCCTCGGCTAAATCAGCCATGACTCTCTTATTCTTTGCATTCTCCTTAAAAATCGTCTCCGAATCCCTATCAATATAAGTCATAAACCACCCTTTCGGCGTCTCATCAACTTTACACTTTCCAGTTTTCCCCAGATACTTAACAAACTCTGTCAACGTCGCCCACTGCGTTGAATTCATATGGATATGGTGCCTGTCATGAATATACTCATTGTAAACCACGGTCGCCGCGACACGAGAAAACCTATGGCTCCGTTTCATCATATCGAGGAACTCGTTTTCGAATTCTTCAGAGTAGCCGTCGACGATTCTGTTAGGGTTCTGACCAAAGACTTCCATTTGCCGTTGGTGACTTTCGCTCATACAGTGGCACTTGAATCCGTTCTCGTCTCGACATTGTTTTTGACACATTTGACAATACCATCGAAGTTTCTGAAGACCTTTCGCTTTGATTCGATTCGCTATTGCTTTCGGTGTAAGGAAATCGTTCTTCCCCATTTTCTTTAGGGTTTGATAGATTGAATTGGGACTTCAGAATTACCTGAACACGGTTTATCCTCGCTTCTAGAAGAACGAATTTTTTTATTATTATTATTTTGGGGGGGGTGGGGGGAAGGCGCTTGTATAAGCACTAGGCTGTTCTGTTTCGGGCCAAGCGCGAGAGTAGGATCAGTGGGCCCGCTCGGATGAACTATGGGCCCATTTTCAGTTTATGCTTATACTGGGCTGCCATGTTGGTCTCTCTTTTTTCTTTTTCTTTTTATCTAAACGGTTGAAATTAATTTGTCGTGGATAAAGCGGGATTTTCAATTATGCTAATCCCACGATAAATTTCACTTGTTTCTTATTTATTCAATAATTATTTATTATTGCACATGTATTAAATAATATTATATTGTATATTTATGTATAAATAGAAATACATATTTAAAACATATATGTAATAGATAATTTTGCATTTTCTTTTTTGTTTTTATATCGCACACAAGTATAAATATGCCAAAATAATTTGTTATTTTTAAAATCTAAATCATGAAAAAATTTCATTGATGCGGGATCACCAATAAATTTATATTTATATAAAAATTAAAAAAATATAAGTGAGATGATTCAACTCGTGAATATCTTATTCTTTCATGAATAAATATATGGAATAAAATTGTATTATGAATTATCTATTAGTAAATTCATATACTTTAGGAGTTATCTCAATAATATAACTAAATACTATCTTATACAATCTAAATCCCAGAGCTATTAAACGCATCTGCCCTGCGAAAATATTTTTTATATTTAATTACAGCATCAGGATAAAATAAACATTGAAAATTCGATGGTAAACTTGTTATGGATCATCTAGAAGTACTGACATGGATAAATTATTTCAAGCAAAAAAAAAATATATATATATATATATATATATATATATATATAAAATACCGCCGTATAATATACCACTCAAACAATCACTGAACCCAGCAACAACACCATGATTTAGGTTATGTTTGATACCCGTTTCAAAAACTATTTTAAAAATAAATAAATTTTATTTATTCTGGTTTTTATTTTGAAAAAAATAGTATTTTTAAATTATTTTGATATATCAATATCAAATATAATTTAAAAAAAATTATATCATGCTTTTTTTAACCAAAAAAAACATGTTAAAAAATAAATTGAAGCAAACTCCAAACCAGAAATTACAAAACCAGATCTGAAACCTGGACTACCAACGAAAAGACAAACCGCTACGGGTCCAACTTGTTTCATCTCACCCTGATTCAATCTCTATACCATGTCCAGTTCTGTTTTTTATTTTGCCCCGCCAGTGTTTCAATGCCAGCTCCGATCATTTTAGATAGGTTAAGGGCCCAGATGACCTTCACTGGGCGGAGTTTATGAGTGGATAGAGATTAACAAGTCCAGGCTTCTTATTTCTCAAGGCACGGTATCGTAAAATATATATTCGAGCGACTCGGTACACAGGGGATTATTCTTAAAAAACAAATTAAAAAAAAAAAAACTAAATTTTGCAATGAAGTGCAGCACGGTATCGTGCGTTTCCTCTCGTCTCCTGTGTGCTCACGGGACGCGTAGCCGCGGCAATGTGATAAATGCTGATAAACTATATATTATATTAAAAATATTATCGGTCCTGTTTACTCTATTAACTGCGCAAGCAAGGCTAGGTCAGCACGCCAATGCGATCTATTGGAAACATATTCATGCGATCATTTCAATAAAACTATATTAAAAAAAAACAATCCAGGCTGCATTTCTTCTGCTACAAGAAACTTTAGAGCCATTACACGGGATCAACTGCTATGAAGTTTTTATTTTGATTTTTTATTTAAAATAAAAAATATTATTTTTAAATTTTTTTCATGTACCAATATTAAAAATAATTTTTAAAAATTAAAAAAAATATCATATTAGTATATTATTAAATAAAAATTTCAAAAATAATCTTAATCAGACTAACAAATAATCACATTAGAATATAGTATTTAAGGCAAATCCATGTACTGTAGGCTTTTAACTTTGAATTACAATCGGTGGTGGTGCCAAGGGCTGGATCAAAGATAGTGTTGTAAAAGTTATCCCATAATATATCTGCAATACATCACATTGAATTTTGTTGAATATTTCAAAATTTTGTTGAAAAATAATATTTAACAAATTAGAATATGATGTATATGAGAAAGAAAAAAGGCCTATAAGTTTTCTTAACAGGATATATACAATCACAATTGATATAATTTCTTAGGAATGAAGACAAGTATTTTTCTCAGTAACTACTGCACCCCTACCCCAATAAAATAATAATAAATAAATAAATGCTATCGTAAAGTCGGTTTAGCCCTGTCTAGACTCTATATAAGCTGTGGCGATTCTTCAATTCGGACCACATCCAAATTCCAAACAAATACTTTATAGACACACGAAACTTTGGGCACCAAAGAGGGTTCTATTAATCAAAGCCATCCTTACGCTCTAGCCAGGACTAATTCACAGATCATAGCGGAAACATTTCGGTAAGATAATATTTTAATTATCTGATAGGTATTTACGAGGATTAATAACTCCTCTTTATATATTTATATATATAAAGATAGATAGATAGATAATATAATATTTTGGGTATCAAAGAGGGTTGTATTTATTTTCTGTTCTTAATACAAGAGGTTGATGGTATGTGCATATGTCTTTAAAATTGTGCAGAAATAACTGTTATTCTGGATTCACTATAAAGGTAGTGTTTGTTCTTACGGGGTTTTAGCTTTTGAAAACATGTGATTTTTTGTTTTAAATAAAAAAAAAGGATTTTTTATATAATTTGATACAGTGATGTGAAAAATAATGTTTTTAAAAAATATTATTTTAATATACTTATAAATAAAAAACAAATTAAAAACAACTATTGCAGCAATATTAAACACTATCTTAGGATAGTAACCCTTTTAAAATAAAATACTCTCTATTCATGGACAATATCTTTGTCGGGGAATGGGTAAACTATCTACTTCTCTTTCTGTCTCCTCTTTTCATTTCGAATCTGGAAACAATTTTATATAGCTTGCGGAATATGGTGTATTATTCGTTAGTCCATGCTTCTCTTTAACTGGTTTGGTAGAAACTAGATTATATGGCAGTGGATGTTAATAATTGATTTTCCTGGACAACCAGAGTTAGCAAGATTTCAATCTCGGAATTAGCTAGATATATAGCTAGTGGAATTACGTGTTTCATAAGAATGCGTTTTCGTGAAAGTGATCACTGAACATATTTATACTTACAGATATGGGAGTAACAAGGATCAAACATCGAAGTCATAGCAGACATTATCTCTTGTTGAAGTTACCACAAGAGCCTTACTGGTGTGATGGGTGCATGGGGCTAGGATTTGGCCCATGCTACGAGTGCGAGCACGAAGACTGCAGTTTCTATCTCCACGAGGAATGTGCAAATGCTGCTCCATCCACCTCCCATCCATTTTCAACGTGCAGCTTGAAATTTTACTACAACGCTCCTCAGGAGGATGAAAGATACTGCGATGCTTGCGGAGAAGATGTGTTGGGGTTCGTGTACCAGTGCAGCCACGAGGACCCACACGATTACCATCCTCGCTGTTTAAATCTCCCCCGAACCTTGACAGCCGGAGATGGCTTGATACTACAGCTCAAGAAAAAGTTGCCATCGAAATGCTTAAGATGTGGAAGTAGGAAAACTTCGAACAGAATCCACGGCTGGGGCTATGTCTCTTCCCATGATCGATACTGTTACCATATAGCTTGCGTGAAAGATATGATTTTGGAGAAGTGGAGAAAGGGTTATTTCACTCAAGAAGGCAACGTCAACGAGGCGAATAGCCTAGCGCTTCAAACTTTCAGCCCAGGCAGAGAAATAGCACTCCCAGGTGGGAGAAGCTCAAGCAAGGCCACGCAAATATGGAGGAAGGCAACAACAGTTATCATGGTTATTATTTCTGCTTTGTTCGGAGAACCGTCGGCTCTCATTTCAGTGCTTGTTCAATATCTGCTCTCCAGTTAATGTGTAACACAGACCCTATGGATAATTTGCTCGGCGCGTATAGAATCTTGGAATTGATGTTTGTTTGAGTCCTCCAATTTGTCTTTTCGTTTTGTTTATATTGTCCCCTAAATATTCATGTAGATTTGTGAATATTGTCAAAGACATGTAAAAATATTGTAAGTGAGAAATAATGTAAAATGGCTATTTTAATAATATTGTGAATTTGTGCCTCAAATATGGAGGCGTAATATGTGACACAACAAACAGGTAATTTTCATCGTTAAACGATATATCACGCACCACTTGAATAGCATGTGAGAGTGAAATATTATTGGCGTTTCTGTACAACACGCCTACTATATTTTCAAAAAAAAAAATGGTAACTTTCTTCACACTTCTAAACTTATCAATAATCATCAAAAAACAGAAATGAAATACAACATCACCCCTAGCTCCTAGTATTTTTTTTTTCTGGGGATATTAGTAGTTTCACTACACATAAATTTGTGAAAAAACAAAAACACCCCTTGTTGTTTCACATTCTTTTGTCAGTCTCTAGGAGAAAAAAATAGTTTTACTATGCAAAGAAACTGAAAATACCATACATGTCACATGAAAATATCAAAAATAACTCTGGTTTCGGGTATTATATTTCTCAGCGCTAAGGGTAAAATAATAATTTATTGTCACAATTTACTATAATCGATGTCTATATACAGTGAAACTGAGATGCCAATTACATTTTAGTTTATATATATAAGGCATGGCAAAAATATTATAGTATTTTTTTAGTGTTCACACAGACATAGTTTATTGTGAATTGCGACAATAAAATTATTTTTTTGCCCTCATGACCAAAAAACTTTAACCTCAATACCACGATCATTTTAGATATTTTCATGGGACATGGACGATGTTTCTGATTTCTTTGCACAATACAACTATTGTTTTGCCCCTGGGTACTGAAAAAACAATGCAGAACAGTGGGGGGAGTTTTTGTTTTTTCACAAATTCATGCAAAGTAAAACTATAATAATAACTCCTGAAAAAGATAAAAACTAAGTATGAAGACAAGGTTATTGTTGTATTGTCACCCTATTTTATTCTGATAATCGTTGGGTTCACAGGTGTGTTGGTAATTTTTAATTTTTAATTAATTCTCTTATGAAACACTGCAGACACATCGTATGACCGTGATGGCATTGTTTCATAGGCACGCACCTTACAGGACACGCATGTAGTGTCAATTTGCCATTGAAACTAAACTACCGACATGTTTATAGGTGTGCGCCAAGTTTTTTGTCTTCTGGTATGGTGTGTTATGTTGGTCAGTACATCGCTAGTGGATGATTTTTGGGTTTTTCTCTTTTTGCTCTCTCCTGTCGCACGAAACATGCATGTAAGTCCTTAATATTGTGATTGTTTGAGTTTAGTCTTTGTGCTTTTGATTTCCTATTTATTCCTAATTACTTCGATTTTCAATTTTGTTTTTTTTCAATTATACCCTTACAATTAAAACTGATTATGAGTCTGTTTGGCATAACTGTTGTTGTGGTTGTGGTTGAAAAAAATCAATTTTATGAAAAGCGCTTTTAACTACGGTTCGTAACTAAATTTTAATTATTTGGTTAAAACTGTGGTTGACGTTGAGTTTAATGAAAAATAGTTTTGTATGTTTGATTACCATTTTTTTCATATTGCTGTCAACTTATGAAATTACTTTAAAATACACTTATGCACACACATATATATACGTACATATATATAAATATTTTGTTGAAATAATTTTGTAGATTTATTAATCATTATAATAACAAAATATTTAAAATAATTCAAGTAAATTAGACATATTTTTCAACAATTACTGATAAAAAATATTAACAGGATCATAAACAAATTGCCGATAAAATAATTTCACTCATGCATCAATACAACAATACAATCTATTTATGTATCCTGGAACATGTTTTCCCTATGAGCATTTCACGTGATTTTTCCATCGCTTCCTCCCTAATAGTAGAATGAAATTCTTTTTAAGATAATTTATAATTTTCTTGCAATTTTTGAAATGTTTTGTATTTCTAAATGCAAATCTACACTTTGTAGATGGACTGAAATGGACTGTCTTCTTGTCATTTCTAAATAGTAAAATCCTGTTGTTTTAAAAATAAATAATTAAATACAATTTTGGTGGTTGAATTTGAAAATTCTCAAAGACATTTGTGATCAATGACATGTTTCATGTTGCAGATGCAAAAGCATATTAGTAACATCAGTTTTGGTGTGGGACCCATAACTAAAAATTGGGATCCTGTTTGGTTACACTTCATTTTGGCTCCACGGTCCCCTACAAATGCCGCCTGAAATGCGGATCCAAACAGCATCTATATATGTTGGTTCTCAGTCCAGTCTTTATTTTTTTGATTTTCTTTTTGTGCCTTTAATTTTTTCAGAACATAAGTTTTAATTTTGTTTTCAAGTTAAAATTGGTTATGTATGTTACTTTTTAATTTCAATCATTATTCTTTTAATTTTCTAACAAAATTACATTGTAATTTCCTTGAAAAATATCATTATTTGTTTTAGACCCAAAAATATGTTTTACTTCAATTTTATCCTTTGATTGAAATTAATTATATATTTTTCTTTTATTTTTTTTAATTGTGTCTTCGAATTCAAATTGATCATGTATGCTACTTTTTATTTCGGTCCATATGCTTTTAATTTTTCAATAAAATTACACTGTATTTTTTTAAAAAATACATTTATTTGTTTTAGTCTTAAGATTTTTATCTGTTTCAATTTTATTCTTTGATTATAATTAATTATATTTGCTTTAATTGTATCCTACAATTGAAATTAGTTACATATGCTACTTTTTATTTTGATGTTTATTCTTTTAATTTTCTTTTAACAAAATTACACTCTAATTTTTTTTTAAAATATCTTTGTTTTTTTTCGGTCCCCGAGTTTTTATTTGTTTTAGTTTTTTCTTTTGATTGGAATTAATTATACATTTTATTTTTAATTTCGGTCTCTATTCTTTTTAAGTTTTTATTTGATATCAATTCTTTTGGTTTTTTTTGTCATTCTTGGACAATATTTACTTTTTTATCTATTTTTTTATATCTATACTTTTAGTTTTTATTTTTAATATGTGTTGTTATATTTTTATTCAGTTCAATCCAAAAATTTTAATTTATGTTGGTAATTATTTTAAAATTAATAATACTCCTTTTTTTTTGTTCTCTTTTTAGTATTTTCTGTTATTTTTTCCTATTATTTGGATCAGATAATTTTATAATTTATTATTTATGCAATAATAATGATAATTTTAGTGATTTTGATTTTTTGTATGTGTGAAAATGTTTTGTTTTTTTTTATTATTCGGGGCAATTTAATAATTTTAATTATTTGTGTGGTGATATTAATAATAATTTTAGCTGTTATAGTAATGATAATGAAGATAGCATCGCGATGGATTTTCAATTTATGTTTTCTTTTTTTACAGATAGAAAAATAAATATTTATTTTTATTATTTGATTAGTACAAGTGTTTTCATAATTTATATTTTGTTTTTGTGTTTAATTTAAATTAAATTATAAAATAAACAAATATTAATACAGTGAATTTAATAATTCAGATATTCTAATATTTTTGTATTTTGAATGATAATAATAATTTTATATTAGTTATTTCGTTAAAATTTACTAAATATATAAATTTATATCAATTTAAAATTTATATATTTTATAGAAAATTTGAAATTCACATAAATTCTATATAAATTTATTATTTTATTTTAAATCCCACGTAATCAATATTTTTTTTATATTAAAAAAAAAAAAAGGTTTTACTGTCAACGAGGTGTGGCCCGTGAATGTGTTTATAATGTACGGTTCAATAGAAAAGAGAAGCTACACTGTTGATTCTTCTTGCAGATTATGTTTTCCAAACACGGAAAATTCCATCGAGATTCCTCCCCCTCAGCGTACAATCTCGGCGAAATGATTGGAGTCGTAACGCCACTCCATCCAAGCACCGCCCCTTTCATATACACTTTTATCATCCGATCCATTTCACATTATGAATTTGACCATCACATGTTCGTGGAAGGCAGGACAGGGGAGGATGAAATGAATGGCATAAATAATCTGCCTTCTCAGCCCTCCAGCTGGTGGCTCACTACCAAAGACAGGCAAGGTTTTGTTTTTCCTTGAGAAATGACAATAGAAACGTGAATCCTTTCATGCGAGTGTAAAGTGCAGAGAAAGTGCCTTTTCTTTCTAGATTTCCTACCCGTTTACTTACAAAAAACAAAAAACAGAATAAATAAGAAAGGGAAAGTTCTTTTCCTTTCAATTGCTAAGAAGCATGTATATGAGAAAGAAAAATGGCATATACGTTTTCTTAACAGGATATATACAATAACACTTGATATAATTTCTTAGGAATGAAGACAACTATCTTTCTCAGAAACTACTATCCCCCCACCCCATGAAAAAAAAAACTTAAAAAAAATAAAATAGTTAAGTCGGTTTAGCCCCGTCTATATAAGCTGGGAGGTTCTTCAATTCGAAACGCATCCAAATTCCAAACAAATACTATATAGATAGACGTCATTTTGGGTATCAAAGAGGGTACTTCTATTAATCAAAGCCAGCCTTACGCTCTAGCCAGGACTAATTCACAGATCATAGCGGCAATATTCTGGTAAGATAATATTTTATCTGCTAGGTATTTACGAGGATTTATAACTGCAGATATGGGAGTAGCAAGGATCAAACATCCAAGTCATAGCCACCATTATCTCTTGTTGAAGTATCCACAAGAGCCTTACTGGTGTAATGGGTGCATAGGGCTAGGATTTGGCCCATGCTACGAGTGCGAGCACGAAGACTGCAGTTTCTATCTCCACGAGGAATGTGCAAATGCTGCTCCATCCACCTCCCATCCATTTTCCAAGTGCAGCTTGAAATTTCACTACAACGCTCCTCAGGAGGATGAAAGATACTGCGATGCATGCGGAGAAGATGTGTTAGGGTTCGTGTACCAGTGCAGCCACAAGCACCCACACGATTACCATCCTCGCTGTTTAAAGCTCCCCCTAACCGTGACAGCCGGAGATGGCTTGATACTACAGCTCAAAAAAAAGTTGCCATCGAAATGCTTAAGATGTGGGAGTAGGAAAACTTCGAACAGAATCCAGGGCTGGTGCTATGTTTCTTCCCCTGATCGATACTGTTACCATATAGCTTGCGTGAAAGACATGATTTTGGAGAAGTGGAAAAAGGATTATTTCACTCAAGATGGCAACGTCAACGAGGCGAATAGCCTAGCGCTTCAAACATTCAGCCCAGGCAGAGAAATAGCACTCCCAGGTGGGAGAAGCTCAAGCAAGGCCACGCAAATATGGAGGAAGGCAACAACTGTTATCATGGTTATTATTTCTGCTTTGTTCGGAGAACCGTCGGCTCTCATTTCAGTGCTTGTTCAGTATTGGCTCTCCAGTTAATGGGTAACACAGAGCCAATGGATAATTTGCTCGGCGCTTATAGAATCTTGTAATTAATGTTTGTTTGAGTGCTCCAATTTGTCTTTTCGTTTTGTTTATATTGTTCCCTGAATATTCATGTAGATTTGTGAATATTGTCAAAGACATGTAAAAATATTGTGAGTGAAAAATCATGTTATGATAATGTTTTCAGCGGGTATGTAATTAATGCGTTGACTCTCATGTGTGCTTGTTTGTATGCAGAAGTGTGCAATAAGGATATCAAAAAAGTAATTTTATATAGAATGGCTGGTATTGTTTTTGTTCTTGTAGTTAAAATTAAAAAAAATTAATTTCATGAAAAACATTTTAGTTATGGTTCAAAATAATTTTAAAATTTTTTGTTAAAACTGTGATTGAGTTTTAGGTTAATGAAAATTAATTTCAAATATTTAGTTATTAAACTTTTCATATTACTTTCAATTTGTGAAATTACTTCTTTAATATATATATATATATATATATTTCAATGTGAAAGAAAATTATATTCTGATATCCTTCTAATATATTTATTTAATGTGATTAATTTTTAGATTATTTGAATATTAAAAATATATTTTATATAAAAAATAGAATAAATAATAATATATTTTTAAAACATATATAAAAAATAATTTTTATATAAATTTTTTATATCCCCCACCCCGGCCCCCATGTGACACGAAAGCGTCTCTTTTTGTGCATCACAAATCTACCTTAGGGTTCTTGGTTCTCAAGGCGCGGTATCGTATAATATATATTCGAGGACTCCGTACACAGGAAATTATTCTTGAAAAAGAAATAAAAAGTGTATTTAAAAAAAAAAAAAAACTAAATTTTGCAATGAAGGCTGCAGCGCGGTATCGTGCCTTTCCTCTCGTCTCATGGGCGCTCACGGAACGCGTAGTGGCGACATTGTGATAACTGCTGATAAACTTGGTATCATATTAAAAATATTATCGGTCCTGATTTCCCTATTAACTCCGCAAACACGGCTAGGTAAGCACGCAAATACGATAGAGTGGAAACATATTCGTGCGATAATCTCAATAAAACTATATTTTTTTTCAAAAAATCACTGCTATACGAAACTTGCGAGCCATTACACGGGATGAACCTCCTAAACCGGCATTTGACGACTGTAATTAATATTCTACTTGTTTTAATAAAAAGTCGGTGGTGTTGCCATGGACTGGATCAAAGATAGTGTTGTAAAAGTTATCCCATAATATATGTGTACAATATACCACACTGAATTTTGTTGAACATATCAACCTGTCAAAAATTTAATGAAACATAAAATTTAACAATTTAAAATAGGATGCATGTGAGAAAGAAACATGGCATATACGTTTTCTTAACAGGATATATACAATTACACTTAATATAATTTCTTAGGAATGAAGACAACTATTTTTCTCAGTAATTACTAGCCCCCTACCCCAAGAAAAATAAAATAATAAAATAATATGGTTAAGTCGGTTTAGCCCTGCCTATATAAGCTGTGGAGATTCTTCAATTCGTACCGCATCCAAATTCCAAAAACACTATATAGATCGACGTCATTTTGGGTATCAAAGAGGGTTCTATTAATCAAAGCCAGCCTTACGCTCTAGCCAGGACTAATTCAGAGATCATAGCGGAAATATTCTGGTAAGATAATATTTTATCTGCTAGGTATTTACGAGGATTTATAACTGCAGATATGGGATTAACAAGGATCAAACATCCAAGTCATAGCCAGCATTATCTCGTGTTGAGGTATCCACAAGAGCCTTACTGGTGTGATGGGTGCATAGGGCTAGGATTTGGCCCTTGCTACGAGTGCGAGCACGAAGACTGCAGTTTCTATCTCCACGAGGAATGTGCAAATGCTGCTCCATCCACCTCCCATCCATTTTCTAAGTGCAGCTTGAAGTTTCACTACAACGCTCCTCAAGAGGATGAAAGATACTGCGATGCTTGCGGAGAAGATGTGTTAGGGTTCGTGTACCAGTGCAGCCACAAGCACCCACACGATTACCATCCTCGCTGTTTAAAGCTCCCCCTAACCGTGACAGCCGGAGATGGCTTGATACTACAGCTCAAGAAAAAGTTGCCATCGAAATGCTTAAGATGTGGAAGTAGGGAAACTTCGAACAGAATCCAGGGCTGGTGCTATGTTTCTTCCCCTGATCGATACTGTTACCATATAGCTTGCGTGAAAGACATGATTTTGGAGAAGTGGAAAAAGGATTATTTCACTCAAGATGGCAACGTCAACGAGGCGAATAGCCTAGCGCTTCAAACATTCAGCCCAGGCAGAGAAATAGCACTCCCAGGTGGGAGAAGCTCAAGCAAGGCCACGCAAATATGGAGGAAGGCAACAACAGTTATCATGGTTATTATTTCTGCTTTGTTCGGAGAACCGTCGGCTCTCATTTCAGTGCTTGTTCAATATCTGCTCTCCAGTTAAGGGGTAACACAGACCACACATGGATAAGTTGTTCGGCGCGTACAGAATCTTGTAGTTAATGTTTGTTTGAGTGCTACAATTTGTCTTTTCGTTTTGTTTATATTGTTCCCTGAATATTCAATTAGATTTGTGAATATTGTCAAAGACATGTAAAAATACTGTATTATTTTACACGCAAGATCTCACTGACAGCAAATCATGTTATGATAATGTTTTCAGCGGGCATGCAATTAAGCATGTGTGCTTGTTTGTATGCAGAAGTGTGCCAAAAGGATCTTAAAATACCATAGATTTTGGTCAAGGAGTTGAGTTTTTAAAATTCTTTATTTTTAAATGCCAGTCACGAATTAATTACTCTACGAGAGTCGGAGTCGGGACCATGTGTTCATACAAGTCTACTTAAATATAATTACTTTACAATTACTTCGAATGGATTCTAACCAATTAAACTCGGTACGCATTTGATTGTGGGGTTCAAGTCGATGAAAGAAAATAATTAGTAAATAATAAGTTATCACTCTGGATGGAAATTACATGCCTTGGTTATAGCGAGTGACGCCGCCTCCCGCATCCGCATTCTCGGATTGTAGTATGAGAAAATTTATAATGCTCAAGAGGTGGCCATCAAATCCTATTTGATAATATATATATATATAAAACGAAAAAATAAAAAGAAAATAATTTTTGAACAGGTAAAAATATTATTATTATTATTATTTATAGGATGAAATATGATTTTCTATTTTCTTATATTTTTTTATCTTTGAATTTTGATAATTTCATCGTGTAAAAATTATAGGAGTTCTTAGACATGATTACTTGGTGGGCCAAAGAAACATTTCCAGCCGTCTCTATCCAGAATACGGAACTACATTTGTCCATCAACTCTTAGAATGTCTTTAATTTTGATTGCATGCCGTTCAAGTAAAAATAAAAAATACAAATCATCTGGTAGTTGAGTAAGTGATTATTTGTTAGAGTTTGAGATTAAAAGATTTTTTTTTATGTAGTTTTTTTTCATGTGGTTTTATGTTTAGGTTTTATGATTGCTGTTATGATAATCATTATAAATTTATATGATTATTAATTCTAGAATTCATAGGATTAGTCGAGAAATGCTTAAATTAACAGATAACCACGTTAATAAAAAAACAAAAATCCATACATACACAAACATATGCAAAATATATATATAGAATCATCAGTGTAACCTCTCCTTTTATTGCACCGTACATTATATATATATATATATATATATATATATATATATATATATATATATATATATATATAATGCATGGTGCAATAAAAAGAGAGGTTAGGGCAAGTCCAATAGTAAGAGCCATTTTAAAGAGCTAAATTTTTAAAATGGCTCTTTGAATAGTATGTATATGACTTTTTTATTGATATGTGCTCCAATGATAAGAGTCATTTTAGAGAGCTATTTTTTTATATTATTTAAATATAGTGTAATTATTTTGTATGTAATTTAATTATGCAATTAATTAATTAATAGGAGTAAGTTATATAATTAAATAATTAATTTTAAAAAAATCTTTAACAATTAAATTATTATTTTTTAATTATATTTAAATTAAAAAAATAAATTTAAATATAATTAAAAGACCCGCAATATTTGAAATTTGAAATTTAAGGTACTTATTGTATATTTTTCAAGTAATTTGTATGTTTTTTTTATGATTGTTGTATTTGAAGTCAATTAATGTTAGTTATTGTGTTTGAATGTTAGAAAAAATTTTAAAAAAAATGAACACATTAACAAATAACAAATAAATTTAAACATAATTAATTAAAATAAATTTTATTTTAAACAATTCAATCAATTTAATTACAAATTAATATTCCTAATTTTTATGCTAATTACTATTATAATAATAATTATTATAATATAATAATCAATAATTATAATTATAATTATATAATAATAATTATTATAATATAATAATAATTAATATAAAAACCCACCCCCCGATTCCCCCATCTCAAAATTAAAACAAAAAAGCCCTACCCACGTCCCCCCATTAAAACCCTACCCACTCCATTTCTTATCCCCTCCACCGCCCCCAATACAACACAAACACACACCCGTCCATAATTCTCTCTAAATCTCTTTTTTTTCTTAAAAAACAGAGAAATCCCTTTGTTTTGAAGCTAAAAGGAGTAATCCAACCTCAATTTTTCTCTCAGGTATAGTATTTTGGGTCTCTTTTTTCTATAGCTTTGTTTCTTACTCGAAGTTTTAGTTTTTTTTTTATCAAGAAATCATCAGCGAAGTGTGTTGTTTTTTGCGGTGATCAATATTTTTGTGATGATGATGACGATGATTTAGTGTTTAGTTTTTCATTTTGCGATCTTTGGTTGTGCTTTCTGTGATGAAGGTTCCTGATTCATGGTTTGTGTTTCAATTTGATGGACAACCCGAGTGTAGCCATCAAGTGTTCCAGATCCAAGGCAATTTTGTGCAAGCAACGGTACAATTACAACGGCTCTATTTATTTTGGCTTTTCATTATCTCATATGTAGGAATGCCTTCTTAATTGTAGAAAATACATTTTGCCTCCTGAAATACCTCTCCCATTAGAGCCATTAAATTGAACTAGAATAGTCAAAATTTAAAAAATTTAGCTTTGACTCTCAATATACCTTCTGCCTTGGACTTGGCCTTACACCGATGATTCTTCTTGTAAATTATGTTTTCCAAACACAGAAAATTCCATCTAGATTCCTCCCCCTCGGCGTACAATCGCGACGAAATGCTTGGAGTCGTAACGCCATGCCATCCAAGCACTGGCCATTTCATATATACTTTTATCATCCGATCCATTTCACATTATTTGACCATCACAAGTTCGTGGAAGGCAGGACAGGGGAGGATGAAATGAATGGCATCGATAATCTGCCTTCTCAACCCTCCAGCTGGTGGCTCACTCCCAAAGACAGGCAAGGTTTTGTTTTTCCTTGAGAAATAACAATAGAAATGTGAATCCTTTCGTGCGAGTGTAAAGTGCAGAGAAAGTGCCTTTTCTTTCTAGATTCCTCCGCGTTTACTTCCAAAAAAAAAAAAAAACAGAATAAATAAGAAAAAGAAAGTTCCTATCAATTGCTAAGAAACCATGGAAGCGCTGGATTGTTTTCTTTTTATAATAATAATAATAATAATAAATAAAAAAACAATTCCTAGAAAAAGTATCATCGTTGGACAAGATTATTACAAGCACATAACCCAGTCTAATTGGTAATAAAGCCCAACAGCGACATAGCACATTGTAGACTTTGCGTCGCTAGAAAACCAGCCTACACAGCCTAACAAATGCTGGATAATTATAGGGAAACAAAGCCCAGATACTAGCCCAAGATTGGTGGAGTTATTTTTTCCCGTCCTTTCGAGAGATCTTTGTTGAGCTAAGAGATGTGGAAACAAAATGATCTTCATCCAGTGATTTTTCATGGTGTAATTAATTAGCAGAATTCGATTAATTATAAACTGATTCACTAATCACTGATCTATCGTGGACACACATATTAATTTTTGACCATAATAATTAGCTTGTTGTGAAATAAGAGAATTTATTGCCATGCGTGGCAATCAGGTAAAAGATTAATTTTTTTAATCAATAAATTATTTTATCTAAAAAATTAAATTAAATGAGATTTTAAACTATAATTTATATTATTTTTTTAATATTTATCCTCAAATAAAAATCATAGGAACTTGAAATTTATATAAGATCACACTATAAATATCATATTAAAAAATTATTTAATCTAAAAAATCAAAACATTAAATAAAATTTTAATGTATAATTCATATTATTCAGAAAGTTAGAAATTGGCCCCGCGCGCGCGCGCGTGGTATGATAATAGCATCCCTTTCACTAAAACCCATGGTCGAGTTCGGAAAGAGACTTGTCCAGCCCTCTTTTATTCCTTTCCGAGCAGCAGCAGTACGATTCAGAACTTAAGAGCCACCGGATTTTCCGCTTTGTACTTTGTAACAGTGAGCATAAAAAGGACACGAATATAGAGAGAGAAAATAATAGCCAAAATTTATATGTAATTACAAAGCTGCCGTTACTTTATCATTAGTGTAGTAATTCGTGATTGATAATTGCAAGCGTCTAAATGGAGGTTAAAATAATTTGTAAGATTACTTAGATTAATTCTGTTTGATCAATGTAATAATATTTTAAAAATATTTTAGCACGGTTCATGTTAGGAACCAATCAAGTGGCCCTTGTTTCATTATCGGAGAGATTCAAAATACACTCTCACTGTATTTTTTAAAATATTTTTAGCATAAAAGTTGAATTTTAAGCTTGTTTTTATTTTAAATTATTTTTTAATATTTTAAAATTTTCCGATGTTCAAATATTATATATATATATTATTTTAATATATTTTTAAATAAAAAAATATTTTAAAAAATAATATCAAACCACGATTTTTTTTTTTTTTTTTTATCATACGAGGCTACGAGGTCGACTTTTAAATGTTCGACAACCCTCTCCATCACATGCAAGATTTTTGGCAAATACATATGGGTTTCAAGACACCGAGGGAAGCTTGTCTGAAACAAACTTGCAACTTTCTACAATTAAATAATGATTCTATATTAACCAGAAATCATGAACGATTTTTGGGTTCAAATTAAATTTGAAAATATGTCATTTAGATTAGAAGGACTAGTCCCATCTCCTCGGTCATAACAAACCTTTGACTCGAAGTCTTCTTGTTTTAACGTTTACCCCTGACTTGGTATCGCTTGCCGACATTTTGCTGTTTTTGGCCCAGTCATCGCATGCATGTTTGTCCTCAAAAGTACTCCACGGTGCTAATAAACGATCCGTCGTCCACTTGAAGACTATTAACCAAATAAGATTTTGGAGATATAAACTTCGTGTTTATAATTATGATAACAATTATTTTTTAAAATATTTTTATTTATAAATATATTGAATGATATATATGCACATTAAAATAATTAATTCTATTTTTTTAAAATAATTTTTTGAATGCAAAAACAATCATATAGTTATATCCAAGTTATATCTTTATTATTATTATTATTTATTAATAATAAAGTGGAAATCAATTCTCTTACATTGGAAAAAAAACTGTATACAAACAACTTATGGTTCACATCCACATTGTCTGAAAATAAGTTGTAATTCCACCTGTCATGGCTCATGGATTGCTGATTCCCAGAGACTTCAACCAGACATAACAGTATCCACCACCATTCTTCTTTAGATAGGCAAAAAAAACCAAAAAGTGGGCCAGATTATTGGCGTTCCACAGGCCTCAATCAAATCCAGACCCTTTATTTTGTGAGTTGAAAAATAATAATAAAAATAAACTGTTTGGTGGGTTGAAATGGCCCCAATGGCATGTTTATTTTTCTTCAATCAGAGACCTCTCGTGTCCCTCCTGTGCAATCATCTGAGCAATTGCTTTAGCTTCACCACCGCGTTACATCACCCTTCTTTCAGTTCCAGGGAAACTCACGATTCTTCACGGCCAGCGATCCAATTAAGAAGACTGGTAAAAAGCAGATGATAGAACTCGAAACATGGAAGGAAGTTAGCTTCCCCGAGTTTCCAAGGGTGCTGCCATTTGCACCTTTTTATGTCAAATAATGAAACGGGGTTCGGTGCATTAGAAAGCAGGCCTCAAATTGCTTAATCAGGCCTTCTCTCCGGCGTGGAACCAGTGTCTTTTGCCTGCCAAAGGTGATTTTAAGACCACTTTTCATATCCCCCAACTTCACTTCAGTCAGTTCTTAACCTTGCAGCCACGACTTCCTTTCGATCTTGTTGCCGTATATATATTTTGTTTGTCGGGGATCCATCCATCCGGATCATTCGTCACCTGTGTGTTTCATGAATCCAAAGGGGCCCGTTGTCGGAACCTAACCGCGTGCTTATTCTTTTCCGTGTTGCACAGATGTATCAATTATTCACCCAATATTTTTTTCCTGTAAAGATGAAATTCCCTTAAACCAAGGCCAATATTACAGAGATATCGAGTACAAAGTACAGTGAAGAATAGAAATTTGGTAAAAACAAAGCATTTCTCGAGACAAAATGGGATCTGCTGAATTAAGTTTTGAATTATTTAAATATAAGCTTAATTATCGAGAATTTAATGAATTTATTATTAAATCTAGAGTAATTTTTCTGGATTACTTTGGCTGGATGTAATAAAACATATTTTTTTATTGATTTTTTTTTTCTCTCTCAACAAAACAGCAAAAAAAAAAGGGCAACACACCCACTTTCTCTTTTTTATTATCATTTTTATTATACTTTACAAATTACGTAATATTTACAAATAATAAAAAAACCAATAACAATTCGAATAAACATATAAAAATATAAAAAAATCAGTAACAGTGTCGGAACACCGAAACGGGATGATGCTTCCAAAACAGTACGATACAAGAATAATCGCTAGCGGCGCGTGAGTTCACGCCCCTGCTGGTGAAGCAGAAGAACAGGGGCCGTGCAGATCTTAAAATTACGGGAACAACCAAGTTGTTATTACGTTATTCTATACTTCCTACTGTCCATTTATTCCTTTTTATACTAATGTCAAAGATAGCAACCAAGGCGTGCATGCAACGATGTTCTCTCAGAAGTTGCTCTAATTCTCGGATCTCGACCAACGAGCCAGCAGAGAAAAAAATGGCACATGTCCCATTTTAGTTTTTTTCGTTTTCCTTGACCAATTCTGGCAAGAGGTGGCGGCTCATGAGGAGCGGAGCTTGACAAACGAGCCGATGATTTGTTTTTTCCTTTTTCTTTTCTTTTTAAAGGCAAACCTTAATAAGAATAATTTTGATTAAAGCGAGTAGGACATGAAATGATTTTAAAAAGAGGCAAATAATGAAGTTGGACCCCAATCTGGCAGCCACACAAGGATTAGTGGTCGAAGTTACATCAGAGTCTGGGAGTCTAAACGGGCCTCTTGCATGGCAATCCACTTTCACAGCAAATTCTTTTGATTATTGGACCGATGCTTTTTCAGGAACAGACAGATTATACACGATCCATCCACAATATTTTGTCAGTTCATCAATTTTCAGAGACGACAACTTGATATTAATCTAATATTTTGAGAGAGATACTGACAGCAACGACAGCCATATAATTGGCTTCTCATTGGCGTGATTCTCCGTCAAAGCTCGTAGGCAAAAGAGCATCATCCTCTACCACGAATAATTACAGTTTAATTATAAAATTTTCACGTAATGTAGCTGTAAGGTCCACGATCACTCTATCAGCTTTCAGTAAAGGCAAGATACTTATATTACTTAAGCTTTAAGATTGTTATTACCATCAGCTGGTGGCTGAATATTTTGAAAGAAACTATATGTATATTTGGCAACGTGGTGCAATGTATTTCTTAATTAAAATATATATATTTAGAATCTTTATTAGACATATATTTTTCAAAAAATTAAGTCAGTTATAAAAACAAGCTCGATCCTTTATACCCAGAATCCATATGCTCATGAGATCAAAGAGTTTTCCTGCACTGTGGCAATCCATGGTACGCCATAACCTCTTTATAAGCACACAAAACAATTAACTCCATTTTCCCTCTACTTTGCCGAATGTTTCTAAACTTCCAAGTAGGATCGATGCTTGAGTTTGATCTAGCATTTATGGCGATCTTATCAAAGAATCTGTGTTTACAAGGTTGGATAAGAGATGTAAAGAAGCTCGTACGACCCCTCGTCGATATTTGAGCTGGTATCGTCTCTTAAGAACAATAAATAGATGAAGGCCAGGTGTGTGATATGACGTTTAGGATCTTCTCTTGGGAGGAATCTTCTTTCGTAGCAGTGCTGAAGATAATTATAAATCATGAGGGCTTAATCAACTACAAGTGTAGGAAGAAACAAAAGTTCTTCTCACAATCGGAAAAGACGAGTCCTCGTTCAAGAGAATGGTCAACCATGTCGTTCTGATTTTCTGTCTTTTCTCTTCCTATGAGGACATGATTGTTTACTTAATTATTTCAGGATTCAATATAGAATCATTGCAAAGCCGGGTTGAGTGAAAATTAGTGCTTCTCTACGCAAAATTCCAATAACTTTTATGTGGTAGATATTGATGAACAGAAGATCAAAAAGTATAATCAATCATTCACCTAACAAATCTTTAGCCCCGGACACGAACAAAACTATATTAATTAATTAGGCCCAGATTAAAAATATGATCAATAAGATTCAATTGAGCCTCCCCATGCCTTAAGCAATCACTAACCATGTCTATAAATATATATTGTCCAGACAGGAGAAGTTTTGAAATATTGCTAAAAGTACAGTGTAAGAAATAGATAACACAGTTGTTCATAAATCGGAATGCTCTGGATATCATTATCGTTTTTCTTCCAGGTGCACAAATAGGATTTTAACAGAAAATATCTCCGCTTCCTTCTTCTTTTTCAGAGGTGAATGTCGTCGTCATTGGATTTATTCGAATATCTGACCGAGAAAGAGAGAGACAGAGAGAGAATTCTCCACTAGACATCTTTCCTTTGTGAAGTTTTTCTACGCTAATCCTTAACAAGTTATTCTTTCTCTTTACCTATGATTTGAAAGAAAGAAAACACTACAGACAAAGGAAAATCTATCTCCCTCGCTTCATTTCGCCATCTTTTTTTAAAAGAGAGAAAAAGAAAGAGAGAAATGTATGATCTCCGAAATGGGCATTTAGAGCAATCAAGAATCCAACGCATTACACTATTCAGCACTCGTGGAACATGAGGGCTGAAAGGACCTGCAACAGAAGAGCAAGCATGGACTTGAATCTCAGAAACGCGTCAGGGAGAGGGAAAGAGGGGGTGAGAGAAGTGGCAACAATGACATCTCGAAAGCGAAAGCTATCATGGAAACAGATTGAACATAAGCACCAGTTTTCTTCCATTTAAAATATCTCGTTAGATTTTATTTTATTTTATTTTAAAAAATAGCATAATCCAAAAAACTTTCAGGGAAATAGCCCATGTTTATAGGTTTCGGCCATGTTGTAACTATGTTTTAAAAATATTTAAAAATAATAATAAAAAATTTTTTATTTTTTATTTAAAAAATATTTTGTGTGTTTTTATATCATTTTTCATATATTAATATAAAAAAATAAAAAATATATATTATTTTAATATATTTTTTAATAAAAAAATACTTTTAAAAATCACAGCAAGCATTCTGTTAATAATATATGATTTCAACATATATTCAACATATATTCTGTTAAATTTGAATATTCAAAATTTGCGAGAGCTGAGCTGATTTCAACAGACAAATTTTGGGCATTTAATTGCCCAAATAAAATTCCAGAATTTGGATATTCAAAATTTTTGAAGGTTGTGTCGTTTACAATATACCTTCAGAATTTTTTATTTTATTTTTAAGGTTGTTCTGTTAGGAACAACACAACCTTAAAAAGATATACAAGTTGCAATATTCTAAATAACCTGACCTGAATCTATTTAGAGGATTTAGTTTGCAACGCAACTCATTACCTATGCTATTGTCTCATATATCTGCTAGTTTGTTTATCAATTTTATTTTTTTATTACTAGCTAGTGCTGTTTTGAATAAAATAAAATAAAATAATTACAGGCTCAGGCCAACACCATAATTAACATTACATGTGGCATCAACAAAAACGTTAATCTTACATGTCATCGCTTGAAGTTCCGACGTCCGTCTTTAAATCTTCTTCTTCTGATGCTTTCCTTTTCTCTGTAGCTCCATCCTTACATGGCTACATTTCTATCGACAAGTTTGGGATCATCACTATCTCGTCAATATACCTCACATTTAACCGACCAAAAATACCCCACATTCTCAATTACTGTTTCACTCTCATGAGAGAGAGGGAGAGGGAGAGGGAGAGTTGCTTTTTCGACAGATTAGGGATGCCTTTATTCCTTGTTCGTAAATATCATTGGTTATTGCAAAAGCAGATCCAAATCCCAGATTCCAGTATTCTCTTACACTGAGATGAAAACCAGACAAAGATTTTTAATAATGACAATCATAATCCCCATAAACACGGCTGAGATTATCAGTATCAGATTATATATATATATATATATATATATATAATCCCCAACAAAGATATAGCAGTTTTTGTGCGTTCTTGCTCAGCTTTTTGACTCTGTCTAGAGCCTAGAAACTGCAGTAGTCCTACGTTAGTTTTTTGCTAAGATCCGGGAATCCTATTCCAGATAGGGCGTCCACGCATGGATCTAAGTGGAGTTTTGGCGTTTCTTTAGCTTCTTCTTGTCCATGATTATATATATCGAGCTCTCCCACTCAGAGTTTCTAACAAATAAGCACTTCTCATTTGGCCAAGCACCCATAATTATATAATCATTTTCAGTCAAGTACGCCAAAACCTTCCAAAACGATATCATGCCTCTCTCTCTCTCTCTCTCTCTCTCTCTCTCTCTCTCTCTCTCAACACCTACTCACTCATTTCTGTCAAAATCTATGAAATTGGGGGCACGAAATTTAATGTGTTCAGCTTGGGCAATGAAAAATAACTTTTCCAGGTAAAAGTTCTTAGGAGGATACGAGGACCACAAGACATTTTGGAATCAGAAGTTGGCAAAATGGATGGTTAAATGAATTGAGGTTGCGCGCTGGAATTAATGAAGGACTCAGTTCAAGTCTGATAATACAAGACACCACCACACCCATAACGTTAAGATTATTAAAAATTAGTAAATTACCAAGCACATACTCGATCCAATTCAAAAGTGTAGTTCAATTTCCTATATGCATTAATTTATTTATTCAAGGGAAAAACGTTTTTGATTTAAAACTTGCACAAACCTAGTTCATAAATTAAATCATTATTTTGTTTCAATTTAACTTTAATTAAAAGGAAAAACAAGTGTAGCAGCTAAACTATTCGGTCAATCGAACCATATATGACAAGATATTAAGAAACATTTAAATTATGAACCCTAAACTTAACATGTCAGATAAAGTTTCAGAGTATACTTTTCTATTGCTTTTCAACTCAAGCAATCGTAACATAACTTGTCAAGAACTCACCAGAAGAGAGAAACTGCTCACTGCCCTTAAATGGCGAAGATGATTCTAAATATTGTTTCATCAGCGTATGTAATTGCAATATGTTTTAGAGCCTGTTCAGCATATTTACAGTATTTCTTATTTTAATACATATTAAAATATTTTCTAAATAAAAGATATTTTTGACAAATTGTAAGTCTGTGCTTAACAAGAAATGAGGCTGATTTCCTTTTAGAATTAAAGATGGGTTCGATTAAAGCAAACTTTATCACGGGGACAAGGGTGCATGGGCAGGATGCAAATGATACTGGTCACCGTTAAAAAGAAGACAACGTACATATTAGCTTACAGAATTTGACGATAATAGTAAAGATCTAGAGAGAGAAGAGAAATGATTTTCACATTTTGAAAGGAGAAGGAATTGCGCAAACAAAGAAAAAAATTCCACATATCATCTCATCAAGGGAAATACCTCAGAACACTGCATATACAGATAGATCGATTATAATAATTTAAGTCATTCATGTCAGACCTCCGCTTCCATGAAAACATATACCCTAATTTTGTAACATAGTCCCATAGAATACAAGGAAAAAGAAATGCCAGTGGAAAAATAAGATTCAAGACTAGAAGCCTACCATTTCTAAGTTCTTGAATCCAGTAGATCGTGAATTGGCAAGTTCTTTGATCCATCCTTCACGTAGCTCAACTTAAAGATTTTAGGGATTGAACTTGCGAGGTTATGACAATTGACTTAAACTTAAGGCTCTTTTTTATCTTCAAACTGATTACTCTTCACTGAACCTGTGGTAATACAATAGAAAACATCAAGATTGGGTGGAGTTTTGGACAGAAAAACACATCAAATCATAATAGAAGGTTTGTAGAAGAAGTGAAACCAGGTAGATCAGTCCATGCACTATTTCCACCCCAGTGTTGATCAATTCCTGAAATACCCAAAACTTTTTTCGATAAATTCAGCCTTTGATTCTCTTCCATTTTGACTGTAGATGGATGAGTAGCCCCGGTAGTTTCCAACGGCTTATACCGAATCTGACCGGCATAATTTGATGATTCAATCCCTCCACCCTCAAATGAATACATACCACTCGGTGGTTCCAAATTAGACAAGAAAGGAAATTGCTGCATTTGTTGTTGAACTTGTTGCAATCTCCACTGCTCAACTAGCCCACTGGATAAAATAGACCCATCAATACCATTTGGACTAGTACTACTGCCAATCTGAAATTCTACACCATCACCTCCACCAGCTGTTACCCCTACTGAATTATGAATTCCACCAAAATTTAACCCAATATCTGCGGAATTGTAGTCACCAAGATGATGCAACGGTGGAAAAATCGGTAGCTGTGTTGGTGGAGGGGGCATGTGGCCTAGAATATCAGTAGTGCAACAATCAGAAGCAAGTCCGCCACTTGAGCTGGAGCCTGCTTTTGATCTACCACTTCCTTTGCTCCTTTTATTCCTTCTACAACCACCGCCAACAGGCACGTTCCTTAGTGCACCTCCACTAGTCCAATATCGCCTGCAAGTCTTGCAAAAGTGGCGAGGCTGGGAGAGGCTATAATTATTGAAGTAACAAAATTTGGTATTTGTTGATTGACATCTTGGACATTTAAGGGCTGTTTCAGGTAGATGAATCTTGGCTAGCCTGGCTCGATCGGTCATCGAGCCAGTCCTGATTGAACCTGTGCTTCCAATATCACCATAGCCACCACCTGGAGGTGGTGCTGGCTGGGGTGGAAGTTTAGTGTTTTCATTTCCAGCTCCTGGAGGCTGATTACTAGGTTGCTGCAAGGATCAAAAGTAAAGTAAGAGAAAATCAATATTTAGTATATTCAAGAGAAGATAAAAAAAAAGGTGTAGGATAGGAATATTTTTTTTTTATAATCTTTGGAATTGCTTTTTTGGAGAGCAAGCTATGTAGAGAGAAAGATCAAGAGGGGAAAAAATTATACCTGTTGCCAATTGCGCGAGCCTAGATAGGCTGGAATGGATGAGAAGACCATGGTGCTTGAGCTTTAATTCTCTCTTTTGTAAAGGTCGATAGGGTTCTTTTTTGGGAGATATGGTGGAGAATCACATCAAGAGAAGGGAGTTGCAGAGAAAAAGAGAAGGGGATGGAAAGATAAAGGAGGAGAGGGGTCTGTGTGTTTATTTATTTTAACCATCTCCCTCCATAAAATTCTCTCCTTTTGTTTTATTATTTTTTTAATTAAAAGTTAGGGTTTCAATGGAATGAACACCATTTTCTTATCTTAACGTCCAAGCTTCTTTTGACACCATACGCTTTTAATTTACAGTGTCCCTCATCTGATCAGCCCTCGCTTGTAGTGGCCATGCAGAGAGAGGACCCTCAGCGAAGCTTCATTTTGCATATTATATTATATTATATTATATTATTTACTCAATAATAATAATCATAGTAAAAATAATATAAGAGAACTAAAAAGGTCGGAAAAGCAAGTCTCGGTAAGGGCATCCTTGGTGGAAGTGTCACTCTCGAACGTGCCTTTATTTTCTCTTGTTGTCTGCTGTTGTTTTTCTTTTTCACTATTATTTTTGCATGGAAACTTTTTTCTTTCTTTCTTTCTCTGGGTCGACTGTTTTAACGTTGATTATTGTCACAGTGCCCTTTACTTTTCTAGTATTACCATTCACATCCAACAACCACGAGGAGTAAATATTTTTCGGTTTTTTAATTCAGGAAATCATAATTTTAATACATTTCAACCATCGCTTTTATAAAATGGAATTTCAAAAACAATCAATTGATATACTACCGAACATAATTTCAAGTACATGTTATAATAACATTTGAAACAATTAACTGAATTTATTATATATATTTAGTAATATTTATTGAACTTTTTTTTTCAATACGAAGAAACTTAATTCTCTAGAAAATTTATTTTTATGGGTTCAGGTAAATGAGTAAAATTAAAATATCATATTCTCTTACAAGGATGTATATCCTTATTTTAACTCGAGATTTGTTGTGTATATTTCAAGTTTTTTATCATTACACCATGTTCTTTTAAGACTTGATTGAACCTTAAATACAATCATATCTATTTTATAAGCAATTCATTGTGGTAGAATTTTAATTACTGATATAAAATTAAAATTAATTTTAAAAAGGCTAAAGATATATATACAATAACGCCAATGATTATATATATATATATATATATATATATATATATATATATATATATATATATATATATATATATATATATATAACTACGTGCTGATTTGAATTTAGTATTTTAGATGCAACAAAATATGTTCTATCATGATTTTATTGAGAAATTTTATAAAACAGAAAAATCACTTTTTTGTTCCGATCAATTTCGTCCGACAACAAATTCTTAATTACCAAAATCTTGTAACATTCTATAAAATGGAATTCTGACTGTAATTCAACATGGACCACTTCAAGAAAGCTCCAATCAGTAAACGCGTTTTCTTTTCGTTTCTTTGTTTTTATTGCTGGATCAAAAAATGAAATTTATATTTTATAAAAAATAATATAAATTATATTTCATGATCCCATTTAAATTTTTAAATAAAATAATTCTTTAAATATAATATTTATAAAATTTTCAAATTTAAAGAGTTTTTACTTAAGAAGAAGGAGTATTAAAAAATAATATAAATCATATTTTAAAGCTCGACATAACAAATATAAATCATATTATGGGGTCTGAACTAATAGCTTAAGTTTTAGGTAATATGATTCATAAACATGATATCAGAGTCTTGTTGATCTAACGGTCATAAATTCAAATCTCATCACTTTCATTTTATTTAATAAAAATAAAATACAAGGTGGTATAGTTTTCTATAAATTTCAAATCTAAAGAATTTTCACTTGTGAAAATATATTAAAAAATAATATAAAATATATTAAAAGTTTATTTAATAATTTAAATTTTTAAATAAAATAATTATATTACTTTTAAGTCAGTATCAAAGTCAAGAATTTAAAGGGCGTGACTGAAATAAATAAAACTTATTAGATATTTATCGTTCCCGAGGATTCGTGACTTCGTGTTTTTACTAGAAGAGTTGTTTTCTACATGGAGCATGTGAATGTGCAGTGTTGCGAGATCTAGAGAATCGTTTAGTTGTCTGGTTTGATGTAATAAAAATATTTAGGAGTATTAATTTTATCAGTTAAAAATTATCATGGCTAGAAAAAATAGACACTTTCAGTTTATTTTATCTAAGATAGGCTGAGTCGTGTGGTTTCAAATATGGCTGAAGGATTTTAATAAGTTTTCTAACCATAGTTTGTCTATGATTGAAAATAAAAATTTATTTATATCAATAAATAAATAAAATATTTCAAATTTATTATTGATATTTGTGCCGTAATAATCTTTCACGAAGAAGATCCATGTTGAGTTTATACTAATTTTCTGGATCTTCTGATCAATTCCTGATAATTGAATATCAGTTTATTTATGGGTCTAATATCTATATCATAATATTAATTATTAATTTGCATGGATTTTTTTTTATCGGTTATTAGAATATTAACCAAATTCTCATGAATTTAATAAAATGATTTATTAAATCCAAAAGTATGCAAATATGTATTATTTAAATTTTATATGGAAATACTAAAACACCATATATATTATTTTCTGCCTACGATATTATTTTTATTTATTTATGAGAGACTTGATCGTGTTCAATTAAAATATTTTTTGTATTAATTAGTTTTTTCTCTCCTTTTTATCATTTATTTAACACAAGAAAAATATATAAATAAATACATATAAAAACAACCCACTCACACACTTATTCTTTGTTTTACGATATTTTACCCACACACTCCATCATTACATGTTTACAAATTACAAAGATTTAAAATCTAACAATAATTTAAATAAATACATTAACATCTAGAAATTAAAAATAAACCTTTCAAGTGTAAAATATTATATGGAAAAACTTGTTGGGATTAAAAAACAGTGTTAGAAGATTCTAAAATTCAGAGGAGTCGGATGATGTTTTTCAGGTGACCTCCCCAGTGATGGGATTGCGTGGAAAAGGATATTTTGTATAATTAAAAAATTATAATTACATTTTTTTATAAGTCATAACCCAATATTAAAATCATTAAAAAATTTAATGATTTGTGAAAAATTAGGTACATAAATTTATTATGCAAGAGGTATCACTCCATCACACTATATCTAAGCTAAGTTGCACTGATATTTGAATGTTTTTCTATATTAAATCATAGGTCTATTCTAAATTCAAAATACATCTCACTTAGTAAGGAATTATTTATCTCACTAGATAAAATATATAATTATTTTATAGTTTGAATTTTAGCATTGTATTTGTTGTTCTTTTAATATCTAAAATTATATTTTACAATATAGTTTTACACTTCAAATATTAAAGTCTACAATTTAATTTTTATAAATAAATGAACAAAATAATTGTTGAAATATTTTTGATGAACTCTAGCGGAACATTATAAAATAATTATAATATCTCATTTTGTATTTTAAAAGACAAAAAAAAATATTAAAATATTTTTGATATTTTAAACATTTTAAAATTTGATTGTATGCAGGAAATTTTTTTTAAAAAAAAATAACGCATGCTTTAGTTCCTTAGTGACTAATAATTCCAATAAGTGTTTTTTTAAAAAAAAAAAAAAAAAAAAAAACAAGGCAATGCTTTAGCTCTTTCTCTTTTTTCAAATTTATTTTTTCTCTCTAATAAGTGGGATTTCAAGTTCGGTGGAACCATATAACTTTATCACATGAAGTCGTTAACATTCTCTCAACTTTCGGCAAAACAATCGCTCTTTTTAATATTCAAAATCCTTGATAAACACACTAATTTATAGTTTCATACAAACATAATCTCCCACGTGGAACTACAAAATGGAGGCATATGTTCGTTATTGTACACGAAAAAAAAAAGAAGAAAAAGACCTCCGCAGCCATGGCGTAAAGGTTAGCATGTTGGTGGATAAATTCACGGAGGTGTGATTTATAAAAAAAATGCTGGAGGAACATGAATTGGGATCTTGATTTTATTGAAGTTCTCGTCGAAAATCCATGGAAATGTCGGAGCAATTAGTCTCATGCAGACCAACGGATAGACTACAGTCCACATGGATATTCAAAATCCCCTTTATTATATAAATAATAAGTTTTATTTACAGCAAGATTCTTTTAAGACAGGAGAAAAACAGCTAGCAAACAAATACACACACTGTCCTGCTCGGAGTTTAGACATATCGATAACAACAAATTTCGAGATCATTGATTAATTCGAAAAAAATTATCGAGGAGTTAGTGATGTTAACGTTGAGCAGGCTTCGTTGAATTCAACTGCAAACAGAGTGGAGACTCGGTAGCTAGGACTATATGCTCTTCAGGGTAGTCAGATACCACTTTAGTAAAAAAACAAATGGCCAATCAGAAAGATCACCGGGGCGCTAATCAAGGAGAGTTGAGCATGTACCGGAATATATTCCTTTTTTAATCACATTGAGTATTTGCTTTAATCCGTGATTAAGTGAATTTGGTCTCGTAGTTATAGTTAAGTAGGTTAAAGTTGTTTTTAAAAATATTTTTTTTGTTTAAGTATATATTTAAATAATAATTTTTATATATATAATTACAGATTAAATGACCAAAAAGATAAAATAACAACTTCAATTTAAAATAAAATAAAAATCATTTTTTTTAAAATACTAAACAAGACTAGAGATGTTTTTGAGTTAACTTATTAGTTAGCCAAGGTTATCTTTTTTAATCATATGATATGTTTTGGCTTAATTGATTGCTTTTTCCATGATTAGAGATGTTTTTGAATTAACGTTTATATGAGTCAGCTAAGATTGAATTTAATTGTTTATTGTGATTTTTGCTTGATAGATACAATTAGAGTTATTTTTAAATTAATTTACAAGTTAGCTTGGAGTAATTCCAATAGTAAAAGTCATTTTGGAGAGTTAAATATCTAAAATAACTTCTCAAATTGTGTGTATGTGGGTTTTTTTTGTTGATGTGTGCTCTAATGGTAAAAGTCATTTTGAAGAGCTATTTTTTTATATTATTTTAAATACAGTACAATTATTTTATATATAGTTTAATTATGCAATTAATTATACAATTAATAGAAGTAGATTATATAATTAAATAATTTCTTTTAAAAAAAACCCTCAACAATATAATTATTATTCTTTTTCTAAATATTTTAGTTTGGTGGTTCAGATCATAAGTTTATCATGTTAACTTGATTAACTCAAGTTTTTTTTTTTTTTTGAAAAATTAATATTAATTTTGTCTTGAAATTATGTTCTATAATGTTTTCATGACAATTGTTTTTTAAGGTCGTTTTACTCTCTTTTTTTATCCATTTACATCATTATTTTTTAATAAAAAAATATTATCATGGCGTTATGAGATGCCAGCCATCCAGTTATTATTGTAGCTATCATCGTTATGGTGTTTTTAAATTAATTATTTCTCTTGTCATTTTCTTTTTTTTAATAAATATTATTTTTTTATAACCTTTCTTCGGGTCCATAAATATTTGTTTTTGTATTATTAAAATAAACTAAACTAGTATTGAGATAGATAGACAAGGAAAAAAAAAACATTAAAAACCCATTAGTAGCTCTCTCTATCCATAAATAAAACTCACTCAGTACGTGGTCATCAAAAATTAAAAGAAAATGTATTACTGTTTTTATACACGAGTCGTTGCAAATAGCAGCTCATGTAAGGGAGAGTAAAAAATTAAGCAAACATGCTGAAAAATATTTATTTTATTTTATTTTTAGTTCTTCAAATGATACTTTCATTGGGTTGCCCCATGAATAAGTTTTTATACATATAATTTTAAAAATACACTCCAAATTAGTATGGTGTTATGTTTTTTCTAAAGTTTCAGAGTTATCAAATTTAAAAAGACGAGCATATGTAAATTAAATCACCATGTTAGGTCTTGAAATTATTAATTTTTAAGCCAGGTAACCTTCACTAGGTTAAGAAAACGAAGACACCACTTGGATAGGATATCATTGCTTTTCTCACGTGCCATGTCTATTGAAACATAATAAAAATTATACTTCATTTATTTATTTTACATGATATTAGATTTTTTATGATCAAATAACTGAATCCCATTTAAATTGGCTCGAGAGGATACTCATTGATATTACAATTAACACCTTTATAACTATTTTAGCTTGCCGATAATGTATATCCCTATCTCTCGCTGACATAGCTCTGTGTGTGTATGTTTTTATTTTGAAATGCAGTTGATGGTGTTTTTTAAAATGTTTTTTATATTGAAATATATTAAAATAATTTTTTTTATTTTTTAAAATTATTTTTATCATCATCATATTAAAATAATCTAAAAACACTAAAATATATTCATTTAAAATAAAATAAAAAAACAAAAACAACCAGGTTTAACCAAACAGTCACTTAATGTCTCCATCTGGGTCGGTGAAGAAGCTGGTCTCAGCAATGGGTCCCGCATGAAGCCCGAGGCCCCGGATTTGTTTTATTTTATAGTTTTCATGGACTAAGACACATGCATGTACACACACGTGTGTGTGTTCGAATTGCAATGTGGCGTCAAATATATATATATATATATATATATATATATATATAATTAATTATTTTGAAATAGAAAGAGCCTAAAACTTGACATGTGGATATGGAAAAAGGCTTAAAGTGGATATTTTAAGTGGATTCTGATCTAAAAGAGACTCTAATAACTTCAGTCACCATTAGAAAGAAAGTGGAGTGTGAAAAAATCATTTAACTGCAAAAACTCATACATCTAGTTGAAATTCAATAAATAATTTTATATTTATTCAACACGTCCCTTAAATAAAATCTTTTTAAGTTTAAAAATCATAAAAATTTTCTACTGTCACGTGCTTAATTTAATTATAAAATTAAAATAGAAAAATTGAAACTCTCAACCACGTGGGCATTAAACTTTGATATCATAATAAATCAAGTATAAAATTAAATAACTTAATTAATTATTATCAGATGAAACTTGTTGGATAATTTTGTATTATTCTCTAAGATTTAATTTTAAACTAACTTTCGTGCTTTTAAGATTTTCTCAATCAAAAGATCAGAGAAAGGATATTTCCTATCCTACCTACCTCCCTCTCTGGAGATAGGATTAACGACTCCATCTCCCTCTCTGGAGATGGAACTATGCATGGACTCCATGTCAAACAAGCAACAGTTTGTCGAATTTATTTCTGGTTGCCGAAAATAATGGAGGCAAGAGAGCTCGTTAAAGCTTCTAAGAAACAATGACACGGGGCCTATAATGTGTGTGCATATAGATTATGGATGAACTGTTCAACTTTGACACAATTATGTATTTGATATTATAGTTTAAAAATATTTTCAAAATAATTCAAAATTTTTATTTTAAATTATTTTTTTTAGTATTTTTAAATATTTTCATGTTGTCAAAAATATTTTTTAAAAATATTTTAAAAAATAAAAACAATTACACTAACATATATTCCCCATTTGCAAGAGCAGTGGTCCACATGCACAGTACTCCATCTGCAACCAACGCGGTATCTTTGGGATCTTTCTCGATTCTTTCGAAAAGAGTTGACACGTAAATGATGCATGCACATGCATGCATGCATGCATGCATGTGGGATGAAAAAGTAATCATTTGAGATCAATGTTTATAGCCATCGATGATCGTATGATGTCTGCCTTTATACTTGTCGGAAGAGATTAAAAATCTGCGGGATGAGAATAATTTCGTATACATGTACAGTCAAACCCACTACGAGCACTTTAGTGATGTTTTTTTAGCAAGGATATACATATACATACACATACATACATACATACATACATAATCAGATTTATTCTTTTAAGTATTTACAAAATACTTTTAATGATATGCGCGTCCGCGTATTTCAAATGTAAAAATGCACAATGAAACCTTTTCTTTTTGGCAAAATGTTAAATCATCATCACCATCACCGCCAAATCTATACATGAACAACAGCCCACCTTATTCCATCATAAATGTTGATTGATTTGTGGCCTCCTACCATCAACAAGATCGGGTCGCCAATGGAAAAGAAAAGAGGAGCGGGCGTTACTTGCAGCCCAACTGACCACTAGCCATGTGCTCTGAAAAGTTATGGCTTTGTGGTACAAACTTGCTTGCTTTATTTTATTTTTTTCAAAAGGTAGAGCCATGCTTTCCTCTATGCCCTTTCATTTCTTATACGATCATTCATTGCTTTGTTTTCAACTGTATCGAAATGCTGTATTTGACATGTCAGCTAATTATTTTATTTAAAAAATTAAAATTTTGAATGAAATTTTAAAATATAATTTATATTATTTTTAAATATATTTCTTTAAGTAAAAATTATTTAGATTTAAAATTTATATAGGTTCACACTACTTAGTACTTTATTTTTATAGAAAAAATAAAATGATAAAATTTAAACTTATAATCATTAGATTAATAATATTTTGATACTATATTAATAAATTATCTATTTAAAAATTTAATATGTTAAATAATGATTATTTACTAATAAAATAATAATCATATTTCCTTATCTAACATTTTGCTTGCGAAAATGATATCACGCGAAAGTCTTGAGTTTCTCAGGTAAAAAGTAACTTTAACTTGATGTGCAGTTAATTTCTCATGGAAGGTTAATTTTTTTAAAATTAATTTACCACGGATTTCGGAGACAAAGTTTCGAGGGGTTGGCCGAGTCACGTTATCACTGATCTTGTAGAAAGCAACGAAACTCTAGGACTTGATTGCTACTCTCATTACTTGCGAAATACGGTGAAAATAATATAAATAATATTTTAAAATTTTATATAATAGGTTTGAAATTTTATCAAGAAAATAATATAAATAACATTTTGAATTTTTATTGTATAATAGGTTAGATTTTTGAGTGAGATGATATTTTAATATGGTATTAAAATTTTATTGATTTAATAATTACGAGTTCGAATTTTATTATTATTTTATTTGATAAAAAATAAACACAAAATAGTATGAATTTGTATAAATTTCAAGTCTAAATAATTTTTATTTGATAATATCTATTAGAGAATAATAAAAATTATATTCTAATATTTTATCTAATAATTTAAACTTTAGATGATATAATTACTTAAGATAACCTGTTATTCCTAGATGAGTTGTTATTCCTTTCAAAAGATGGCTATGATTGCCAGAGATTGCTAGTAGTTTTTTGGTCTGGCCCTCTTCTAACAAGTTCTAAGCTTAAGAAATATATATGATCGATGCAGCAGATATCTATTTTTGTTCGTAACATTTATTGGTTACTTTCCAGGAATTTTGTTGTGTCTGTCAAAGCAGAAATGCCATAAATAAATCATCGGAGAAACTGCATTAGATCCAGCAATTTGCTCTCCGGAGCGACTCTATCAATCTCTTGTTTACAAAATGTTTTTACTCGCCTGGCCACAAACACCAATAATCCTTAAAAATCTTCGAAACTAATCGACAAAGGACTGCGTACGTATAAAACTTTTTAAGACTACGAAGATAACTTTAATTAATAATAATAATAATAAACCATAAGGGTTTGAATTGAATATTACTAAATACATGGGGTCAGACTGGAGTCTATCCTCAAAACTTTTCTCCTTCGTTTGATTAATGATGAATTCTTCCATGACCATTATTTACATCATTGCATGCGATATTGTAAATTATGAATTCGGGATTACCAAAAAAAAATAAAGACACAGACAATCCAAGCCCATTTGGTTCTGTATTTCTAGTATTGTTTTGTAATTACCTCGTTAAAATTTGCAGCTACCCTGTGCTTCAAAGTGATGAATATATTATCCTATATATGTTTATTGCCTTTTGACTTTAGTTTGACGATAGAAAGTTTATATATTCAATTTTGATCAATATAAAAATTCGATACCAAGTATAAAATTTAAGTTAAATATGTTCATGAGTATGGGATGAATATTTGTATTAAATACATATAATTATAACGATAACGATAATACACAAATGAAATTATAAAAGTGTATTCAAATTACTAAACAGCTATTAATTTATAAATAACCGACAACTAAAATGGAGTCATCCGCTCCCAACACGCGGAATATACAATTAACTACCAACTAATACAGAAGTCAAGTTATGAAATTAGCAAGGTATCGTGAAAACTCTACACGAAGGAATTTATAATGCAATGCTAACAAGGATAATTAGGGTTCTAGTGTGAGCAGAGTTCATCTTTTAGTGCTTCTAGCTAGCTAGGGCAACCAAAATGCAACAATTATGGAGTTTTAAGGGGATCTTAAACTGGTGGAAACCCAGATGGATTTTCAAAACACTGCCTGTCGGCTGAAAAAATAGGAGGAAAACGAAAATAATGTATCGAGAGGGATCTGTGTTGCAGATCAAATCTCGACTGTGATCATTGTTATCTGCAACGGGCGATGTAGTAAAACTATAATTGTTTATGGCTTGGTGGCGTAGGAATCTAATTCCCCTATCTAATCAACGTTTGGTAGAATATCATCTTTACCTCATTTTCATGCAAAAAGCAACTCTTCTTGTATAGATACATGGATGGAAAGGAAGCTTGTTTTGCAGCCTTTTCCAACGCATTATTTTGTTCAAATCCTGTCACCTCTCTTCCCCCGCCCCTACTTCCTTCTAAATCATATATAATTATATAAAATTTCTAATTAAAGATCATATAACCCTTCACAGCTACTAATCAACACAGTTAAATGTTAATATGGAAGGCATGTAAGCTGTAAATCAATACTTAGAAGCAGACAAATTAATCCCTGTCGGGATGGGTTTCACGTGCTTGTATATCTCGTGAAGAATATATTCCAAGTTTTTTTTAAGCTCGTTCAACGTGCTGGTTAATCTAAACGATTCCTAATTTATTTTATTAAGTGAAATCTAACAAAAAAAGAATAGCAGTGGCCCATGCTGCATTATATATCTCAATATCTTCTGCACCAAAATTCTCTCTGTGCTTTCACACTAAAGCAAAGATGCAAGATCCATGTGATCAGACCCACAACCTCAATTATCCTTGTGGTCAACTTAAATTTTTTCTAGGGTTTTTGCAGGTTAACTGAAATTTTTATTTTTATTTCTGGGATGGATGGCACATTAGATTTTAAGCATACTATATATATCTACTCAGGTGAATATATTAGTTCTTGATTACTAGATTGTGTGTGGTGTTCGTCCAGATTAATTGAGGTGATGGGTGAGCCCCGACAACAGCATAAAATTTGATTTGATTGGATTTTGCTGGAGATTTGATTCCAAAAACGCGGCAAGATAATTCAGGAGACATTTCTCTTGCAGCAAAACAATCAACGGCCACATCATTTCTTTTATTCAGACCTACTGGGCCATTCGAAGGCCCACCGTCTGGTCCGTTTCATACGTTGACGGGCTCAGGAAAAATTAAATCCCATAAGGAAGTTCAGAGTTCGCTTTCACGGGGATGCGGTGAGAAATTGCCAAGGATTTAATACATTATTTCGTATCTATTAATTGTATATAATTTAAATTCTATTTTAATTTTTACTAGCCCCCGTCATCACACGTCATTTTTAGATGTATATCCTTGAGTTTTAATCCCGCAAACAACTTTGTTATACACTTGAAGCATGTCAAACGTGTATATTGTTGTGGTCATCATCCTTCCGAGTTGGGATTTTTATAATGCAGGTGAAAGAAATACAAATTCTTATTTTTTTTCCAGTGAAAATACATAATAGAATATTGATAATACATATTATATATAAGTTTTAATCGCAGCTATATAAAAATAATTTTTTATTATATATCTCACATGTAATTCCACAGTCCTGTTATATAAAAATAATCTTTTTTATATTTTTTTTAATATAAATGTTAAGACATGTAAAATAAAAAAAAATATTTTTATTGATTTAAATCAATAATATGTTTACGTGTAATTTCACAATGTTGGATGTTAAAAGAAAATAAATATTTTTTGTGTTTTTGAAATATTGGGGAAGTTTAATGAGTTCGATAAATTGGCTATTAAATCTAAAAATACATGCAACGATTTGTTTTTATTTTCTGGTGAATAAAAAAATTCCAAAGCATGTTATATATTTATATATTAAACAAAATATGCTTTTTTTTTAAGGGACTTTGATATATGTACACAAAATAAAATATATTTTTATTTTTAAAAATGAAAAATGTTTTTAGATTTTTTTGAAATTTAAGGAAAAATAGGGAATGAAAGCATATATGAGGAACCGATAAATAATTTAAAGTAATAATTGAATTTTTAGACAATTGTTTGAAAAAACTTGAAAATAAAAAACAAACTAATGTAAAAAGAAACAGGTGGCGTGTTTGCCTTGAAGAACCAAAAACATGCATTTTTCTTTAACGAATTTTGATCTAGGCTTTAATCCCCTACAGGCGCAGCCCATTCAAGTGGAATGGGCTTCCCCGCCCAGTAAAAAACGGAGCAGGCTTGAATAAGATCACGCGGACTAAGAAAAACAACCAATGATCCAGGCTCATTAGGCTGTCTGCTGCACCTACTGTAGTTTTGCCTAAAAACTTTCCCTATCATGCACCGAAGCTAAGCAAGACAGAGGTTCACAAACTTCCATTTCTAAAACAAAGCATGTCCTTCGACCGAGACTCATGTGCATGGGTTTTTCTCATTAGAAAACTAACATCGTTCAAAAACCAATGACTTAAAAAAACGCATCATGGCAGCGAACATGCTCACGTGACCATTGGAGAGAAGCTTGAAATGGGATTCTTTTGCGCAAATTAAGGATGTTGAGGAGTTAATTTACCTATGTTGCTACAAGCATGGTTATAATTGGTTACTTGGGGGTGGTCATGAAGAATCGGCTCGAACAAGTTGCTGGCCCTGGACAACTACTAGTGAAACCGAGAGGATTTGGCGGCTGGCACTGTTGCTCAGAGAAGATGCGCGTTGTTGTTGTCGTCTATTGCGGGAAAAGAACACCGCTACTGCTGTGACCGGGATGATGAAACGCTGTCGCTTCTGCCACCTCTGCTGCTGTTGCAGCTGATAAGAGTTGCTGGTGGTGCTACGAGGAGGAAACAGCCACTGTCGCTCAAGTTGCTGCTGTTATGGCTGAGGAATAAAAGCAAGGTCGTTTGAGGAATGAAGACTGATCGAGGAGGTCATGGTGGTGCTAGCTGGAGGGGATTTGATAATTTCAGGGTTGGATTTTGGTTGGTTTATTTATTTTATTTATATTTTATAAGACGAATTTATAGTAAGATATTATTTTTATAATATTTATTAACTCTTAAATATTGCATTACAATTACATGAAAACAATTTTTAAAGGAAACGTGAACCAAATGGGAAAAAAAGTTATTGCTATCTTGATATTTATAAACATGATATTAAAATTCATTTAATAATTTAAATTTTTAGATAAAATAATTCTTCAATATCATAGTTTTATTAATTTAATAGTCTAAAATTTGAATCTCATCATCTTTATTTTATTCATCAAATATATGATGAAGAATTACATAAATGATAAAAAACAAAATAGTTTAAGACAAATAAAAAATATAATTTTTAAAATGCTAGAATTGTAAAAACAAATAGCAAAGCAGCGGAAATGGAAGAATAATGGGGTTCAGGGGATGTTAGGTGGTTTTCAAATGTGTTTTTGGTTTCAAAATATATTAAATCAATAATTTTTTTATAAAAAGTTTTGATGCATTGTTATTAGAAATAAAAATAATGTTCAAATTCTGGACTGTTGATGCTCACTAAATAAGTTTTATCGTCAAATTAACCGTTCATGCTTAGTAGTTTAATTGTTCTTCTTTTTTGACGGGGTTCTAGACATCTATATGTTCAAGGCGCGAAAAAGTGGATTGGCAGGAGATTTAGAGCTACTTCTGTGCAGAGCAATATCCAACATTGGCCATTCTATGTCCTTAAGTTTCCTCTTGACAAGCCCTTAATTGTGCCCGACTACAACGATAAAGAGAAATACTTTGCAGCTAAAGAAATATCTTCAGTGGTCCTCTTGAAGATGCATCAAATTGCAGAGGCTTATCTTGTCACCGCAATGAAGCTTGCGGTACTCATTGTCCCTGCCTACTTCAATGACCCTCAAGGACAGGCCACATCTGATGCAGGCAAGATTGCTGGTCTGCATGCCATTCATATCATTAATGAGCCCACAGCTGCTTTGATGGCTTATGGTCTTGACAAGAAGGCAATTATGTTGTTGAGAGGAATGTTTGGCTTGAGTGGTGGTTGTTTTTGTTGTCACCCTGCTTACTATTGAAGCGAATATCTTTCAAGTAAGGCCACTGCCGGAGACTCCCACCTTGGAGGTGAGGACTTTGATAGCAGAGTGATGAAGCGCTTTGTTCAGGAATTTAGGAAGACGAACGAGGACAGCAGTGAAAATGCCAAGGTCCTCGGGATTTTGAGTACAGTTTGTGAGAGAATGAATATAGTGTTTGGTATTTTGAGTACAGTTTGTGAGAGGATGAATATTTTGAGTACAGTTACTTTTCAATAATCTAAAAGCAATGTAAGCTCAAAAACATGGTTTAACTGTAAGAGCAAACACTACCAAAGAGGAGTCTTTCATCCTCTACTCAAGCTAACATTGAGATGGATTCTCTATGCGACTGTATTTTTTTTCCAATATTACTTGTACAAGATTGAGAAGCTAAAGGGTTGGACAAAAAAGCAGTATCGATGATATTATTCTATTGGTGGTTCCAGTAAGATTCCCATGGTGTAACATGTATTGCCATATTTTTTCATTAGGAAGGAGGTCTATAAGAACATCAATCCAGATGAGGCAGTTGCCTATGGTGCTGCTGCTGTCTTGAGCGGTGAAGATAATGAGAAGGTGCAAGATCTGCTGCTTCTGAATGTAATTTCTGTCCTGGTGTTTGAAACTGGTGGTGGTATTGTGACTGTTTTGATTCCCAGAAACACCACCTTTCCTGCAAACAAGGAATAAGTTTTCTCCACCTACTCGGATGATCAGCCTGGTGTCTTGATCAAGGTTTATGAAGGTGAGAGAACAGGAACTTGGGACAACAACTTGCTTGGCTTTTTTTAACTCCCGGGAATTCCGCCAGCACCCAGGGTTGTTCCTTAGAGCAGGGTAACTTTTGGTATCGATGCAAATGGCATCTTGATTGTGTTAGGTGAGGATGTATTGTGTTAGGTGAGGATGTGGCCAGTGGTCAAAGAAACAAGATCACAATCAACAATTACGAAGGTATGTGTTCCAAAAAAGAGATTAAGAAGATGACTCGAAAGGCCTAGAAGTACAAGGTTGAAGGTGAAAAACACAAGAAGATGGCAGAGGCGAACAATGTGTTGGATTATTCCTTCAACATATGAAATAGCATTGGATATGATAATATCAGCTTGGAACTGGTTGCAGATGATAAGAACATTGAAGACAGGTGAGTTGAGGACATGTTGAACTTCAGAGTGTCAGCAATACTATCATTGCCAAGATTGATCAGGGCGCTGACAGGATGCATGATGAAGGTTACTCTGTTTGTAGGCAGAGAAACAGGTCCAGCCAATGGAGAAATTGACTAGGTTTATCGATCTTTTTGAATACTATGATCAAGCATGGCACTGTTTTTTTCAGGGAATATTTGACATCTTCCCTTTCCTATGAAACATACATGTTTCTTTGGTCTTGCGAAGGTGTCCGACCTTTGCGTATTACTTGTTTAAGCAGACTGTTGTTCAAAGTTGGACTCAATAAAACGGGCACCTAGCTAATCACCATTCCCGGCTAGATAATGAACCAATTAGCATAAAAAATCAAGAACTGCTCGAGCAAACTCCTCTAACTGCAATATAAATTTACCCCATCAATCTAGACATGATTTATGGCATCCTGCCTGGGTTAAATTCAAATATGCAATGGTTTCATTGTGTACGAAATACATGGAGAGAGAAGTTGTGCACTTGATAAATAAATGTATCATAGCTTGGACAAATAATTGTAGAGCCCGTCTAAGTGCATGGTTTGCTATTAATCAAGGTTTCCCTTATGTTTATGCACTGCTTTTAAAAAATTGAGGTTGGTTGCGAGGCTCCAATAGTAAATGAAAATTTCTTTCTTCTTGAGTTTTAGAGCTTAGACTTGTTAAATTAGGGTGCTAAAAAGTTATGCTTGTTGATTTTGTTGCAAGGTAAGGATCAAAGCATGCAGCTTCGATAAGAAACTTGCGTTGTTGCACATGGAAAAGATGAGAGAGTGTGGAATAAGGATGTTTGGACGTCAAAAGAAAAGGTATCAATCACGAAGGCCTGCTCGATCACCCACCTAGGATGGAACGACTCTCTTCCATGTTTTGTTGTTGATTAATGGACAATCCGATTCATAAAAAAAACAACAGAGTTTTGCCTGCTCGTGAGTTCGGCTAAATTCTTTCATTCATGCTTTCTTCTCTTTACCATGTTGTGATTCTGGTTTAGAACTGAGTCTCTCTCACCCGATTTCGGTCATGGCTTGATGAGCAGCTTTTTTTTAACTAATTCCGAGATTGTGGTTAACAGATTCGACATTTATAGCTGCAAAATTTGCACACGTAATTCGTTCTCTTCAAGATACTTCGAGTTTGGTCGATGACAGGAGTTTCCACGTGCATGTGTTGGAGGTCTATAAAAACTACAAGAGATATCACGACTCTCTGCCAAGCTTTCCTTTGATTATTGCAAGCTATTAACTTTGCAGGAAAAATCGCTGGCTAACGAAATCACATAACTTTCATTTTCTATAATTAAGAAGAGGGTGCTTATTTTTGTTTTTAATTGTATGCTTTTATAATATTTTTATGTGATTAGGGTTACTTAACTATTGTTCTTCAAAAAGAATATATTTTAAGAAATAAAGATATAGTTTGTGTATATTAATGGTCGTGGTTTAGATGGTTTTAAAATATTTTTTGTTTATAAATATATTAAAATAATATTTTTTTTATTTTTAATAAAAAAATATTTATAACATAACATATTAAAATAATCTAAAAATATATATAAAAAATAATTTAAAATAAAAATAATTCAATTTTTTTTAAATGCACAAAATAGAGCCACAACACTGTTTACCTTTGAGGGCATGAAGCTGACAAAAAATCGGGTTACGTGGCTACTGATATGTCTTCCAAATAATGCATAGGAAAACTGCCGATTAGCTGGGGACCAAGCCCGGTCGCTTTGAGTTCAAGAAAGCTCTGGTTCCAAGCTCATAATAAAACGACCAAATTCCAATAGTACTCCCCCAAATTTTATTCATGAACCGAACTACCTTCATAGTTTATAAAACACAAGATTTCCATCCTTAAATAGTTTTACTTTACAATGCAGTCCTTCTCAATTTTTGATCTTGTTTAAACTTTAAGTGCCTGTTTGGTTGAGCGGTGCAAAACGCATTTCACCCAAATTCATTTTTTTTTTCAATTAAAATAATTTTTTTGTGTGTGTTTTTAGATCATTTTGATGTGCTGATATCAAAAATGATTTTTTTAAAAAAAAACATCATTTTAATGTATTTTGGCACGAAAAGTACTTTGAAAAGCAATAACAACCACACTCTCAAACACCCTTTAAATGTGCTATGTGTCGGTATTGTTATTGAGCTTATTGTAGTGCGGTGTATTTTTTAAGACTATTATTTACTTATTTGAAAATATAATAAAATGTTTATTTATTTATTTTAATATTAGCATATTAAAATTATTTTAAAAATATTGTTTTTAAAAAAAAAACATTTTTTAAAATATTTAAAAGCAAAAGTTACCAAAATAATATCTCAAAAGCAAACCCCTCCTTATCACTTACAACTATATAATTGTTTTTTAATATAGTTTTTAGTATGTTTTGCGAGACCATTCGGCGGTCAAAATTGATTGAGTTCTAGAGGTGGTTGGGTTAGTGTTAGAGGTTGGAATTATTAGCTCAAGGGATAATTTGATTCGAAGGCAGAACTTGATGATGCCTTCCAGCTACTGCTGTGGTTTAATAACATGGATGACATGTTGTTTAATATCTTCCTCACAGATCCATTTCTACACGACAAGTCGTTTGTTCTACAGTTCAGTGCGGTCAAAATTGATTGAGTTCTAGAGGTGGTTGGGTTAGTGTTAGAGGTTGGAATTATTAGCTCAAGGGATAACTTGATTCGAAGGCAGAACTTGATGATGCCTTCCAGCTACTGCTGTGGTTTAATAACATGGATGACATGTTGTTTAATATCTTCCTCACAGATCCATTTCCACACGACAAGTCGTTTTCTACTTAGCAGAATCGTCAGCCTAGTCAAACAAAGATCACACACGTTACCACGCGAGAAAAATCAACAAATCCACGCCGTCACTGAACTGTAGAACAAACGGTCCAGATATACACACCTCTTCTATCGAACATTCTAGAACCGAGCTCAAGAAAAACAAACCACTATAAATGCCCCCATTAACCCTCGTAACCGTATACTTGAAGCGCCTCTCGTTCTCCAAACCCTAATCCTTTTTATTTAATTTCTAAGCTGCATTCCTTTTAGATACAGTCTTAATGGCCGGAAAAGGAGAAGGACCGGCTATAGGTATTGATCTAGGCACCACATACTCCTGCGTAGGTGTGTGGCAACATGATAGAGTGGAAATCATAGCCAACGATCAAGGCAACAGAACGACACCGTCTTATGTTGCTTTCACTGACACCGAGCGTTTGATCGGCGATGCCGCTAAGAACCAGGTGGCCATGAACCCAATCAACACTGTTTTTGGTTAGTATTCTCTTCCTATCGACTTATTTATTATGCACAAGATCTGGATTCAGTTTTCTCCAAGATCTGGAATCGAAGTGGTTTTTTTTGCTCCCTAAGATCTGGATTCGAAGTGTTTTTTATTTTATTTTGGTCCCTATGATCTGGATTCAAATATCTGTTTTTTTATTGTAGATTTAAATAGTGATAAATAATTTTGGTGTAGAATTAAATTTAGGATTCGAGATTCCGAAATCTGTTTATTAATGTCATTCTTCATAAGAGGTGGCTCTTTTTCAACGAAACAAGTTAAGATACTCTTTATACACACCCTCGAAATTTAAATACAGAAATAACGGAGTAGCACTTTCTGATTTAGACAAATCTGAAGTCTGAACACAAATCATATAAATTGATTTATAATATTCTTTTCATAGCATATCAGAAGATAAAAGCAGGTAGCTGCTTCAGTTTTTGGATGTATGACTATAATCTGATTCAGATCCTTCACGTTACTAGATTTCACGATTTTTAAAAAAAATTATAAATTAAGAAGCTGTAATTCGTTTATAAAAAAGGTGCGGTTGTTAATTGGTGGTTGTTAAATTTTGCAGATGCTAAACGTTTGATTGGAAGGAGATATGCCGATGCTTCGGTACAGAGTGATATTAAGCACTGGCCCTTCAAGGTTACCCCTGGCCCTAGCGACAAGCCCATGATTTCAGTTAACTATAAAGGGGAAGAGAAGCAATTTTCCGCGGAAGAAATTTCTTCCATGGTTCTCATTAAGATGCGTGAGATCGCTGAAGCTTACCTCGGCACCACTATCAAGAATGCCGTGGTCACCGTCCCTGCATACTTCAATGACTCCCAAAGGCAGGCCACCAAGGATGCTGGTGTTATTGCAGGTTTGAACGTGATGCGTATCATCAATGAGCCGACGGCTGCTGCCATTGCTTATGGTCTTGATAAGAAGGCGACAAGTGTGGGCGAGAAGAATGTGCTGATTTTTGATTTGGGTGGTGGTACTTTTGATGTCTCTCTTCTTACCATAGAGGAGGGTATTTTTGAGGTGAAATCCACGGCTGGAGACACCCATCTGGGAGGTGAGGACTTTGATAACAGAATGGTGAACCACTTTGTCCAGGAGTTCAAGAGGAAGAATAAGAAGGATATTAGTGGAAATCCCAGAGCTCTTAGGAGGTTGAGAACTGCCTGTGAGAGGGCGAAGAGGACTCTCTCATCTACTGCTCAGACCACCATTGAGATCGATTCTCTCTACGAGGGTATTGACTTTTACTCCACCATCACCCGTGCAAGATTCGAGGAACTGAACATGGATCTCTTCAGGAAATGTATGGAGCCTGTGGAGAAGTGTTTGAGGGACGCGAAGATGGACAAGAGCTCTGTCCATGATGCTGTCCTTGTTGGTGGTTCCACCAGGATTCCCAAGGTGCAGCAGCTTTTGCAAGACTTCTTCAATGGGAAAGAGCTCTGCAAGAGCATCAACCCTGACGAGGCTGTCGCATACGGTGCTGCTGTCCAGGCCGCTATCCTGAGCGGCGAAGGGAACGAGAAGGTGCAGGACCTGCTGCTTCTTGATGTCACTCCACTGTCTCTTGGACTGGAAACTGCCGGAGGTGTCATGACTGTGTTGATCCCAAGGAACACCACCATCCCCACCAAGAAGGAGCAAGTTTTCTCTACTTACTCCGATAATCAACCTGGTGTGCTCATCCAGGTTTATGAGGGTGAGAGGACAAGAACGAGGGACAACAACTTGCTTGGGAAATTCGAGCTCTCTGGCATTCCTCCAGCACCCAGGGGTGTTCCTCAGATCACTGTCTGCTTTGACATTGATGCCAATGGTATCTTGAATGTGTCGGCTGAGGACAAGACCACTGGACAGAAGAACAAGATCACAATCACCAATGACAAGGGTAGGCTGTCCAAGGAAGACATCGAGAAGATGGTCCAGGAGGCGGAGAAGTACAAGTCTGAAGATGAGGAGCACAAGAAGAAGGTCGAGTCCAAGAATTCTTTGGAGAACTATGCCTACAACATGAGGAACACAATCAAGGACGACAAGATCAGCTCTAAGCTGGGTGCAGATGACAAGAAAAAGATCGAGGATGCGATTGACCAGGCTATCCAGTGGCTAGACAGCAACCAGCTTGCAGAAGCGGACGAGTTTGAAGACAAGATGAAGGAGCTTGAGAGCATCTGCAATCCCATTATCGCCAAGATGTATCAAGGTGCTGGAGCCGATATGGGTGGTGGCATGGATGACGATGCTCCTCCATCTGGCAGCGGCGGTGCAGGTCCTAAGATTGAGGAAGTTGATTAAGCTGGCTAATGACAGATGATATGACAAGCTTGGTTTTGTGAGGATCCGTGTTTGATGTCTGGGATGTTTTATCATTTTACTTTCCGTAGCTATTACCTTTAGGTTTATGATTTTGGGATCCTCTTGAAGGGGCCCATCTTTTGATTTTTTGCTACTCTATTGAAACTGCAATAGCTATTTAATTTTCGGAAATTTTACTTAGTTGATTCAGCTGGTCATGCTTTTTTATTAAAAAAAATATTTCCTTGCAAGGAATCTTACTTGGCTCGCAAGTTGTTGTGGACGCTTGCTAATCAAATTAAGCTAACCTCCAGTCGACTACCCTAGCCAACGCATGAGCAGCTACAACGCATGAGCACACACCTATTTCAACATGCGAGGAGTGCCCTTGGCGGCACGTGGCCATGGAGTTTCTTCTCGAGTAGGAAAGCTTTAAGTTTTCTGTAATGTTCAAAGCTTCAACTGCATACTGTTTGTTTGCATAGCCTGATTTTCTCCGCATACTGTTTGCATAGCCTGATTTTCTCCGAGCTCACCATAAAAAAGCCCATTTTCAACTTATCATGGTTTCACCTCCGTTTTGATCGACAAGTAGCTAAGCAGCGTTTGGTAATGCAATAAGCAACTAAAAATTGCAATGGATCTTATCACATAAACTATCGAAACTATTTTTTTGGAATAAGCATTAAATTCATGTTTTTTTTGTGATCGATTTGCATTTCATTAAGCAACTACAGTTGCTATTTCTTGTAGTCACGAAACTAATAGAAGAGTGGTTCAATCATGAAGGCATAGCCACGATCACGGGGAAGAAGATAGGATAGGTTTATTGCCAAAACAGAAACTCTCTCTCTCCTAAATAGCCATGGATCCTGCCACCTTCCTTCCAACGTTGATGTCGGCCACCACAGACTACCATTTACGACTTCACCACCACAGGAAGAACCGTCTCAGCCTCTACTCATTGGCATCGCCCGCTGAAACTCTTGTCATGGTCGGTGAACTGTGCTGACACCTTCCAACGCTAACGTCGACCATCACAGGTCATCATTTACGACGCCGCCACCAAAGGAAGACCATCTCGGCCTCCTTTACCCATCGGCAACGGCCGTTGAAGCTCTCGTCTTGGTCGGTGTTACTGTTCACGTAAATTAATTCAAATAATATTTTAGATTTAATATCACATAAATAAAAATATACACGAATCCACACATAGACAAAACAAGTAAAAAAAATCAGGTTAAATTATTCAAAATGAAAAAATATATGAACGACTTACCTTGCGTTTCTTTGCAACCAAAACAAAAAATTTTAACATGTAAAACAAATATTGATGATTCTAAATTTATTTTATGATGCTATACATTTAAGCGAAATAATCATAAAATAAAATTTTCAATTATTTTTTTATATATTCATTTTATTATAAATAAAACATTTAAAATAACAATAACAATTTTCTCTCTTCAAAATAAATATATTTTTTGATATTTTTTAATATTGATGCTTTAATATATATATATATATAATGATTTTTAAAATTTTAAAATTAATTTAATTTGAGTGTTTTGAAATACTTTAAATATAATAATATGAAGAATAAATCTTAAAAAATAAAAAAAACATAATTTATTTTATTTTTAAATAAAAATCACTTTAAACTAAAAATATATCTAACTAGACATGGACAAAATAAATGCAAAAAACACAAAGATAACAAATTATCAACAACAAAAGATTCACTATACATGCATAAGAGAGAATTTTACTCTCATTTTACACTACCAGAACTTCAATTACTTTATTTTTTGACGCGAGATATATTTGATACAAAAATAAATTTTAATTAGAAATTAAATATCAAGACTAAGAGTATATAGATATATCAATACAAATAAAAAAATTAAAAATTATCCAATAAAAATCGGAAAAATAAAGCTATTAAAATTAAACTAAAAACTAAAATAGTCTTTTGTAATGTTCAAAGCTTCAACTGCATACTGTTAGCATAGCCTGATTTTCACCGAGCTCCTCACCATAAACAAACCCATTTTCAACTTATCTTCGTTTTTTCGGCCTAAGATCATGGAGTTTCTTCTCTGGTAGGAGAGCTTTAAGTGCCTATTTGGGCATTACGATCGCATCTCTGTTTCGATTGATAAGTAGCTAAGCAGTGTTTGGTAATGCAATAAACAGCTAAAAATTATAATGGATCCCATCACATAACGATCGAAACTATTTTTTTGTAATAAGCAGCAAATTCATGTTTTTCCTGCGTCGATTTGCAATCCGTGAAGCAACTACAGTGGCTACTTCTTACAGTCATGAAACTAACAAGAGTGTTTCGATCATGAAGGCATTGACAACCTAAAAGAAGCCATGCACGACCACTACAGTGACTGCTTCGCAAGCCACGACCACGAGGAAGAAGATGGGATAGGTTTATTGCCAAAACAGAAGCGCTCTCTCTCTCTCCCTCCCTCCCTCCCTCCCTCCCAAATAGCCATGGATCCCGGCACCTTCCAACGCTAACGCCGACTATCACAGATCACCATTTACAACTTCACCACCACAGGAAGAACCGTTTTAGCCTCCTCTATCCATCGGCGTTGCCCGTTGAAGCTCTTGTAGTGGTCAGTGAACAGTGCCGGGACCTTCCAATGCTGACGTCGACCATCACAGACCACCATTTACGATGTTGCTACCACAAGAAGACCATCTCTGCCTCCTATACACATCGACATCGGCCGTTGAAGCTCTCGTCGTGGTCGGCGCTACTGTTCACATGAATTAATTCAAATAATATTTCAGATTTAACACCATGTAAACAAAAATATACACAAAGCTAAACACAGACAAAACATGTGAAAAAAATAGGTTAAATTATTCACAATAAAAAAATATATGAACGACTTACCTTGCGCTTCTACGCAACCAAACAAAAAATTTTAACATGTAAAAAAAATATTGATGATTCTAAATTTGTTTTATGATGCTATACATTTGAGTGAAATAACCATAAAATAAAACTTTCAATTATTTTTTTATATATTCATTTTATTATAAATAAAACATTTAAAATAACAATAACAATTATTTTTAAGATTTTCTCTCTTCAAAATATATATATATAATGATTTTTTAAATTTTCAAATTAATTTAATAGTGTTTTGAAATACTTTAAATATAATAATATGAAGAATAAATTTTAAAAAATAAAAAAAATATTTTATTTTTAAATAAAAATCACTTTAAACTAAAATATATCTAACTATACATAGACAAAATAAATGCAAAAAACACAAAGATAACAAATTATCAACAACAGAAGATTTACTATACATGTATAAGAGAGAATTTTACTCTCATTTTACACCACCAGGGCTTCAATTATTTTGTTTTTTAACGCGAGATATATTTAATACAAAAATAAATTTTAATTAGAAATTAAATATCAAGACTAAGAGTATATAGATATATAAATACAAATAAAAATTAAAAATTATCCAATAAAAATCAGAAAAATAAAGGTATTAAAATTAAACTAAAAACTAAAATAAAAAATTATATATATTACAATAAAAAGAAAAAATAATTAGCCTAATAGCTCGTACACCCTTGCCCATGCCCATAACTGCTCCTGGGTCCACGATAAGCATCAACAATTCAGCATCAGCGTGAGCAAGCTTTTTCTTCTTCTTTTTCTCGAGGGTAGCTTGATCGAGCATTAGAACCAGTTAGTTCAACATCGAATAAGGATTTTCGATCATTTAGAACAAGTGGCGTTTAAAGCCTTGCAAACTAAGCAATTTCATCCTTAACTATCGACCATTTCTCAACATCACCCTTTCGGCTGTTTTGGCTGGCAGTGAACATAAATCATCGAAAAGAAAAAAACCTTAAACTTCATGTCACGTGCAATGTCGGCAATGGGTCCATTGTCATTGCACTGTGCCTCGAGTCAAAAATCAAAATTGATGTCGTCGCTTGCAATTATTCAAATCTCAATCTGATACACAACATAACAAACACAAATATCAATTGGGTACAGAGTTCGCACGTTCTAAATCCACCATCTTCTTGAAGGCTTTGACTTGAAGAAAAAGAGGACTTTTATTAGCTTCGAGGGACATAATTTCGTGATGAATTTTGATGGCGGGAGTTTTGATTAATTAACAGTGTTTGAGAGTATAATTGGATTTGTTTTTAAAAATATTTTTTATTTAGAAATATATTAAAATGATATTTTATTTTTTATTTTTTTAAAATTATTTTTGATATAGTATAAAAACATCAAAAACATCATTTTTTTTAAATTTAAAAGAAAAAAAAAATTTTTTTTTTAAAAATATTTCTCATACACCCCGTGAGTCCTGTTTGATGGACGGACGGTCCATTTGGAATGTATTTATTTGAGGATCCGAATCACGATTCCATGACATTTTGGAGGGAATGTCAACAAATCCGGCGATCTAAACCAATTGTCGACAATATTTTCTTACAAAATAGATGATTTGGACAGTTATCTCCTCAAATTATATTTTCATTCAGTTTATTTGTCGTCGTAGGATTACATGGTGGAGATTATTACGAGATATAAACCCGCACTCGATGTTATGATTATTTTTTTATTTGATTTTAATATATATAATTTCTTGTATTATATTTTTATTCTTTTATTTTATTTGTTTAATTTCAATCTCTTGCTTTTTTTATCATTCTAAGATAGTTTTTAATTTTTTATTTGTATATATACACCTCTACTCTTAGTTTAAATTTTAAATTTTTATTGTTATTTATATTTATATTAAATGTAGCTTGTGTTAAAAAAATATAATAAGTTTAGTTTTGGTGGTGTAAAACGACAGTGAAACTCTCTTTTATATGTATACATTTAAACGTGCAATGTTTTAAATAACTTCGCATGTAACTCTCCTGTTTTGTCTGATTCGAAGCAACAAGGGTTATTTTACCGTGCACTGAAAATATGAAATAATTGAGACACTTTCACTGACAATTATTGGTTTTTATTTTATTTTAAGGTATTATAATTGTTGTGTTGTGCACATAAATGAAAAAAAAATAAAAATACCCCTAATACTATGATATTATTTTAAATGCAATTTACATAATAAAATGAATATATAAAAAACTAACTTATAATTATTGTTATTGTGAATAATTTTGTTACAGTAATAATCAAAAGTTTTATAGGCTAATTATTTAACTCATATATATAGCATCATTAAAAAAAAAATCTAAGACCACAGATATTTTTTTGCAAGTTTAAAAATTTTATCTCTGGTTATGGCAAAGTGTAGGGCGAATGACTCGTATATCTTTTTATTGTAGATAACTTGATATATTTTTTTCACCCATTTTGTCTACGTGTGACTTCATATATATATATGTGGTATTAAATCTGAACTATTATACATAAAAAAACCTCAAAAATCAGCTTTAAAAAAAAAACATCAACTAATGAATTATTTTGCACATTATTCTTCTTGTTATTATCATGATTGTTAAATTGTCATATTATTACAGTTATCATTATAATTATTATTGTACATAATTAATATTTTAATTATTATCATCGTACTATCGCTAACATCGTTATTAATGTTAGAAAAAAATTATTTTTTTATAAGATTTATTCTTAAAATTACTATATTAAAAGTATTTTAGAACACTGACATTAAATTAATTTGATTTTTTTTTCTCAAGAAAACTTAGGTCATTTATATATATATATATAATATTGAGACATTAATATTAAATAAATATTAAAATATATCATCAGTGCAACATATTTATAACATATAAAAAACCTTACAGACAATCATTATTATTATTTTGAATCCCTTATCTATAATAATTAGAATTTTTAATACCTAAAAATTATTAACAAAAAAGAAATTAAAAATAAAATCAATTGCGGAACAAAAATAAATATTATTAGCTTAAAAAACATCACTTGACTTTAAGAATAAATACAAATAAAAAAAGCAAAAAAGAAAAAAATAATAAATAACAATTTTTAAATGATTAACAAAATAAATTAAAATTTAAGAAAAAAATTAAAAAAAAAAAACTTAACAAAAGAGGAAATGATAAAAATTAAAAATAAAAACTAGAAGCATTTACATACAGACATGGATAAAATTAGAAACAATTTTAGAACTTTATTTAAAAAATAAAGGAATTAAAATAAAATCAAATATTAAAAGTATATGGCCCGAAATGAAAATAAATATATAATCTATTTCTCAGAAAAATATTAAAAAAAGAAATTAAAATAAAATCAAAGATTAAAAGTGTAAAGGCCGAAATGAAAAATAAATATATAATCAATTTCATCCCAAAAATTTTTTAAAACAAATCAAGACTTTGATACCAAAAATATTAAAGAATTTAAAATCAATTCGAAAATTAAAAGACTGATGATTGAAATGAAACCTAAATATATAATCGATTTTGATGAAAGTTGGGTCGGACACCCCCGTTATCAAAAACCCGAAAAAAATAGTTCCAATAATTAGTTTTGGTGCATGTAAGTTGGCTTGGATAAACTGATCAGCAGAAAATAATTTGAATTCAGATATTAGTCGTGGTGTACTAAAAATGACTTGAACATTCCAGTTATAAAAAATATAACAAAAAAATAGAAAAAATATATAAGTGAAAAAAGAAACAAAAACAATAGTAATAAAAAAGTATAAGAGGGAAAAAAAACAAAACAAAAACGCATGATTAGGGGGGGAAACAAAACAAAAAAAATGTAAGTGGCAAAAATGGAGAGTATAATTGGAACAAAAAAGATGAAAAAAAGTATAAACCAAAAAAAAATGTTTAGGGGGGTAAGAAAAAAGATCGTGATGCATGTAAATTGTCTTGGACATCTCGGTTATAAAGAAAAAAATATTTGGTCCTGAGATTAGTCATGATATGTTTAAGTTGATCTGGATATCTTGGTTATAAAAAATATTTAAAAAATATATAAGTGAAAAAATAAACAAAAAAAGAAGTGCAAGAGGCCAAAACAAATGTTTAAATGGAACATAAATAAATAAAAATAAAAGTATATAAAAAAAATGTTTAAGGGGCAAAAAAAAGGTCGTCATGCGTATAAGTTGGACTAGACACCCCAATTATTAAAAGAAAATTTGATCCAATGATAATCATAGTGAACTTAAACTGACCTGGATAATCCGGTTGAAAAAAATAGAACAAAAAAATATATAAGTAAAAAAAAGATATAAACAGGGAGGAAAAAAAGTCATGAGGACAAAAAAAGGATCATCGTTAGGGGAAAGAAAAAAAAAAGTGTAAGTGGCAAATAACAATGGAAAAATGGAAAAAAAAAGTATAAAACAGGAAAAAAATATTTAAGGGAAAAAAAAGCATAATTAGGGGAGGTGAAAAAAGAAGCAGTGTAAGTGGGCAAAATAAATGTATAAATGGAAATAAAAAAAATAAATGTATAAATCGGGTAGACAATGTTTAAGGGAAAAAAAAAAAGTGAAAGGGGAGAGCATGGTAGCAATTCACAGTACCATGTGTGGGGGATTATAAATGGAATAAAAAAATAAAAAAAATGTTTAAGAGGGCAAAAAAATCGTTATGCGTGTAAGCTGGAACAATTATTAAAAAATTGATCTGGTGATAATTGTGGTAAGCTTAAATTGAACTAGATATTCTAGTTATAAAAATAAATAAAAAATATATAAATAGAAAAAAAAATACAAGTGAGAGAAAAAAAAAGTACGAGAAGAGAGAAAATAAAAATAGAGCATAATTAGGGGGGGATAAAAAAAAAGGTGTGCGTGGCAAAAAAAAACAATGTATAGATGAAAAAAAATACAAATCATAACAAAAATATTTAAGGAAAAAAACAAAAAATAAAAAGCATAATTAGGGGAAAAAAAAGAAGTGTAAGTGGCAAAAAAAATATAAATGAAAATAAAAAAAGTATAAATCGGAGAAACAATGTTCAAGGATAAAAAATATATATATATAAAAAATAAATGGAGAGAACATTGTAGAAATTCACAACGATATGTACCTACACATTTATATGGATAATATTTCATGTTAATTGCTTATACTTTATTTTATTTAATTTTAAACTCCACCATTTTTTAGAAAACTATTTTTACCTTGATTAGAAAAATAATTAATAATATTTGATTATTTGTTTTTTAGTTCACTTGAAATAAATAGAAGAGACAAGTTCTATATGAAAATATTTTTATAGTTTATGGATGTTTTTTTTATTTGTAGTTTTTTCTTATAAAATAACATGTAAATAACTAATAAAATAACACTAATTTATTTTCTTTATACTTACTTGGACGATATATATGAAAACAATCTTCCGGCATAATTGCCATCAAAAGGTAAAATACATGAGATATTGTTATTTTACTGCCTGTGAATATAATTAAAGTTGTTTTTAAAAATGTTTTTAATTTAAAGTATTGATCAACACATAAAAATGATTTAAAAAACACCAAAAAATATAGTAAAAAATAAAAATACATATTTTTTCAAAAATATTTTTGAAATGCAATGCCAAACATGGTCTTAATACCCACCAAGAGTACACAAAATAATTTTTATTGTATTATGTTTTCATTGAATACTCTTAAAATGAAAGATATTGAAAGTGAATTGTGCTTGGCATAGCTATAGATCATCCAGTAAGTAATAAAAATCATGAGAAAGATAGAAGATCAAATAAAAACACTTAAAATATAATCCAGTACAGTTCAGGATTTGGAGTCATTATAGAAATATCTACCTCCACAGCAAAACTCAAAATTAAGTTTAAGATATTCCGACACCCAATTCTAATAGTTAATTAAAGGATTATTGCCCGTAATAACATGAAAAGAGAGTTCACCACGACACCAAACATGCACTAAAATCATTCGCCTTATGTTCTCTGCGACATGTCGTTTTTCTATAATCTATTTCACACTCGCACGTCGGCACGACCAGGCCAAACCCCAGCCCATCTAGGTGGCCGCGGCGGCTCCAATGGTTTGAAATCTCGCAAAGATATTTACTTTCCAGTCAACCCATGTATATCGTCAACTAACTCTAAATCAACGGCCCATATCCGCCCTAACCTGACAGAACATTCTAGAACCCAAATTCAAAAAAACCTATATACATGGACCGCTCCTCTCAGAACCACAACCTCTCCCATTACGGTATATCATAACCTTAAACTGCACTTTTATTTTCAACCAATTTATTTTTTAATCGTCTTATAATGGCCGGAAAAGGAGAAGGGCCGGCAATCGGTATCGATCTAGGCACCACCTACTCATGCGTCGGTGTGTGGCAACATGATAGGGTGGAAATCATAGCCAACGACCAAGGCAACAGAACGACCCCATCTTATGTTGCTTTCACTGATACCGAGCGTTTGATCGGCGATGCTGCTAAGAACCAGGTCGCCATGAACCCAATCAACACCGTTTTTGGTTAGTATTTTTTTCAATAGATTTCTAAAAGAAAACTATAATTTCAATATCTATTTATGACTACATGATATATGCATACACTCATTGTGATTACATTTAGTAAACTGAATCTTAATTCTGCCTAGACCTCAAGTTTGGTAGATGAATTATAAGCAACTGAATTTTACTGGCTCACAGATTAAAATCGTGTCTCAGTAGTAGATTAAATTTGTAGTTTTAATTATTAGTGTTAATTGAATGGATTTTGTTGCTAATCGTTATTAGCTCATGTACTGTAGACGCAAAGAGATTGATCGGCAGGAGATATGCCGATGCCTCGGTACAGAGTGATATTAAGCACTGGCCCTTCAAGGTTACTCCTGGCCCTGGCGACAAGCCCATGATTTCTGTAAACTATAAAGGTGAGGAGAAGCAATTTTCTGCTGAAGAAATTTCTTCCATGGTTCTCATTAAGATGCGCGAGATCGCTGAAGCTTACCTCGGCACCACTATCAAGAATGCTGTGGTCACCGTCCCTGCATACTTCAATGACTCTCAAAGGCAGGCCACCAAGGATGCTGGTGTTATTGCAGGTTTGAACGTGATGCGTATCATCAATGAGCCGACGGCTGCTGCCATTGCCTATGGTCTTGATAAGAAAGCGACCAGTGTAGGCGAGAAGAATGTGCTGATTTTTGATTTGGGTGGTGGTACTTTTGATGTCTCTCTTCTTACCATAGAGGAGGGTATTTTTGAGGTGAAATCCACGGCTGGAGACACCCATCTTGGAGGGGAGGACTTTGATAACAGAATGGTGAACCACTTTGTCCAGGAGTTCAAGAGGAAGAATAAGAAGGATATCAGTGGAAATCCCAGAGCTCTTAGGAGGTTGAGAACTGCCTGTGAGAGGGCGAAGAGGACTCTCTCATCTACTGCGCAGACCACCATTGAGATCGATTCTCTCTACGAGGGTATTGACTTTTACTCCACCATCACCCGGGCAAGATTCGAGGAACTGAACATGGATCTCTTCAGGAAATGTATGGAGCCTGTCGAGAAGTGTTTGAGGGACGCAAAGATGGACAAGAGCTCTGTCCATGATGCTGTCCTTGTTGGTGGTTCCACCAGGATTCCCAAGGTGCAGCAGCTTTTGCAAGACTTCTTCAATGGGAAAGAGCTCTGCAAGAGCATCAACCCTGACGAGGCTGTCGCATACGGTGCTGCTGTCCAGGCTGCTATCCTGAGCGGCGAAGGGAACGAGAAGGTGCAGGACCTGCTGCTTCTTGATGTCACTCCATTGTCTCTTGGACTGGAAACTGCCGGAGGTGTCATGACTGTGTTGATCCCAAGGAACACCACCATCCCTACCAAGAAGGAGCAAGTTTTCTCTACTTACTCCGATAATCAACCTGGTGTGCTCATCCAGGTTTATGAGGGTGAGAGGACAAGAACGAGGGACAACAACTTGCTTGGCAAATTCGAGCTCTCTGGCATTCCTCCAGCACCCAGGGGCGTGCCGCAGATCACTGTCTGCTTTGATATCGATGCGAATGGTATCTTGAATGTGTCGGCTGAGGACAAGACCACTGGACAGAAGAACAAGATCACAATCACCAATGACAAGGGTAGGCTGTCCAAGGAAGACATCGAGAAGATGGTCCAGGAGGCGGAGAAGTACAAGTCTGAAGACGAGGAGCACAAGAAGAAGGTCGAGTCCAAGAATTCTTTGGAGAACTATGCCTACAACATGAGGAACACAATCAAGGACGAAAAGATCAGCTCTAAGCTGGGTGCAGATGATAAGAAAAAGATCGAGGATGCCATCGATGAGGCCATTCAATGGCTGGACACTAACCAACTCGCTGAGGCTGATGAGTTTGACGACAAGATGAAGGAGCTTGAGAGCATCTGCAATCCCATTATCGCCAAGATGTATCAAGGTGCTGGTGGTGACATGGGTGGTGGCATGGAGGATGATGCTCCTCCAGCTAGTGGCAGTGCCGCAGGTCCCAAGATCGAAGAAGTTGATTAAGTGTGCGTTACTTGGTAGTAAATCTATTCTCTTTTCTTACTACTACGACTAGGGTTCTCCTACATTTAAGTAATTGTCTTCGTTGTCGTTATGGATATTGGTATTTTATTTTCTTCAGTTAAGCCGTGGAGGATTTCTCACACATTTCCAACACTCTCTCGCTCTTGATATATTTATAGCTGGATCATCCTGCATCTACGGGCATGCTTAAAAGCGCAGGCGTTTAGTTCCGTACGGGTTCATCTAGTGTGTGACACGGTCACACAGTCGAATTAAAAGCAAATGTTTTTCGAGCCGACGGGTAGTCTTTCGACAAATTTAGCTTTTACATCTAAATTAGAATTCTCAACCAATTTTAACCTTCAAGCCAGGCCTGTCTGTCTGTAAGTACTAGATGAATAAAATGAAAAACGATTTTTCAGATTATGAGCTGTTGTTTTGAAAAACCTTCTCTGAATTTAACTTTCAAGTTTCAACATCAAATGATTCTTGGATGAGTCCCTCGCTTGCAACAGCATCAAAAACATTTATGTTCAATCTCTGTAGCCCGAGGCTACCATCACGGCCTTCTTTTCCCTTTTCACAAGTTGTTGGCAAAAGATTTCATTCATCCTTGAATGGGAATCTGAATTCTTTCCATGGGCAGGTGTTCTCTGATCCTGTCCTTCAATGGTGCGGGGCTAGGAACTTTTGCCTGAACGTCAAATCCCTTGCGATCGACAGAGCGCATAAATGCATCCTGATCAAATAGGCTATAGTGTACACAGTTTCCGAGACCTTAATGCAAATAGACATAATTTTTTTTTTTTTTTATGTTTGTAGTTCTAATATTGAAAATAATTTTTAATAAATAAATAAATATTATTTTGATATATTTACAAAGAAAAAAATATTTTGAAAAAGAGTGTTTTTTTAAAAGATATATTAAAATAATAATTTGAAATGAAGTTTTAATTAATCCCTTGTATTTATATAGTACAAGTTAGAAATTCGTGACATGAAAAATTCTAAATTAATGTCCCAGGCAATCTGAAAAATAAGAAAAAACGAAATTATGTGTGCTTAAGACAAAAAATAAGGTTGTAATAACATTATTTTTAATTATTTTTTCTACCCTTTTCGCATATTATATCTCTTCAAATCTAGTTGATAAAAAATTGCAATCAATTGCATCATGTTACTTGCAAGAATAATAATTGAATCTCATTAAGGATAAAAAAATTGTTGGTTTGTGTTAAACCGATATATATTTTTTATATATATATATTGATAAATTTAACTATCAAAAACTACGAAAAAGACTTCTCCACTGAAGATTATTTCCACTGCGCCCTATATCTTAGTCTGGGCTCGGTTGGACTTGAAATAAAGCCCATATAAGCCCAAGCAAAGCTATGGAAGTTAAAAGAAAGAAAGAAATATGAGTCGAGCCTGCAGCAGCATCGGCACTTTATGGAAGATCCAGGGGGTGTTTGGGATTGCTGTTGCGGTTGCTTTTCAAAACTTTTCAAAAAAAATTTCGTGTCGAAATATATTAAAATGATATTTTTTTATTTTTTAAAAATTATTTTTAACATCAGCACATCAAAATAATCTAACATACAAAAAAAATTAATTTTTATTAAAAAAAAAAATTTTGCTAAGAGGTGCACAAACATGCTCCTAAAATAATAGCTGGTACTTCAGTACTTGGGTGCTAAGAGGTGTTTCTCAGGATTAGTAAACTGAAACACAAGAACCAGATTCAGAAACTTCCTCAAATTCCGTGAAACCATGGCTACATCCACAGCAGCAGCAGCATCCACACCAACACAAGATTGGGACCCAGCATCGTCATCGGATGAAGAATCGCCGCTATCTTCCTCGCTAACATTCGACAAGGAACGCCACGTGGCCTTCTTGGAGATGATGTACCAAATGTTACCTTACCATTACCAATCGCAGGAGATCAACCATCTCACCCTCGCCTACTTCGTTATCTCCGGGCTCGACATCCTCGGTTCCCTTGATCGCGTAAGCTCTTATTATTTTGCCCGATTATTTTTAAAACATATAATACAATTGCAATTTTGAAGATAATTTGGGTTGCTTTCGGATTGGACTTTGTTGCAAGTTTGATTTTTACTTTAGCCCTGTCATTTTGATTTAAAATCTCGCTAAAATTAAAGATTTGCTTGATGTTTTACTGTGATTTAATAAATGGGTAGTGTTTTTTATGTTATAGGTTGACAAAGATGCGGTTGCTGCTTGGGTTTTATCATTGCAATCTAATCCTGGAGATAAAGCTGAATTGAACAGTGGTACGAACTTGATTGCCAAGAAATCTTGTGGAATTCGATTACTATGATCACAAATAACCATAATGCTTAATTTGTAAAGTGGTTAGTTAACGATTATAATGAGCTGTTGGATCGTTGCAGGACAGTTCTATGGGTTTCATGGCTCTAGATCTTCTCAATTTTCATCGGACAATGATGGGGTATGGGTACACGGAGTTAAACTATCCTATAGGCTCTCTTTTTTCACTAATCCTTGCACTGGAGTGTTTATTATGTTTCTGCGAGAAAACTTATGGCATCAGTGTCTATATACTTTTTACCTGGATATAATTTATGATGTTTGATTTGTTTGTAGATTTTAATTCACAATCACAGCCATTTGGCAAGCACGTATTGTGCCCTGTCCATACTGAAGACTGTTGGCTACAATTTGTCAAATATCCACTCCGAATTAATATCCATGTCAATAAGAAATCTTCAGCAACCTGATGGGAGGTATGTGATAGGGTTTTTTTACTTGAATCTTCTGCACTCTCTATATTTTCCACATTCCTATTGCTTTTTAAGTTTGCTCTCTCTGATCCTGGCGGGTAATGCCATATAGTGTGAATCGCTGTTTGAGAATTATGTTTTTGATTCACCTCTTTGCACTCTTAGTACAGTCAAGAACTTGGTTAACCTTTTGGCTTAGTCCCACCCTTCCATTTCTCTTTTAACTGTTCTTTACATATGTAATTTTACTTTCTGGAATGACCCAGAAAAAAGTAGGTATTGTGTTTTGTGGCTTTGAGCTGAAATGATGTCTTATAACCCTTCTATTTTTTTTCATCCATTTTTTATCTTGCAGCTTTCTGCCTATCCATATCGGAGCAGAGACAGACCTTCGATTCATATATTGTGCTGGTAAGGGGAAATTTTTTTCTTGGATGTTCATGAGGCTGCTTAAAGTGATATGATATTCCTATAACTAATTGATGTATCAGCGGCCATCTGTTTTATGTTGGAGGACTGGAATGGCATGGATAGGGAAAAAGCCAAGGAGTACATCTTCAAATGCCAGGTATATTTGTTCTTAGTGAACTTCTTCTCTGTTATCCATCTTTTCTGCAATGCATTTTGCACTCTTTTGATAATCCCTGTTATATATGTATTTCATGTTTACTTACAAGTAATACTTCTCTTTTCAGTCATATGACGGTGGCTTTGGGATGATTCCTGGTTCAGAATCTCATGGTGAGTTGCAGAACTTTCTTATATGGCTTGTAGATCCTCTAAAAGAATTGTAAATCTAAAGGGATAATTGATTTGCATTTCATTGACACTGTTAATTTCTGCAACATATACACAAGTTTTAGTTTAAACTGATGGTATTTTTCTTCTCTTTGCTTTACACTATTTTTTTGGTCCAACATCTGCTTTTACCTTCCACTGCCATTTGGCAGTGATCTTATTGTGTTATTGTAATCATCTATAAATCATTGCTGAGGAATCTTAATAAACGAGCTTCTGTTTATATGACCTTGTGAGCTTGCTTCTTTCAATGCTATTTACCAATGATATTCACCTTAGTGGACAGGTGGAGGAACTTTCTGTGCAGTTGCTTCTCTTCGTTTGATGGGATTTATTGAAGATGATGTCCTTTCAAAAAGTAAAGCTTCTTCCATCATTGACATTCCATTGTTGTTGGAATGGTGCTTAAAGGTTTACTCGCTTCATCTGATCTCTGGAATCATTTCAAAGCATAAAAACTAGACCTAGAACTTGTAGCTTTTAGAATTTAAACATCTAAACAGTGGACTGACACTGGTTATTAAGAACTAGAGAACTTGCAGATGAATAAATGCTTGTGAAATCATGACTTTCATTCGCTCCCCGGATATTTCAATTTTCTGTTAAACTTTTGGTACTTTTGAGATCTTCCATCATCCATGGCTGTAATTTTGACACTCTTTCCTCTGCTTCAGAGACAAGCAGCTGACGGTGGATTCCAAGGGAGAACTAACAAGCCTAGCGACACATGTTATGCATTTTGGTAAGTGTAAGAACACCTTCCTGAAGTCCCACGTCACAACAGGCTTTTATTCTGTGTTCTGACATGGGCAACGTGCTTTGTACAGGATTGGGGCAGTTCTGAGGATCTTAGGTGGATCCAAGTTGATTGATGGAACAGCTTTGCGGAGATTTTTGCTCACTTGTCAATCTGAGGTACTAATGATTGTCCTTCCAATAGGTCAAATTGCATGTATTTTATGTATGATATTTTTAATTTAGTTTTATCTTGTGGGCTTGTGGGCTGTTATTATGTATCATTCGCATGTGTTTAATTGTGGGTCTTCTCTGATACACTGAAAAATGGAAACTGCTTGACTGGCGATGAAAGCTGGCCAGGATGGAGGATATATTTGTTACGCACTGAAAACTCCCAGGGGAAACCTAAGCTTGTAGTTCTGTCAAAAAATCTAAGAAAATGTAGGTAAAAAGCGTTGTGTGATGCATCAGATGTGAAACCAGTGACTAATCATGTTCATATATATGATGATATTATTTTTGGATTCTAATGTTCTTTTTGCTTAAATTGTTCCTGGACCAGTATGGTGGTTTCAGTAAATTCCCGTATGAGCTGCCAGATCTATACCATTCCTACTATGGATACACAGCATTCAGTCTTTTGGAAGAACCTGGCCTTAATGCACTCTCTGTTGAGCTTGGAATAACAGGTTTTGCTGCGCTAGGAATTTGAAATCATTCTCATGTTTTTCTTATTGTTTGCAATGCTCTCTGAATTTTTCATCTATATCAGATTGATGATAAATGGGAATAAACATTTCTCGTTTATTCAAGTAAGAAGTTTTTTTTTTCTTTGCTCAGTGCATATTGCCATTTGTCGTCTATCCATTTGAGGCATCTCACCGGATTCATATGTTTTTAACATTTTTTTCCAAGTGTAGGCTTAATCATAGACTAGAATTGTGGTAACTTGCTAAATAAGAGCAGTCTTTTGGCATTTCAGAAATTTGCCCCATCGCCATATTTGTCTTTCTTAGAGGCTGGATGCATGTGACACTGCTCGCAACTTAAAATAACAAGCACTGTTTTTTTAGTACTATATTCCTTTGGTTGGTCTTGGCGCAAAGCAGGTGCTTGTGAAGTCGAATTTCGTGAATGAAACAAATCATTCATCAATAAAGAATTACATGTTGAGACGAATTCTGCTGAATGATTGACACTCCGAGTGCACACTATCTCTGCAAGGTGCCATTTTACTGAAAACTTAAATAATCTGGTTTCTCCCGGGATTGCTTCATGGAATGACACGATATTGCAGTTTCACGTGCTTGAAAAGTAAATTTCCACCAAGAAAACATTGAAATTAGGGGATGCAACTGGCAACACACTGTCTGTTGATGCCAATGACAGTAGAGTCGTTTATGCAGCGGTTTAACTGATTTTTGGCTTTTGAGGATGTGGAATGCTGGTTAGATTTCATATGCTCTGATCATAACATGTTTGTTTAGATTAGATCAGAATGAAAACTAGCTGGTGCTGTGACCCCGATCTTGTTTAGTTTCCCTAAAGGGCTGCTATCCTGTGGGGTGTGGGGCGAGGTCGGGGTAGTAGCTCGCTACTCACTGATTACTTGGGCTAAACTCGGAACTCCATACTAAACAACGCCGGATTCATTCGCATAGGTGCAGTCTATTAGCACGTTTGCCGATGAGCTTGTATCTGAGCAATCACCTCCCCTTGCCAAAAAGTCACGACTCCTAGCGCCTAGCGGACTGCTATAGCAGCATGACCCAAATAAATCTATATGAATGGAACGTAAATGCCTCCGAAGCCTCGTGATTGAGCCACGTATCGCTTGTAGCATTTAATAGATAAAGGCAATGCCTGGATTGATTCTCCATGCCAAGGTGGCGACCTTTCGGCCGAACCCCACGAGACATATTCACGGGTAAATGACCTCTATGTTGTTTACGAAAAAGCCCAGGAAGCATTTCACAAACAAAAGCACTCTTTTCTCTCCTTCTCTAGACTCCCTGACCAACCAAAACTCTCATTTGTTTTGACTCTCGGATGTTAATCCGATTGTCTAAATTAATTCGAAAGAAAGGTCGGTGGGGTGCATAAAATAACCATACAGCAAAGGAATCCAAGATCAGGACATGGCAATAATGTCATTTTATGTATTTACCATGAGCACGGAGAGAGGAAACAAAACATGGAAAAATAAATAAAGAAGTACATGGTCCTGAAAGAATTCTTTTTTTTACAGTGCCTTTTGGACAAAAACATCAGTAGTGCCACCACTCACTAGAATGATTACAGATATCAGACAGCTCAGAGAGACATGAAGAGTGTAGACAACAGATTACCCCCACAAGATCCCCACTTGCACTTGTCCAACTTTCAACATTATTCTGCAGAGAATGTGTCAACTCCCAACCCGCCCGAAAATTTCACATACATTGCAAAAGGGTTGTAAATATTAACCTTCGAAGTTCTAACAACATCCCATAAAAAGATTAAAGAAAAAGAACCCCTAAAAAGAAGCCTAAAGTCGGTTAATGGAAATACACAGGAAAAAGAAAGGAAAAGAAACCTATCTCGTTTTACTTGATCACGGAGCTCTAATAAAAGAAGGAACTTTTCTTGGCCGCTGATTTTGATGTTGAAGGTGAAGTAGCGAGAGGAAGGACCTGGGAAGTGCTTGACTGGTTGTCTGATAGATGATGATTTTGTTCATTAAGCTGATCTCTTTCTTTGTTCCTGTCAATAATGATGGTGATAAAAGGCCCATCATCCTCATCTTTCAGAAAATTTGAGCTAGCAGGAATTTTGGTGTGATCATGAGCAAAAACATCATGCGTTTTGACCTTCTCCTCAGTTTCTTGCATCAATTTCCTTCTATGTTGTTTCTCATCCGCATCCTGTAAGAACTTGAATTTTGGAGGTGGGGATGACCTTATCTTATTGAACTCTGCATCTTTTGATGATTCATAGAGATGATTGAATCCAATCTGATTATAGCTAGGAGTAAGAGGAGGTGTGAAAAATGGTGGAGAAGAAAGAGGGGTTAGATATGGAGTCTCCACAGTACGAAGCAAATCACTTAAGCTTCTACTTCTTGATCCTTTCGCACTCTTATTATCACCTCTGGACCTGCCATCTTCAGACTCTAAATCCTCCTTTGTTTCTTCAACAATTGTAAAGAGAAATCTTGGTGGGCCTGAGAGACTATGCAGCCTCATGAGCTCTGCCTCCACGTTATCGTCACTCCAGGGCCGGAGCAATATATCTTTGCCTGTATTCATATTGAGCTGAGATTCTTGCTGGTGATGGACAAGTGTATCTGTTATTCTAACTGATGAACACAGTTCTTGACTGTTCCTTAAAGAAGATGGCTTTCTTAAACAGAACATAAAGAAAAGCTCTCTTGCTGGGCTGCTGTAACCACCTCCTATCTCTTTGTTAGCAAACCTTTTCTTCCACCATAACAAGTAGTAAAGCTCGGCAAAAAGGGCCAATAAAAGGCAACCAAAAACTATACTCAAACCAAGTCCTACACTACTCAAAGATTTCATCTTCTGTCTCGAAATCACATGAAAACTGCTTAAAACATCCGATCAATAACTACTAAAGAGCCAGGAACCAACAGAGAAGTTACCATGAATAACTCGAGAATCACTTGTAGTACTAAGCCAACAAAAGAAACCCAAGATAATTAAGCAAAAGCTTATCAAGAGCTACTGAGCAGTCTCAATCTGCACTGAACAGAAGCCAGGGCCACCAGCACATCAAACTCACTGCTTCTCTTTGGCAAATGCTTTAACAAGGATACCACCTCTATCTGCCAATAACAAGGCCCGAAAAAGAAAGAACACCCCCCTGCTAAAACCAACCAAAAAGCTTTCTTTCTCTGAGAATCACATTCGCAAATCATGAAGCATGATTATAAAAGTCCTTTTTTTTTATATACGACAAACAAATGAACTAAACCACGTAGTTGTCGATAATTACATATTTCGCTAAGCCTCCAAGATCACTGAAATAGTTGAGAAATAGTAAACAAACATTTAATAGGCTTTTTGAGATGCCAACTTGTGTTTGGTTACTATGGTATGTTTCAAAAAATATATTTGATATAAAAAAAACTGATTTTTTTAGTATATTTTTTTATCATTTTAATATTGAATAATAATAATAATAATTTAATATATTCTTAAATAAAAATATTTTAAAAAAAAATATTGCACCACGTTATCAAATATATATTTTAAATATCTTAAGGGTATTAGCGATTAAAGTTTGTGCACAGAGCCCAAAAACATTAAAAAAAAATGCTAATTTTTATGGGTGAAGTTTGTGCATCATTAAATTATACACAACTTCAATATCCATCATGTTCACATATACATTCTTGATCATGATCGTAATATCAATCTTGATCATTATCGTAATATTATTGTATTGTTTTTATAGAGTGTTCGTGGTGTTATAGTGATTTTTTTTAAGTATTTTTTATTTAAAAATATAATAAAATAATATTTAATTATTTTTAACACTAACATATTAAAATAATTCAAAAATACTAAAAATACAAATTAAAAAAAATCATATTGATTTTTAATGTTATTGAAATCCAAAAAAAAAAAAAAACTACAGGATATAGCTAATAAAGACACATCATTAATGGACGAGGCAAAAAGGAAGTCGGCAATTTACTCGCTAATTTATGGTTTGACAGGACACCCTTTTCGAGGGGATGCTCACATGGGATCGCAAATAAAAGGAAAGTGATGTGTCATTGATGGGCATTTTGTTCCCTCACTTACAGAAATACCCTTGTGCTGTGCAACTAGTGCTGGCGAGGTGGTGGCTGTCAGGATTAAACTAAATTTAAGCAAGTTGTTCTCGTCTCTGATTTTTTCTGTATTTTATACTTTTAGTTATTGATATCAAAAATAAATGTCATATAAAATAATTAAATATATTATTTTAATATATTTTAAGTAAAAATATTTTAAAAAGCAAATTTTTTTCAAGTATCAAATACTAGTTTAACATATGTGAAATATCGATTGCTTATTTAAAAGTGTAGATTGCTTTTTAAATTATTTTTTTATAAATATATTTTTAGTATTATCATATTAAAATGATTCTAAAACACAGAAAGATAATATAAAAATTCTTCAATACGAGAGTGGAGCATAAATAAATTTGATTTTAAATAAATAAGGTTATAAAAAAATGGTTTAAAACATAAATAAGAGAATAAATAAGAGTAAAGTAATTTTAAATAAATAAAAGGGATATAAAACAATCCTTTTCATCCCCCTTTCTCCAAGGTCTAATAACTAACCCCATTAAATCTCAGCCTTCCTTTCTCTCTCTTTATCACGAAAAATCATCCTTACATGTGAAGGAAGGGAGTGAAAAATTACAACCATAACATCCCCAGCTCCCACACCAAACATCCTCTTGGAGTAACAATATAGTAGATGATTTATTGATAACAACTTGGAATTAAGAGATTTATTCTTTTATAATTTCAGTTTTAAATTACGTTATTGATAATATAATAGTTATTAAAGATTTATATCGTTGTTAATTTTATGATCATGAAATCAATCGAGGTATACGCAAGTTAACATGAACATCATTGTTAATAAAAAAATCCTTTTAGACAAGAATAATAAGGAAATAATGCTGGTGACAACACTCAATTCTTAGATCTTCCACTAGCATAATAGGGGAAATTGAAATGTGATTTGGGCATTGGGATAAAAACTATTTTAACGTTTTACCTACGAAAGGGAAGTGTCACGCATGAGTTGCTTCAAAATGATGGGAGCTGAGAGGTCTTCTGATTGCAGTGGCCCAGCAACTCTTAAAATGACCTCCCATCGCGTGAAAGCTTGATTGATTGTTCATCTAACTATTGAAGCTGTGATCACCATCATTGCGTTATGGAATTGGAGTAACCATGGACCATTATTCTTTCTTGCAGGTGTTGGGCATCATTTCCATCGAAAAATTTGAAAGAGGTTAAAGCTTTAATCACATGGGATTTGTGAAAATCTATCTCGGAAAGGGTGGGATACCTACTGGACCTATTGTAACTAAAGCCCAAATTAGTTGAGAAGTGTTTCAAATTCTCAATCATATTATTTGTTGGCATATATGACATTAATCATGGATGGGTTAACAATAACCCTTGTCTCACACGCGAGTATATGGAGCATTAATCCCTCAAAACGATTGTTTTATTTGAAATGACTGGAAACCGATCCCCATGCTTTCATTTAATGTCTGATTTAGGCCCCGTTTGTTTTCCGGAATTCACTTTCCGGGAAACCACTTTCCAAACTTTGTTGTAAAAAATTTAGAAATGTCATTATTTGCTGATTATATCAAATTTGATCCTCAAACTTTTGATTGCTATATATAATTTGTTTTGAATATTTATTTTTCAATTCCATCTCTTAAAATTTAATTTTTATATTAATTTTGGTTCTTATTTTTATAATTGCTATTTGCTTTTTTCTTATCATTTTTTTATTGAAATTTTTTATCTATCAAATTTGGTCCTCATTTTTTTTATTGTTACTTATTTTATTTGAAATAATTTATGAAATGTCAATTATTATTATTTTAATTTATTCACCTTTTATTTTTTTTTAAAAAAATTTAGATTTGATCTCTATTATTTTGATTATTATTTATTTTATTTGAGATAATTTATGAAATTATATTTTTTTTCAATTTCATTCTCATTCAACCTTTTAATTTGTAAGATTTGTTCCTCATTATTTTAATAAACTTGAAAAAAATAATAATTTATTAATAAATTATTTTCCAGATCATTTTCCATAACATAAACAAACACTGGAAAGTGTTTTCCAGTTCATGTTCCATAACACTGCCAAACATCAGAATTCATTTTTTAGAAATTCATTTTCCAGGAATTCATTTTCTCTGGAATTCACTTTCTAAAAAAAAACTACTTTCCAGTAAACAAACGGGCCTTATTGTCAAACGACTTTCATGATTGATTGTTCGATGACACTGAGAATGCGCTTCATCGTCTCGGCCTAAGCTTCTTGCTGCAACACCAAGGACTTGTGGGCTTGGAAATTCAAACAGCTGTGTAGGCCTATGCCCGGGTGTTAAATGACCCTGTAAGCTATATCGTGCCTTGAATCAATCTGAATTCCAATATATCCATCAGAAGTATTTTGCGTTGCAGTGCGAAACTCTGGAAAAAATACTAGTTCAAAACTTACGACCGTAAGGCTACTCCATGCCTTAAAATGACTAGCCAGAAGAAAAAAATTGATTTGCCCTAAATTGGTCATCAATGATAACGTTAGCAGCTTGCTTGCTATGTCGAATTTCTCTCCGTGGCTCACCAGAATCCGGTAGCAGAAAGGTGTCGGATTCTGAATGATGGTGGGCTGGCTTTGAGACACCCATGTCGGCCCGACAAAGAGGGCAATTCGAGTGAGAGAATAGCCGCATACCGATACAACAAACACGAAATGCGTGCAAACATTCAGGCGAAACCTTAACTTCTTCACCATCCTTGAACTCGCTTAAGTATACTGCACATGTTACATCTTCAGATTTTGACACTAGATCGGTGTCACTCGTGTCTTTACAGGTGGGTATAAGAGACGGAATCGATTTTTCAAAGCTGGTTGGTAGGTCTTGAAAACTGACATGGAGTCTAGAGTAAATATTTGATCTCGATCCCTCGATCAGTGGTACCATGGGGCCACTATGAAATGGTAGATTAATAGCCCGGCAGAAGCCGCTATAATACAAATAATGGCAAATTTTATTAGAGAGAAACCGAAATTAAGATGTTTCTGAATATTCTAGGACCAACAAAGCATTTAATTTGTTTTGTGATTAGGATTTGAAATGGCTTTAAGCTTCTTCTGCTTGTCTCTTCAATGTGATGTTCGTCTCTGGAGGCGAGTCAGGGGACAATTCTTCAAACTTGCGCAGCCAAATGCATAATGTTTTGTCGTTATAGAACAACTTATGTACATTAACCCGATGTTTAATTAATGTATGTCGAATATAAAAGTGATATTGCATTGCGGTTGAGGAGTAAGTGTTTGATTAGGATTGATGATGGATTGAGTTGATGTGTTATTTCCACCAACTAATTTCGTTTTTTATTGCTGATTTCATCTCAAATCATCAAAAACATTAATTACTCAGCCATGGTGATTGGGAAAGGTCTTTTAATCTAATCTTAGAAGTATGTTAAGATAGTGACTGCTTGATTTATTTTTTTATTTTTTTAACGAGTTGTTCCACATTAAACTCTTATCATAATAATTTCCTTTAATACTTCATCGCACGGAACAATACAATTTGACTCGACAATTTATTTATTAGCTGGAGTGTGGTAATTAATATTTTGTTGTGTTTTTATGAGAGAGAAAAACAACTTTTTTTCTCTGTTTTTTTTATAAATTGCATTTTATATCTTGATTCAAACAAAAAAAAAATCAAATACACAAGATGTAAATTATTATTGATCATGTAAACTACAAGGAAAGTGATGAGATGGTAAAGGATTTGTGGTTTGCACAGTAGATCTTGAGTTCGAGTTAAAATGTTTATCATCTATATGAATCTAGAACAAACAGGATTTTACTCGTTCGTCTGGATTTATAAAACGTGTTTTCTGGAGAGTGGGCTTCCTCACATCCAAACATATAAACTACAAGATGAGACAAAAATAATAATTTATAAGAGTATAAAGAAAAAATGAAATTGATATCAAATTATAGAAGAATTTCTAAGCTAAATATCCAAGGATAAAATCAATATATAGAGAGTTTTGATATAAAAGCTAATAATAATGAAAAGCACTCATTTCAGGGGGGGGAATTGCTAGAATCATCATCGATCCTCTTGCCATGCTAGCCATGAAGTAAAAATGAGATTGACCAATGTTCTTGTTAAAGGAACAAATCATTTTGCAATATGATGTAATGGAGACTTAGAGTGATTTCAAGTCAACAAGATGTGATTATTAATTTAGCATGGTAACAGGCACTTATGATGTATTTAGTTAGCAACAACACGGTTCTATTTTCTAATATATTTTTTTTTCCCATCTATGTAAAGCTCTTCTGTTCTCTCATTCTTTTTACAGTTCTCTTATTACATGCTAAATCATCTTCTTAAATTGATGCATTGTGCTTACAACCTTCACTTAATGCTTAGTTTAATGTAATTAATAAGATACTTTTAAACGTGAACAATTGGTGTCACTCTTTTGTTTAAAAAAAGGGGGGAATGTCAGCCACCAACTTATCGGAGCTTAGATGAAGAGGCAGGATGCTCTCGGCCGATAGATAAGTTACATTTCAAGTCTTTTAGAAGTGCAATTCAATAAAATTAAATGAGTCTCTCGGGTGTTTGTTCGTATTTTGTTTTTCTGGTGCTGGGAAAAAGGTGAGGAGAACACGGTTATTGGTTGAATTTATTCGCCTGAAAATAGCATCTTCATGGATATATTCATAATATTCTGAAATGTAAACCAATAACGTGGGAAACTGAGAGCTAACCAAGATATTTTGTCTGGATGCACAAAGAAACCAAACCAATTTGCCATCGTTTTAAGGTTGTCTGCCATCTGTTGCTTATGACCAAAGGAATTGGGGAACCCTGCCAGATGATGCAATTAATACATCACACTCACGTCAAGAAAATCCTTGACCTTCAGTCCGAATTCTTCTAAGAAAAAACCTTATGAAAATAAAATACCATATTAATATTTTGGGCAATTATAATCAACAACTGGAGCAGCTCGGTTGGTTGGAGAGTGTCATCACAGAATCGAGGGTTCTAGCTCTCCCTCTAGCGTCTTTGCCTTTTAGCAGTGTCTCGAATTCTTGAAACGAGAGGTTTCAAGGTTTATGTTTTTGAAAAATATCGGAAGAAATTGAATTAGACAATCCCGTCGCTTAAATCCTTGTACTAGCTCCTGGGATTGAGAATGAAATCTCTCCAACGGAAGACAGATAAGGGCGTGCGCATAGTACCCGTAGACAAGCATGCTTTATTGAATGACCAATCTTAGCGATAGAACATCTTTTGCTTTCCACTATTCTCTGTAATTATCTAGTTTAATTTATTCATGAGTGTGACTCGAGTTCTGGATTACATCCATTCAGTATCAGACTTTATAACTATGCTAAAATTCATAGAATAATGATCGAGAATAAAAGGGCTTGGATAATTGCTGGAAAAAAATAAAGACAGTTTTCTTGGAACTTCTCTACATTCTTCGAAGCTAAAATTCCCAAAGAAAATAAGACAGGCTTGCATAGTTACACAATTTACATGGCCGGGGATGTATAACAAAGCCCCGTAATAAACCACCGACGCTTCGGTATGGCTCTGGTGATCTCTCAGAATCTAAATCCCCTGCATTCAAGAAAACTTGCTGAGAAGGCGTGGCATCGGTGCGACACATGGGACAACTGGAGTGCGAGTAGAGCCACGTATCGATGCATGCCACATGGTAAGAGTGCAAGCATTCCGACAATGTACGTAGTTTCTCTCCTCCTTCAAAATCACTCAAGCAAATTGCACAAGATCCATTATCACCTATCAATCCTGGATCCTTTCGGTACTCATAGGACGGGATAGGTTGGGCTGTAGAATTCTCGAGAATTGTTTCGTTCACATATAGTTGTGGCTCTTGTGGGTTAGGCCTGGCCCGGTATCGGCAGCACCAAGTCATGGTAAGGCGGTGGTAAATTGTTGCCAGAATAGCTGCTATGCATTGAAAATATTATTTTGATTGAAAATACTTTAAAAAAAATTATTCTAGTCAGAAAATAATTTTTATTAAGTTGTGAAAAAATATAAAAAAATATTCTTTTATTTATTAATTATTTCAAATTTGATCCTTAACATTTTGCTTTGGATCTTATCTCTTAGAATTTGTTTTAATTTAATTCTGATATTAACTTTGGTCTTTATGATTTTGATTTATATTTTTTTAATTTTATTTTATTATATATCATATTTAATCTCCATTAAGTTGATTGTTATTTGTTTTGTTTGATATAGTTAATTTAAGAAAATTAAATTTATCATTTTTAACTTTTTTCATCTGACAAATCCAGTTCTTTTTATTTTAATAAACTTAAAAAAAATAAAACGCTAGCAATTTATTGCATTAAAAAAATATTTCTAATTTATTTTTCATGGCGTAGCTGAACACAGAAAAATAATTAATTTTCTAGGAATTTGTTTATATATATAAACCATTCCTGGAAAACATATCTTCCGGTAATAAACTGTAACTAAATAAAAAAAAAAATGGCATCTAACTACCACGAGCCAAAATCTAGTGATAAAGTCACGCAGGTAGTATCCAGGGGAGATTTACGATCAAGGGGGTGTTTAGGAGTGTAGTTGTTGTTACTTTTTAAAGTGTTTTTTGTACTGAAATACATCAAAATAATATTTCTTTTTATTTTTTAAAAATTATTTTTGATATCAGCACATCAAAATGATCTAAAAATACAAAAAAAAAATTATTTCAATTAAAAAAAATAAATTTACATAAAACACGATTTACACCGCTCACCCAATATGCCTCGAAGGAACCGATCCAGCCAGCCAGCCAACAAACAAGCATGTGCTTGAGAAATCGGGTCCATGTAATTCCACTTATCCCTTCCTGTTACATATGTTTTGAATATAGACCATTCGTGTACTGCTAGATATTGTCAGCTTGAAATTATTGTACGCACGATATATTTATAATATTTTTAAAAAATATTTTTTATTTTAAATTAATTTTTCGAGGAAGTTTTAGATATTTTCTTGTACTAATACTATAAATAATTTTAAAAAATATAAAAAAATATTATTTTAATATATTTTTATATATATATATATTTTTTTTTTAAATTAACCTCAGTTGTATTTCTAAATAGTAATTTAATTCTGCTTTCCAATATGTGTTCGAAGTCCTTTGTTTTAAATTGTTTGCATTGCGGGTTCAAGAGACCTTCAGAATTCTCCATACTTACCACAACAGCTCTAAAATCCTTCTTCTTCTTTTTTTATGTACTTCCTGATTCACGTGCACGTGCCCATCTTTTAATATAAATATAAACAGATTTTGTTTTGTTTTGTTTTTATATCTAAGAATGTTCTAATTATATAATTTTAATATAAAACCAAGAAATACCATGTTATTGGTAGTAATTTTTTATTTAACTATTTAATTTGAGCGCTTCGAAGAGGTTTTGTATAAATTCAATTAGCAATTTTATCATTATAAAAAAAATAATTAACATAGAAAAACATAGATATCAAAATATAATCGAAAGAAACAAGAGATAAATATTTTTTTTATTATAAATTCTTCTATTTTTTTAAAACATATAAAGAATATATGACAAGCAATCTATTTATAAAAAAATAAAATGAACTCAAGAGTTATAAAATATTAAGAAGAGACTAAACTTAATAATAAATTCAATAAGCAATTTTATTTAAGAACATGATAATTCTCATTGACATAAAAGTAAAGTTTAGTTGTAATTTATCGCCCAAGATTGTTTAGTTTTGTTTAATTTTTAAAAATACACACATACAAACTTCTCAAGACATTGAAGTTCACGTATAAGATTTTCAAGGGGCATAATATAATAACAAATAGCTTATAATTTATACAAATTTCGAATTCGAGTCATGACATATATTTTTTATATGAGTCTAAAATAACTAAAATTATAATCACTGATCTTAGTTCATAAAATATATTTGTTAGAAAGTGAACTTAAAAGGATGCTTAATACATGATGTAGAGATTCGGCATTATCTGGCAGTGGTGTGGTTCGGTTGATCACCTTCGATAATATTAAAAAAAAACAAAACAAATACAGATCAATTCTGATACGGCACCGGAAGCCGCAACAGATACTACCTGTGCTGGTCATGACCGGAAGTAATCATTTTATAATTCACTGGCAGCAGCAAATGCAGATCTCTGTGTTCGATTTGTTGGTGGGTTTTGAAGGGACTGAAATCTCCATGTCGTTGCTTTCGAGTATAAAGTGAGTGGTGGAATCTTCAATAACGCAACTTTAAATTATTTCTCGTCAATCTCCAATGGCTTATCACTTCGAAGGACGGCGATTGGATGTGATAAGGCCTTGAATAGAATGGGAAGTCCGGTTCCAATAGCAACGAGGTACTGCCCAGGACAATTCTGATAAGGAAACCGAGCTCTGTGGTTATTTTCGCCACAGACAACATGATCTCCTTATTCTAAACATTTATTTGTCTATTCCGATGGCTGGAGAATCCTTGCATTACTTTAAATGTGATAATTAAAATTGGTTTTTAAAATATTTTTTACCTAAAAACATTTTAAAAAATAATTTAAAATAAAAATATTATTTTTCAAAAATACAAAGCTAAATCCTCCAAATAAACTAGAGATTGTGGAAGACATGGTTGTTTGATGGTTTAGCTAAATTAAGTAAAAGTTAGATCCAAAAAGGAGTCTTTGAGATTTTTTTTAAACTGGGTAAGGGCAATTCATCATTCACTCAAGCTATGGCGAACGAGGATTTATTAAGAAATGAAAAGAGATTTTCTCGAGTATATTAATATCTCTAAAGTCTATGGCATAGTATGGCAATTCCGGTTTCGGATAGGAATATGAGCTCAAAATCCTCCCCATCACGGCTCTGCACACGCCTTCCAATAATCTGTCTGTCTTGCTGTCATTATTTTTTCATTTATTCTGTTAAGTAACGGACTGATAAGGCATGTGTCAGTGTCGTGTTGAAAACTTGAATTGCATGCTCTCTGTCATTCCCAATGCTACAAGGGCTGCACGTAGTAATCTGACTATTGAAGTGTCAATTCATTATATTTTTGCATTGATTTATATAAAAAATAATAAGATTTTTAATTTTTACAAAACCCAATTTTTAAAATTCTGAATAAAAACCAGTTAAAAAAGAGTTGGTCGAATTTTTCTCTCTCGAAATTGATGGATATCAATGCGCATCAATACCAAGGCAGTGCTGGTGGCATATTAATGCAGCACGGTAATATTGGAAAAGTTTTATCGGCTTCTCGTTGTGAAAGAATAATAAATAGACAGTCGTGATAGTGTCACCACCAGTGTGCATGACTGGTAGCATCTTAATGAGACAGGGCTCGTGGCATTCATTTCTAACCTGGCTGCTAGTTGTTTCATCTGGTTTTTTATTAGATTATTATGCTACGGGTTCTTATTGACTCTCAGTAAAGCAAGAAGATATTTTTTAAGATAATATTGAAATAAGTCGAGCTACTATGCTAGATTTGTTATTCAGATGATTAGATTTTGATAGCATTGTAAAAAAAACAAATAAAAAATATATTAAACTAAATTCTCGGCCATTCAACTAGAAATTAAAAAATAAAATTCAACTATAAAATGAGCGTACTCGACTCGGTGCCCAATAAACAGATGATTAGATTTTGATAGCATTGTAAAAAAAGCAAATAAAAAATATATTAAACTAAATTCTCGGCCATTCAACTAAAAATTAAAAAATAAAATTCAATTATAAAATAAGCGGACTCGACTCGGTGCCCAGTAAATTTAATATTGAAGAGTAAAATTAAATAAAAAACTAAATTTGAAACTATAGAAAATAAAAACAAAAACTAAGAAGTTTGAGGAGCTTAATGTAAAATGTCTCGACCTTTCACTGCTCATTGTTACACTGTTGCAATGAGATGCAAGGTTGTCAATACCGTTTCGATTTTTTTATTGGTATGGAACGTTCCAGTTTCGAAACGTTTCGGCGTGCCGTTTGGGGGTTGTACTATTCATATATATATATATATATATATATATATAATATTAATTTAACAAGTATAATTAAAATTCAAGATAAACTAACTTTAAATTATACAATACAAATACAAAATCAAACAAACTTAATTTCAAAATTAGAAACACAATAATAGGTTAATCAAAATAATTTTAATCATAATCTCTAAAAAAAAAGAGGGGGATTTTTAGGCCGGAACGGTACCGAGACGTTCTGGCCGGAATTTCTGGAATAGACTGGAATTCAAACCGAAATAAAAACGATGTTATTTTGTCTCGATTTTCTTAATAATATAGACATTACGGTTATTTTGATCGAAACAGAACGAAATTAATAACCTTGATGAGATGCTTATCCTATTTAGTCAACATACATGTCGGTGGGTTGCTAACCAGTATAGTCACCGGTGCTTTAAATTTCTCGAGCACGCGCAGATAAAAAGAAGAGAAGAAAACTTGACACTCGGATTTAAAAAATGAAGTAATATGGGTGGCCATCCTCTTTTAGATATATGGAATGCATGTCGGTGGGTTGCTAACCAGTATAGTCACCGGTGCTTTAAATTTCTCGAGCACGCGCAGATAAAAAGAAGAGAAGAAAACTTGACACTCGGATTTCAAAAATGAAGTAATATGGGTGATGAGATCAAATTCAATACGACGGATTGTTGTGTTTGGCAAACTGACCACGCATTCTCCTGAGCAAGACACAAAAACTCATAATAGATAAGCTCAGAATAATAATTAAAGACGTGCTCCGATTACTAGGAAAATTATGTTTTGAAAACGACCCCGGATTGTTTTAATTAGACTTGACAAGTGGCGAGAAAACATCCGTTCAATATATTTAATAACACCCCTCCGAGAGTCATCATAGAGAGATTAAAAAAATTGGGATAAAGGGACAAATATCTCTTGCCCCCTATTTTGTAGTCACCTATTAGCAATGAGAGTTGTTTTTTTCTTCTTCTTCTTCTTTTTTTTTTTTTTATCTTTATTAGATTTTATTTGACACTATATTTTAAAAAAATATTATTATTTATTTATTTTTAGATTATTTTTATATATTGATGTTAAAAATATATTTTAAATAATAAAAAATATATCATTTGAATGTATTTATAAATAAAAAAATATTTTAAAAATAATCACAGCTACATTCTTAAACATGCAAGTTATCCTCATTTAACTTCAAATTATCATATCCACTCAAATAGTTGTGCCCACCACACATATATAGATATCAAATTAATTTTATAGAGTTCAGCTCTCACATAGAGGGTGTTTGAGAGAGCTGTTGCTGTAGCTTTTCAAAGTGTGTTTCGTGCTGAAATATATTAAAATGATATTTTTTTTTATTTTTTAAAAATCATTTTTGATATCAGCATATCAAAATGATATAAAACATCATACCGTGGGTTTTTAAAATGCCTCAAATAGTTGTGCCCACCACGCATATATTGATATCAAATTAATTTTGTAGAATTCAGCTTACATAATATATATCTAAGTATCGAGTTGCAAAATAATTTTTAATTGAAAATAGATTTAAATATTTCTTTATTTTTTACATCAACATATATATATATATATATATATATATATATATATATATATATATATATATATATATATATATATATATATATATGAACAAAAACAATAAAAAACTACCAAGTTGTAACATAAAAACATGTCCGATTCATGTTTATTAAATTCAAATAATTTGGATTTAAATCAACACCGAATACCATCGTTCTATGAGCTGGTCACCACCCACCCACCCTCTTCTATTCATGAATTTGCAGTTATCAACTCTTCATGTGAATAAAACATAGCCATTGATATAAATCACATCCAACGAGTCAAATTCAATGGACAAGGCCAGTTATGATCTGGGCAAAAAAGACGACAATTAAGTTTCTGGCAAGATAGAACGCGAACTTCACCGGTCCTTCTTCTCGCACGTGCGTGGTGTAGGCCTTTTGCTGTTGTTTTTCAAACCTTATCGCTATTATAATTTATAAAGTGAGGGAAGGAATCTTTAATAATGCTACCTTTAATTAATTAAATAATTTTTCCAGCCGTGGTTTGATTAGTATGTGATCACCAATCGCTTATCACTTCCGTGGATCAGAGGACCACACACAGAAAAGACCTGTGCCTGGCTAATAAAACACAGCTATAATTCGGAGAACAATATTCGGCAACGAACACCTTGGTTCATGAATCGGCATTTTAAACTCATATAAGCTGACTCAGTGACATTTTCAAGGATGTCATATTGAGAGGTGATCTCACGCAATAATTGTACTGAAAACAAGAAAAGAAAACCAGATTCAACAGGCATGAGCTCATCCTTTTTTTCTTCCCCTGGAGGGTGCTAAATTCAACCTATATATGAACTGAAACCGCTGTTTTTTTCCTTCAAGAAATATAAAAAAGTAAACGCTTGTATTGATTTAAAGGAATAAATATTCATGAATATCGATATTAAGATTCGAACTTAAGAAAGCGGTTTTTCCTTAAAAAAAAATCTTCCCACCAAACCTCGGAGTTTTAACAACTCGCACCTGTGCATGTTTTCTCGATCTCGACTTGCCTAGATTAATTAATTATGGCGTGTATGACTTATCCGACATGTCTGTGGAGCCAAACATAGCTCGACTCTTTTTCCGTAGAATATTCAAGCAAATACGTGTGAACTATTGGCAATCTTACTTTTGATTCGTGAAGCTGGGAAATGCTGTGGTCGTGTCCGAAGAAGGGTAGGCTAATAGTCGTTTGTTTTCAAGACACGACAATGATTGTGATATAATTGATGACGTAATATCTCCGCGTCCTTGAATCTTCTTCGACTCCCTCTCCCTCTTCTTGTTCCTTTTCCTTTTCTCTCTCTAATAAGTGAGTGGTTTTATCCTCTCTTGTAGCGTAAGGATAGCTTAATTCGTGGCTCTTGATTATTTATCATCCATGTCACTGTACAATGTATGATACCAGCCAGGATTCCATCACGGATTTAAATGGACAGAGCAACGGAGACAGCAAGGACTCGGGGAATAAATGAATTACTATAAATCCGAATAAATAGAAATTAATGCACCAAGGGAAGAAAATTCATGAAAATACCCGCCTTCCAGGGATCTAATATCCTCTCAAGTGACAGATTAAATAATTTTTTAAAACTTAAAATGTGTAGAACAACTGACTCGATAGATAGATCACTCATCCTTGAATATTAATTAATTATTAATTCGTGAATGATGGATTAAATACATGTTATTTAATATATCATTTTCTATTTTTTTTATAATCAAATTTAGAGGGAAATTTCCATAATTCCATAGTAATATTCGAACGTATTTTTTATTATAAAAAAAAGCCAAATCTCATTCTCAATTTAAAAGTCTGTTTAATATTATTGTAGCCATTATCTTTTTAAATATTTTTTTTATTCGGAGATTTATCAAAATATTTTTTAAATAGAAATAAAAATAAAGTATCTTTAACATTATCATATTAAAACAAAATAAAAAAATATCTTGAAGTGAAAAAGATATTTTTAAAATACAAAAAACAAACTAAACGTACACAAGCTTATATATCTCGGTGTAAATAAAAAAAGAGTTGCTTCCCACTTCCATCCATGTCATCGCTTATAAAAACAAAAAGAAAAAAGTGCTCCACTCAATGCCAATAACTCGTTATTTAAATGTAATTAAATAATAAATAAATAAATAAATTGGAATGACACTCTCATCCTCCCAAACTTGTAGTACTTGATCAAGGGGAAGTTTCTCTATTTTCGAGTTGATATTTACGAGGTTGGTATTATAGTATAAAGTTTTTCTTAAAAGTATATTAAAAAATATTTTTTAATTTTTTCTATTTAAATATATCAAAACTAACTATTAAAAAATATTAATTTAATAATTTAAAATAAAAGACACCTTTAAAATAAATCCAAAAACAAAACTCAACACTGGAAAACACTCACCCATGGTTAGCTGAAGGAAAAACAAAAGCAATACAAAAAAAATCGTGTAACATCGCACATGTTATATTTTTTTTTTCCTTTTTATAAGGAAAAACGCTTTACCACATATGACGCCGATTTTGACCCCTCCAATTCCTCTTATCACCGTTACCTAACGTCAACCAAGATCCCCACCACACGGTAGGGTTAACTGATGCAGGTCTTTTCTAATTAACTCCGTCTCTTCAAAACACACTCCGTTACCATCTCTTATCTCCTTTTCTTCCTGTCGTCTTTTCTCTCCTCTCTCTCTCTCTCTCTCTCTCTCTCTCTAAAAATAGGGATCGAATGCGGAAGTCTATGTTTCGAGTGGATTTTGAAGCCTCTCTTTTGAGGTAATTTTCGAATCTCTTTGATTTTTTATTTTAAATTCTTTTTTTTTCTTTTTGGGATTATAGGGTTCGATTTTTGGTGGATTTGATTGCTTTGAATCTGAGACTTTATTTTCGTACTATTACCGGAGAATTTACATCACATTCCAGGGCTTATCGAGTCGTTGCTTATTTTGAATGGTTACTCACTTTTTTATTATTGGGAAAGTTTAGTAAGCTCGAAATTTCATCTGGGTTTTCTTTGAATCTGATTTTTTCGCCTAATTTTGCTCCTTTTTTTTTGAAAAATAGATGGGGTATTGGTTCTTCTAGGAATTGTGTCTTTTCTTTTCTTTTTTCTTGGCATCCTTTTTTTTTTCTTAAATTTTTTTCTTAAAAAAAGATATTTTGTAAGTGTAAAGAGAGTGGCTAGAAGTGAAAAAAGTCTGAAGTTTTTGTTGATTATTCACTATTTTGTTTGTTTTGATTTTTTCAGGTAGCCGATGAGCTAATGATACTAATATTAAAATTTGCTGGCTTTGCCGAATCTTTGATGAACCTCTGTGAACTGTTGTTTGGGGAATTGCTGGGGATTTGAAATCATGAAGATATTTATGAGTTGTTTATTTGGTTTTGTCGATTGAGGGCACGAAGGTCGGTTAATTATATTTTTTTTTCCTGAGTCATAGTTTGATTGTTCAATAAAGATGTTTGTCGTCAGGCTTTAGCAGTTGTGGTGTTGTGATTTGCAAATCACAAGCCCAAAAGCCAGAAAAACTGTGAAGGAAGACGGAGTATGGGGGAAGCTCGTATGGGGGAAGCTCTTCTAACGACTTTATCTATGGAAAATTATCACCCATCTACACTTCTTTCTATGGACTCGGGCTCTCTTGCACATGATGATTTGGAGAGGGAGATGAATCGGTCTGTCATTCTTTCAAGACCGCCTGATATCAATCTCCCGTTGTCGTCTGAGCCTAGTCCACCTCCTCCCCTTACTTGGAATGATCCATGTGACATCTTGGATGTAGGTCTTGGGCCTCAGGCTTACGAGGTTGAGACAGTTGTCAGTATTCCAAAAGTTGTGAAGAAATGCACAAAGCGCCTGGATAGCATTTGGGGTGCCTGGTTCTTCTTTAGCTTCTATTTCAAGCCTGTATTGAATGAGAAGTCGAAATGCAAAATAATCAGGGATAGTAATGGTGTTTCTGGGTTTGAGAAATCAGATTTGCAGCTAGATGCTTTTTTAGTTCAACATGACATGGAGAACATGTACATGTGGGTGTTCAAGGAAAGACCTGAAAATGCTTTGGGTAAAATGCAGCTGAGGAGCTACATGAATGGGCATTCTCGCCAAGGGGAGCCCTCATTTCCATTCAGTGTTGACAGGGGCTTTGTCCGGTCTCATAGAATGCAGAGGAAACATTATAGGGGTCTCTCCAACCCTCAGTGTGTTCATGGTATTGAAGTTGTTCGATCACCCAGCCTCATGAATCTTGACGATGAAGAGCGGAAGAGGTGGGTGGAGCTTACAGGCCGAGACATTAATTTCTCCATTCCTCTAGAGGCAAGTGATTTTGGTTCATGGAGGAACCTTCCAAGCACAGAATTTGAGCTTGACCGCCCTTCACCTGCACCAAAGAGTAATGGAAATGCCCACCCAAGAAAGTTGCTTAATGGTACTGGTTTGAATCTCTCTACTCAGCCTTCAGACCATTGCAATGGAGAAGGCATTGACTTGTCTCCTATTAGCAACAAGCGGAAGCATGGCGGTGATGATGAATTTTTGCATTCAGTTGATATGAATATCCACCCGGTTGAGCCAACCTGGTTAAATGAGTTCAGTGGGGTGATGAAGAATGTAAATGGGCCTGTTACAGCAGCAAAAACAATATACGAGGATGATAAAGCTTTTTTGGTCATCGTCAGCTTGCCCTTTGCAGATCTTCAAAGGGTGAAAGTTACTTGGAGGAATACTAAATCTCATGGTATTGTTAAGATATCTTGTATAAGTACAGCATGCATGCCATTTATTAAGCGGCATGATAGGACATTTAAGCTAACAGATCCAGCACCAGAGCACTGCCCTCCTGGGGAATTCATTAGGGAAATTCCCCTCCCAAACCTCATCCCAGAAGATGCAAAGCTGGAAGCATACCGTGATGAGACTGGAACAGTGCTTGAAATTATCGTGCCCAAGCATCGTGTAGGACCAGAAGAACATGAAGTTCGTGTATGCCTTCGCCCCTCTCCTTGGAGTGAATGAGCGTTTGTTAATCTGAAAGAGACATTGGTTTGAAGATGTAAGGACGGTTATAGTGGTTGGTACTTCATTGTTTACTAACTTCATTCCATAAAGCAATCTATGAAATGATATTTTCCCTTTTTCTAGATGATTTTTCATGTCCTTTTCTTTTATACATTTATATTTTCAATTCATGTTCGGGCTGGGTGGCTTTACAAAGTAAATTAATCTTGTTCCCCAAGGGAAGAGCTGTGATAGCTCAGATGACTTTGGAATGCACTAATTTTCCTTGTGCTTGTTTTAAAATATTCAGCTCGCTAGACTTGTTTCGAGGGTTGAGCATGGACTTGCAGCCTCATGTTTGATTCCGGTTGTGTTATGTTGCTTATAACCGTTAAACTCTCCGTGGAGCATGCATTATGCTCTACTTGCCAAGCATTTCGAATTAAATAAAGGTTGTTACGTAGCGAAAATATTTTTTTGTCATCTCGGTGCACTCTTCTACTGGTTGTATAGCAGGATCTTTTTTTGTTTTAGACAATGAGAACAAATGAACAATGAAGTCATTTTCTATCCGTTTTCTGTTCAAAGACTTGACTAAATGCTGCAGCTATGATGGTCTGGAATCTATATTCTTGTTTCGTGATGGCCTAGGACTTTTTCCTCTACTTTCGATCTAGAGGTGGAAGGTAAGCTCACTCTCGTAGGAATCATTACTTCTTGCTTCTTGTAGAAGGGTTGCTACCAGTCCTCCCAGGGGCGAAGGGGTGATGCTATGATTCTCTCCAGGGGCTGCATGGACTATGATTTGTAGATATTCTGTCACTGCCCAAATCACGTGTTTATTTTCTGTAAGAATATACTCACTTCTTTATATTAAGGTTTTAAAAAAAATAATTTCATAAAAAACATTTTAGTTGTGGTTCAAAATAAGTTTTGAAGTGTTTGGTTAAAACTATTTTTAAGTTTGAGATTAATGAAAAATAGTTTCATGTATTTGGTTACCAAGTTTTTCATATTATTTTTAACTTGTGAAATTACTTTAAAGGGTATATATAATTTTTTTAAAATATTATAAATTTAATAATTATAATAATATAATGTAATTAATGATTCATGAAAAAAAATATTTTTTTATTCTCCCATCAAACTACTTGCAATTTCATCACGAACAGATATATATATATATATATATATATATATATATATATAATTTTTTAAATATTATAGATTTAATAATTATACTAATATAATGTAATTAATAATTTATGAATTTTTATTTTATTTTCCCATTAAACTTCTTCAAATTTCATCATGAATAGATATTTCCCTTCCATAAGGAATGATATGTATATACACATTTTTTATATTTTTTAAAAACAAAATGGGCTGAGAGCAAACCGAGTCAAATTGGGCCTAAGCCTATTTTTGTTGGACTTGGGCTGGGCCAAGTATAGACCCAGCCCAGGTTCAGCTTAAAAACTAAAAATTGAAGACGTGAAACGGTGCGCTGCACGATTCACGTTTCCGACCGATCACGACGACAGTTTCAATGACCGATGTTGTTGGGTAGAGGAGACCGATGTGGTTCTTCCTGTGGTAATGACGTCAAAGATGGTGACCGGTACGAACTTTGGAAACCTGCTATAGAGAGAGTGACGCCACTTTATAGAGAGAGAAAGCTTCTTCATGGAGAGAGAGAGAGAAAGAGGAGGGTTGTTTGCGTGAATTATTTTGGCAGCACATGAAGGTCTGGGAATTATCTTGGTTCATCTCTGTTTTTCTTAAAGAATCAATCATGCCTCTGCATAACGTGAGCAAATTATATGGTTTGCTTCTTCAAAACAAGCATGATTTTCCTGCTTTTGAAAATAAGCCGTTTGAATCGGTTTTGGTGATGGATTTCATACTAATTTAATTGGTTTTTTTTATCATACGGATAGCTTCTGTTTATGGTCTGAATCGGAGTTTGGAATGCAATGACAAACGGGTGCTTAAGATCATCGGGCACAAACTACTACTGCTTATCCTTTCTCACGGAGACGTCGGGGTAATAAATTGAAATTACCCTTATTGTCTGTTTTACTCCGACGTATGCATTGTACCGAACGACGAAACATGTCACCGATGCCACATCGGACGCTTCCCGTCCAAAATTTGAAAGTAGCAAAATTTACACCGATCAATGTCGGCAAACCCGCATCGATTCACTGCCAAAGATAATTATTCTTGCCGATTAATATCCACGTTTTTTACTCCTCCCATGCCCAAATCCAACAAGTAGTAACACGTGGAGGGAATTCCCGAGTAATTGCACGAGAGTAATATAGATCTGAACGTTGACCACGAAACTGTCCGTGGCCTCTAGGTTTTAAATTATGGGTGGCACAGCCACCAGCCGTGTATAGCCCTATAAGATTGAACTGCCGGTGGCTCAATTTTGGAGAACTACCGAATAGATGCTTGCCCATATACTACAATTATAGGACTCGAGGTACAATGAAAGATGGATAATTCAGGATATAATTATCTCTCATGAAAATTTTGAGGATGAAATTATGATGTTGCATAAATATGAGCATGTAATTATTGCCGTTGCTAATTGTAATTATTTGAATGATTAAAATTATGGCATGCATTAACTAAAAAGAAATGATAGAATACGTACAGGATAGAGAAAATAAATAATGACAATCCAATCCAGAGGAAAGAATCGACGGCGTCGTTGAAAGCATGGCGTGGCTAATTATCAATAGTCGCCAAAAAGATCATGATTTTGAACGGAGACATCGTATTTCAGTTCTTATCAAGCCTTTATCCTTATCATAATAATTCATTATTTAAAATATTAATCCAGGGTTTTAGTCATCTATATAACGCCGATAGCCATTATACATAGGGAAGTGAGATAATATATGGCAGGTTTTAGTTATAACATAATTTTTAAGCTTGATATCGTTTGGTAAAATACTAAACGTACTAGCAATTATCTTAAGCATGGATTCTTATTTTCCGATTTCTCAAGATTGGTGCCAAATTTCTGCGGCGTCCAGGTGCTAAGCGATGTGGAAAACTTGAGTTGAGACATAATTTTTTTATTATTTAACTGAAACGGGAAAATAAGTTGAGCATCACAAAAGATCCACAAAAATCAACCACGAAAAAATCCAGGCAGGCATCCTGACGCCAATCCCTAATCTTGGATATGAAGAAGAAACACTCAATCAATCGACTTCTTCAATCTTAGGGCCAGCACCGCTGCCACCAGTCGAGGGAATATCTTCATCCATGCTGCCACCCATAGCAGCGCCATCACCCTGATACATCTTTGCAATTATAGGATTGCAAATGCTCTCCAATTCCCTCATCCTGTCCTCGAACTCATCAGCCTCGGCAAGCTGGTTGCTGTCCAGCCAGTGAATAGCCTGATCGATCGCATCCTCAATTTTCTTTTTGTCAGCTGGGCTCAGTTTGGATCCGATCTTCTCATCCTTCACGGTGTTCCTCATGTTATATGCATAATTTTCCAGAGCATTCTTGGCTTCGACCTTCTTCTTAAGTTCCTCGTCCTCCGACTTGTACTTCTCAGCCTCCTGCACCATCTTCTCAATCTCTTCTTTGGACAGCCTTCCCTTGTCATTAGTGATTGTAATCTTGTTCTTCTGGCCTGTTGTCTTATCCTCGGCAGAGACATTTAGGATACCGTTGGCATCAATATCAAAGCATACATTGATTTGAGGAACACCCCTGGGTGCTGGAGGAATGCCAGATAATTCAAATTTGCCCAGTAAATTATTGTCCTTCGTTCTCGCTCTCTCGCCCTCATAAACTTGGATGAGGACACCAGGCTGGTTGTCGGAATAAGTGGAGAACACCTGCTCCTTCTTTGTGGGAATGGTTGTGTTTCTTGGAATCAAAACAGTCATCACACCACCAGCTGTTTCCAATCCAAGAGAGAGAGGAGTGACATCTAAGAGCAACAAATCCTGCACCTTCTCATTGCCCTCGCCACTCAAGATTGCAGCCTGGACCGCAGCACCATAAGCAACAGCCTCATCAGGGTTGATGCTCTTGCAGAGCTCCTTCCCATTGAAAAAGTCCTGCAACAACAGCTGTACCTTGGGGATTCTAGTTGAACCTCCCACGAGCACAACATCATCGACGCTACTCTTGTCCATCTTGGCATCCCTCAAACACTTTTCCACAGGTTCCATACACTTCCTGAACAGATCCATGTTAAGCTCCTCGAATCTAGCACGTGTAATAGTTGAGTAGAAATCAATTCCCTCATACAGGGAGTCAATCTCAATAGTTGTCTGAGCAGTGGATGAGAGAGTCCTCTTAGCCCTCTCACAAGCTGTCCTCAACCTCCTTAGGGCTCTGGGGTTTCCACTGATATCCTTCTTATGTTTCCTCTTAAACTCCTGGACAAAGTGGTTCACCAATCTGTTGTCAAAATCCTCGCCTCCAAGGTGGGTATCTCCAGCAGTAGCCTTCACCTCAAAGATACCCTCCTCGATGGTAAGGAGAGAGACATCAAAAGTACCACCACCCAGATCAAAAATTAACACATTCTTCTCACCAACACTGGTCGCCTTCTTGTCAAGACCATATGCAATTGCGGCTGCAGTAGGCTCGTTGATGATACGCATGACATTCAAACCAGCAATAACTCCAGCATCCTTAGTGGCCTGCCTTTGGGAGTCATTGAAGTAAGCAGGGACGGTGACCACTGCATTCTTGATAGTGGTACCAAGATAAGCCTCAGCAATCTCACGCATCTTAATGAGAACCATCGAAGAAATCTCCTCAGCAGCAAACTGCTTCTCCTCGCCCTTATAAGTAACCACAATCATTGGCTTGTCACCAGGACCGGCAATGACCTTAAATGGCCACAGCTTAACATCACTCTGGACTGAAGGATCACTAAATCTCCTACCAATCAAACGCTTAGCATCTGTGAATCATGCAAAAACTCCATCAGTTATCAATAATTTATAGATTTAATACATAACCACCATCCGAATTGACAGGCAGAGTTGTTAAACCGGATTTATTTTTTTATCTTCACTTAAATATAATTCGGATCCGCACAAGTTGATCGATCTAGTGACGGTTTGGTTCACGATATTCAAACACACTTCTTTTTTTATTCTCTCGACTAGTAAACCAAGAAACTAAATCCAATCAAATTTCGATTGTTCAAACAGAATTTAATTTTTTGGTTAAGTAGAACAAAAGGTCAGATAGCAATAATAATAATAATAATAATAATAAAATAAAATAAACTATCGAATAAGATGAAAATTTGAAGTTCAAGTTCAGGTCAATCAGAGATCGTATCTCTCATTATATAGAAGTCATTAATCGCACATTATTAGGAAACGTGATTTGATTTAATCATTCTCTATAAGGAGACTAAAATAGCCATCCATTTCTGGCTAATTTGAAGAAAAAATCTTGTTGATCCACACCTAATCCTCTATAATCAGCCCATCAACTGCACAACGCAGTTGTGACTGCTTCATTCGTGCTATTTAAGCACAGAAAAAAGGCATTCCAATTTTCCAGACATCAAAGACAAAACCTTAGCAAAATAGATATATTCATCTGCAAAAAACACAAGTCTTTGAGCAGCTATACTCACCGAACACGGTGTTGATCGGGTTCATGGCGACCTGGTTTTTAGCAGCATCGCCAATCAAACGCTCTGTATCTGTGAAGGCAACATAAGACGGCGTCGTCCTGTTGCCTTGATCGTTTGCTATGATTTCAACTCTGTCATGTTGCCATACACCGACGCATGAATATGTTGTGCCCAGGTCGATGCCGATCGCTGGTCCCTCTCCCTTTCCAGCCATTGATGATATCTAACGAATTAGAAACTAAGACAAGAATGAATCGAAAGAATGAAAGTAGAGGATTTGAAGCGCGTTTTAGTTTTTATCTGAAATGCAATGAAATTTAAGGGAGAGGAGGGCGTTTTAATACAAGTTTTTGGTGCCGTTGTATGGGTTTCGAGAAGAGTCGAGTAGCAAATTTTTAAGCTTCTCGTTGGTTCGTGAAGCTTCTTTCCTTGTTTTAAAAGTTGAAAGAGAAGAGAATATATCTCCTCGCGTCAAAGACACGGAAACCAATGTTGTTTCTTCCCGCCTTATTCCGTTTTTTATTTTTTATTAGAAAGCCCGATTCTTACTGGGCTCTTTACTAGGCCGTCCGGCCCTCATTTTGAGAAGGCGCAGACCATCATTGAATCTATATTTCTGCTTACATTTTTTATCAAATCTAATAAAAAACCACAGAATTACGTGGCAATCTAGATTAGATTGGGCACCTCGAGATAACGCGGATTGAAGAGAAATCGCTGGCGTGTATCCTTTTGTTTTTATATTTTAAAAGTTTTTTTTTAAAAAAAAATAATGTTTTTTTTGTATTTTAAATTATTTTTATATGCTGATATTAAAAAAAAATCAATTTAAAGAAAAAAAATCAGGCGAACTTAGATGATTCTCTTAAGTTAATCTTCTAAGCACACATGAAATCTTAATTAAAAAGATTAATTTTTAATTAATTTAACATTGAAAGTTGAAAAAATAAATAAAAACAATAATTAGAAGAATTTTATCAAATCTCATGTAAGTAAAATACCCTACCGTATATCTTAAATATTTTATTATTTGCCTCAACTCTTTCAAAAATTATAATTTACATCATTGTCAATATAATTTTACAATTTAAATTAAAAAAAAAAAAAAGATTTTACCCTTGTATATAAATTCTCGTTTTCCTAATGTTTCCAAGTCCAATCCTGAAACACTCAATCCTCCGATATCCCCTCAAGTTATCCGACACCTATTCAGTCATTTCAAACTTTTTTTACAGTGCAGGGCAACCATTAACATGATCAGCAAGCGGTATTGACAATTTATGAAGGTAAAACTATCGAAACAATAAGTTTCGACAGTCTTGGTTTCTTGGTTGTCGATCTTGCTATCACTGAGGTCACAAGAGAGCAAGACCGAGAGCTTTCGGTGATTGAAAGACAGGCATTATCTTGCTTAAAGATGAATTAAATAAATTTGATATATTCGCTTGTTTTCACACCACTCTTAAGAAAATTTCGGCTGACTTCACCTATACTTCAATATCAAGTTAAAAGTGTAGTTTTTTTTGCCTGATTTTGCAGATTCAACCACGATTCCTGTAGCATAATGACACTTTGAAGCTACGAGGAATCCAAGGAGAGCAAATGGTCTCTAACATAGTGATAGTAAAAGTTTATGATTTGTACAACGAGTTTTAAAATCGAGTCAGGACGTACAATACTTGTAAAATTTCAAAACAGCTAATATTTTACTTGTTAATCTAAATTTATAAAATATTTTTTTTTAAATTAAGATTTATTCATATAAAAAAAGAGCACATGCTAGAATATCTGCCGCTGTGGTCATATTAGGCCATTGATTACATTCCCACTTAGGCTCGTCGATTAAAGTTGTATTGCTGCTTCGGATACCTGTTGCTTGTGGTTGACATTACACCAATTTCTGACATTTTTTTTTATGAAGGCAAGAGAAACAATATCTCCCTAGTTTCCAATAGTTTTTCAAATACTCGACGACACTTAACACTTGAGTGATATCATGCTGGAAGGATTAACATTCATGTTTGATGCAGATCATTAACCAAGTCTTTTCTGAATCTGCAGGAATACAACCGGGCTGCATTAGTCTTTTTCTATGTAAAATTCCTGATTGGCTGTTAGAGAGTTTGAGACTAGCCAGAACACCCATTTTCATTTTCATTTATTTTATGAGTGTCTTAGCTCAAAGTTTTATTTGACTGGGGTCATTGCCGTCAATTTATTGTATTTATTAGCACGGTGCTTGTCTCAAAGATAGCAGATTAGGCTGTACCTATAATGGAGCTACAGTTGATGTAGAAAGTTCAACAGTGTTTCGGGTGCATAGAAATAATATATATGTCTATGTTCGAAGAAACAGCAAACGGGCATTTGGTCTAGTGGTATGATTCTCGCTTAGGGTGCGAGAGGTCCCGAGTTCAATTCTCGGAATGCCCCTTCAAATCAAATATTTTAACTTTTTTTATTATTGAGCCTTCCAAACCCATGTTGTCTGACAAACATAGAAACGCAAATCAGAGTTGCCTTTTTTCTGCCGCGCGGTGCATTTTGATACTGTTTTATACTTTTTTTTATAAAAAAATAATATTTTTTATTTTTACTTTATATTATAAATTATTATTTTTTTGATAATTTTAGATTATTTTCATGAGTTGATTTTAAAAATAAATTTTTTAAAAATAATAAATATTTTATTATTTAATATATTGTTAAACAAAAAATACATTTAAAAAGAACCTCAATTGTAATTATGAACTAAACTGTAATTTTGCTTCGAGGCCTGTATTTAAGCGCTGTTGAGTATTCAACGATAGAAAATCCCTTAGCACGCCAAACAATTTCACCATGTAAAATTGATGACTCCGTCAATCCCACCTCATACTTGGACATGACAGGATCGGCTTAGAGATAGATTTTGTTCCTAGTGACTTCAACTTGAAACACCTACATTCATCATTCCTATAAGCTTGTTGCAATTTCAAACAAACATCTTAAATATTTAGTCAATATTCAATTCTACTAGAAAAGAAAACTAGTATTAGCTCTAGACAAATATATTTTGCACATTTTAAAACATATTTAAGAAGAAAAAAAAGAAGATGCTTTTTCAATGTTTGATGATCGTTATTTGTGGTAGAGATTGTTTTTCGCTCGTAAATGTATTAAAATAATATATATTTTTATATCAATACATCGCAATAATTTTACAAGATAAAAAAATAAACCAAAAAATATATTTATCAAGGGAGAGTCTCTCTTTTAAAAATATAAAAAACATAAACTAACAAAAATACTTTAAAAAAAATATATTTGAATTGCTAAAATAATAAATGTAGAGTCCAGTACCATACTAATCTCTAGCTAACCAAACATTGATTTGCAGAGATCTTGATACGTGATGCTTGTCGCTGTGTTTTAAAATATTTTTTGAAAAAATATTATTTATTATTTTAATATAATTTTTTAATATTTTTATATTAGTTTGATGTGTTGATATTAAAAATATTTTTTAAAAAATATAAAATAAATTATTTTAATATCTTTTAAATAAAAAATATTTAAAAAAGAACTACAACAACACTACTAAATCCCACCTCTTAACCGGGGTGGATGAATTATGTACTTCGGTGATAAAAAGGTTTGTGCAGCCTGGTTTGCCCGATTTCGATCAAAGTGCAGTCTTGTTGTCCTTGATATATATATCTTTGAATTCCCGGTTTCTTATGGTCACACGGGATTCAATCACTCCGCGAGGAATTTGGATTTAAAATTCGACCACCTCTCCCACAACAAAAATACCTGGCAGTTGTATTTACAGCGCGACATTGTCTGCTCAGGACAAAACGGCTGCTTCTTTCGCAGACACGCAGTTATCCATTTCCATTGTGTTGATATTGCTGTACTTGATTGTATTGATGTACTCTGGTAATATTTATTTACTGTCACTTTTATAGGTTGTCTTCCAATTATATCATACGCAAGTAAAAATATTAGATTTTATTTTCAAATAAGCAAAAATTATTAATTATAAAAATTATTTATTGAACTTGGAACGCAATACAAAAAATCTAACTAGTAATAACTAAACATGTACAAATAGAAAAGATAAACATGCACATATGTTTTTATTATTTTTATACATATTCTACTTGTGTCTATCTTTTATTTGAAAATGGATTTAAGAAATTAATTATTTGGATGTCACTTATTACTCTTTAAACTATAAAAAGTTCATCATTCACATGTTGATTTTACAGAATAATTAATAGCATGTAACCACAGCCAGATTTTCTCCACCCTGTATGTTGTGCTCTCATTCAGCATTTGCCTCCATATCCACCTTAGCGTGATCTTTCTCCATTTGCCTCCGTTGTCATTCTAACGAAGCCGCTAAAGCTATATAAAAACCATGGAGGTAAAATTGGAAAGTTGTATACTATGAGGGCAAAAGGGAAATATTATGAATTTACAAGGACAACAAAATACAGTTCACCCCCCCCAATACAGTTCTTCCCCTTTCTTCACTTGGACTTCTCCTCTTCTATAAATACCAAAAGCAAGTTGCTAGACAAATAAAAGTTTTGTATAAGGTACTTTCTCTCTCTTAATCCCTGATTAATCCTCTTCATCCACGCGCGCTTCTGTTGCGGCCCTGTCTCTCTCGCTCTAATCAATGGCCGCGTCTCAAGCAAGTCTACTGTTGCAAAAGCAACTGAGAGGTGAGAAAAAAATAAATCAATGATTCTGAATTGGGTTCTCTGTTTTTTTTTCTTTTAAGTTTTGATATTTTTAACGTTTTTTGGTTGATTTTCCAGATCTCTGCAAGAAACCCGTTGATGGATTCTCTGCTGGCTTGGTTGACGAAAGTGACGTGTTTGAATGGAGCGTTTCAATTATGGGACCCCCTGATACTTTATAGTGAGTAGTATTTAGGAATAAAAAGCTCTGATCTTTCGATGTTTTAATTGGTTTTAGGATTATGATAACTGTTCATATTTTTCGGTTAAGGATCGTGTCTTTTTGTCTGTGAATAAAAAGTTTTGATCTTTAGATGTTTAATTGGTTCTAGGATTATGATAATTGTTCATATATCTCGGCTCTACTTCATGGGTTTTGATTGTCTGATGCTGATGATGCTCTTGTTATTTGCTTCATGATGATGGCTTCATGTTTTCTTTCAGTTTGAAGTCTAAAGGTTTGTTGATGTAGAGCGATGATTCTGGTTTACTATTTGAGAAGATTACCTAGAAGGCTATTATTAACTGGTTGGTGCTTAAGTCGGATGATTAGCTGGATTTCATTAAATCTATCTATGAATCCTCTGTTTATATGGTCTTCGGTCTAGTTTTCTTTCCATTCTAGTTCTCTCTGGTAACTTGCCAGGGCTGATATTAGAGCTGAATATATGTGCTTTTATACATAATACACCGCTAAGCTGGGTGTTTCCTTCTTTTCGGTGTGTTTTTTTGGATGAAAAAAAGTCGAGTTCGTATATGGATGAGCTATAGCTATGCTGGATTTGACTTTGATCCAGTCTAGCTGATCCTTAGTCGGGTGTAGATTTAGGGTAGGTTGATGCCCTATGCCCATGTAGTTAAATCTCACATGTCATGACCCAGATTAGGAGAAGAAGGATAGATGTGGCCTACTGCAACTAGTTTGAAATTAAGGCCCATTGAAAATTATATTATATGGTGTTTTGTTAACAAGCAATTCTCTTGTTACAGTGAAGGGGGTTTCTTCAATGCCATCATGAGCTTTCCAAAGAACTATCCAAATAGTCCTCCGACAATCAGGTTCACATCAGAGATGTGGCATCCGAATGGTGAGTTTGCTTTTCTTCTGTTATTTTCAATCTAATATGTATTTTCATACTCTAGCTACTTTTTTTATTTTGGGATTTGGGTGTGGCATGCATTTCGACATGTTTCCACTGTATATTGCAAACTAGTGAAGTTCTAAAATGTGGTTGGCTATCTCTCTGAACTGCAGTTTACCCTGACGGAAAGGTTTGTATATCAATTCTTCACCCACCTGGTGATGACCCAAACGGCTACGAGCTTGCAACTGAGCGCTGGAGTCCAGTCCATACTGTATGTGATACTTCTTTTTTCTGGCTTTTATAAGCACGTAGCTTACTTTTTCCTCTTTTTTTTTTGGTTTATCCGATCAGCCATAGGTGTTTTTGGCTTGAGTATTGTTTGTTTTCCTTGCTTGTATTTGTTGTGAACACCAAGAAGCTGTTCTATCATCCATTTTATTTGTTCTATGTGACATATGCTGTTTTGTGCTCCTATCTAAGATCTACCATTGGAAGGCTGCAAGCGCTTGGATAATGATTCTCCACTTGCAGTTCTAAGTTAGCATTTGATTCATGATTAAGGAAGAAAGCTGGGAGAGATGTGCATGGTAACTCTTTGCTTTCATGCATGATTTTAATCCACTTTGTGGTGTGATCTTGTGATGGTGGTTCTGGTTGGCAGTGCTTATTGGTGATGGGCAACTATAAAGAGAGAAACTTGAGATGACTGCAAGACTGGATTGCATTTCAGTTATGAGTGGCTTATTCCTAGCCCAGATTGAGGTGCTTTTCCCTGAGCCCTGGCGCGACTTACAAGAGGTCACTTTTGTCAGGGTTGGTTAGCATTGCATGGCTTATTGGACATGTGAAAAAGTAATCCAGACATTCTGGGAAAAAATGAAAAATTATAATTAGGTTTATGCAATAAATATGGAGGGAAACCTGGGCAGCATGGAGTGGGAGTCATATGGATTTTATCCATGTGACTTTCAATTTCAGAAATGCTGTTGAAACAATGAAACATATTTTGAGTGCAAAAGAAGAACATGAACAGTCGCACTTCAATCCCATAGAACCCTGTATGAGAAAGAAGACTAGAGAAAAGGAGGTTACATGTGGTAGTCTTATTAGCAGGGAGAAAAATAATAATCAGAGGGATGGCCATCAGAAGCGAGGCAGTGTTATGTTGAATTTGCTTGAGGGAAAATTAGAAGCAGAAGGATTGATATTGCTTATAGCTGATGTTAGGATTGCATGATGTATGTGCCCTCTCTTTTTATAAGCACGAACTCAATCTGTTCCTAATGATAATCTCATGTTTTTTTGGCTCCTTTAAAAAACAAGATTTTGGTCTTTTAACATCATGGTAATTTTTCTTCCATAAATCTCTTACCTGGTGCTTTTTTGCGCCTTCTTAAGTTTGAGGCCTTGTTATTACTGAATCCATGTGATTCTGATTTGCAGGTTGAAAGCATTATTTTGAGCATTATATCGATGCTTTCCAGTCCTAACGACGAGTCTCCTGCAAATGTTGATGCTGCGGTAGGTGTAGTATTATTTCATATGTTTTTACTTCCTTTTCATTAGTTTCTCAAGCAAGTATATTGAGTCGGGTTTTGGAAATAAATAATTTTTAATCCATGAAGAATTTCAAGGTCGTGTATGAAGATACCAAGTCACAGTCTTCCTGACTTTTATCATGATTGGAGTATGTTAACTGTCTCATTACATATCTCATCGCATTGTGTTGCATGCATTTTATTGCTGGCATTCAAGCTTTCACATGAGATGCTTCATTGTCTTGCGATTATTCATTTATGACTGAATCATGCACTTTTTTATTGCCATTGTTCTGGTTGATGCTCCACTGCTTTAGTAACAATACCTTGAATTGTATAATAACTTCAGAAACAATGGAGAGACAGCAGGGAGGAGTTCAGGAAGAAAGTAAGTCGGTGCGTTAGAAAATCTCAAGAAATGTTGTGACACTATATATTGCTGCATAGCTTCTGCATATCTTAATCAAGGGAAGAACTGGTGACCATTAGACCCTTAAGTGAACCATTTAGAATTCATTGTAACCTGCACCTTCTGTGCACATCTTGTGTGATAGTTATCAGTATATCTATATATGGTTCTGAACTTGGCTTGTCATGGAGTTGTATGAACTTCATTGGTTTCTTTATATCTTAATGGTTTTATTTTCCTCATTTTGAAACAAGTTCAATAGTAGTTCATTCTTTCTTATGATACACATTACAATAATCTTGCTGGGATTTACTTGGCAACTAGTTTTTCACCCGGACAGCTCTGAAATAAAATTATCAGAAATAACTCATGGAAACGTGGCTAACTTGTACCGAGACTCTGCTCAACTAGGTTGGAAGGTTCTTTCATAACTCAACTAGGGTGGAAACTTATTGCACCTTTAACTGTTCAACTAGGGTACAAAATGGGTTCTTGAACGAGTTCGAGCCATTCACTTGTTGATACAGCATCGTTAAGATTAGCAGTTATATGTCTTGCTTGCAGATAAATCATGGAAGTAATATCTTAACAGTAAGGATGGGGATTTATTCAGAATATGACGAATATTGAACCGGGTAGAAGGGGTGGTTTTTTTTTTATAGTTGTCTATATTGTCAAACCTAACACAAACCTATTAGAGTAGGATGGTTTTTATTTTTATCTTATGTTATGTTGATGAATAGAATATAAATATTTTATTTTATTTTAACCTCGGGAATAATAAATTAAATGAGTATTATGAATATTAGTTTTTGTGGAACAAGATAAGTAACTTGTGTTAATCTATAAACCTAAAATTTTTTAATGCATAGATGATGTTGATATGATGTAAATATTCATAAATAATAAATAAAATAAATTTATTTATTTTTGTAATAATCTACGTAGGATCGGTTTTGCTTCCTTTTCTTGTCTTTCTTTGGAACTAATGAGTTGGGTTTCACTGTAAGGAGGTCCCCTCGCTTGTAATGTGTTTTCCCCAAGGGGGGATCATGTTGGAGGTACGAGATGGATTGTATTCTTGAAGATGCAGAGCTTGTAATGGTCCAAGCCTGACTCGTTAATTATCTATTTTTTAACTTACTTAATTAAAAAATAATTAAATTATTTTTTATTGTTTTAAAATAATATGTATTATTAAATAAAAAATAATTATCACCGCATCCCCAAGCACGGTGAATATTTCAAAGCTGAAGATTTCCACTTATTAAATAATAGTGTTATTGAAAGCTTGACTGTGTTGATATGTGAATTGGTGTGTCCGATAAAATTCGAAAGATAGTAGATGTCTTATTCGGGATCTACTCGAAGATGTATTTTCACCTCAGCAAGTGAAAATCGAGAGAAAAAAATGACTGTTTGAAGGAAATCTGTAGACTGATAAATAACGAAAACTCAATTTTCACAATCAAAGATCGACAGTTCATTGCCATGCACAAAATCCCACCAAGAAAACTCTACACAACCTTCATATAATTAATTAGATTCAAGCTCCCATGTAGAACTCAAAATCGCGGTGTCCATCTCCATCTTCAAATAAATAAGTAAATAAATATTAAAATCCTGACCCAGATTGCAAAACCGAAAAGATTTACACTTTACTGTATAGCCTTATCTTACCTTACATATACTCCCCTAATTATCTTTTTTCCCTCCCTTCTATTTCGGCCTCTCTCTCTTCCATCATCTTCTCTCTCTAGCTTTAATCATTTAGAGAATCCATGGCCGCTTCTCAAGCAAGTCTCCTCCTGCAAAAGCAGCTGAGAAGTTAATATCCCAGTCCCTAATTCTACCTGTTAGGCTCTTTTATTTTTACTGCTTTGACGGTTCATTTTTTTTTTGGTTGATTGATTTTGTAGATCTATGCAAGAACCCGGTTGATGGATTCTCTGCTGGTTTGATTGATGAAAATAATGTGTTTGAGTGGAGCGTTACAATTATAGGACCCCCTGATACCTTATAGTGAGTACTCATCAATTCAATAAGTTTGGGTTTTCTTTTTTTAGAAATTTTAGGGCTATGCAGTTTTTTTTTTTCTTCTGGTTTTTTAAATATTGTTGCCTTTTGGTTTGAATTTTGTACAGGGTTTTAATTCATCATCTGGTTTTGATGATGCTAGGAAGTCATCTTTTATGTCTGGGTATTTACTTCTGTTTTGTTTGATTTCCAGTAATTATTTTTGGATTTCTTTTTATGAGGTTTACTTAAAGATGGTGTTAATGTCTTTAGCGTTTCTCCTAGCTGTTACCGAGCCCATTAGATTTTCTTTATTCGATTGGATTGTCAGCTGAGTGCAATTAAGCCGGGAATGCTTTCTGGTTTTATTGATTTCAAGCCTTCTGCTTTGTTTCATTCCAGTGCTTTCTGGTAACTTGATAAGGCTTATTCAATTACATATATCTCAACTATTTTTTGGAACTAAGGCTCGTTCGAATTGAGTTTTATTTTGTTTTTGAGAATTATATCCAGAGCTTTTAGGAGCATTCGATTTATTGCAGTATTCGTGGACAATTAGGTGAGATTATGTTGTTTGTTAACAACAAACTTGTACTCTGCTCACAGTGAAGGGGGGTTCTTCAATGCCATCATGAGCTTTCCACAGAATTATCCAGTGAGTCCTCCAACTGTCAGGTTTACCTCAGAGGTGTGGCATCCGAATGGTGGGTGCTTTTTCTTTTTTCATACTTGCGCGCGTGCACTTTCCTGCATCCTTGCACATTGAAATCTTAAACTACTAAAATGTTGCTGTCTCTGAACTACAGTTTATGCCAATGGAAAAGTTTGCATATCAATCCTTCATCCACCTGGTGACGACCCAAATGGCTATGAGCTTGCTACTGAGCGCTGGACTCCAGTTCATACAGTATGTGGTTCTTTAATGTTTTACGGTTACTGCATCTATTATATTCCTTGCAGTTTCTATAAATACAGTGCTTATTTTTTCCTACCTTTTCTTTATCCTATTACCTATAGGATGGAAGTTCATTATCCTATTACCTATAAGATGGAAGTTCAGTTCATAACTGTTCCCCCCACCCTAGTTTGTGTTGAATGTGAACACTAAGAGCTGTGTAGAGGAGATGCCCTTTCGTATTCATGATATCTGTGAGATATGCTGTTCTCCTCTCCCCTGGAAGGCTGCCATTGTCTCGACAAGCAATCTATAACTTACTGTTCTGAAGAATGAATGCCTGAGAAAACACGGGTATAAAAAATTGTAGCTCTATGCACTTGCACATGATTTTGATTTGTGGCATGATCATGTGATGGCGGTTTGCATTGGAGACGCATCTCAGAGAGCAGCATCTATAAGAACAGGAAACTGAATGACTGCTAGACTTAAAAAGCAGCTCAGCTACGAGGAGCTGAATTCTAGCTCAGATTATGTACTTGTTTTTTTGGCATGAGACAACTCTAGGTTACTGGAGGTTGCTTTCTCTGGACTGGCTGGTTTAGGATAGATCAAAAATAATAATCTGAGTTTAAAAGGTCACGTGTTTAGAGGTCATTTAGGCCAGGGTTGCTCAATTTTTTAGCCTATTGAACACAAAATACTGGAGATGCTGGTTAAGAAATGTAAAAATTTATTTTGGTTGAGAGTGTATCATTTTTTTCCTTATCTTAACCTGTTGCGTTTACTGTCTTTTTTTTTTTTGCAGGTTGAGAGCATTGTTTTAAGCATCATATCAATGCTTTCTAGTCCTAACGACGAATCTCCTGCAAATGTTGATGCTGCGGTATGTGTACAATCATTTATATCATTTATTTTGTTATAAACATGCAACTATTATTCATACCATTTTTTTATTGATATATTTTTTTTAAGAGTTTGAAATAAACAGAAAAATTATATGTTTTCACAAGAAGAATTTTCAGAACCGCCAGTGCATTCCAGTTTGTTAGTGCTGCCATGCATTATCAGTTCGATACGTTTTTGGAATTATGCTTTACTTTGCTGTAATTTTTACACTTTATCTGTGCATTGTTACACATCTTATTGCATTCTGTATCAGCAACAGCAATAAGGGCAGCATTTTATTATGCTGTTAAGCGTATATAAGAATCGTATGTTTTTTTCTCCAGTGATTCTGTTCAGTGCCTCGCAACATTTTAACATTTTCTTGGCTGAACACTTTCAGAAACAGTGGAGAGAGAATAGAGACGAGTTCAAGAAGAGAGTAAGCCGATGCGTGCGAAAGTCACAAGAAATAATGTGACCCAGTGTTGCGGCACTGCTTATGGTATCGGTAGTCAAGAGAAAGCCGCAATGTACTTTGTAGAATTCCGTTCGCCTTTTGTTTTCAATCCATTATAACCTTAACACTTTGTGCACATGTTTTGAGTGACAATTATCAGTCATAGATATTAATATTTTGGTTTAATCTTGTCTGTTCTGGAACTGGCATGAACCTGTTTTGTTTCTTTATTTCTTGGTTTGATTTCGTGATGTTGAAATCAATTAAAATCCTGCCTTCCTTTTTCCCTTTGTTCCATATATATATATATATATGTCCAGTCTGGTTCGGGCATTCCAACCAGCCAGGAGTTTATTATTTCTTGAGAACACAATCCAGTTCAAACTGAAAACCGGTTTGGTTAAGTTAAGGTCGGTATATTTTCATTAAAATCTGGGAAACTTGGTCCTATACACTCTCTGCAATTTTTATGCGAGCAAGTACTCTTTTAAATCGATTGATTGTTTTAACAAAACACAAACTTTATTTGTTTTTGATGAATTATGTCAATAAAATGATGGTTATAAAATCCAAGTAGAATGTGTAGTTTATGCAATAAATTGATTAAAAAAAATTACTAAAATAGAAAAAATTCAATTATAATAATAAATTTATATATTACAACTTGATTTCAAATTTATAATAATATAATATAATTAATAATTCAAGTGAATTATATATTTTTTTCTATTATCTTACGAAATTACTTACAATGTCATCACGAACAATATCTATATAAAAAAGTGTGTGTGTGTGTGTTATTTTTTAAATATTTAATAATTATAATAATAAAATATAATTAATAATTTAAGTAAATCAGATACTTGTTTTTATTACCCCATCAAGTTATTTGTAATTTTATCATAAACTATAAATTTATACATAAAGACATATGCGATCTTGGAACAACATATAGTAAAATATCATTTAAAACAAAATTAGAATTGCGAAACAAAAATTATATTGCGATCTCCTTCTAATATATTTATTTATATTTTAATATTGAAAATATATTTTTATAAGAAAATATAATAAATAATAAACGATTCCCCTCCCTGCAAAGTATAATCCTGTAAAATATAGTACATGCAAAATATAATAAATAATACTGTTCCTACCCCCCCCCCCCCCCCAATAATAATAATAATAATAAACCCCTAAAAATAATACCCCGCCCCCCAAACACAACAAACATGTAAAAATATAATAAACACTTAAATAATTAATACCCTAATCCCAAAAATACAGTAACGTGAAAAACAACAAATTATAGTTTTTCATGAACTGAAGTTTCACAACTTTTTTGAGTGGGATCCACATTATTTTTTCAACTTTTCCTGTATCAAATATTAAAACATCATTTTTTTTTTCAATATATAATAAGACCACAATACCAAACAACTTCAAAAATCACCATCAGAAAATTTATTTGTTGGACACACCTAATTCTCCAATCATTCGTCAAGATGATGGATAAAATAATTGTTGCCTTAAGAGAACAAGAGGTGGAGAGAATATGGGGTGGTGGAGAGGTCGAAAGATGTAGTAGTTAAAATTTAAAACTCGATTGTGATTAAGGGAGAACACGGGACATAGAGAGAAAGGGCAGGGGGTGAGGAGGGACGGCTGCCATGATTACTGATTAGGGTTATGATTAGTTCTATTTCTATTTTATTTTTAAAAAACAGTTCACATTTGGTCAAACTAACCGGTTTCAGTTTTCTGAAACTAAATTCAAACTGGGCGGGGTGTTTTTTTATAATATTTAAATTGATTTTTTCAGTTGATTTTTTTTCCAGTTTTCTTGATTCTTCTATTTTGATACCCAAGTGTGTGTCTTGATTGTGACTGTTCCCTCTGGCGAGAGCACTGGCTCCCCGTCCGTTCAAGTTCAAGGCGACGAAGAAAAAATAAGTAAATATAAATTAATAAAACCGTGTAAATTTACATCGTTGATTTGGTCTGATTCAATAATCCTTCCGTCCGAGGCCGAATTACAGAAATTCGGCCCGAGCTTAGAATTCACAATCCACGTTGGTAAATTGATGTCACAATTTATCGTGAACGGCTGTAATATCTATCCTTCTGATACTCATCTCCCTTAACGAGAAATTATTTGAAGCGCCAAGCCAATAGACCGTAGCTGCACACGTCCATGTTTACGTCTCGAATATCGGTGAATAAAATTCGGACGGCATAGCATTTTTATCAATAGTAAACTCGTCATGAATCGGTCAAAGCTATTTTTTCATATATTTTCAAAATGGAGTATTGAAAAAAAACCTAAAACGAAATTAATACCGAATAATCCCTTAATAAAAACTATCCTGATTTCTTACTTTTGTAACAAAACGTAGGGTAATGGGAGGAGGTTGACCCTTTCCGGGTACCATCATCATGCAACAACGGGAGAACAGTTGATTTTATTTGCAAGAATCATCGACCGATATAAAGGAAACAAAGCTTTATAAGGACTAAAATGAAGTTCACACTCCTTACCATTATTAAACATGAGCCACGACAAGCATCTGTCTCTCTCAAGCCTCAAAGTGCTTACACTCTGGCGACTGCTACCCGGGTTAGTGTCAGATTTCAGTCCTAGCCTCCTCTAACATGTCTCTGCTAAAAACCCCAAGCATCCGGCTTCTCTTCGTCATCCTCCTTAAGTAAGCTTCCCTCTTTCACGTTCTGGGGTTTAAGTCTACGACCTTATTTTGAAGTAGCCTTGTTGGATAATTTGTTAAATACCCCGTTTTATTTAGTTGTCGGTAGAAATATTGTCGATTGTTTTTGTTACTTGGGAGTTTTTTAGCTTTTGATGTTGAATAAAGTGAATAGCGACTGTGCTCTTGGAGAAACCAAGACCCATTACGGAACTCCAAAAACCCATTCCCCTTGCATAGTTTCTACAAGCATTGCAGTGACCGCGCATGCCAAATATTGACCTACCAGGCATTGCTTTCTTCCTGTTCGATAAAAATCCAGTACGGACTGCTGTTTCGAGGAACACCACGATTTTTAGCTATTCAGATTGGGCCAAGCTCAATGGTGTCTTTCTTTACTTTCGGTAAATCAAACTCAGTGAGACTACATTTTGTACTGTATCAAGTGCTGTGCTCATGTGGGGTCTGTTTATGGAAACCAGGTTCGCTGTCTTGTTTTGAAATCTGGTCTAAGAGTTCTGAGCTTGTTGGGTGTGCTTTGTTGAATTTTATACAAATTGTTTCAGTAGTTGAGATGCTGAGTTGGATGACGTTTTTTTTATACAAAGACTCGATCCCAAGCTTAAACTCATTTGTTTTTTTACTAAATATACATGCCGATCTTGGTTAGCGATTTGGCTTCATGCAACAAGCTCAACTTAAACAACCAGCCAACATGATCCAACCTGCAAGTTGCATTTCTATGTCAAGATAGATGCTATATGCTCAACATGATCGACCAGTGACCTAGATTATGTGGAAGTATTTACCGTTGACCTATACTAAATTCCTTTCTCGCCACGCTGCATTGAAACACCTTGGTGGAACTCTAGCACATTTGAGTTAGTACTTTTACTGATATAGAAGGATCATGAAATTGATTGTTGCATTTTGTTTTATCAATATACTGCGTGATGTGCTTCTTATCCATGTAATCGTTTTGGTTGAACTTTGTACTCCTGGCCCTGCTCTTTTTTTTGTTTTTGTTATAGACTTGAACCCTGCAGCTTCTAACCTTGACTAATGGGCATTTAGTGCTGTTGTTTCCCTATCATCCATGTAAACTAGGCAAGTGATAGGGCTGGAATTAAAAAGTTTAGAGATAAACAACTGGAGGTGTCCAGATGTTTTCTTCATGATCGTTATTATTAGAGGCCGGGAGATTGAAACAAGTAAAAAACATGTAGTATTCGATCATTGCAATCTATTTGTTGAAGTTAGAATTACTGTGTTTTAAAAGTAATCCTTTATACTTACGTGATTGCATAAGGGGAACTGCATTCTTATGTGATGTTGGTTAATTAATTACACACATCTATCTATGTACATAGGCAGAAGGGCAAGAAGACCAGTGACAACACAAGAATTGAGCGAGAGTGAAAATGAGGATAGTGGGATTGACAGGTGGAATCTCATCGGGAAAGAGTACTGCCTCTAATCTTTTCAAGTCCCATGACATTCCTGTCGTTGATGCTGATATTGTTGCTCGGGTGGGTCTTATTCCCCCTTGGTCCTCCCATCTTTTGCTTTGGTTGCATGACACATGGATCTCATTATTTGGTAAATTTCACGAAGATTCCTTGTTTTGGATAGGATCTGATTATCACATCAATTTTTGACATGACTGCCAAATGTTATAACTGTTCAAGGCTGCTTAAAAAAATCGTCCCTGTCAAAAGCTGATATGGTTGTTGTTATGAATTAAATGGATTGCAGGATGTACTGAAGAAAGACGCTGGTGGATATAAGGGGGTAGTTGCAGCATTTGGAGATGACATCCTGCAAGCTAATGGGGAAGTTGACAGGCCAAAGCTGGGCCGTATTGTGTTCTCTGATCCTGGGAAGCGCCAGCTTCTCAATCGGTACAGTTTAGTTACTATGTGTCGTGTGTTCAAGAAATAACAGATGACTTTTATTTATAGCGTTTCAAACATTTGGAACGGAAATTATACTTATGGAATGAAGTATCTAAAAGAATGGCTGCATTTTAATTTTTAAGTCATTAGCTAGTCGGACTGAAGTTAACATCAATGAAGGTCTCAAGTTTTCACATTTTACTGTCTATGCCCTATGTTAGATGGGCTCAACTGGTACTTGGAAGAATATATTGAATTTCTGTGAGAAAAAGCTCACTCTTCTGGTTTGAGTTGCATATATATCATTTAAAGGATCATGTAAATATCACAGTTTACATTGGTTTTCCTCTGTTTAGAAAATGAAGCAAGAACAAAATTCCTTACCTAGTCTTATCGATGCCTGCTAACTGGTTGCTTGCTGACAAAAAAATATCAAAGTGTGTGGATAAAAATAGCTAATTTTAGTTTAAGAAGCTTTTACATGATGTCTGTAATGCGCATCCTGTAGTAAAATCAGTTCATGTTCATCATGCGGATTGCTGTATATCTTAAACAAATTTCCTTCGTACCCATGAATTTCTAATTTTGTGATTATATTTTGCTGAGGCGTTCTATATTGAGATACTGTTCTATCAAACAATGTTGCAAAAGTTTTCAACACCTTTTTATGCTTGGTTATTGTATTATTTCAGGCTTTTGGCTCCTTACATATCCTCTGGCATTTGGTGGGAAATTTTGAGGTTATGGTTGAAGGGGTATAAGGTAATTGTCTTAGACATCCCTTTGCTGTTCGAAGCCAAGATGGATAAGTGGACAAAGCCCATTATTGTTGTTTGGGTTGACACTGAAACACAGCTTCAACGACTCATGGCAAGAGACAGAATCAATGAGGAAGATGCCAGGAATAGAATAAACGCGCTGATGTCCCTGGATTTGAAAAGGTCCCAAGCTAACATTGTCATTGACAACTCTGGCTCCTTGGAAGATCTGGAGGAACGGTTTCAGAAGGTATTGGTCCAGGTTACCAGGCCCTTGACGTGGACTGAATTCTGGCTTTCAAGACAGGGAGCCTTTTCGGCTCTTGTGTCCACTGTTATTGGAGTTGCTGCTGGAAAAAATGTTCTTAGCAAATTATAGTTGAAAATCTAAACTTCCGTTGCTTAACACCGGCCCTTTGTATTTCAATTATGAAAAAAAAAAAAAATATTTGGTAGTATTCGGCAACAATTTCCAGACTATATACAATGGATATATGCAAACATGAGAAGCCCGAAAGGTATATTGCCAGGAGTGGTACTGGTTGCAATACCTGGCTTGAATTTTCTGCGGTCCAACCGTTGTTAAGATGAAGTTAATGGGTTTTGTGCTTGGAAATGGTTTTTGAGAGGGAGGGAAGGAGACCACTGCATCTATTTGCACTTGAGTTCATGAATTGCCGTGGAAGAGGCTAAAACTCTTGTAATTTCCGTAACTCGCAGCATTATGCCATTTGGCTTCCCACTTTAGCTGCTGCTGATGTCCTAATAAACTCCTTACAAAACCCTAACTATATTGTTTCAACTTTAGTATCCGCTTTGTCACGTCCAATGCGAGATCTCGGTCCTTGTAGAACCTAAATTAATGGGTGCTGCCATCTCCCCTGTTTCTTTAGACTTTAAAATGTATAAAAATAATATTTATTTTTCATATCATAGTTTTAAAATAATACAAAATAAATAAATTAAAAGCTGCCGGCGCCGCAATATCGAACAGGGGCTAATTCAATTGGACAATTTCCGACCTGGAGACGGGTCCAGGGAGCAAGCATGTGGCCTGCATGATGTTCAAGCTCAGCGAGTATCAAAGTCAAAACATACACACATAGATCTGCCAATAAGTCATTAGTTGCCGAAATCGCGTTTACTCTAAAAAGGAAAAAAGATTCACCATGCAAATGACCGCGACATTTTTCGAACATAGTACCCCAGTAAGAGAGCTTCAAGGGGTCATTTGATATTTGAGGTTAAACGTTTTGTTTTATTTTTTAATATTATTTTATTCTGTTAAAAATGAATTTTAAAAATAAATAAAAAAACAGTATAAATTGTTTGTTTTCTGAATCTGCAGAGCAGAAGTCTGGAGTGTCTTGATGATTATCAGATGGGAAAACGAGGCAGTGCTTTACTGCTCACGCTTTAACTAAAGAGAGTCGAATTATTACTACAATGTGAATCAAACAGCAAGAGAAAAAAAAAATCAAAAAAAGCAAGCAGGATTTTGAAACGAAAAGATGATTGTTTGTGGAAAAGAAGAAGAAAGAGAGAGTTAAAGCAAACTCTCAACTCAACTATCCCTGCTTCCTGTCTGGTCTGCCTACTGTGCTACCTTTTTTTTATTATTATTCCCTTCTCTCTGGTCTGAACAATATTATTATTTTTTATTTTTTATTTTTTTAATTTGTTATGTTTTTAAAGTAATTTTTATATTTAAAAATATATTAAAATATTTTTTTAAAATTATTTTTAATATCAATACATGAAAATAATATAAAAAATAAATATAATTTAAAATAAAAAATATTTTTTTTTTCAAAAATACTTTTAAAACATAATATAAAACAATACTAAAATTGTTAATTGTAAATTTATCAAATCAAAATCTATGTTCTAAGAAACCTGACGCGATGATAAATTACTTATTATATGTTAATTCCACCGCCTCACTCTCTCTCAAAAATCCCATGAAACATTGAAACCTCATGTCATGCCTCGTGACTTCAACAACTCTCCTCCTCTCAGTCTCAACCTCCACCTCAAAATTTTCCATTTCTTCCTTTCACTACTCGATACCTAACGACCTTTTTCACTCCTTTTCTCTCTCACGAGTCCTCCCTCTTCCTCTGACCGCAGAACAATTACCAGCGGTATCCTCAAGAATCATGCGGTCTCCGCAACCCCATCTTAACGGTGGCGAGACTCGGCAACACTTCCACTCCACCGTCTCCTTGCAGAAGCTAAAACGCTTCAACTCCCTCATTCTTGTATTTCGATTCTCTGGCTTTTGTTTCACTCTTGCCTCTGCTGTTTTCATGCTCACTACCTCTAGAGTATCTGATTCCCTTCATTGGTACAATTTCGACGCTTTCAGGTATAAGTACATATTTTATCACAAATCTCAAACTCCCCCCCCCCCCTTCTCTCTAAGCTCTTCTATTAACTGAAAACCGCTGTTTGGTTCGTAAGAAAATATTATATATTTAAGAATCAAAAGGGATGCCTCTTCAAATTTCTATATCAAGCTCTTTTTATTTATTTTGAAATTATCTTTCCCGCTTTTTGCTTTTTCATAATTTTTCAGGTGGTCCAAAATTGTTTGAAAATTTTTTATTTGACCCAACTACATCCTCACATTTATTTTTATGTCCGAGTAAAATTAATTTCATCAATTTTCTTTCCTAAAATCACTTAAAAATGTTGACAGATACGTTTTTGCTGCGAGTGCGATCGTCTCCGTTTACTCTCTATTCGAAATGACGGCCACCGTTTGGGAAATTTCAAGAAACGCCACGCTCTTACCTGAAATTTGCCAGGTCTGGTTCGATTTCAGCCATGATCAGGTATACGTATCCGTGCCCGTCAGTCCGTCCGTATTTGCATGTGTGTTTTAATTATCTTGAAAATGAGCGAGAGAGTATCGATGGTGTGTGTGGTGCAGGTGTTTGCGTACCTGTTATTGTCAGCGAACTCGGCCGGAACGGAAATGGCAAGGGCAATGAAGGGCACGTGTACGGATAACAATGCGTTCTGTGTGCAATCAGATATTGCAATTGCTCTGGGTTTTGTCGGGTTTTTGTTTTTGGGTGTTTCGTCTTTGCTTTCGGGTTTTCGGGTGGTTTGTTTCATAATCAACGGCTCTCGTTTTTACGTTTAGATTATTAGTAGATTAAATTAATGGAGTGTGAAATTAATTAAGATTGGACCAAGAGGGAATATTTTTTTGGTAGGCGTGAGGACATTTTCACGTTTTTACAGCGTGAGATTGAAAGGAACGAGTGATGTTTGTGTGCGTTTGGTTTTGTGTTTTTGGTCAAATCTTCATTTGGGTCAAATTTTAGACAACTTATCACAGCTTTCTTCCGAGGAGGTGTCTCTTTCATTTTCTTTCATTTTCACCCCTTTAGTTACTGGGAATCACTGTGACTCGTATTTATTCTCATTTTATTTTTATATTTTCTGTCATTATTAAATCTATTATTTTTTACAGGTATTCTTATCTTATTAGATATACAAAAAAAAAAAAAAAAAGAATCTAGGGGTGTTTGGGATTTCGATTTAAAAGTTTTTTTTTAAAAAAAATTAAAAATTATTTTTTATTTTAAATTAACAAATTTTAGTATTTTTAGATTATTTTGATGTGCTGATGTCAAAAATAATTTTTAAAAAATAAAATAAAATATTATTTTGATGCATTTCTAAATAAAAAAACACTTTAAAAAACAACCTCAATCACTCTCAAAAAAGCTCCTAAATCGGTAATTTATGGTTTCTTTGTATTTTTTTATTTATTTTTAAATTATATTATATATTAATATCAAAAATAATTTTTAAAAAATAAAAAAATATCATTTTAATATATTTTTAAATAAAAAATACTTTTAAAACCAACCTTACCCACACTTCTAATAAAAATGACACGACAGTCACAAAAATTCAACTATATTCTCTCTGTAGATATATTTTGTTGACGAGGTTAATACAAAAATACGCGCATGGATGAGAAAGAAAATTAAGCCTTAATTTAGTATTAAAGAGAAATCACTTTTTTAATAATTATTTCTTTTAATTTTAAAAACAAGCCATTAAAAAGTTTAAATCTCATTTTTATTATTTGTTATTATAAAAAATACAATGTTAAAATTAAAGTTAAAATATCATTCTATTATCAACACGAACATTTCATTTTTGATGATCAAATGACACCAAAATGTATAGAAGCCTAAGGCTAAAAATCCAAATAAGACGCCTTATCTAATCAAGACAATCCCATTCAACTGTTTGCTCCTCCTTTTTAGTGCCTGTTTAGCATTGTGATGCAATTGATTTTTTTCTGAAATTTGAATATTTTGTTTTTATATTTTAAATGAAATTTTTTTAGTATTTTTAAATTATTTTAATATGCAGATGTCAAAAATAATATTTAAAATATAAAAAAAATATCATTTTAATATATTTTTAAATAAAAAAACACTTTAAAAAAAACAAAAATATCCACACTCAACACCACTTTAGTGACATCTTTACATCAGAAGAAGAGGGCATTGAAAGCTTTTGAGGCGCTGAGAATATAGTTGATTTAACCAACAAAATAATAATAATAAATAATGATAAATAAAACTGACAATCACTTGAAAAAGTAGCCAATCACCTGGAAGCCAGGATCACTCTAATTTTAAGGGGGTTTAGAACTGTCTCGTCAATTTTACTGGCAAAACCTTGTGAGAGTAACCCTACTCAGCAAATGAAGCATATAGCCAAAAATAAAAAGAGGGATGCAAATTTTGTCACTAACGAGGGTAAAATATGCATTAGCACATGGAGGCATGCAGCTTGGTAGAGATATCGAGTTTCTCCCAAAATCCTTGCCATAACAAGCTTGACATTCTAAAACCTCAAAAAAGTTTGGAGCATTAGAGAATTAGCCTGAAATGTTCTGTTTTAAACTTCCATAGTGATCAAACTACACGAATTCACACTGATTGACTATCATTCAGACTCTTATTTGAGTGTACAATGCCACCAATTTCAGTTGCCTTCATACTTTGGGTCAGCCATCACATAATGATAAGCTATCACCAGAACAAATATAAAAATGCCAAGAAAATTGGCAAAAAATCCCAGGTCTTGATCATCAAACATCTGTAAAAGCAAAAATAAGAGTCAAATGCATCAGTAACACAGCCAAAATTGACAATATCAAGACTATAATTCACTCTGTTACGCTAAAAGAAATACAGTTGGGTGTCCTACTGCTAATATGATCGAAAACCTAAGGGATTGTGTGAGCTCAATGCATTATTAAGTTTTGTTCCCTCTCAGCTGTAATGCTTTACTCTAGAGGAGATCATTAAAAGGGGGAGCCCTATTGTTGCAATTTATTTCATCTTCATAGGACAAATGGATGTATTTGCAGCATGTTAAAGGTCTTTAAAGATTATTAAAATTCTTGTTATGATCTAACCAAACCCAGAAACGCCCATGTATAGTTGACAAGGTGGCTTGATAGAAAACAACCACATAAAAATAAGCCATGAAATATGAGCCGGGGGGGGGGGGGGCAAAATGACACTGGGCTCACTTCTGCACTGCACACATCAAAATTGCCAAATCTAAATTAAATTTCAACAGTAATGCTGCTACCCAGTGCTAGTTGGTTACCATGGAACAATTCTCATCACTAAGATCAGACCACAGTGAAATGCATTAGAAATTCACTTTGATTAGACAAAGTTAAGGTATCTAACATTCAACTTAATGATTTGCATACAGCTCAAAACTGCATAGTAGCAAAGCAGGCAAGGCCAAGTAAAAGAAACAAAAATGGACACCTTCTCTAACTATCCTGGTTTTCACCTTGAATAGTCATAGCCTTGCTAAGCATACATTTTTCTTTTCCTCCTTAAATCAACACTGTTCCCTGTTCTAATCACAAAGGCAGTCCCTAAATTCACACTGCTATTTTCTAACCTGGATTAATAGGAATAGTAAAACAAATACTAGACACGCTCGTCATCAATTTTTTAAGCAGGAAACTTCCCATGACTTCCTGGCACAAAGGTGTCGCGGGGCAGATAAAATTCTCTTCAAAATTTGAAGCTGTGCAATCAAAACTTAACCTTAAAGGCGCGGCTGTGGCCTTGGCCACCATAACAAAATTTCCAGAAACTCAAATAAACAACAGATTTATTTCCCTCAAGTCTCAACTAAATTGATTGCGTTATTGGGATATCATATCACATTTCATTTCAACCAACAGATTGATGATAAAATAAAGACCATCTACAAAATGAAAATAAGAAAACCCAGCCTAGTTGCGAAAACTAAGGAAACAAAACCACCATGTGCTATGTTTTAAAGTTCCAAACAACCCAAAAGAGAAGTGCAAAGATACACAAATCCAAGAGAGAATGCCCGGCAGCGTTTAGATTCTCCAATAGAGATCCAAACTCAGAGACTAAATTTTCTGAACAGGCCACTTCTTTTCCACAGTCACATGCCATTTCCAATTATGCGCGAATTCCCTCTCATCGAGTTATATTCGTTGCAAAAGACTAAGATTTGGAGAACAAAGCAAACCAAAATTGTAGTGAGAGGGAGGTAATCATACATACCTTTTCAGCTGGTCTGATGCTAGAAGGCTCAAACAGTGACCACAGACTGGATCTCAACGGCGAGAGAAGATAGCTCTCTGTGGCTCACTGTGACGCGCTCTCTGTGGACGACAAGGGATTGGAACGCGAGAGGCGTTTGATGATTATTTGTTACACGTCCATTTACTCACCATGGTTGACTGGAAATACCACAGGGAGGTATTGGGCCTTTCTACCCCAGCCCCAAGTTAATCATTTGGGCCTTGTGAGCGATGATGGGCCTTGTCTTTCTTCGGAAAGGTCGTCAGGAATCTATTGCCAGTGGCGGTGCTATATACGGGTCTTTCCCTCCTGCGGGGCCCAGCTTAAAACTATTATATTATTATTTATTTATTTACTACACGCAAATTTACGTGCAAACCATTTTTTTTTAATGTACAGCTACAGATTTGCCTTGAGCATGAAGGGGACGAATTATACATCATCCAGCTCCACCGCCATCCACGATTGAAAGACTCGGAATCATTTTTTCATTATAAAATCATACGATGTTTTGGTGCTTTTGGTGGTTGCTAGCAAGCATTTAATAATTGTTTAGAGATCTAATAAATATTTAGAAATATAATTATGGTTGCTTTTGAAAATATATTAAAATAATATTTTTTTTATTTTTAATATCAATACATTTAAATAATTTTAAAAAATCAATTTATATTTAAAAAATATTTTTTTCAAAAACACTATGTAAAGACCTTGACCCATACACCGAAGAAAGAACGGAAATAGCCAGATAGCAGGTATAGCAAAACGGCGACGAAGTTAAATAATGCTGTAATATAAAAAGCTGGTATAACAAGACATGGAATGATAATTTTATCTACCAATCTCTAGAAAAAAGCAAAGGGATTAAATTGTGTGTGTCAAGTCTCGGCATATAACAGGCGTTAAAAAACTGTGTGGCTGCTGGGATTCGAGCCCAGATCTCCACGGCCACAACGTGGAATTCTCACGACTAAACTACAGCCACAAGCAGAGACCTTCGTCTCGACTTGTTTTTATTATATTTTTTACCCACGTAGATGAATAAATCCTGATCCTGTGGAGAGCTTGGATACGGGGAAAAAAAAGAAGACAACTTACATTAATATCAATTAAAAAATACATGTTTTCTGTTCATTTAACGTCGCCAACACGATTTCATTACTGGACATCGACGTCTTTACTATTTAGGGCTGCTTGGAAATGGTATAATTTTTAGCTGTGGTTGTGGAGAAATTATAATTTCTAAGAATAGCTCAAATGGATTTACAATATTAATTTCTGAAGTGTTACTAAATATTTAAAAGTTACAGCTGCAATTAAGAACTGTGACCGCAGCTAAATTGATGATTTTCAGAAAAACACTTGGCCTCCTCTATTTTCTTTGTCTCACCTCACCTTTAATTGTTTTTAAGAAACATGGGAAACTTTCGCCCATCTATTTATGGTGGGTGAATCTTCTCTCTCTAAAATGCTTTATGCCGTACTGGTACGGGTGCCTACAGCTCTCCCATGCATTGATTTCTACCGGAGATGGGACGACTCATTTCTTGATTGTTCAATGTTCTTCCCATTTTATACTTACCATCTTGCTAAGCTTCCTATAAGTTTCTTACATGTTTGGATTCGTCGTTTCTTCCTCGATATTATATGAAGCAATATAATCCATTAATCATCTATTACTCGTTTTTGTTTGCTGATAAATGGGAGTTTCACTCTTGGTGTTGTTAAATTGATTTATCACGAGTTGCAATGAGAGGTTTTAATAAAACTAAATGTATCATTTTCTCAAAAGATATAAATTCTAATAAATACATTTTGATTGGGTTTAGTTTTAGCTTATGCCAGTCGAACTTGGCTTTAACCTACTCTGCACCTGTACAGGTTTAAAGAATTTCTTATAGATTTGCTTCATGCTACTCTATTTAAACTTGCCAAACGATGTCTATACACTGAGTTCAGACGACCTCTTCACTGCAATGTCCTAAGCACCTTTCCTAGTCTCAATCCAATAAGCCATTATAAGGAGATGGTGCAAAGTTTTTTTCTTAGTTACCAGGGCAAAATATTGGAAATAGTTAGCATAATATTCTCCAACATTGTAAAAACACTGGTAATCTCAACATGTAATCTCCATCTTTGCCACAAACAAAGTTTGAAATATCCTAAAACCACAAAAAGAAATTGAAAACATCAAGGAATTGCGACAATCTATTCAAACCTTTCATTGTGGCTGAGCTAACAAAATCGACAGTCTGACCATCACTTGGACACTTATTTGAGAGTGTACAGCGCCAGTTCAGTTGCCTTCGTACTTTGGATCGGCCATCACATAATGATATGCAATCACCAGAACAAAAATAAAAATGCCAAGAAAATTGGCAAAAAATCCCAGATCTTGATCATCAAACATCTGCAGAAGCACAAATAAAAGGCAAATTTATCAGTAACATGACAAAATTAATAACGATCTGCATGCAATTTTATCTGACTTTAACGAAGTGACTATATACTACGCTTACAAGGTTGAAAACCTCAAGGACAATGAATTCAAAATCCTACATGTAGTAATCACTATTTGGTTCCATTCCCTCTCAGCTTATTGTGTTACAACAAAAACAAAAACTGAAAGGGGGTCTGTCTTTGTTAGAAATTGGTTGTAAAAAGGGCCTTTCAAGCCCCATTTGGATGATTATATTTCCTATCGAAGTCTAAGGAAGCCTGGAAATGAAAGTGTATGGTGAACGAGAGGGATCACGATCAATACAAAAAAACACTGAAGACAAACTACAAATCACAAAAATGCACCCGTGCATGAGTGAAATGGCATTCATCATTTTACTTTCATTCAATTAAGCCCTGCAAATCAAAATTGGCACCTTAAAATCAAACCCCGTCACAATCACCATTAGCTTGTTCTATTTGGTAACATGACACATTCCTCATCGGTTGATGGCGATACTACACAAAATGCATTTCAAATTCTTTCAGTTAAGATTAAGGATGGCTTCTGTTACCCAGAGTCAATCGTGTACAACTCGAGCCCACGTTTATTAGCTTCTATTCAAATGTGCGCGCATTTCATTTCTCATACAAACTACAACACAATTTCCCATGTCGAGGCACTGCCTCAATTAATCAGGACTTATTCTAATCACACGACTTAATCTAAATTCACACTGGTAACTTCCTGTTGTTAATAGGACCTGTAATTGCTAATTCATATGCTTACAGCGGATTGCACAAACTCAAGATGTATCAGCTCAACAAAGGTTCAAACATCAAACTTACAATGGCATCATTGCAAACCCAGAGATAAGCCAAAATAACCTCAAGCAGCATTTACCACTTGCATGGTACTATTAGAGATGCAAACTTCAGTCAATCAAATTGTAACCTTTTGCAACAGGTCAGCAATTTCAGGCAATCGAATGCAATTTCCCGTTATGGGAATCCATAGTTCATAATCTTACATTCACAGGGGAAAAAAACACGAATTGCAGTGAGAGAAAAAGGAAGAAAAGCGATCGCAGTGGGAATCGAACCCACGACCTTTAGATTCGGAGTCTAACGCGATATCCACTCCGCTATGCGATCACTTGTTAATTTTATTCTTAATGTTATATTTATTACTCGCAATATCACAAATTCTATGCCAGACCCATTTTCCTCATTTCAAAATTATGTGAATACAACAAAACTTGAATTTAACGATGAAAAGGGAAAAAAAACTTCGATGCACTTGTTTGTTTTGATGATATGGATCTACGATCTCTATAACGATTGAAGATTCCAAACTCCAAATTAAAATAGAAAATTACAAAACATACCGTATTTTTCTGGATCGGAAGCGAAAAGGCCAAACTAGTGGCTAGATCTCAAACGACCGGATTAGATGCTCTCCGTCTCTGGGTCTCTTGGACTCAAGTCTTTGTTCTTGCGATCTCTCTGTTTTCCAGCAGCAGGAGCAGCTTTCAAATGCAAGTCGATGGGTTTTTTTTTTATCATGGGTTGTGTTATATGGGTTTGATGGCCCACGTTAGGCTTTCCTTAAAGAGGCAAAGCCCAAGTGTGGCCATTTTCTGATTCAGTCAGTGCTGCTTGGTCGATGGAATGACTGGTTGAGAATGTTGGGATATTTTTTTTTATCAAAAATATATTAAAATAATATTTAAAAAAATATATTTTTATATTAATATATAAAAACACTAAAAAAAATTATTTAAACAACACTGGTAAAAATTATCAATAATAATTGCAGTGAATTATATTTGTCATTAAAAATAAGTGAGTCGCCACTCATTTTTTAATTTAAATTTTTAGCATTTGATATAACATTTCAAACTTTTTTATCATGACTATCTTTTTACCATAATCTTAAATTAAAACATAATTACTTGGCAATTAAAATCAAACAAACTTGACAAGTAGCATGATTTACCTCGCTTCATATTTACCTCACTTCATCTGCATGTGTGTTATAAACACTGGGCTCCTATTAAATAAACACATGGAGCATCAGCAATGATAAAAAAAAAAAAATTATCGATCTCTTTAATTTATATTATTCAATTTTTTTTATATTTTTATTTATTGACATAATGTAGTGAAATAAACACTCAATAATTTTTATAATAAAGACAAGATATCATTATACTAGAGATGCAATTTTTGCACATAATCCTTACGAGGTGTGATGTGATGGTAAGAGGTTTAGACTGAGTTTGAGTTAAGACATGCAGTTCTCATAAGAGTTTAAAATAATCATATATTTATTCATTTATTTAGATCTATAAAATATGTTTTTTAGATAATGAGATTTTCTCGATTTCAAAAAAACACATGCACATGAAGACATCTTAAGACGTATTTCTACGTATTCTTTAGTTATAGATACACCATTAACATCAATAACAAGGATGCATTTGTTAAACTTGGTACTCCAAACAAGTAGGAAGATTACCCAAAAGAGCACGATTAATATATTGCAATAACGTGCGGGTTATGCTGATAAAAAAGAGATCGGTCGGCAAAGGTTTCTTTTATGGGTGCAATCCGGAAGCTGATATTTTCGGGAGTGAAGACGTGTGACGGGTTTGGATCTGACGAGGATGATAACGCTCGCACGTAGACTGTGATACACCCGGCATATACTGATAGCATTTTTTTCAAAAAACCGTGCTGTATCTTTCGTGGCAGATAATTACCGTGGAATCTTTTCTGAATTATCAGCTGTCTGGGTTAATATCACATGGTCGCTAGACCACCAAATACCAGTGGTCTCAGCCAATCAAAGCCCTGATTTTTGTTAGATCATTTTTTTTTATTGGAAGAGAGAGAATGCAAGCAGTTGCTGCGAAACAAAAAGTTTATTTAATAATTCCAAAATGGGCAAATTGACTTTTTTTCTTGCTTTCCAAAACGTTTATGATATAACTCTTAATTTAAATTTGCCTTTTCTTTATATATATATATATATATATATATATATATATATATATATATATATATATATATATATATATTTTCCTCTCATTTTTTTATTTTATTTTTGAAAAATGTCTATATAATAATTCCATTCAAATACATTTATATACTAAAATAATATTATTTTGTGTATTGTAAATTAAATAATTTAATGTTTAGATAGTAGAACAATTATTTTAGATGTTTGGATAAAATCATAAATATTTTTTTATTATAACAATTCAGAATTTCAAATTGAAATTTCAAAATCAATATATTTAATGTCATCAATTAAATAATATATTTGACCTTTGATAGTCTAAAACTCCTCCCCAGACTTAAATTCTTACAATATTATCTATGAAAAATGCAGCACATGATTATTAAAATTTGAATCACCAAAGACAGCTTTTTACATGTAATCAAAGGAATGTATCTTAGACAAGTCCAATAATAACGTTAAAAATATATTCTAAAACAATAATTCAAAATCCACATGGATTGAATGAGTGAATTAACCTCATGGTGGAACGCATAGGGTGTGTTCGGTTCTTTAGTAACTCTTATAATTGTATTTTTTTTATAAAAGTAATTATTTTAATATTATTAACAAGATAAAAAATAGTATTTTAAAATAAAAAATAATATTAATCACACGAACCATGAAAACAGGTAACTGGCGTGACCACACGGATCTCGTAGACTCGCCCTACCTTACCAAAAACCAAGAGATCCAGGATAATTAACAGGATGACGTAAACAAATAGCTGACTTATGACACATGAAGTAAAGAGGAAAAACCTTAATCTGACGTCTTGCAGCGGGACAGAGTCTTTTGATTGAAATCGAACAAGTCCCCTGCCTTCCCAGTCATACCACAAGCGACGTCCGCTTTCACTCGACCTCAACCAAACATCGAACACTATATATACAGACCTTCATATCTTTAAATCCCATCAAAATATATATAAAAATCTCTCTCGAAAGTGATCCTGGTAATTAATTCTCGATTCACTAGGGACTAGGGATTGAGAGATTCAGATCTGAGGTTTTTTTTCATTCTTCTTTAAAAAAAAAAATTGGTGGGGTATGGTTTTTTACTGCAATTGAAGCTTTGTTCTTCTCGTGTTTTTGAAGTCCTGTTTAATTTATGCGTCTTTCTCTGTCACCAGTTGGTGTAGTTTGTTAGTGTGCTTATTTTCATAATTAATTGTTAACAATATAATTTTCAAGCCAACTTGGTTACAATTGAGCTCTATATGTAAAGCTGCAGTCTTTGAGTTTCATGGCTCGCGGCAAAGTTTGAGATTTTGACCCCTTTTTTTCACACCACTCAGGCGATTTTATTTTTTTCTTGAATTGATGTTTGTTGGGTGATTTGATATGAGGTTTTTCTATTTATTTTGGGGCTGTTTATGCATTTGATGATCATCCAATGCTTTCGTTTTCTGGTTGTTTGTGAAATTGATGTAGATTGAGATTTTTCTTTTAATTTCTTGATTTGTTTTTAGAAATTGAACAAGAATGGCCAAGGAGGCTTCGAATGGAAATCACAACTCTGCAACAAAAGCTCCCCCAACTCCATCTCCTTTAAGATTTTCCAAGTACTTTCAGGTATAACTAATGCTGTGATCTTTTTGTTTTTTCTCCGGTATTCGATTGAGTTTTTGTATGATCCATGATCTGCAAGGCACAGAGTCGTGATAAATTTGTTTCAAGCTACATATCGATATCAGATTTGCGATTAACTTTTTTATTTCTTTATAGCTGTTCTTTTTTGGTAGCAATGCATGCTGCATTGTGTTTTGGATTGCAAGGAAAAGAAGTCGTAATTTTTAAATCGAATGCAATTCAATGAAAATATTTGTTAGATCTTTTTAGATGCAATCTAGTTTACTTTCTGGATTTGGAGTTCATCGAGGGCTGGTAATTTTCAATGGTAGATTTTCCCATCATGGAAGGGTTTCTAAATAGTTGATTGTGGATGTTTTTGTGCATTAATTGAGATTTTTTGTACAGGGTAATTGTTTGGTGGCCAGAAACATATATTTTTTTTCTCAGCAGTCATCACGTTTCGTCCCCTTCTGTTTAATAAAAGATTTTTGCATTTTTTGGTAGGCCAATATGAGGATTTTGGTCACCGGAGGAGCTGGATTTATCGGTTCACACCTGGTGGACAGGTTGATGGAAAATGAAAAGAATGAGGTAAGCACATTTTGTTTGAAAAACATTTGAAGATATTGAAGAAGATTGCATGCTTTTATGAGTTGGCCATGTCTGTTTTGCTTCAATTAGAACAGGCAGTTGTCCATCCAATACCAAGTGGAAAATTTCCATACATGCATAGAATATAAAAATCGGTAACTAATATTTGATTTTCATGGTTGGTCTATTCTGAATTATTCTTGTCACGTCTCATAGGTTATCGTGGCTGATAACTATTTCACTGGCTCCAAGGAGAACCTAAAGAAATGGATCGGTCATCCAAGATTTGAGCTCATTCGTCATGGTACTGTTGCTTTAAACTTCTTATGTGTCCAGCAGTGCAAAGCTAATGCATGTCAATGATGTCATACTTTCTCTATTGTTCATTAATTAAAATGGACATGTTGATGTTTCTTTATTTCTGTGCAGATGTCACTGAGCCATTGCTAGTTGAGGTTGATCAAATTTACCACCTTGCTTGCCCTGCTTCCCCGATCTTCTACAAATATAATCCTGTAAAGGTATGCCTGCGAAAATCATGCTTCTGTCCTTGTCTAGATACTTGTTCACTTCTCCCTCTCTAAGTTCCTGTGACTCTGAATCCTGATTCTGACCATTGAATTGCCATTTGACCTGTAAAATTGCTATGCATGGCAGACCATAAAGACAAATGTTATTGGAACGTTGAATATGTTGGGGCTTGCCAAGCGAGTTGGAGCAAGGTTTGAGCTGCTACTCTAGCTCGTAGTTAATATTTCATAATGTATGATCCTTTGTTACTGAAGCTCCAGTAATTGTCAAACAGGATTTTGCTTACATCAACTTCCGAGGTCTATGGAGATCCACTTGTTCATCCTCAGGATGAGAGCTACTGGGGAAATGTCAACCCAATTGGTGAGTTAGATTTCGATGAACTTGTATATTTGAAAAATTATTCATTAAAGTTTCTCTATGCATAAGTGTAACCTTTTTTATGAACTCTTAGACTTAAATCTTCCTTGGGTAACAAAGACTTCCTCATCAAACTGTTCATTTCTTTGAAGATTACTTGTATACTGTATTTTTAGGACATATCCATGACAAATACTTTTTGTATCACTTGCAATTCATATTAAGTTTTGTGGATATGCTGGTAATTTTTAAAGGAGTCAGAAGCTGCTATGATGAAGGAAAGAGAGTGGCTGAAACTCTGATGTTTGATTATCACAGGCAGCATGGGATAGGTATGTAGTGCTCACTCTACTCTCTCAGATAATTTTGAAGCAGTTATCTTTTCTTTTTGTGATTTTCCAATGCTCAAAATATACTCACTCAGCTCTCTCCCCCTCCCTCTCTCTCTGATTTCCCGCATCTAAAACATCACTTTTTTTCCGTGACAGAGATAAGAATTGCCAGAATTTTCAACACTTATGGACCCAGAATGAACATTGATGATGGTCGTGTTGTCAGCAATTTCATAGCCCAAGCAATCCGGTAAGTTGGTACAACAACAGCTCTTTTTATTTTTTGAAAAAGTTCTTGTGGCAACTCTTCGCTTATTGGCACTTGTTCTTTGAATTCATACAGTAACGAGCCTTTGACTGTTCAAGCACCTGGAACCCAAACCCGGAGTTTCTGTTACGTGTCTGACATGGTAGGCTAGAAATTTTTCATTGCATTAAATGATGGTAGATGATATTAGCCGTCATGATCAGGTCTTAATTACTCGTGTGCCCTTCATCTTTATTTCATATACTTGAAGGTTGATGGCCTCATCCGACTTATGGAAGGAGAGAACACCGGGCCTATTAATATTGGAAATCCAGGTTAATCTTCAAGCTCTGCAACCAATAACTTGGTGTTCTTTGGTGACCTATCTCTTGAAATAGATGGAAACTGTTACTCTTATTAATACAATGTTTGATTTTTCAGGTGAATTCACCATGATGGAACTAGCGGAGACTGTTAAGGAGGTTAGTTCCAATTAGCCTGCATCTCCTCCTGGTTATGGATTTACTTAGAATGATTTATCTATACGATACAATGACATTAGCTCCTTGCTTCATGGCTAGTTGTATTTTCCATGTGTTGGGTTTACTGTCCTAGTCATTGTGCAGACACCATCGTAATGAGCTGGAACCAAAAATACCTCTTATACCCGACAAAACTTTCCATGCACGAGTTTGGTCTATTTGATTAATTTTATCACGTTCATTGGCAGCTTATCAACCCTGAAGTAGAAATCATAGAAGTGGAGAACACACCAGATGATCCTCGCCAGAGGAAGCCAGACATCACAAAAGCAAAAGAATTGCTGGGCTGGGAACCGAAGATTAAGCTGCGTGATGGTCTCCCTCTCATGGAGGAGGATTTCAGACGGAGGCTTGAAGTTCCCAGGGAGAACTGAACCAATTGAAATTGTCATCAATTTGATTTCCCAGCCACCTATAAATATAGAAACTTTAAATATAGAAACTATTAATTATTGCAGCTATCAACTACTATAACAAAATAAAACCCGGCCGAAGCCCGGTTAATTTAGTTTAGCAATAGTATATTCAGACCCAAGATGTTCATGAGGATTTTTCTGGTGCTGCTTCCATGAAGAATTTTGTTGTTTCTCAAACAACCATAGAAATGGTTTAGACGTGGCATCAAAGAAGGATGATTAGAAAATTTTCAACTTGTCTGTATGCTCTTGTTGCCTCAAGAGAGGGAAGCATGGTGACATTTTTCACTTCCATTATCTTCAAACAATTCATTAAATTCGACGATGTAATCTTTTTCAAGAAACCATATGAGAGATACATCGATACCGCACCCTACTATGTTCTCAGTATGACTGTATATCATTTGATGAAATTAATTGTATAACACAGGAAGAATAACAACTAAGATTCTCCCATAAATTCATTTTACGGCTAGCCAACTTCTCCCCCGTCTCAATTGTTTAGCAGACTCGATCAATCTCCTCTCCCCTGCTTGAACGGAGTATGGGAAAAAAATCATCTTTTCTGCAATTAAGCGGTAATCCCAACTTTATGTTGGGTTCAGTGTCCCATATGTACAGCAGCTTAATATATCACATCTCAGATTCTTCTCGTTTTCATCTCCTGTACCGCTCATGTTTGACTGATTTGGTGGCAGAAAGAAAATCAAAACAGATGCCTGCAACTATTGCCGAGGTTTAATGGCGATGATGCAAAACAAAAGGGCATCTAGAAATTTTTCCAAAAAGTAAGACTAGATAATGAATTATAACTATTTACATCTCTACAATATTTTCTATGATTGCGGTACACACCCTTCACAATCTGTAAACCTTCAAATAGTGGCTGTGTAATCTTGAAAAATATATTGAGTACATAGTGAACAATGATGTAAATTTGATCTCTGCCACCTATATATATAAACTCAACTTTGCAGCCATAAGCTACATACACCAGAACGAAATAGCAAGCAAAAGCAGTTGGTTCAGTTTTTACTTCGGTAGTTACCATGGCTGAAGAACACGAGGAATTCCCATCCTTCAAATAATTGTTGTTCATGGCAGTTCAAAACCATTTGTCTGTCACAAGCAGGCATAACCTAACAGCTTCCTTCAATCAGTTTTATTTTATCAGAATCAAACTATTTTCCTTGAATGTTTTTCTTCTCATTTTTCTTCTTGATTTTCCATCAGTTTTTCCATATATATGCCAAACAAATATATATCATGTTTACAAATAACACTGGAAAATCAAGATGCGGCGAAACCATCAGTTTAAACAACATTATCATATTTGAAACGGCAAACATTGCAGCATCTGGAAGTTTTCAAGGCTCTTTTTTCCCATAGAAGGTACTCTTTCTTCATAGAATTTTGCTTTCGAGGTTACTGTCACGGCTCTAGAGGTTCCAAAGAAACAGTGGCCGCCAATTAAAGTTACGGATGGATATGAGTCGGACCGACTATGGGAAATCAGGGACTCTGTGAAAGTTAATTATGAAGTGCATGATAAAAGAAAAACAGAAGAACGGTCATTTATAGGGCACCAAAAGCCCTTCTAGCATTTGTCTAACTTGCGCTAATTTTGAATATCAAACAAGCTCGTCACTGTATGGTGTGGCAGTGTATCGGGTAACATGGCTTTCGATTAAAATTAATAGACTATTATTATGGGGTAGGTTCAACATGTATTTGAAATGGGATTTCTAAGCTTCAGGAGCTACTTTTTTTCTGCATGCTTTTCACAGGCTTCTCAATTGCAGCTTCATCTTCCAGCTCTGTTTTTTCTCAACCCTTGCAAATACTGGTTTAGGTTGAGCCATGACCTGACCACACTTCAGGCTAAACCAACAGGTCCCACTCTACATAGCAAACCATGGGATTAATTAGTAGATTAACGTACGTGCATAAATCGAGATTGCAGGCACGTATGCGTGCGTGGTGAGAGAAACCCAGGTCACTATTAAAATGGCCCTTCGAGTATCCAATCTGTTCATATATTCTCCAGTATAATCTGGGGGCGACAGGAGATAGAGAAATTGCTACAAATCTCACTGCTTCCACTCTAATTACAAGATCCTGAACCATAGCTGCCAGAGAGAAAGGGGCAGTCGATCACATTTGTTGGTCGTCATGCTAACATGACGTGGTTAACCTTGTTTTATACCATAGAATGCTGTAAAATAGAATTATTTGGAACAGCAGGTTAACCCATTGTCTTAGGTTAGAATATTTAATTGGGAAATTCAAGATTAAAGTATTTCTTCCATAAAATAGTGAGTCGTTTTTTTGAATCATGTTTAGACCAAACTATGCTGAAGATATCCTTGAAAGAAACAAAAAAAAGTTAACATGCAAAACCTTCGCAGCAGCACCCACTTGCTTGAAACGGGATCAGGGTACATTCTCCTCCATGTGGGGATTCCCAGCATTACCTATCGCTAGTACAGCCTCACACCCCAATGATATTGACAGATTTTCATCGTGAATCCGAGCCTTATCAGCCTATAAAAGTGAATGTTTGGATCAGATCAAAAAAATTGTTGTGAAATGTGAACATTAGGATTGCATAACGCCAGTCATAGCGAGAGTATCCAGACAGAATCCTAATGGCACAAGTAGAAAAAAACTTGGAAGTAAAGGAAAACATCGATTGCTAGGATAGGCACAAACAAAGAACTATGACAAAGCCATGGAATGGAATTTCTTAACACTCTGTATGCAATGAATGTCCTAAGTGCAGTGAAATACAAAAAATATATTGAGTATTAATATCCAAGCACAAGTTTGCAAGCAGGGTTTAGATAGATCCACTACTCTTCATTTTGCTGATGACTAATTGATATTCACTGACTGCCGGCAAATATCTTCATAGCCTATCAGAAGCTTCAAAGGCTTTGATGCTGTCGTTGTGGCAAAATCACGTTGCAGTCTAACGATTCTAGAATGAGAAATTGGGCTGAAATTGAAAAGTTCACCATAAAGCTAAGCTGCACAATCATACTCTACCATTTACCAAGTCTTAGAGGTTTATGGGAATGCACAGATCAAAATATTGCTACCTCTAGAGTGATCTATTAGTGTTTGCAACTTTGCGTTGTCAGATCTTGTTAATGATGGATGATAGAGACCTACTATATGTGCTGATAATCAAATGTTCACCTATATGGCTTTGCACCATTAGGCCCATTTACATGATGGATTGCTGATCATCAAAATGTAGCTGATCTCATTTATAAAACTTTGCACGCCCATTTACTTAATTACTTGATAACAGCGATTTGATCCGTTTCCAAAATTTTCATGAAAAATTTTTAAAAAAATGTTTTTATTTTAAATTAATTTTTTAAAATATTTTTAAGTTATTTTTATATATTAATATAAAAAATAATTAAAAAAAATATTTTAATATATTTATAAATAAAAAAAACACTTTTAAAAACAACTCCAATAATTCTCCCCAACCGTAACTTCATTGATAACAGCTCAAATCGCGTAAAAGTGTGGTTATGCTGCTGATAAAAAAAATTGTGATGACGCCAACCAATAATAGAGTTAAATGAAAGTACATAATCTTTTACCGTTGTTATTCTTACCTTATAAAGGCAGTGAAACAGCGACCTGTTTGGTTTCGAAACATGAGCAAGTTAGATAAACATGGAGTGTGTCCACCGTCTGATTCTCTGACGGGATTAATCGTGTCCTATTCCCTCTGCTTTTGAAAAAATCTTGGGTGATGTGAAATTGTGAATAGGGTTTAGATTCTTAATGACTTGGACCAAAAGAAACTCAGTTAGCTCCATCGATCAGATATGTCGAAAGGACTTGAGGTAACCATGCTCGCAGTTAGGACCAAAGAGCACACTGGAAAACTGCATTCATAAACCCTGTAAAATATATTTTTTGTTCCTCTTAATCAGGGAGTATTATGAAAAGGCAAAATCCCCCCAAGTATTGAAAAGGCAAAATCCCCTACAGCACAAATACTATGACGTCATATATAATCAGAGAGCAGTAGACGTGGATCACAGCATGCGCACTAACCCTCTAAAATGGATGGTCAATCCCTTGGCACAGTGTATGGAAACAAAGATTTAAACACAGCAATAATTTTCACATGGAGCATTTATTTTCATACTTAAAAGTGCTACATTGCAGAGGCTTACAGCAGTAGCATGCAATGAAATCGTTACAAGACATGGCCTTTCTTTTACAAAAAAGTCATCAATCTATATAACCACGAAGTGAGTGAAACAAAAACTCTGAAAAACAATAAGAGAAGAAAGATTAACTCAAACAAAGCTAAATGCCCTTCATAATAAGCAATGATCCAGCACCTGGAGAGCACATTTCCAAATTCACCTGCAAAGGCATGGGAAGCTTATTAGAATGCTGCAAGGATTAGTTCCATGTTTGTTTTTCAGGCACTAGAGATAAGCAACTTTCGTTTTTTCTTTATCAAAAGGCTTTGACTGAAGACACCTATAAGAGCCACTTTCTTGTTGAACATAGTTATTCATTATGCATGCAGGGAACGAGGTGAAGGAAGGGCAAAAAAAATTACCAGAAGGCTGCTCATCTTGGACAGGGTTTGTTAAGCATCAGTGCCTGAAGGCCAGCACATTAGCAGCAATCAAAACCAGATAAAATTAAAAGGTAAAGGCAAGAAAGGACATGAGGAAATGCAGGCTGTCTCCGCAAAATAATGAATGCAATCCATATTGTCAGGGTTAAGAAATTTAGGCTTGAGAAAAACTTTTACAAAATCATCAACTTAATTCTTGTCTTCTTCTCCAACATGCAATAAACTCATGTACAAAAGAGGCATCTAATAAATCCATAACCACACGCACAAAAAAAATGATAGAGCATTTTGTCCTATAAACTAAAAATGAAAAATCTTAACAAATAGCATCAACATAGTACTGTTTCCCAAGTTCTAAAACCAAATAATTTCCATTCAAATACTTGGGCAACAGATAGATGCATTTCCTCACCCACCCTCACAAGCCTTCTTCGTAACAAGCTTTTAAAGGCATAATTTGCTTTAGATTCATATATTGAAGTGGACTAGTTAGAAAAAAAGAACTATACAGATTCATCGGCGCATGAGCCACACGTCTAGCAAACTAAACTATCAATGGCCACGTCTGGAATGCTGTAAGCTATACAAAGCAAACCCTCAAAATTGGCGAGTAATTTTTCACTGACTGAGAAGGATAAGAATGCAATGTAGTAATCTACACACAGTACAGCTACATTTTTTATTATTCAAACTTTAACAAAAGGAAGTGAAGAAATGGAACCGCCATCATAATCTAGGGTTTCGTAGCACACTTACTTTTTATGCCTTTGCACGAAAGGGGAATTCTTCGCATCCTCCTCTACAGAACAAGAAATCAAAACATCAATTCTGTATAAATGTCATCTAAATCAGTCTTCAGTTATTTATACCTAAAACAGAAATATAAAGATTTATGTAACATTTATAAGATAGAGTAAACTGTCAATAAAATAGATTAAGGCATCGATTAAAGCACGAATTACAATTCCAGATCTGAAATCTCAATAGAGAGGAAAAGCAAGGGGGTTTACCGGTGAGGCTGAGAGAGAATTTGGTGATGAAAGCGCCAGTGATGGCAAAGCCAGCGAGGAAAGGCCAGTTGCGGTTCCATTCTCTCTTGAAGAATACTGCCCATGGATCGAACTTCCTCATCCTTCTCTTTTTGGATTCTCTCTTCTACGCGATTGTCTTTTTTACGCTGAAAACACTATCAATAGCTGCGGTGAGGGCGTCTAATTGACTGTGATGCCCAGGGGGTCTGTTTGGTGACTGGTAATGGTTTAGCACTGAACTGGTTTAAGTGCAGCCCATTCTGGGCTACTGTAAGAGTAGAACCGCTTTGGGCTAGCTTTCTGATGGCTTAGTTGCAATGGGCTTCGGTTCTGTTGCCATTTAAGCTTAGTTTTCTTTCCATAATTTGTTTCTTGTTTATTTTTTATAGATTGGAGATTTTTTCTCCCTGGAGAAACTAGCTAACGGTACCATAATCTTTCCGTCTTTTGTTTTGGTTTGAACAGTTAAATGGTCACTAAAAAATTAATTTTATTCAGCACGATCAATGTTTTACTTGCTTGGACTAAATATTCCAGTTTATTGATAGTGTGTGTGTGTGTTAGAGAAGAGTCCCTGAGATTTTTTAAAATATTTCAGATTTACCTTCCTTTTGTGGCCATTTCATGACGTGAGCATAAATTCGTTGTTTTCAAATGATAAATAATAGTTCATTAGTTCCGAGCCAGATAAAAAAAATATTTAAGTGTTATTGATATATTTTATAATATAAATTAATTAATTAATTAATATAAACTCAATATATAATTTATATTGAATGGTATTTTAAAAAAATAACGAAAACATGTTTTTTCAAAAAAAAACAAACCAATTCATATATTTTTTTTACTTTAAAAATGATCCTCAATATCAAGATAAAAAATCTATGATAAAATAGGAAAATCATTTTCTTTCCTTTAAAGGCTATAGTGATGCTATAAAAAACTCTTGAGAAAGCAACCGAGGGATTGTTTTTATACTAAAACACTTCGTGAAAAAGAGAAGGGGACATATAGGTCTGGGAATGTGTTTGTAAAATATTTTTGAAAAAAAATAAATTTTTATTTTATGTTTTATTCTAAATTAAAAATATATATTTTTAAATTATTTTTATGTACTAATATCAAAAATATTTTTTAAAAAATAATAAAATACATATTATTTTAAAATATTTCTAAACAAAATATAATTTGAAAAACAACGTCAATTATATTCTCAATCAAGCATACAAAAATAAAAACAACCAATACTAAAAACTCAAAAAAAAAAAGACAACATCGCATTTAAGACATCTAACTCTCTAATCTTTCTATATTTTCGAGTAATGTTAATCACATCAAGTTTTTTTTTAGTTATTGAGTAATTTTTTATTTCGAGTTGTTTGATGTAAAATAATTATGATTATGCTTATATTTTATTGTTTGAAATGATAACGTATTTACTGAGTTTTTTATTATGATCCAATTTAAGACTAGAAAATGGTAATTATTTCAATACTTGTTCCAAACACCATAAAGAATAATATACATGACAAAAATATCTATAGAACTTGTGTAATTCTTGAGAGTTTTATATGTTCCTAATGAATTTTGATAAGCCTGGAATTTTTACAAAAATGCAATAAGTTTGTTTGTTAAAATGATTTTTTTTAAGATATTTTTTAGTATTTTAAGATTATTTTAATATTTTTTATATAAAAACAATAAAAATATGATTTTAAAATATTTATAAATAAATTATTTTTTAAAACAAATAATCTCATTTATTTAACATCCATACCAAGATACTGCAAGTCCTGTCTTCTTGAACGAATTAGAGAATCCTAGTGATATGTCCATATTCTACACATGGACAGTGATCGGACCCCTCGCACGTTCGTGTCCCTGATGCCCGTACATGAGAGGAAGGGCTTGCTTCCCAGAGTGTTTGAAACTATGTTTCAAAAGTAATTTTTTTAAGAAAATAATTTTTTTTTAATTTTAAATTATTTTTTAATATTTATATATAATTTTAACTTATTATATTAGAAATAATTTAAAAAAATAAAAAAATATTATTTTAAATAAAAAAATATTTTTAAAATCAATCTAAATCAAATCTCGAAAAAAAAAAAGCCCTTTGCCCGGGTTAGGCACCTAGGAGGGACCCTGTCTATAGGAAAAAATAGTGATCATCAACCGAGGTTTTATCACCTATCAATTCATTCGAATAGTCATACATCTACTGCAATGGTATTTATGAAATAGTACATTTGAACACGGTCGTTATTCAATAATTTTAAAAAATAAATATTTAATTAACAATTGTTTTGTTATTTAAGAAATTACGTCTCTATTTAATTAGCATGCATCAAAATTAACTTAAAATTTTATAAAAATCTAATGATTTTCCAAAATCAATGGTTAAAAAAAATAGATCACCCAAAATATATTAATACTCTATTTTTTTAACACAATCAGCACCGTTATAAATACACTGACAATGAAAATTCTAACAAGACATTTAAAGATCATGAAATATTATAATTAGAACCTCATTTAATATTTTTATAAGATATAATTATAATATTTGTATCCAGATTTTTCTAATGATACCACATATATAAAACAACTATATTCCCGTGATTATTTTGTAAATATTTTGTAAATATTTGAGTGTGTAATTACGGTTATTTTTTAAAGTATCCAGATTATAATATTTTTCTAATGATACCACATATATAAAACAATTATATTCCCGTGATTATTTTGTAAATATTTGAGTGTGTGATTACGGTTATTTTTTAAAGTATTTTTTATTTAAAAATATATTAAAATAATATATATTTTAATTAAATATTATTTTTTATATCAGTATTTTTAAATGATATAAAAAAATTTAAAATAAAAATAAAAATAAAATTTTTTTTGATAAAAATTCTCAACCACCATATATTAGAAAATTAGACGGCATGAAAATGGCCTGCTGTCCTATCATCGATTGAATGTGTGGTTGGTTTTGGGTGGAATCCAACAACTGCCTACGTCAGCTCTACCCACTGCTGTGATTGGACGGGGACGGGCTTCTGTATGTGCTGAAGGTGTGGCTCGTGATTGAGTTAATTTTCCGTTTCTTTCCAAGCTTGTCTACTGCCGTCTTCTCTTCGTGGTTAGCATATTTTTGTTAGGCTCATTATCTCATTATCAATCCACATCGGTATGATCACAGGCACTGAAAAATGAAAACAGGGGAAAAGCTCGAGAATTTCTTCGTAGTTAATTATAAAATTCCATGTTTCTGAAGGACTTTTTTGTCGTTTAAAGGGGAAAAGATAACATGTTAAGAAATGTGTAGACATTGAAAATTGCAATGGTTTATTCTCAGGGATTCACCGACCGTTTATAAGTTGTTGATGATGTTTTTAAAAATATTTTTTTATATAAAAATATTTTAAAAAAATATATATATTTTACTATTATTAATATATAAAAATAATTTAAAACACTACAAAATATAACTTAATAAGAAAAATAAAAATATTTTTTTATTTTTTTAAAATATTTTTGAAACGCAATATCACATCAGGGTTTAACGATATTTGTCACTAATTTTTTTTAAATATTTATTTATTTATTTAGATTGTACTGCATCAAAATATATATATTATTTTAATATATTTTTAAATAAATTAAAAAAAAAAACATCAATCACAACTCAAAACAAACTTTAAAAAAAAAGGAATCTACGGTGTTTGGAGACAAACTAATAGATACTGCAAAAAATATAAATCACATTTTCATTCTTTTTATGGTAAATCACAGCACATTACATTATGACTAACCAGTTGAATTTGTATCCTAGCGTCGTACCAGTGGTAAGTGCTAAATATCTAAATAATTTTTTTTTTGTCATTGCCGTTTCAAAAATCCAAGATGAACAATCAAGTTCACGTTGATCATTAAATATCGAAAACCTATTCTTCCAATAAAACCAATTAAACGCGTATGGTTATTATATATTCTATATACTGATAAAGGAATAATTTTATAATAGCAACTCCAATGCAAAATATTATTTTAAAAAATTAAATTGATAAAATAATTTTTTTGAATAATACAAATATTTTTATTTATTTATTTATATTCCAATAGTAAAAGTCATTTGATATATTTCAAAATAAAGTGATGATTGAAACAAAATATAGTAACACTTTAATTAATGAAATATCAGTTGATAAACATTGATTTTCAATAATATATTACTCTAAAATACAATAGCAGTTGAATCAGAATACAATAATAATTGAACCAGTTAGATATTAATTCATAAATATTGATTTTAAACAATGTTACTCCAAAATACAATAACAATTGAACTACTAAAATGTTTACTAACAGATATTGGCTTATGTTATTCCAAATAAACTGAAAAATTTATCCAGACATCAAACAAAATATATTTGTTTTTTTGGATAGTAAACATACTAGTATCAAGACATTGACAGTTAGGTTTACACACAGTAACAGAACAGGAGTTGAAGAATTGAATTTAAACTATATACAAGCCTAAAACATTTCAACCTCGCAAAAAAAAAAAATAACACTGAAAAAAAAAAAGACAACAAACATTAAAAAGGTGTGATCCTAAAATCACCTGAATTATGAAAAGAAGATTGTAAAGCCCAACCAATATAGAGGGAGAAGGGATAAAATAATGATGTCAAGTGGTGATAATGACAGGTCTAGTGATATTTTGCCAATGGTCTGTGTGTGTTAGGTGGTTTAGTGAGGAAAACTAAAAATATCGAGATGAAAGAGAAGAGGATCAAGAGAAAAGTTACAGGCGAAGAAGAAGAAGATTGGTGAAAAGAGTCTACTATTATTCTTTTTTTTGTGTGTTTTAACTCGCATCAATAGTATCCCGGCATATATATTTTATTTCTTTAATTTATCTGTTAAAATACAAAGAAATAATAACTTGAGGACAAAAAAATTATTTTAGCTACTAAAATAATTGTTCTATCAAGGAAGTCAAAAGCTAAATGTATATTTTTTTAACCTTGTCTTTTTATTTGCCCATGAGTTGGTGTTGCTCTAAGACACAATAATAAGGTAAATAACACTTCTCTTGCTTCTATAATCTTGCTCTTTATTGATCTTGTTATATAGAATGTATTTGTTTTCATGCAATATACCTCGTAAATAAATATATTTGTAATTTTTATTAAATTGTTTGTGGAGAATGAGATCATCACAATGAACACCAGCAAACTCAAGGTTCTAATAAAAATACGATAAAAGGAAGAAGTAAATTATTTTTGCTTTTAAATACCTAGCAAAGTGACATAAACTAACCTCTTGAAATTAAATTGCCAGAAAATCACTATTAGGGCATTACAACTAATATTTAAACCCTTGATATGTACACTTTACTCATGGAAACATCTCACCAATTTTTTCACTATCAAAATGTGGTAATGAAAAGAGAAAATTGAGAGAAAAAAAGCAAAGAGCATGAAAAAAAGATCTGACAAGGAAAACGCAACCAAACAAGAAGTACACACACACACACACACATTTTTTTAAAAAAATATCTCAGTGCATGCTTGATATCTTGTTTTAAAAGTGTTTTTAATTTATTTTAAATTAAATTTTAAATGTTTTTAAATATTTTGATGTGATAATATCACAAATATTTTTATAAATAAAAAATATTTTAAAAATCAATTTAAATCTAACTTTCAAACCAAACATGACTCGACAACCCTTGGATACAAAATGCCAAAAGGACATGCGCCCACATAAACTCACGAGCTTGGACACAACCCCGTCAGTGGGCCCTTCTTACCCGACAACCGCAAAAATAAGAAAAGAAAAGAAAACTCTCGCTTGTCAAATCAAGGAAGGGAAAAGAGGAAAAAGAAAAAAAACACGTGCTTTTAATCTCGTTCCTGTACCAACCGCCTAATCTACTCCTCCACCTGAGCAATCAACAAACAAACACTCACCCGAAGCTCAACAAATTTCTCTCATTTACCCTACACCACACCCAAATACCAGAACCTTTCACATCTTCACATTCTCCTTGTGCTTCTCTTTTAATCCTCCCCTGGAGTCTCGCTAGCATGGGGATTCCAGCTGATGATGTCGTTTTGATCCAGCAAGGTAGCGGTTCCAATGACCCCACCGTCGTCACCGTCAATTGCCCTGACAAGTCTGGCCTCGGATGCGATCTCTGCAGAATAATTCTCGAGTTTGGGCTATACATTACTCGCGCAGGTACTTGCATTTCGTTCCGGTGTTTTAATTTCCAGCAAAAAATTGCCCTTTCTTTTCTGTTTTGGATGTTATTTACGGGAGTACTTAATTGGAGTAGATGAATAAGCTCCACGGTGATAAAGTTTACAACCTCTCTTGAATTTCGCACGATATTCAATGATTCTAAATGATGGAATATCTCTCTCTCATTTTCTTTTGATGATAGCAGATTTTCAAACGGATGGAAAGTGGTGTTACATAGTATTCTGGGTGGTTCAATGTTCAAACTCGCTAAGACTTGACTGGGATAGCTTGAAAGACAGGCTCTTGAGTGTGTCTCCTCCATGTCTGGTTCCGCTTTATTATGATCACAAATTGAATGGTTCCAAGGCTGCTCCTTCTGTATATTTGTTGAAGTTTTGTTGTGTTGGCCGGAAAGGAATATTGCATGGTAACTACGAAGATGACGGTAGACTTGATGTACCTTGATTTGTTGTTTAATTCAAGGAATGGAAATAACATGGCTCGTGCTTTTTACTTGTGTAGATATCACTGAAGTTCTAACTGAGCTCGAATTTACAATTCAAAAACTAAAAGTGATGACAACACCAGACGAGAAAGTTGTGGACTTGTTCTTCATTACAGATGGCAGGTGAATTTTCCCTTTTTATTGTTTTCTTTGTTGAATTTGCTTATATTGAGTACATGGAACCTAAATGTCACTATGCTGTGTTTAATGCACCTTCCGATGATGTTTGCTGTCTACCTATTGATGATGAAGCGATTAATGGCTTTAGAAGTTTACTTGTAACTGTTTCTTTGATTGAAATTATTGAAAATTCTCCTAGTTTTTGTTTGTCAAATACGGTTGTCCTGTCAATGTATATACTATTCAATCCCGATATTGACAATTGTCTGGGGTCATAAAGTGTTTGTCAAAAAAACCTATTTGTCTCCATAAAGGAACAGCAATGTTATTAATGTTTCGGTTCTCAGACGTGCTAGACAATTTTTTATTTATTCAAATTTCGCTCAATGGGTCTCTGTATCTTCATCGTCATTCCATTAGTGGCTTATCACCTGCTAGTCCAGGGACGAGCACATGGTACTTAACTTCTGCGGCAAATTTGTAACCCAGAGCAGGAAAGCAATATCTATAGAAAGGCATGTGATAAAATATGAAACTTATTATCAACAATTTTTAGTTGCCTAATTTCTTATTTAAGTATTGTAGATAAATGGCGGTGGCATAATAGAGGGCAGGAAAGAATAATTGTTACCTTGCCGGAGAAATCTTCAACATAGAAAAAAATTAGCGCCGCCCCAAAAACTTAAACAAATAGATAATCCTTTTGCTATGATAATAGGAGGCATACTTCAGAATATTAAACTGCTTAGAAACATGTTTTTTTTTTGTATATTGTTGATCACATGGCATGCTTTTTGTAAAGTTTTGAAGTCGACTTGCTTCTGCTGAAACCTTGTAGTGATTCTCTTCTGTTTAGTTTGGATGAAATTTTCGGTTAGTGCCATGCTCTATGTTTTTTAAATCGTCTTCTATTCGAGCATAACTAGGTGTTGGTCCCCTCCAGCACTGTTTTCTAATATTGTCTGAGCCAAGGCCTTTGGCGGCTTGTTTCTTTGATTATGACTAGTTTGAGGAAGCACATTTCATAATTGGGCAAAACTGTTCTTATATTTATGTGGTTATATATCAGTTCAAAGTTGATATGTCAAAAAAGAAGATAAAAATAAAAATTCACAATTGACATTTGGTAGGTCTCTTTCCAGGGAGCTCTTACACACAAAAGAAAGGCGAGATAACACATGTGGATATTTGTGTGATGTATTCAAAGAGTATTGTATCAACTGTGAACTTCATTTGGCCGGTCCTGAATTTGAAAATCAGCGGACTTGCTCTTCCCTCCCATTAGCAGTTGCAGAAGAATTGTTTAGCTGTGAGCTGTCAGAAAAGGAATCCTATACGCAAGCACCTCGGACAGTTACAACACCACCAAAGAAAGCCATCGTTACAGTGGATAATCTTTTGAGCCCAGCTCATACATTGCTTCAAATACAATGTTTAGATCAAAAGGGTCTCTTTTATGACATCTTGAGAACTTCAAAGGACTTAAATATCCAGGTACAGTGGTCATGAGATTAATAAGAACTCTTCTTAATCTGTGTGGCATGTTATTGATCCTGACCATCTTGAAACGGGTCAGGTTGCACAGAATATCAACTTCGCATTTAAGGTGCTTACAGACTAAGAAATCATGTTAGTACGAGCATTGTCCTGTCTCATGATTTCTCCTTCCAAACCTTTTGTCGAAATATTTTCCCTACGTTTCTCCGACTGTCTCCGGAAATAATGTACATAGCATGCTATTGTTCCATTAATGCTATATAATCTATCCCATTAAGTTCGACAGCAGTACCACTTATTGCTCTTATGTATCTTTTTGTGGCACTAAATGGTTGATTGCGATGTGTATTTTAATATACAGTTGTTTTGTTTGTACTGCAGGTAGCTTACGGTAGATTCTCATCTAACATAAATGGATACCGTAACATGGATCTATTTATTCGTCAAACAGATGGGAAGAAGATTGTGGATCCTAAACTTCTGGCCGATTTTTGCTCTCGATTTAAAGAGGAGATGCTTCATCCATTACGAGTGATCATTACCAACAGAGGCCCAGATACTGAGCTCTTAGTAGCTAACCCTGTAGAGTTAAGTGGCAGGGGAAGACCACGTGTATTTTACGATGTTACCTTAGCTCTGAAAAAGTTGGGAATATGCATTTTTTCGGTAAGAGTTTAATATCCGCTTTTCTCAAACTTCGGCTTCTATCATCCACAATGCATGAGTAAGTTCTCTTCATTGTTAATTTGCAGGCCGAAATTGCGAGGCACTCAACTCAGGATCGCCAGTGGGAAGTCTACAGATTCCTCTTGGATGAAAATTGCGACGTTCCATTTGCAAGTGTTCAAGCCAGAAATCAAATAGTGGACAGAATTAGAAGAACATTAATGGGCTGGTAGAATGATCCACTGGAAAACAGCGTTGATGATGAAATTAGTATTGCCTTCTCGCACGTGTACCTATCTTCCCATCTAGCTGGACATCCCTGCGCTGCAATGCTGTCCCTATTAGCCGATCACGAACCAAACTGATCATTCAGGTCATGCAGCACGATAATATATTCTCTCTATATAACCAGACTTCTTGCTGTAATCATTCGTTTCCTGGATATTAAAATTTAGTGTTTCATTTCCATCCTCTGCAGTGTAATGAAATAAGCATCCATGGCATCTTTAGAACATGCACGAGGCTATCCCTTCCTAATGAAAGTGTATATTATGTAATAAACTCTCTCCTCGGTACTTTTTTTTAAAAATATTAGGATGGGGCGGTACGTTGTGGCAGCAAATCTCGTAAGGTTTTGTACTGTACCTTTTGTGATGCAACAAAGGGATGCAAAGGTAAGATGCACTGAATTGAAAGACGTTTACGCCAACAATTTCTCCGTTGGTTGTTGGGTAACCCGGGAAGAGCTGTAACGGGTGGCCTTTTTCATGATCAGTTGGTGATTGGCTACCAAGTTTTCCGGGCTATCTTGGAGCAGCAGCCATCATGATAGCTGGATTTCAAAGCCCGGTCTGGCATGGAATATTTAGGCTTCGGGTCAGTGGTGCTGGAAACCGACAAGAAGGAAGCCGTGGGTGCCATTTTCAAGGCTACCTCTCCCCAGCTCATCCTTGTTTTATGCAAATTTGGTGACATTTGTGTTCTTCGGTGAGGGTGGCAGCGTTCATAATCTTCGTGAAGGTAACCAAACTCTGATTTCTTGACCAAGATTGGAGTTCATGGTGACGAGGGTCAACGAATATGGCAGCATGCTTCTCCAGCCCCCGGTAATGGTCTATTCTTTAGGGGGGTGTGCCTGCAGTTCAGTTCTTGAGGTCCTGCTGCTGCGTGCAGGTGAGGTGATGTTGAGTTTTTTCAGATACAACGCTATAAAACTGTAATTCATTAAAAGCTAAAAAAAAATGCTTTTTTAATATACCCAACCGGAAAACCTCAACCATTATGTTTGTTTTGGCATTTTTTTAAAAATTATTTTTAATATAAAAAAAAATATTATTTATATTTATTTTCAAATAAACAATAATAATTTTACAATTCGAAACACTTATTTCAACCCAGTCGCACCCTTCCACTGTAGATGCAGTGATTTTTTTTGGACTGTTTGATTTTAAAAGTATTTTTTATTTAAAAATATATTAAAATATTTTTTTATTTTTAAAAAATATATAAAAATTATTTAAAAACACAAAAAAAATATCAACTTGAAAATAAAAATTAAAATATATTTTCTTTCAAGAATGTTTTTGAAATACAATGCCAAATATTGTTGTATTCTTTTGACTGTTTAGCAAGTACTAGAAAAGTTTTTTGTTTTGTTTTGTTTTAAATTAATATTTTTTTAGTGTTTTTATATGTTTTTTTTTTTATGTGAGATTAACTTTATGGCATGCTTGATTCAATAAATTCAGTGATAAAATTATAATTTAATAAAAACAATTATAACAATATTTATTTTAAAAAATTAAAGAACAACATGCTATAAAATTAATTAAAAAAATAAAAAATACATTACTTAACATAAATAACTTGTAAAGCTTGCATCAGGGGTCATTATTTTATAGAAAATAAATCAAAATAATTTATAAAATTAAATATTTTTTAAATTTAATATTAAAAAATAAAAATAAAATAAAATCCTAAAAAAATTAAAGGACGAGTGAAAAAAGACTTGGCATTTATCTGCTGCAAATGTCAGGGCTTTTAGCACATGTCAATAATAATTCTCTTCATTTCAAGGTTCTAGCACGATAACTCTCCGTCGATTACATTCGGCGCAGAGGCAAAATCATGCATTTAGAATTTACGGCGACACTTTCAGGGAATTTTCGCTTTTCTTATCATAATTTGAACAGTTCTTGTGGCTGACTTGAAGGAGGAGGACTATCATAGATTAACATTAAACCACTGGATTTTACACAATAATATTTTGTCTATGCGAGTGGAAAGGAGAATTTTGATATCATAAACACACGTAACTTCCAATAGTAAGCTTGTCCGAAAAGAGAGATGCGTGTGAACAAACAATATATAATAAATCTTTAACTAGACTCGTGAATAATTTTTTTAGTTATTTTCTCTCTAAACTTCCAATAGTATTGTTGTATCTATCTATCTCCTTGCTAAGCAAGTTGATTATGGAATAATATAAAATTTAGACGGCAATAAAAACCAAGTAAACGGAGACGAGCCGCCCACCGTCGCTGATGACGAGGACATTAATGTACTTTCACCTGCAGTTATTTCCGTCTTTGCTTGCTGCTTCCTGGTTTGGTTCTCTATAACATTTGTCTTTCACAGAAAAGAAGAAACACACTCCAATCGTCAAAATAAAAAAAATGTGTAGTCTGGAAAAACGAGGCAATGTCTACATCCTGACATTGACCGGCAACGATGAGCACAGGCTAAACCCAACACTGCTAGACGCAATCAGATCAGCACTCCTCCGCCTCCGCTCCGAGCCCACCTCCCCTTCTTCCGTCTTGATCACCACCGCACAAGGCAAATTCTTCTCCAATGGATACGATCTTTCATGGGCTCGATCCACAACTTCCCAATCCATCACCTCATCTCGCTACAGGATGATGTCATCAAAACTGCGCGGTCTAGTATCCGATCTCATTTCCCTTCCCATGCCAACGATCGCAGCTATCACGGGACACGCGTCGGCAGCAGGGATGGTCTTTGCTCTGTGTCACGATTATATGATTATGAGGAGAGATAGGGGGTTTTTGTATATGAGTGAGTTGGATATTGGGCTTGTGCTGCCTTCTTGGTTTATGACGTTGCTGGAGTGTAAAATCGGGGACCCGAAGGCGAGGAGGGATGCGGTGTTGAAGTCAGCGAAGTTGACGGCGGAGATGGCGGTGGAGAGAGGGATCGTGGATATGGTGGGCGGAAATGCGGAGGAGACCGTGGGGGCCGCGGTTAGGTTAGGGGAGGAAATGTTTAAGAGAAAGTGGGATGGAAAGGTGTATGCTAAGAATCGGATGGTTGTTATGGGTAAGGTTCTGGATGAGTTGGGGTTTGATGAGACTGTTGAGGAGAAGAACGCGAAGGGAAATAGATCGAAGCTGTAATTGTAATTAGCGTCCTCTAATGATCGAGATTATTGAAGGGGTTTTTCTGTTAGAAACATTAAGAATAAATAACAAATTGTAAGGGAGAGTCCTACTTATATGGGACACTGAATTTCTGTTAGTAACTTTTTTTTTTAATTGCTGTTATTTCTGTTACTTTTCTGTTATGAAATTCAGTGACTGTGTTTTTTTTAATTGCTGTTATTTCTGTTATTTTTCTGTTATTCCAATTGCAATGTAACAGTGGCTATATAAAGCCAATACCTGGTTGAATAAAAGTGATCTTCTCCTCATTCCAGTTCTTCTGCATTTTCTTGAATCATTTGCTATCCTCAACAATTATGAGGGATAATGATTGAGATTCTGAAATCCTTTCATGCTCACTTGTGTCATACATGTTTGTAGTATTGAAGAGGATAACAAGAAGGAGTGGATCAAATTGTGTTTGTGCTTAGACTATTATGGAAATAATGGAGGATTTGTGGCCTGGTCTGGGTTTGATGATCAGAGCATAGTTGTTAATACTGTTCTGGTCGTCATTCCGGTTACCGTTTTGGTTTTTCAATTAGAACGGAACGTTTTGATATCGAAGTGTTCCGTCGTGCCGTTTCGGTGTCGTACTGTTGATACATATATATGTAAAAAAAATTAAAAAATAAAAAAACAAAATATAATTTTTATTTTTTATAAAATCAAAGTTGACGCAACATTTTTTTTAATAATATATATATAAGCTTACAGTTAGTTGTAACGTGAAGTTACAAATATAAACCCTTATTTATTATTATTGTTATTATTATTATTATAAAAACCCACAAACCCTAGTACCTTACTGCCCCCATTTATTATTATTAGTATAAATTATAAAAACCTAACCCTACCCCCTCCCCACTTTCTCTTTGCTTGCGCCGTCTCCCCACTTTCCCTTGGCTTCCCTTTGCTTGCTACTGCCCTGCCCTTCCCAGTTGATTTCTCTTTTGATTGTTTCTTGGACTTCTCTAATGGTGAATTCAAAGATGGTTATGCGCAAGAAGAGGAGGAAGAGAAGGACTCTCTGTTTCCTCTCAAGACCCTATTAATGATGATATTAACTACAGCAGCTTCCCTGATTCTTTTCTCACGAGTGAACTTGCTGTCCCAGTAAGTGAAGATGATAATTATTATAGTGAAATTCAGTTTTATAAGCGAGAAAGCAATGCAAGAAGATTAGCCTCGAATGCAAGGGAGCTTTCTCTTTCCTTTTCTCTTTCGACGTCGTTTTGATTTTGAACTCGGAACGGCACGCTCGGAACGGAATCGAGACGTTCCGGCCGGAATTTGGCCGGAATTTCCGGAACAGACCGGAATTAAAACTAGGACAAAAATGACGCCGTTTTGTCCCGGTTTTATGAACGAAACGGAACGGATTTGACAACACTGGATTAGAGTGTTTCTTGTAGCCATCAATGCTCAGAGTTTCTAGTCTGATTGTTGATCAAAATCAATCCTGTTTTTCATTTTTTGAATATAATATTTGATACTTTGGGAGTTAAGTTTGTCTGTTGATTTTTTTTTTTGTAGCTGATCGTTAAAGAGATTGATCGATTTTGTATTAGCTTCAATTTTTAGAGTGTATTTTTTTTGCTTAAAATATATTATAATGAATTTTAATTATTTTTTACAAAAACAATTTCAAAAACTATATATTTTTTAATAAATGATGAAAAAAATATCTAAAAATATTTTTTTTAAAAATACCCACGCCAGTAAAATAAATAAAAAAGAGAAATAATGGAGTTTATAATGCTCATGAAGAGCCGCAAATATGTTTTAAAAATGTTTTTTAATTTTTTGTTTTAAATTAATATTTTTTTTATGTTTTTTTAAATATATTAATATACTGATTTTAATATACTAATTTCAAAATTAATTTTTAAAATATAAAAAATATCTTTAAAATCAACCATTGTAAAATATCTTCAAAATTCTGGGCCTACATTTTCATGCTAACAAATTAACTTCTCTTGCTTGTAAATTATTTTGAAATAAAACGACTTTAAATAACTCATCCAATCTTTTTTTTGTTTGTTCAGTATTGCATTAATAATTATTTTTAAAAATACTTTTTATTAAAATAATATATATATATTTTAAAATCATTAATATATCAAAACAATTCAGAAATACTATAAAAACTATATTAAAAAACACCAACGGTGTCAAAATTAAATATAATTTTATACCAGCAAATTGATTTTTTTTATAAAAAAAAACATGTTCATCTCTTTTCCATTCAGTCCTCGTTATTCTCTTTTATAGAATGAAGAGAGTGGATTCTTAATTATTCATAATTATATTTACTATCTCCTCATCAATTAAACAGAATTTGTTTTCTCCCACATCGGCGCACCTCGAAAGTTTTCACGTAGCGCTGTCCAGCTAACAATGCATACCACCGCATAAAACGACGCATACTCAGACAGCTAATAAGACACAGCTCCAACGAATTTCGTTTCCAAATTATTATTATTATTAAAAATAAACAAACAAATCCAACGCTTCCTTCTCTCTCCAATCCCACTTCCCGTCTCTCCTTTCCCTTCTCCGTTAACCCGCCACTCGCTCACTGCAGAGACAAATGCGGAGAAGAACACTTCACGATGCGGAAAGAAGACTCGTGTTTTTTTAATCATTAATAAAAATTATAGCCTCTGTTGATAGTTGATAGTTGCCCGGATATTTGGTGCTCCAATCTCCGTCAATTCAATGTCGTCAACGTTCAGTTCCTCACGAAATAGTCCTGGCAGCTCCAGGCTACAGCTCCAGATTGGTGCTGTTTCCAGGCTTAGATCTCCCTCTTTAAAGAAGCCACCCGAGCCGCTCCGCCGTGCCGTGGCTGATTGTTTATCCTCCTCCGCTACTGTCGCCACCTCTCACCATGCAATTTCCCCTGTCACCTCTACTGATGCTTCCAGAACGCTCGTTGTAAGTGTTTGATTTTGATTGGATCTTGAATTTGATGATTTCAATTTGAGTTTTTTTTTTTTCCAATTCAGTTTACTGTTTTTAGCTCTTAATTAGAGATTTACGTGTTAAAATTTCTTTAGGCTTAGTAAGTGAACATTATTGCTTCCTTAAGTGGCAATTGAGAGAAAACTGGAGTTTGGTTCGATTTGTATCTTACATTTTTCTTGGAGCCAAGGACGGTATCCATGAACAAATTGAGATTCTTAAGAGAAAATCGTGTTGCATTTTAGTGCATCTAGTTTCTTTTCTTTCTTTCTTGGGCGTAGTTAACTCGAGTAATGTTGTGCCATTGACTTTATGAAAAAAGTTGTCATTTGTTGTACCTTTTGTCATATTTGCAAGCTTTTGACTGCAACTCTACTAAAGCATTGCCTCATGTGGTATTTGACAATTGATGCTGCTTGAATTTAATTCCTTGTGTAGTTTCAATTAACTTTTAGTGCAAGACGGATCAGATTCATTGGCAGTTGCTAGATGTATTTTGTATCTGATGAAAGCATTTTTTGGGAGATTGTGACTAACCTGAATGCATTAGATTTTCACAGTAGGCCTATCTTTGTTGAATCCCATGAAGAATCAGAGAAAGGAAATGGAACAGCAAACCCATAGTAATTTAATCATTTTTTTAGTGACTGTCTTGATTTAATCATTGTTCTTGCAGCCCAAGAGGAGCCTAAGATGTACATCATTGATTTGACACACGTACACATCTATAATGACATCAGCTAACATGCATATTTTGGTTTTCAAAGCATCGTTCACTTTCCTTCTGCCCTCTTTTGTTTCTCATGGCACTCTTCATAATATAATTAATCTCAATTGGCTGTCAGGCCAAGGTGATCAATGGGGGTTTGGATTTGGTGGAGTATTAGGTTCGATATCACACCAATAAACAAAATACAATGACATTCTTCTATTAAAATTGAGTGCACGGGATACAGGTTTGAATTTACAACTTCAATGAATAAATGGCAGGATTATCTGGCAGCCCCTACAACTACTGATCTGGCATATGGCGCAATTCTCGAACATACGATAGCAGAGAGGGAGCGCAGGTATATGTGCTGTTTGTTATGATTCATGATGTATATTCTCAACTTATTTTCTTTTGCTTTGCACATAGAAATGAGTGAGATGGAGCCTGTTCCCTTTTAATGCATTAGATGGAATTAGAGAAACAAGAATTGTAAATATGGTACGAGAAAGAAATGAAATTGATGTGCTGTCATGTATGCTCGCGGACAGGGAGAGGCGGGGGGGGGGGGCAGTAAGATTTCAAATATTAGTTGGTCTCACCTGTTGCATTGAACCATGTCGATTTTTGTTATTCTGTGTTTTCCATAAATAGAGAAAAGATATACTGGGAAAAAAGCATGAGAAGTAAGACATCCAACCTGAAAATAAAATCAAGATATGCAACTCAAGTCTCTGCATGATAAACTCAACACTCACAGAACTGTCACAACTTCACACACCAGACTGTCTATGTCCTTGTAAATGCCAAATGTAAAGTAAGGCTGTGACCATCTGTTCTTCAATGGAAGCACTCTGAAACGAATTGATGTGATGAACCCCTAAATGATAACTATCATTTGATGAACCCCTAAATGATAACTATCATTTTCAACTTACCTGTTCTGCTTAAGACTTTTCTCTTTTGTTTAATGAATGTGTGAAATCAACAATCATTTCCGGAATATTGCTGAATTTATGAATCACATCATCTACTGCAAGTTCCAATATTATGGAGATTTGATTTGCTATATGTTAAATCTGATGCTTCTTCAATTTGGTATATTCAACTCTACATAAGGCTAAAAAGAATGGTCATCATGGCTGTGTTCTTAGTGTAGTTATACTGCTGCTGATGCTGGATGCATGTTTGTGCACTTTCCCCCCCTACTAAATGAGCTATGGGCTTACTCATGCAAACTTTCTGTCTTTATTTCATCTCTTTTGCTTTGAAACCATTTTGTAGGATATTATCTATTATAATTTTAAGTATTTTACACTGACACGGCTTTAATTCGTACCAGTCCAGCAGTAGTTGGAAGATGTGTGACACATTTGAAGCGGTACCTTCTACGGTATGTTGGCTTGCAAAAAGTTGTTTCCTTGTTAGCTTGTTGAATGTAGAATAGACATTCCATTGTCAATAGGAATTTTTCTCCATTATTATTGTTACAATGAAAGGAGACAGTAGGGGCTCTATGCTGTGTGGTGCATAAGCTCATGGGATTTTTGTCATCAAATCAACCTGAAAATATAAGTGTGCTTGCTGGCCTATCCTAACATGGCAGATGACAGCTTTTAAAGAGCGAGCTTGACATAGCTGAGGTAAATGCAGTCAGTGGATTGGAGAAAGAAGTCTTGGATGATCAAAAGCTTCTCGCCCACATCCACCCTAGGCTTTATTCAAACATGTGGAGTTTTGGGTCTTCCTTTCTTTGATTTCCTGCCACAAATATCTCATTGGCTGCTAGTCAGACTAGAAGCCTCTTTAACTGCGTGCTAATCAACTCTTTGAATCTGGGAGGATGATTTTTTTTCTCCAATTATTTTGTTTATAAATAATTGGAGTGAAGGCCAGGATGCATGTCTCCTCCTGGTTGCATTGAATAGAAAAGTTTTTCTATGCCACATATGTGCCCTTTTATGAAGTTGTCAGCTCTGTTAGATTCTATGATTAGTTTATAATTATTTTTTCTTTTGCCACAGATATAAACCTAAAGAAGAGAAGACATTATTTCAGATTGATTGGTTTTGCATGAGCATAATTGCTGAGTGTGATATTAGCTTAAATCGAACATCATCAACTTGGTCTGGATCTCTGAATCAGCAATCTGTTTCATCAACAGCACCTGCAAATTATTCACCTTCCCCGCCTGTATATATCTATGCTTCTGAAGCTCTTGTAAAGTCTTTAAATTATATGCGTTCCCTTGTAGCCCGTCATATTCCAAAGCAACCTTTCCCACCACCACCAGCTTTTACTGGAGTTCATTCTGTGTTTTCTAGAAGATCTGTCAATTTCCAATTAAGCCCTTCAAGTGGCGCAGAAACTTCAGAGAAGAATGGCCCAACTACTTTACCTGTTTCAAACTTATCAAATGTTGAAAATGTTGAGGTGGTTGAGGATATTGATTACATTGCAGATGATGTTTTGAAGTGGCGTTGGGTTGGGCAACCATTTCTATCAACTGAGAGGTAACAAACTTTTGCATGCACTGTTTTCTAGGTTAAATCTTTTCTTTTAAACTTTTGTGATGTCTCTTATTCTGTTGCTTTATCATTGGCTGAATGTATTCATTTCATAATGCAGTGATCGTCCTGTGGATCTCCATGACATGAGCGTATGCAAATTCCTAGAATTAGGTGCTGCAGCTCTACTTGTAGGAGACATGGAGGACAAAATGAAAGGCCAGCCTTGGAAATATTTTGGAACAGCTGATATGCCTTGCCATGATCAACTGCTGCAGCCTTCATCAGCCACAGCAATTACCAATTCAGCCTCAGCTCGTCGCCACTTGAGAACAATAACTTCATCTAAGCGCAGTAAAGCAGGACCTCACCAAATCTGGTATGTTATTCTTCCTAATATTTTTGCTTTGTCAAGCATGGAGAATTTTGCTCCAATTAAGATTAGACTTTCTCTTACATGCAAACTCATTCATCACATATACTTGTGACTTATGTGCCATGGCAAAGTTGCATGATATATGTTGCCTTGGGTTCTCATTTGGAGAGGATGGTGGTCACTCATCATTTAGTTAGGTCACAGCAATACTCCATCACCTCTTGCTTGGATTGTTTTTCCTGACTGCGTAGACGACAATGTAAACATCACATTGGTATGAAAATGTTGATTAAACCCCTGAACATTTTGATTCCTGTTGCAGGGAGGATTCTCCTGTGAGCATGTTCCAACCACATGCACGACAGCTCTTCCAGTATCGTCACTACAGGTACAAAATGACAGATCCTATGGTTCTTATATTCTCTTCACATCTAGAAAAAGTGTTCTTGATTTTTTGTATTTGACTTTATATGGTCATATATTTGTGACTGGAATCACTTTCCTTGTTATGACATAATCTTTATTTTGTGGTCAAAACTTGAAAACAATTAATTGTTTTCTGGTGGTGATTTCGTTTTTCTTGTTTTGGGTTTTATTACCCCGGTTCCTTTTCTGCTATGAGTTCAGGGTATTTCATCTGACCACCTCCCTCTCTTATTATTTTCTTTTTAATTGTTTCAGTGAACAGCAACCTTTGCGATTAAATCCTGCTGAAGTATGCGAGGTTATTGCTGCAGTTAGCTCAGAGACATATTCTACCAGTGCCAATCATTTGACTGTATCATCTAGATTAAGTAATAACAGTGGAAAGCCATCAATGGATGTGGCTGTGAGTGTTCTTATCAAACTTGTCATTGACATGTAAGTTTTAACTAGCACCATGTCCTTTTTCTTCTATATTCAATTCTCAACCAGGCACAACATCTTTTGCTATCAACCTGTACACTAATACATACTTGTGCTCTATACATGACTAGCTATTGCAATCATTTGCTATATAATCATACTCAAATGATTGTTATCCACATGAAAAGATTGGGAGCTTTTCAAATTTGCTATGGTGATCAATGTTTTTATAATTGCCTCAGGAATGATAAAATATTAGTGGCTTTTGTGATCCAATGCTGGGGAATGAGTTACCTAGAAGGCTAAAACATTTACTGCTGTAGAATGCAGCTTGGCTAGGAAGGAAAGTGGTGTACATCCATGTCAAAATAATTGATACAGTTGGGCCACCTTCATTTGAAGTTTATGCAGTGTGCTTAATGGAAAGTTAATGTCGTTAGACTGGCTTAGAAACATGATTTGTTTTGGATCATCAACATCATTGATATTAGAACCGAATTGTTTCAATTATGAATCTTTGATAAAAAAAGTGTTTTGTAATTGCGAATTGTAATAATTCTTTTTTGGAGGATAAGTTAATCTTCAAATTGGGTACTCAGCAGGATGATTTGACACTGTAAATGGTTCAGATTTTTTATTTCCAATAACTGGCTTCATGTTTAGTTAAGATGGACAACTATTTTTTTTTTCTGTGTTGATCCATTCTTGTAGTTTTGGAGATTGAATTTATAACATGAACTACAGGAAGTATTCATCAAAGCAAATTATAAAAAAAAAAACCTGATCTAACATATCTTGTAGTTTTTTTTTTGATCAAATGTAAGTATATTAAGATCAAAGATAAACAAAACTGGAGAGGAAAACAAGAGGCAGCTGAAAAGGGAACATACTCCCTAACAGCAAACTACAGGGAAAAACAACAAGAAAACAAAAACAAACCTAAAAAGGAACACATCAAGCTCGCAGCAGAGCCACTAACTGAAAACCCATACAAGTGGACAGAAAAAAGTCCACAACAACCCACCAAACCCATACGACCTGCAAACAGCTCAACCAACATCGATGGAGAAGTGATCTTTTCCATGGAAGTGAAACACTGTGAAGAACAAGACCTGAAATCTCCGGAAAATCTTCTCAACCAAGGAGAAAGAATTGTCAAAAAGCCGTTTATTTCTCTCTTCCCAAATTAGGTAGACTGCAATGCCAAGGGAGGCTCTTCTCATTCTGTATTCCATTCTTTTCTTCTTAGGAGTTAGCCCTCGGATAGCACTAGATAGGGTAGACATCCGACGATGGATATGAAGCTAATGAACAATGTTAACCCATAGAGTCGAAGTCCAATGACACTTAAAGAACAAATGACCATGCGATTCCTGGTCCTGACTACAAAACACACAGCTTGTATCAGTAGGAATGAAAGGCAGACGATCTTTAGTTTTAAGCTTCCCGAGCACTGCAAGCCATAAAACAAAATAGTGCTTCGGCAAGGACCATTTCTCCCACACCACCGTATCCCAGCGGATCATGCAACCTTTCACCCTAAAGTGCTCATAAGCATTAGCTGAAAAGCAGCCAGTACCAGCATTCCAACCATTCATGGTAGAGACAACAGAAGGGCCTCTACCGAAGTCATGAAGCAGCTGGTGCTTTAAGGAAAGTAGAGTTTTCCAAAGAGGAGAGGAGGCTTTAACTACATATCTTGTAGTTTAATTGACTTAAAACATAACTTCTATTAAGCCATGAAACATGGCAAATAGAAGCAGATGTTCCGTAAGAAGCTTCCATGAAATCCTTCTTGCACTGATGCCATGTTGAGATGTGCTTGGGTTTTTCAAAGACATTTTCCCAGGGGTTCAATTTGATGTGTTTTCTTCAAGAAAGAAATTTGTCATGATAATGTACTGCTTATAGAAGTTCACTGGAAAGTTTATTTGTAGGTATGTTTTGGATCCCGGAACAGCCGCTCCTCTCACTCTGTCCATGCTCGAGGTGCTGCATCAATCAAATATCAATTTGTTTATTATGATTAGATGGTGGAAGCTTCTGATTTTTATTTTTATCTTTGAATTTGCCTTTCAGGAAATGCTTAATTCTTCAAAAGCTGCTTGTCGAGTCCGTGCCTTTGATTTAATTCTGAACCTCGGGGTTCATGCTCATTTGTTGGAACCTATGTTGATCAATGATGCTTCCACCATTGAAGAAGAGTATTCACAAGAATCATTTGTTTTCTGCAAAGAACAACTTCCAACACAGGGGAACCAAAAAGCAGATCCTGTCAACAAGTTGGGAAATTCATCAGCAATTAATAACTTTGAATCGTGGATTTTAAATATTTTATACGAGATACTTCTTCTTCTAGTCCAGGTACAGTTCCATTTGGCATCATTTAAGCAGTATTTTGGTTAATTGATGTCCACTTATTTTTCTTCACCTTTACATAATGGGGAGGAGGTAATGTATTGGATTCCTTTTTGTTGGCTCTAAGTTCCCATGTTGGTGTTTTGTATAATGCTTCACTATCTGATGCCTTGATTTTGTTTTTCCAGACAGAGGAGAAGGAAGAATCTGTCTGGGCTTCTGCTTTAAGCTGTTTATTTTATTTTGTATGTGACAGAGGCAAAATCTTGAGAAACCGATTAGAAGGCCTTGACATAAGGGTAAGCTTGACTGCTTAAGAGTGGTATCATGAATGCAACTTCCACAAACTCTCTCTCCATTCAAGTATGTCTATTTTTGTTGCAACCATTGCTTATTGATTTCACAGAAGGGTTCCTTCAAACTTTGGTACCACATGCTACTTTCATGGAAGTGCATTTTCCTTGTTCTTCCTCTTATTATTGTGCTTTGACCAGCAAAAGCTAGGGGGTGGACTATTTACCTGTTTTCTAAACTTTATAAGCTGCTAGGTTCACTTTTTGAGTGTAGTATATGGCTTGATGTAATTCCTCTTTGTATGGCATGCAGCAGCAGCACAAAGTTGCCTTATCTGGTGTTTGGATCTCCTGATTAATATTGTGCTTAGGCAAACATCTTTAGGAGTTTGATTGATACATTCTTGTGTCCATTTTCAGGTGATTAAATCCTTAATAGAGACTAGCAGAAAGAATTCTTGGGCAGAATTGGTTCACAGTAAGCTCATTTGCATGTTAACAAATATGTTCTATCAAGTGTCCGATGGGTCTATGGTGACTGTCACAATGAACCCATTGTTTCTCATAGACCAGCTTGACCTGATTGGGGGAATTGAATTTATTTTCCACGAGGTATGAAAATCATTTTTTAGTTGCTTGATATAAATTTTAGGCATCAATAATTGTAATAAATCCAGTTCCCCTATTACATCATTACCCTTATATTTGTTATGCTTTGCAGTATTCTCTTGCTAACTTAAGAGAAGAGAGGAGAAATCTATACTTGATTCTTTTTGACTATGTGTTGCATCAAATTAATGACACATGCGTAGCAGCTGGGGAATCTGAATTTAGTGATGATGAGATTCATTCTATTGCAACTCTCCTCACTCTTGCGAATGCACCTGAAGCCTTTTACATTTCTGTTAAGCTGGGTTTGGAAGGCATTGGGGAGCTTCTGAGAAGTTCAATATCTGGTGCACTATCTAGATATCCCAACAATGAACGTCTAAATATGGTAAGCTGAAAGTAGAATGAATTGCTGTGGGTCCACATGCTGTTTTTCTGATATCCCTAGGAAGGAAATCACAGAAGACTTACTCTTCAAGAAACCCAAGGATACTCACACGCACATGTGCACATACACCAAATCTTATACTCTGTGCACGCGCTCACATGTGATCTCAATCATTTATATTTGAAAATTTAATTTCTGATCATGAAGTTATTTGCTTTGATTTTTTTTTTCTTTTTGCAAATTGGATGACTAGAAATGTTTAACTTCATTTCTATGTTTGTCTGTAATTACCGGTGCCTGCTGTTGGCTGAATGATCTGATGATAACAATTGTCTTTTGAAGCCCCTTTTTTCCAGGTGCCATAAGGATAACAATCATATATATTATGCTGATATCTTCATTTCACAGTAACTGTGCTAATCATGGCACACCCTCATTCTAAATCTTCAACTCAATTCTTAGGGGTTCCTCAATTTCAAACATACTACATAAAACACTAAACTCTATCCTCATGTGGCAAGAAATAATTTACTGATTAGTAAACACTTGATACACATTTACATGCTGGAGATGTGCATGAGCTTCATCAAGCCATTGTGAAACATCAGTCAAGACCTATAGGCCTAGACAAAACTAAGAGCCATTCAGATATCCTCGCTAGAAATTGAAGTTCTAGCCAAGCTTTTGGTCACTCAACTCATTCATATCCCACTTAGTTCGTAATTATTCTTTATTGCTGAAGCTGTTGTGTCTATGGTGACTGCTGTTTGAAAAATCTGTCACATATAATGACAAAATAATAAAAGGAATTTCAGAAAATATATTTGCTGCCTTTTCACTAAGGGAATTACAATATATATACACATCAAGGAAGATCAAATCCCGTAATCCTAGGCCTATTAATGGAAGGAACACAGCAGTATTTACAGCAAGACTATATACAGCAATAATGAATATCTTAGAGAGGTAATCTAGGGATATAAATAACTAAATAATGAAAGAAGGATATATTGACATATAACACCCGCATTTAGAAATAGGTTTCAATTGGACTAAATCCACCTACCTGTCTACGCAAGACAGTTTTAACCAACTTTCATTTTTTTGGGCAGCATTATATGTGATGGTGCCAAAATCTGACCTGATTATGTTCACATATCCAACTGCATTTGGTTTGCCTAGCTTTTGGCAGTGTCACATCTTCAGTGTTGTACATTGTAATTTATGCTCATCACATAAAATTGCATAGCATTTATCCTTGTTCATTCCAAGTTGATGGTGTTGGTATGTAATTGCTGTTATGTATTGCACCAGTTCATAGACATTACAGGCACAAACATATCTTTCCATGAACTGCTGATTAATTATGGTTTCTTTATTATCAATTTGGCTTCTTTCTGAATCTAACCTGTTCCTTGCAGCTCTTGGAGAATGTAACAGAGAAATTTAATGCAATAATTAGTTCCTTTACTCATTTGGACAAAGAGTTCTCTCATCTGATTGAAACAACCCAATCTTACAAGTTTCTGGAAAGCATTGAGAGTGCAGTTCCAAGAAATGGTGTGGTCATGAAAGCAAAACTGTCGTGGACCACTTTGCATTGTCTTCTTCACTCAGAAAAGATTGCTTACCGTCAGAATGGCTATACCTGGTTGGGTGATTTGCTTATTGCTGAAATCACTGAGGGAAGGGACATGAATGTATGTTCAAATGTTAAAGAATTGCAGCGAAAAATTGCCTATGCTGGTGTACATGATTCTTCAGTTTCTTCAGATGTTCCTCTATCAATTTGGCTTATGTGTGGGCTTTTGAAGTCCAAACATAACATCATCAGATGGGGCTTCTTGTTTGTTCTAGAGAGACTTCTCATGCGATGCAAATTTCTGTTAGACAGGAATGAAATGCAACACCCAAGGAGCAGCAATGCCAGTCAAAAGCATGCAGATAGCAGACTTGAGAAAGCAAATGCTGTGATAGATATTATGAGTAGTGCTCTATCCTTAGTGGCTCAAATAAATGAAACAGATCGTATCAACATTTTGAAGGTAATTTGTCGGTTAACTAGTACAACAATCAACCAACCCAAATAGCTTCTTGATATTTAGGGGCAATGCCTCAAATGAAAAAGATCTATATTTCTCATTGTTCTTCATAGAATAATTTGACTAGATAGTTGGCATTGCTAATATTTTGTCTTGCCTTAAATGTCCTGGAGATTAATATTTGAAATTGTCTGAATATTAATGCAGTAGTGAAATACATTGCATCTTCCCTTGCATTCAAGGGGTTCTGAAAAGTTGAAAGACACTGGTTTTATTATCCCGGATAAATTAATAAACATAAAATAAAAGATGCAATATAGCACAATGTTTTCTATTTACATTCTGCTCTTCACTCTGGGAAGTAACTTTGTTCTTTCCTCTTAAAAAGTGGTTTCAGGAATTGAATTAGTTGCATCTGCTCTTTCTTATCTTTCAATTCATAATATGTAATGCATTGGAATTCTCCTATACGGTTTATTTGCCCTAACTCATGTTCCATTGGTGTTTTCTAAGCAGATGTGTGACATATTGTTCTCTCAATTGTGCCTGAAAGTTCTCACTACAACTGCAATCCCAAATGGTGAAGGAGTGCAAAAAAGTAAGGTCTGTGGTGGAGCGGATGAAAATAAGAAAAATGATACAAGTGATGGCATCTCTCAACTAAATGACTTCCGCTGGAATGAATTCATGGAAGGAGCTGATAGCAGATCCAGATCCAGCTACAGCATCAATAGTTCTCTAACATGCAAGACAGCATCAATGGCAGCAATGCTTCTTCAAGGACAGGCTATTGTTCCTATGCAATTAGTTGCGCGTGTTCCTGCTGTATTGTTTTATTGGCCACTTATTCAACTAGCTGGTGCAGCAACAGACAATATTGCTTTGGGGGTAGCTGTTGTAAGCAAAGGAAGAGGAAATCTTCCTGGTGCAGCATCAGATATCAGGGCAACTCTTTTATTGCTTCTAATTGGTAAATGCACGGCAGATCCTTCTGCATTCCAAGAAGTTGGTGGAGAAGAGTTTTTCAGGTGATTCCTCACTTCTCTATTTCCCAGGAATGATTTGCCATGCCATTGTTTAAGTCATGCCAAGTCCTTTGGCTTTTTGTTTCTGGTAGGGAACTTTTAGATGATACAGATTCAAGGGTAGCGTATTACTCTTCAGCTTTTCTTTTAAAGGCAAGATGCTATCTTACTCCCAATAGAAAACTTGATTTATTTGTGCATTTTATTTTCTAATTATAAGTTGAGTTTTTCTGAATCCTTCAAATCTCAATTTTTCAGAGAATGATGACGGAAAAACCTGATGAGTATAAGCACATGCTTCAGAATCTCATCTTTAAAGCACAGCAGGTAAGGCTTTATTTGTGCTTGAAATAATGCAAGTTTTAATATGGAATGCTCTTTGTCTGGGAAAACGAAAGATGTTAATACGAGAGAATGAACTGTGTATGTTTGTTGCATAATACCCTGAGCTGGGAAAGCTAATATGGTTAGCTGATATGGGGGTGAGATATCTGAGAGGAGATCAATGTATGTCCAGTTTCGTGTTTGAAGTACTGACATAGAATATCTACAAGTTGTCATAAAGTTTCATTATGATGATGTCTAGTTCTGATGTATTTCAGTAACACTAATCATGACATACCAGATGTCAAACATCGCTTCTGTGTTTGCTTTTGTTTTATGCAGAGCAACAATGAGAAGCTATTGGAAAATCCATACCTTCAGGTGCGTGGCCTGCTTCAACTCTCAAATGATGGGCTGTAAAATAGTGACTCTCATAGACACTGCAACACTGTTGTTTGAAGTTCTTCATTCTTGTCACGCATGATCTTTCACTCACACGAGGACATTTGACAAAGTTTTGAAGGTCCATAATCAGATCATGCCTGATCTTTTAGGCATGCTTTAACACTGACTGGTATCTGCTACATGGAAATACTTCAACCCAGGTTGGTATCTGTTACATGGAAATACTTCAACCCAGGTTGGTACATGTTATGTCGATATACTTCCTACCGGGCAAAATATTTGTTTAAAGTGGAATATAAGGTTCCAGTCCTCCTCCCCAACATACCAATGAAGTAGAAAAAAGGCTCAGGGTAACAGTGACATAAGGAAAAAAAAAGGCCCAGGACACGAGACGAACAGAAACAGTGAAGCTGAGATATCAGTGCGGACCTCATATGGTCCAAGATCAACTGCGTCTTCAATTATTACACCAATTCTCCTAAGATGAGTATGCATTAAACAGGCTGAACGACTTTTTTGACTGGTGTACCAAGTTGAAATATGTTAAAGGTTCGAAACTGGCCGCAGGCAGTAAGGATTGACCAGAGTAAAAGATGTTCAGGAACTTTTTGGATTAACCCTTTTCAATGATTCCAGTCATTGGTTTTTTTGCCACTAAAATATAACAGAGTTCAGAGGTTTAAAATGTGATCAGGTATTGTCTCCAGTCCTCAATTACTATCGCTGTATGTGTATTTTTCACTTGTTTATTGTGCTTCTCAATACCACCTCTTCGTCTTTGCGTGTGATGAAACCATATAATTTGATTGTCGTCAAATATAATTGCAACTGTTTTGGGCTTGAAACCAAGATGTTGGTCGGAGCTCTAAAGCAATCACTCTGCAAAGATTCTGAAATATAGCTCTATTTCTGTAGTTCCTAGACCTCGCCCACAGTTACTCAAGAGTCTGTTTGGCATGGCTTATGAAAATCGACTTTTGACTTGGTTATAATTCAGAAGTTGTTTTTACAAGTAACTTGTGACAAAATAAGTTTAAATGAATTTAAATTAGAAGTTTCTTTGATAAAAATACTGAAAACAATATTTTTGAACAAAAGATGAAGTAGATGTCAAAATCCTCAAGTTAAATTTAATTAAATCAAAACTTTGACTTGATTTTATAACAGATTTTCATTCAAGTCAATAGTCATTTCTAGCCAACATATTTATTTATTTATTATGATTTAAAAAAAAAAACTTTAATCAATTGATAAAAGTCATACCAAACGGAACATTCGTAACGACTTTTTTTATGTCCAAACCTGAAAGGCAATCATTATAGATGCTTGATAACTTGAATAGAACTTCATATTTCATGTCATGGGATTTGAGTTGAAGAGAAAAAAATTCCCTTTCGCTTTAGTGTCTGTTTGGCATTGCTGACACACTTTCAGTTTCAAAAAAATTGGTTGAAAAAAAGCAGGTGATCGTTTGGTTACATTAAAAGTTGAAAAAAATATGACGGGTCTCGGAAAATAAAAATGAAGGAACAGAGTTTTGCGAAAAGCAGTATTTTACTGCTTTTCACGTGTTAGAAAAGCTGGGTGGCAGTTAAAGTGTGTATATATGGGTCGGGGGTTATACATACATATATATATATATATATATATATATATATATATATATATATATATATATATATAAAAGGTTGGGGCTGGGTGTGAGTGGGTGTGTATATATACATATATTTATATTTTTTTTATAAAAATATTTTTTTAATATTAAAATAATTTAAAAATTAATTACAATAAATAAATATATTAGAAGAATATCACAATATAATTTTTATCTTGTAATTCTAATTTTATTTTAAATAATATTTTACGATTGTTTCGGGATCGGAGAGCCCTTCATGTATAGATTTAATTTGGATGAAATTACAAGTAATTTGATAGGAGAATAAAAACAAGTGTCTAATTTAGTTGAATTATTAATTATATTTTTTTATTATAATTATTAAATATTTAAAAAACAATCTATATGCGCGCGCGCGCACACATGTGTTCTGTAATTTCATAAGTTAAAAGCAAAATAAAAAACTTGTTAACCAAACATATAAAACAATTTTTTTTCAATCTCAAACTCAATTACAGTTTTAACCAAATATTTTACTGCTTATTTTGCGTTACAGTAAAAATATTTTTTTTGAAACTATTTTTCTTTTCAATCTCAGCTACAAAAATAAAAGCAATTTCAGACCCTTAGTGTTTTGTCGTATACCTGTACTAACGAAAGCATTCTTTTATGTGGTTGCAGTAATTGTTTGTATACTATTTAGGGAAGGCTTTCAGGCAGCTTAAAATCAAATCTAATTTCTTCACTGTACAGAACCAGGTTTCTTCTGGGCCTTTTTTGTTTTTGGTACCCGAGGCAGTATAAAACTACAGGCTTCTTCTTTTTTCAACAGCCAGCATTCTTGATAAAAAGCCTCCGGGTTCGTTTCCAACTCAAAAGAGGCCTATCAATTTGGCTGTGAAGAGACGCCCTGGATTATGCATGCACAGTAACCAGGACCTGAAGGTGCTAGCTGGCCTGGATCACGAAGCTCCCCAGCTGCATTGGTTAGGAAATGCTGTCATTTGGACCGTCTACAGAGGTTTTTCTTTTTTTTGCACGTGTTGTTATTGACTTTTTTTTATGTTGTAAATGTGCAATTTTTCCTTCTCTATGGCGTGCCGCCTCCAGCTTGGTGTGATCTTTGTGTGATGGCAGTTGAGAAATGTTCCTTTGCTGAGTTTTATGTTCTCCGCACTATTCGCGTAAGCATTGGTCATGGTTTAATGCTAGAATCATGTATATCCCATGTCTCTGATAGTCTGTTTGTAAGGGTGGTTTGAAAAAATGATCGAAGTTGTTTTTAAAAATATTTGAAAAAATATTATTCAAATATTTTAAAATACTTTTAAATATATATTTTTATTTAAAATAGAATATTATTTTTTTAAAATTTTTTCAAAAGAAATTTTGAAATGCAATGCTAAAAATGGCTTTATTAACACCTCGGAAGACTAAATTTACACGCGTCTACTCCGTAGTTAATCAGGGTACCCTTCACCATCTGATTTTCAGCAGTGTTGTGTAATCTGCCCAGAAATTTCAATTTTCTTGATTTGCAACTTCGAAGCGGTTGCAAAATTGCAAATCAGGGGAGGAAGAGTTTCTGTAAACTAATGATCAGTGGCAAGAGACAGCGACCTCTGGATCTACGTCCCTGTATATCTTGGGTGGTGGTGAAATTAGCATTTCTTTGAAATGTCTTGGCGCCACAGATTTGATGATCATGCCCTAAGTTTTCGTTGCAAGGTTTGATGAGGCTGTACAGGTGTTTGAGCTACAGAAGCCACTGGATAACGACTCTGAAGTGTCAAAATATTATTTGCGCAGATATCAAAAATTACTCTTAGAACACGATGTGCTGTCTGAGATTATCATGTTATTTTTTTATTTTATTTTTGTTTATAAAAATATAAAAATATATTTTTTAAAAATAATTTTTGATATATGTACATTAAAAACACTGAAAAAATTTAATTCAAAATAAAAAATATATTTAAAAAAAAAATACTCGAAACATGTGCTAGTGTGGAATTTGTTTTTCCTCTGCTATTTCTCGGAGAGAACTCACCATCTGGTTAACCGGGTATTTTATTTACCATGTACTAGGAAAACTTAACGTAAATTCCACGTGTCAACTACATGTGATTTTTATTTATCTTCAAAAAATTACTGTATCCACAACAAATCCATCTAGCCCTCCGTATCAGGTACGGCAACAAGGAAAGCAAGGACAGATCCCGTAATTCCTCTACACTCCAAGAACATTTTCGTCACTTCAGCAAGCCACGCCCTCACCCCATCACGCCGCCCGCAAGTTCGTTTTCTCGATTTCCTCTTCCATATCTCCCTCACAGCCAATTCTCTCTCTCTCCTCTCCCTCCCAATCTCTCAACATGGCCCCATCAAAAGGTCGATTTTTCTAGAGAGCGAGAATCATTAAAAAAAAGAAGAGGTTCTAAGTGCGAGAAAGAGATAACGGAGAATAATAATATTTAATAATACAAAGACTAAATCAATGGCGTCAAATAACCCTAGTCAACCAGAGCTCGCGACCAAAACAAGAGAAGAAGGAGAGGTCTCTTCTTCATCCAACGACGACGTACTGCCTCCCTAAGAAACCCTAACTCTTTTCTTTTCTCGATGCATTTTTTCACCTGTTTGATTGCTGAGAAAAGAGTAGAAAGTAAGCGAAATGAGAATGAATTTGTCTGCTCCATCGTACTTTTCATGCTTTGTTTTTCCTTTTCTTTTCTTTCAATTTTCAATTTATGAGGAGAAATTCGCGGTTTCAGTTTTTCGTGTCATTTTTTTGCTGCATCTGTTTGCTGATATAAATTATCAGGCTTCTGTTTGGTTGACGAGAAAGCAGAGGAAAAGGAAAGAAAATTATTTTACTGACTGATTTGTCAATTTGTTCTCTGATTACGAGCTGCTTCCTCTGAGCCGGCAACTTGTCTCAGGGTTTAGTTGACTGCAATTTACTACATGAAGAGAAACCTAAGATTTACTCATTTACAAGTTTATTTGATTTCGCTTGTGCACAGTGCTTCAGCAATGCATATAGATGGTTAATAATTAGGTTTTCCAGTTTGCTATATGCAGTTGCGATGGGTTATACTGTAAATTTATTGTTCTATCATACGTGTCTGTTACATTCAGCTGGAAATCAATTTCACGATATAGATTTATGTGGCCTTCTATTTGTGCTCGTGTGGGAATGACGCCTCAGGCTTTCATGGTCCTTTACCATGACAAACACTTGAGACCGATAAATGGTTAATTTGATGAAACTTCCTTATCATAAATTTGTCGGCTCCATCAAATTAACCATTTATAGGTCTCAAGTGTTTGCGCACGAGGGAGAGAGCATTAACATTGGGAGATCTGAATATTTCCTCTTACCAAATGACTGTCTATATATCATCTGTATTCTACCTGTATTCTGTGGTGATTGATTTTGCCATGTATGTCCTTCCTGTTTTGTTAAAAAATGATTTATGAAGTAGAAGCACGTGGCCTTTTATGTGGGAATTATTTTCATTGAATTGGTGTTCCCTTGCTCACATGCATGTGTTCTTGATTTTCTTTCTCGCAGCAAAATCCTGTTTGCTCTGCTGCACTGTTTGCTGATGCTTTTAACACACCTGCTTCCTCAAGGACCATTCCGTTTCTTCTGATGAACAAATTCACTTTAGCCAATCGGGCTGGTAAGTCTAGCTTGCCATTGGATTTCAGGAACTTGGTTTCCTATATATATTTCCCAGCTGCCAAGTTTTCAATGTTTGTGTTTGGAATGTTTTAATAATACTTTAGCTTGTGAATCTTTCATGAAGAGTGCTGTTTCTCATTTCTGTTTTCATCTGTTAGCTGATGCATCAATATCTAGTTTTTGCCACTTGCTCTGAACATTACCTTCATGATACTTATATATGACTATATTTATATGTAGCCTTCCATGCCAAGGAAGTTGATATGATTGAATTTCTCAACTGGCACATCTAGGATGAAAAATAATAGATCATTTACCTCAATACCAATTGATTCCAAAGCATATAAAGATACCTGTACAGATTTTTACATAAAAGCATATGTTAGCTTTTCACAGATTATCCATGCCTATAAGATACCATTTATAAAAAGTTTGAAGTTTAATATTTTTTCGCCAATTACTCATCAAAGAATTCATATTTTTTACTGAATGAGAAGGAGAATCACAAAATGCTATTGATGTATCACACATAGAGGAGACCTCAACCTACTTAAGGCATGCACTCCATGCAATCTAATTTCTATGATGCATAAATGTCATTTATGTTGTTTTGTAACTTAGTCAATGTGGATTTCCCTGGAACTTTGTTTTGCCAACTTATATATATCTTCAACATTTGTGTGTTAGAAAGAATTAGTGATGTATTTAATTGATGGTAAGGACAAGACATCCTGCTGTCGAGTGTTTTCTGATGCAGCCATATCTCCTCCACAGGTAAGGCCATTTTGACCACTAACACCTCAAGATATGTTGATTCTAATCTCCAAACATCACAACCAAATAATAACAAGAGCTTTGAGAAGAATAGGATGCCACGCATATCTGCTAATCCTGGAAAGTGTGCATCTTCAGGGGCTAACAATAACTTAGTGATAAGTTTTTCAGATGATGAAAGTGGGAGTGAATCTGAAGATAGAGATGACAAGCCCTTAAAAACTAAACTCAATACAACTGTGGTTAATGGAAATGGAAGGGTGCCCTCCATTTTACCAGCAAAATCAAGCATGTCACTGCAGACTTCAAGAAATGTGAATAGTATTCCCAAGAAATCATCAATGAGTCGTACATTTAACTCATCAATGACAAAGATAAATGGAGTTGCCAATTCAAAGGGTGCTGACTCCTCATCTGCTGGGCAGGGTTCTCAAGTAAAAAATATTAATTCCATCAAAAGAAATCTAGCAAGCCAAGAGCATGGTATTGACCAAGTTGTGGATTTGAACAGCACCAAGGTTCAGGACTTGAGGCAGCAGATAGCACTTCGGGAAAGGGAACTGAAGCTTAAGGTAGCTGCACAGAACAAGGAATCAGGTTCAGTTTCTGACAAGCGTATGAACATTTCCAGTGGCGTGACCTGGAAATCTAATGCAGTTTCTTCTGAATCTGGGCAATTAGCACCAAAAGAACCAGACAGGAAACGCATAAAAGTTGATGGATCTTATTCTAAACACTTAAATTCAGATGGCCAACAAAAGATGCTTGCAGAGAAATCTAATCTACCATCAAAAGGTCGAGCGCTGGAGAACAGTAGTTTGCAGGATAGAAATATGGGTGATTGTAGCCAGAAAGAAAGACCAACAAAAAGAACAGAGTCAAGTGTAGTTCAATGGGAAAGGCAAGGTAGGAGGATGGATATTTCTTCAGCAAAGCTACCTGGTGGGTTGAAAGATCAAGGAAGCGTTGTTATTTTTCTTAAATTTCGTTCCATGGTGCAATCTATCATTTACTTTAATCAGCATTTTTATGCGTCGCAGTTTCTCACATCAATGCTAATTCCAGTCAGCCTCACACAAGCAGAATGCAGATGGATCCTTCTGTTGTACTGAACCAGACCCCACTGCTGACTAATGCAAATGCTAGTACTTTACCGAAGAAGAGAGTAAGTTAACAAGGAGAATTTAGTTGACTTGGTGCTGTTTTCATCACAACCTCTCACTTTCTGTTGTTGAATTGTTTTATTTCCTGCATCCCTTGTATAACTCTGGATTCAAATCTTGCCTCTGGGGCTACTCCCATTCCCTTACTGATATTAAAGTAACTTCCAGAAGAGTGTTGACTCAAATCCTGTAAAGAATTGCGGAACCCAGCCACCAGCTTTTTTGTTAAAGACATCAACTAGTGGACAGAATATATTACAAGGCATATCTGGTGATAAACTGTCATGTCAAGTATGTTACCTGTGTCAAATTTTAAAATGACCGCCTTAGATTTATCATATTATGTTATTGAACCCCCCCTGCCTTCCCTGCTCCTCTTATTTTGTTGGACTTGCATTTATTCTTGTTCACAGGCATCTCTGAATTTAAACCCTTGGAATTTTCTGGGAACTGTAAATGTGGCAGAACATAATCAGTTGTTAGTTGAAATGGAGGAATCCTTAGACAAAGAGCTGGAGGAAGCACAAGAGCACAGACACAAATGTGAAATCGAAGAAAGAAATGCCCTTAAAGCTTATCGAAAAGCACAGAGAGCTTTGATTGAGGCTAATTCTAGATGTACAGAACTTTATCACAAGAGGGAGCTGCACTCAGCTCACTTTCGATCTCTCTTCATGAATGATTCCAATTTGTTTTTGCCCTCTAGGCAGCATGAACATGTGGGAATTGGGATTGACCATGAAAATAATGTATCTAGAAATGTGGATTTAATACCCTCATCAAGTGATCAGATGCAGCCTGAGTATGATGATTATAATCAGCCAGGGTATGATTCAGTCACCGGTGCCCCCTCAAATTCACTTTATCAGCATGTAAATGGCCATAGTTTGGGATCCGAGCCATGCAGTGAACCAGATGCTAGTACATCCGAGCCATTGCCCCGCAACAGCGTGATTGCTGCAAATGGAGTAAGCTCTAATAATTCAGAGCCATTGCCCCGCAACCATGTGATTGCTGCAAATGGAGTAAGCTCTCAATCCAACGATTCTAATAATTCAGCAGGCGAAGATGAAGAGACATTTCCATTGGACCATGAGACTGATCAACGTATCTTTAAAATTCAGCAACGAGATCAAACTTCTCTGGGAAGGGAAAGCCACACAGATTGTCATTCAAACAAAGATTTTTGTGTTGATGACCCTCAGGATTCTTTGACTCTTGAAGCAAAATTAAGATCCAAACTATTCGCTCGACTACCAATCAGAACCTTTTCAAAGAATGGTGATTTATCCAACATGGAGCCTGCAGATGAACCAGGGATTGAGATTGACAACAGAAGTGAAAGAACCCAGGGAAGTAATGGCAGTATACCATTTTCAGAGACAGAAAAGGATCAAGATTATGACCTTGAAGGTAATTTTCTCTCAATAGAAAATATATTTCAAGCAGTATTTTGGTCATGAAGTATATTGCTTTTGGAATCATGCTGAATGTCTAGCTGATCAATCCCAGTTGCTGACATTAATATTTGTGCAATTATATGGTTGTTTTGGCTTTTTTGCAATCTTTATCTTGGTATGTGGCAATTTCCATGCCCAGCACACACAAACAGGTTAAATGCTGCTCTTGCAACTCAATGCATATGTTAATGTAAAATCTAGTCTTTCCCAGTGATTTAGCAAATAGATTCAAATGACCCATTGCGTAAAACAAATGTTTTGGTCATGTCATATTCTGTTGCTTGCTATAATACTTTCTTGTGTCCCCTGATATGTGCTTGATTTACAAGTACAATCTGAACTACATAATACCATAGCATGCTTGTAATCGAAAGCAAAGATTGTGAATGGGAGTCTTGTAACTAGCTGAAACATATTGGTATCATTTAGCATTTGGGAAGGTGAAAACTTGATTGTACATATAATATTTTTGAAAACTGTTTCAAACTTGTACCACTGAATATTGATGAAAACTGCGTCTAGTTTGAAATTACTGGGCAAACTTAAATAAGTAGAGGAATTCTGAGAATTTGAAGATTCTGTTCATTGAGGAATGCCACATTTCATTTTAATCCAAGTTTATAGCAGCTAGCAATGACTGAAAAAAAAAAATCTTCTACTGTTGTTTTCCAAAATTTATCCTTATTTGGAGGGAGAATATAATTCTTAAATAATTACAAAGTGGAATGTTGGAAAGAGTTTATGACCATTTTGTTGTGGAAATGCAAATTGTCACGTGTATAAAAAGAAGCGATAGACTTAATATGGTTGGCCATAAAGTAATTCGAGTATTTAGATATTTAATTCAAAACGGTTCTTGTTTTATTTTATTGTTGAGTATTTAGATATTTTATTCAAAATGGTTCTTGTTTTATTTTATTGTTCCTTTTCTTTCTTGAAAAACTTCCAGTAATTTTTCCTTCTATATAGGCAATGATAAGCCTGAAAGAAGAATATCTGAGCTTCCTATCCAGATTCAGAGCCATGAAAAGAAATTTCATACTGCTGTTGATTCCAAAGACGATTCCCCTGGAGGCCATCAGCTGACAACTTCTGTCATATCTTCACCCCTTTTAGTATTGAGGAGTGCTTTTGCTCATATGAAAGCAATGTACCCAATGACTTCGATGGAATCACAATGTAGAAAAAACCAACAAAATGATACCTGTGGTGATTTCATTGGAGAGGATGGTTTTATGGCCTCTGAGGAAATCCAGTGTGACAATGTGATAGCAAAATCAGAGGAGATAATTAGTGATATACCTGGAACTGAAATTGGGACCTTTACCCACAATGTTGCGGTTGACCCATTTTGGCCACTCTGCATGTATGAGCTTCGAGGAAAATGCAACAATGATGAATGTCCTTGGCAACATGTCAGGGACTTCTCTGATCAAAATGTGCATCAAAATCAGCATGATGATTCTGATAGTGTTGGTATGACTATTCCTTTCGACAATTCTGAATTGTTTGAATTGCTGCTTACAACTGAAAAATAATCCCGGTGCAGATTGTCAGGTTGTATTGACGCTGCATGAACAAAAATGTGAAGGTGGAACAAAACTCTCCAGGTGTCACAGTGTATTTAATCCGCCAACTTATCTTGTTGGCATGGATATTTTAAAATCCGATTCATATAAATCTGTCATTGCACAGAGAAATGGGCAATGCTGGCAAATACAGCTCAGTCTTTGCTTAGCTTTATCAAGTTTCCTTGAAAAAGATTTGCTTGCTGATCACCCTTCTATCCGTGCTGATGATGGTCGTATTGAGGTCCCTGGGAGTTGGAATAGACAGACATCATTCTTTCAGAGTAGAGAGGACACAGTGGTCTGTTTATTACTGTTTTCTGTATTCCTGGCATAACGTTTATCTTTCATTGTTTGCTTTTGTTGCATTGCTAAGGTATTTTGTCAGTAACATTAATGCTCAACAGTCACTTTGTCTTGGTATTCTCTTCAATTAAGTACTTGCCATTGGTGGGAATATATTTTTGTGGTGTTTTATTCTTAGATCAGCACATGTATTGTTGAATTCATGTTGTCATATGTTTCCTATCCTTTACATTATTTTGGTTTGAGTTATGAAAATTTGCTAAGTGAATTGTGTCTCGTCTTTTTAAACTTTCTTGTAAGAATTTAGAATGCAAGTATGAAGATATGGTTTACTGTCAATCTCTGATTGGTGTGTTTTTTGTGTTCTTTTTTCCAATTATTACATCTAGTCACATGCATTTATTTCTGTATTGTTGCATCCTAAACCTTGTCGCTAAGGATTCTCTCTCCTCTCTTGATCTAGTGTAAGGAAGAAGGGAAGGCTGTCGATTTTGTAAAGATTCCTGCTGTCGATTTTGTTCTCATTATTGTTGTTTCTGAAACAATTTTAATTCCAGGCTGCATGGATTACGCTTGCATAGTTCTGCCATTACAAATCACCTTGCCCAGTTCATGTTTTGCTTATTGCTGTATTTGCTTCATGTTTTGCCATTGTAGTCGTTTGCTGTTTTCTTCTTCTGTTTGATTCATCCTCTCATTTATGTTGTTCTTCCTGCTTGATGTATACTTAGAATCATCTCAATCAAGCTTTAGCCAGCAGCTTGCAGTCCCTTGAAATGGCTCTTCTTTTTCTCAGTCAAGAGGCTTACAAGCTGGAGGGTATGAAGAAGGTAAATTTTGTGGTTTCAGTTTTTACTTGTAGTATCCTTCCTGTTCGGAAACTTCTAATTATCATTCCTAAATTATGTTCTACAGCCTCTTTCCATGCTGTCACGAGCAATTGAGGCTGATCCAACATCCGAAGCTCTGTGGATGATGTATCTGCTCATTTACTACAGCAACATGGAGTCAATTGGGAAGGATGACATGTTCTCCTATGCGGTATGTTATAAAAATTTAGGAACTAAACCTAACTATTCTTCACAAAATTGCTCTTGAGACTGAGAGTCTGAGACTGGTCAAACACTCTCTGGATTTGCAATTATAATTAAGCTACGGTTTCATGCTTTCAGTAGTACAAATCTATTTCAAAGAAGTGAAAAGCAGCTTTGACTTTGCAGAGTTGCAAGTCAAGTTTTATTCATAGCCTCCTGTTTTGCACGTGCAAGTTCTATCAAAGTAAAAGAATTTTCCAGACTTTTGTAATTAGATGATTTCACTAGCCTAATGTGGCTGAAATTATACCAATTACTCTGTTTTCAAGTCATTTTTATGGTTGAAGTTTTAAAAAAAAACGAGGGGAGTAGTTTTTAAAATTCAGCTATTTTTTCCCATCATGGAACCATCTTTCCATCAAGTTTCCTTTATGAAAACAGATCAGATGTGGGCTTGGTTGGATTAGTGCACGAGCTTATGCCTTTGTACCAAGTGAATGTGCTTGCTATTCAATATTGTCATTTTTATTAAACCGGGTCATATTTTATTGTCGTTCAAATCTTTTCCTCTCTTCCTTTTACTTGACAGAATGCAAACTTTTGTGTGGAAACCCTTTTCCTCTTGTCGTTCAGGTTAAAAACAACGAAAGATCTTATGGACTTTGGCTCATGTACATCAACAGTCGTATACATCTTGATGATCGACTGGTTGCATATAATGCTGCTCTCACAGCGCTTTGTCGCCAGACATCTGCTTTTGAAAAGGACAATAAGTATGCTAGTGCCTGCATCTTAGATTTGTTCTTACAGATGATGGATTGTTTGTGCATGTCTGGGAATGTTGACAAGGCAATTCAGAAAATCCAAGGACTCTTCCCTGTGGCAGCTAACTCAGATGAGCCTCACTTTCTGTTGCTCTCTGATATCCTCGCATGCTTAACAATTTCTGACAAATATATCTTCTGGGTTTGTTGTGTGTACTTAGTTATTTACAGGAAGTTACCTGATGCTATTGTACAATGTTTTGAATGTGACAAAGAACTCCTTGCAATTGAATGGTCTTCTGTTCACTTACCAGATGAAGAGAAGCAGATGGCTGTTAAGCTAGTTGAGATGGCAGTGGATTCTGTTGAAATGCCTGTGAACAGTGAATCACCTGAAAGTGACAAAAATGGCAGAATGGCGCAACAATTTGCTCTCAGTCATATTATGTGTACACTAGTTTTTGATGGCTTAACTTGCTGTCAGAATTTGTTGGGCAAGTATACAAAGTTGTACCCATCCTGTGTAGAACTTGTTCTCCTGTCAGTGAGGCTTAGAAAAAATGGTCTGGGCTGTGTGAGCTCTGAAGGGTTTGAGGAAGCCATTAGTAATTGGCCAAAAGAACTCCCTGGAATTCACTGTATCTGGAATCAGTATATTGAGTGTGCCCTCCAAAAAGCAGGTCCTGATTTTGCAAAAGAACTCGCTGTCCGCTGGTTTAACTCAATGTCAAAAGTTAGATATCCTCAAAATGAAATTTTGGATGTGGTGGATGGTAATAGCTCACTTGGATCATTGGAATCAGCTTCAGCATCAAATCCAGACTTTCTTCTACCCGGTTCTAATCAGATGGATACGATGTTTGGATTAATTAATCTATCTCTTGCTAAATTATTGCACAATGACCACATTGAAGCTCACGTTGCCATTGACAGAGCACTGAAGGCTGCACCTCCACAGTACATCAAATATTGCTTATCAGAGCATGCTGTGTTCTTACTAAACCATGAGTCAAAACTAAGGAAGGATGCTCCTGTCTGTGAAAAACTGAAAATTTTGAATGATTATTTGAATGATGTCCAAGCTCTTCCAGTTTGTGAACCATTATCTAGACGATTCATTCACAACATTGAGAAGCCAAAAGTTCAGCAGCTAATCAGCAGCATATTGAGTCCGGTTTCACCTGACTTTTCTTTGGTGAATTTTGTTCTTGAGGTGTGGTATGGCCCCTCTCTTTTACCCCCAAAGTCAAATCAGCCAAAGGAATTGGTTGATTTTGTTGAGGCCATCTTAGAGATGGTGCCATCCAACTACCCCTTAGCCTTTTCTGTTTGTAAGCTCTTGTGCAGAGGCTACAGCTCTATTAATGTTACTTCTGACAGTGTTCTATACTGGGCGTGCTCAATCTTGGTCAATGCAATCTTTCATGCTATTCCGGTGCCACCAGAGCTTGTGTGGGTTGAAGCTGCGGGTATTTTGAGCGGTATTTCTGGTATCGAGTTCATTTCTGATAGGTTTTACAAGAAAGCTTTGTCTGCATATCCATTCTCTATGAAGTTGTGGAGTTGCTATTATAATCTATCAAAGAGTAGAGGATATGTAAACACTGTTATCCAAAAAGCTAGAGAGAGGGGTATAGAAGTTGGTTGATGTCTTTTTCTTAAATATAGCTGTCGGTTTGATAGAATTAGTTCTGCTGAAGAGATAATTGAGGCCAGTTTTGGTGATTGACACCCCGGGAATGGGGAAGGAGTCAGGTCTGTAGATGGAGTGCTGGCTTGCATGATAGGGACAAGTTGTTCTGGGTGCTTATTCACTGTAAAATGTTTCTGAAGATTTAAAACTAGGAATTATAGAAATATACACAGGATACACTGATGAAAGGATAGGTTTTAGCTTATGTTTTGTGAAGAAGTTACTTAACAGGTCAGGTTTTCAGCCCCCTATTTTCCCAGCTGTCATTCTTTGTTTTGTTCCTTTTCCGTGTTCATTTTTAGATTTCCTCCTAATTTTATTCTTTTGTATCGAAGAATTCACAATTTCACGTAGTTGAAAGATTGTAATTTCATTATAAAGGAATCATCATTTTGGATAGTTTCCTCTCTGTCACCATTACTTTCTTGTCCTTGCATTCAATTTCTTCTGGGTGTAGCGGGCTTCTACAGCCTTTCTATTTGCACGGTGGAATGTAGAGAAAGAACTCGTATGGCTTGAGAAAAAGGGAATGGATTGGGAAAATTTTTGAATGCAATGGATGGACTTCACGGAAGGCATCTGGTTATCTCCCTTCATTTGATTGGAGTTTTGGTGGAATTTGCGAGTTTGTTGAGGGGATCAAGGAGGCTCAACACAGTTGTGGAGAAGGGGGGATGTTTTTGGTAAAGCAGAATTCTGAAAAATAGCTTTTCATCCAATCTCAAGAGGAAGCGAATTGATGGCAAGACAGTTTAAGGATGGACATATACCTGTGTATGCCAGAGTAACGAGAGATGAGTTGGGAAAGAATTTCTAGGCACCGGGTTTATGCTCTGTTTTGGAGAGGAGAGTGGAGGCAGTTGCAATACAGTTTCAGGACATCTTATTTATTCTTTATGTGCTTGGAGAAGCCATTTTTGTCACTCTGCCATGGCCAACGAAAGTCCTGAATGAGTGCTAGATTTGGCCATGATTTGCTACTTTTGTTTTCCTGAAATACCAGGGTTTTTATTTTATTGAATTTATAGTTTCCATGATTATTTGTAGATTATGATAAAATAATTCATCTTCTGAATTCTTTTATTGATCCCGTGTCCTCAACTTTGCATCTTCAAGATGCTTGTCACATGCACTATGTCATTTGATCCACCGGAATCAGTGCAGTTTACATGCTCTGAAGTTTAAAAGTCAGCTCCTAAGTTGGTTTTGAAAATGACTCAAATCTTGAAACCCGTCATGTCACCAGTCGATAGGTCAGAGGCAGGTTAAGAAATTGTATGTAAATATTTGAAATTGATAAACTAGAAAAAGAGAGAGATTAGAACTCTGTACTTGTGTAGATCACCATTAGGTAAGGCTCAAGGCACCGGCAAAAAAATAAAGCTTCGGCGTCCTCCAGATAATACCACGCAAAAAAATAGAGTCATTGCAGCCAGCAGATAAGCAAGCCCCACTGCTTCTCACTTTTCCCACCTGCCGCAATACCAATGCCTCTTCACATTCTTTCCATAAATGTCCTTTTTCATTTCAGAAGAATGATATCGATATATAAAAAGTCTTTTATTTAAATTATTAAATGAAAATTTTAAAATATAATTTATATTATTATTTTTTATCAAATAAAATAAAGATGGTAAGATTTAAACTTGTAAGTATTAAGTCAATAAAATTATGATATCATATAAAGAAAACATTTCACTTATAAATTTTTATTGTTAAATAAGACTTGTGTTGTTAAATGAGACTTCAAAAATGTAATTTATATTATTTTTTAATAATAATATATGTACTCATTCTCTCTTCCACCTGGTTTTCCTGCTGGAATTTTTTCTCTCACTTATTTCAAAATCTTAAGTAGATCTTGAATCACTCAAGAGATATGGCTTCAATGCTCAAGCTCTTAGATTTTTCTCTTAGGCTCCCTGTTATCCCCCTAAGTGTTGCAACCATGAGGTTAACTGTTACCAAGAGGCAGGATAATAGCAGCTATGGTGATTGAAAGACAACAACCTCACCGTACTCAAGTGAGGCATGCTTTTCATTTTCTTGTCCAGATAATGCTATTCTAACCGGAATATTCTTCCTCGTATATTACTTCTTGCAAAAGTTTTAATCATTGGATTTATGAGATCTTCTAATAATACCCACTTATTAGGCATTTCGGCAAGAGTAATCATAAAAATAGCATTATTCATGTGCATTTATTCGATGTATCATGTATGAGATTTTATCAGACGTGATTTCTGCAAAATATTCGTTATCAATTAGCATTATTCCTTCATTTCCTTATTTGTTGTTCATGCTGTATTTTTTTTATTTTATAATTAGATATTCAAATGAGTTTACGCGCATCACAACTGATCTTCAAATCTAGTAAACATGTAAAACAACACAGGATGAGATGAATGAATGGTGAATACTCTATAAATTTAGTGAGCATGTAAAGCAACACGGGATGATATAAATGAATGATGACACTTGAATCCTAATATAGAAAAAAATAAAATAAAATTCCTTCAACTACTAGTTAAAGAATCACTTGCTTCATGTTATATTTATACTATGATAAATCGTGGAAGAATTAATTATTTTGCTGGTACATGTTTTTTGTTAGCGGAATCTGTACTAGGTATGCTTTGCTTTCTGCTCTCCACATGGATCAGATGCTTTGTTGCCAAGGCTTGACTGTTCTTTGTCTCTGACCAGGTTCTACTTTCTTGTTCCATATCTAAATCCAATGTTTAAAAGTTTTCCGAGGAAATTAATCCGTTTTTTCATGAACTTTCTTTCACTTCCTTTATACTACTTTATAAAGTAACATTTTATCTTTCCTTCCCATCGATAAAATATAAAAAGAAAAAAAAAACATAACATATGAAAAATCAAAAGATCGTATTTAATATCATGTATTTTATTTTTTATCTAGCATTGTTCTCAAAAAAATAAAACTATAATCTTAAATAACCATACTTTTATGCAGTTTAAATTATTGAATGTTTAATTCCAAGCTATCATTATTGGCATGGCAATTTAAGCATTCAAGCAAATAAGAATAGTTTTTTTTTTTTTATCAACTATGATTATTTTTTATTTTCAAATAATTTTAAAAGAAAAAAAATCAGTTTTTTTTTATCAAAAAAATGAAGAAGCATTTTTTATTTTTTTACCATCAAAACTAAATTCTCCTTAGGAATAAATGAATGGTAAATATTTGGACCGATTCCACAGTCGAAGCAAGACTGCTACTGGATCCTTCTCAAACAGTGATCCTCAAAGACTTAAAGGCCCTCAATCCGGCCCATTAAAACATAACTAGCCCATATTTGAATTACTTCACGGCCCATAACAATAACACCCGTACCGATCGACCTTCTCTTCTCGCCAGCCCCAGCCCCCAGGTCCAGCCAGATTCCTACCAGCCTCAAGGGTGACAAAATCATGAAACATTGAAAGTTCCACACCTCAAGGTTTAATTAAACCCTAATATAAGTGACAGTACCTGTCGACACTGGATTTCTGTGCTCACAGCAAGAGAAAAAAATGAAAAACCTGAAGCTATATTCGGAGATTTCTCAGAATCTGGAATTACAATCGCAACAAGAAGTTCTCCTCTTCTCCGCTTTCGACTTCGAACGCAACCGTCTCCTCTTCGCTTCTTCCAACAATTTCATTTACACAGCTGATCTTTCTTCTTTCCAAGTATGCCCTCTCTCACTCCTTTTATTTGCACTCTGCACCCCCCGCACAGCAAATTTACGAAGCTTCTCTCTATTTGTTTCACCAGAAAGGAAAATCGAAAAGCTTGTTATTAGCGTCGTCGGTGGTTAATCAAATTGAACTGGAAGATGGAGACTTAATTACGGCATTTGATTATCTATTGGAGAAAGAAGCCTTAATTATTGGAACGGAAAATGGTCTTTTATTATTGCATAATGTTGATGATAATTCTACTGAAATCGTTGGTCAAGTCCAAGGCGGCGTTAAGTGTATCTCGCCGAGTCCTGACGGCGATTTGCTTGCTATTCTCTCTGGTTTCCGACAAATGCTAGTTATGACTCATGATTGGGATTTGTTATATGAAACCGCAGTTGGCGATGGTGATGGTCTTGACGTAAGTAAGGACCTTTCTCTGCTGTTACTTTTAGCTGTTTTCATTTTTCAGCACGCGTTGGTGGTCGTTTTGTTAATTGTATTTTGTAATATTTGATAGTGTAATTAAGGTTAGATTGATTTTGAAGGTTTCAATGATTGGTTGGATTGTGGATTTCAGGTGAATTTGATGGCAAGGATATGTTTGAGAGTTCTGTTTCATGGCGAGGTGATGGGAAATATTTTGCGACTATAAGTGAAGCGAGTGATTCTTCTCTCATGCTTAAGAGGATTAAGGTTTGGGAACGTGATTCGGGTGTGTTGCATTCTACATCGGATTCAAAGATATTTATGGGGGCAGTTTTGGAATGGATGCCGAGTGGAGCAAAAATTGCTGCAGTGTATGATAGGAAAGTGGAGAATAGGTGTCCTGATATAGTTTTCTATGAGAAGAATGGGTTGGTGAGGAGTTCTTTTAGTATTAAAGAAGCATTGGATGCAAAGGTGGAAAGTCTTAAGTGGAATTGTAGTTCGGACCTTCTTGCATTTGTTGTTAGATGTGAGAAATACGATGCTGTTAAGGTATGGTTTTTCAGCAACAACCACTGGTATTTGAAACATGAAGTTAGATACTCGAGACAGGATAGAGTGAGGTTCATGTGGGATCCAGTAAAGCCTCTACAGTTTATCTGTTGGACCCTTGTAGGCCAGATCACAAGTTACAACTTCGCCTGGAATTCTGCTGTTGTGGAGAACTCAACAGCATTGGCCATTGATGACTCCAAAATACTTATAACTCCACTTTCATTATCACTGATGCCACCTCCCCTTCATTTATTCAGCCTCAAATTTCCAAGTGCAGTAAGAGACCTGGCTTTATATTCCAATAATTCTAAGAATAGAGTAGCTGCATTTTTATCAGATGGCTCTTTGGGCGTTGTAGAACTTCCTGACCCAGATACATGGGAGGAACTTGAAGAAAAAGAATTTAGTGTTGAACCTTCTATTTCTGAGACAGGTTTTGGATCCTTTATGCACCTCACATGGCTGGATTCTCACAAGGTACTTGCTGTTTCACATTATGGCTTCACTCAGAGTAATTGTGCATCCCACAGCTCAATGGGTGAGGATGGTCTTAGTGGTTTCTATTTGCTGGAAATTGAACTTGTGTGTTCCGAGGATCATGTACCAAGTTTGGTAACTGGATCAGGCTGGCATGCAAGGATTTCCCGTAGGAACTATTTAGAAGGGCTGGTGATTGGCATTGCTCCTAATCCTGCTAAGAAATATTCGGCTTTTGTTCAGTTTGATGGGGGGGAAATTGTTGATTATGCATCAATAGTGGGCTTGGCTGAAAATGGAGGTTCAACAAAACATGATGACATGAGCTTTTCATCATCTTGCCCTTGGATGAATGTGGCTCAGGTCAGTGACAGTGGGTCATTGAAGCCCTTGCTTTTTGGTCTTGATGACATTGGGAGGCTGCATTTTGGTGGGAAAGTACTATGCAACAACTGCAGTAGTTTCTCATTATACTCAATTCTGGCTGATCAAGTAATCACACATTTGATACTTTCCACCAAACAAGACTTTCTTTTTGCTGTGGAAATCAGTGATATACTGCATGGAGAATTAGAGTCAAAATATGAGAACTTTGTCCACATAGGTAACAGAAGAAAAGAAGAAAACATGAACTTCATAAATATTTGGGAAAGAGGTTCCAAAATTATTGGTGTCCTTCATGGTGATGCTGCTGCTGTCATTATACAGACAACTCGGGGAAATCTGGAATGCATTTACCCAAGAAAGCTTGTCCTTGCTTCAATTGTCAATGCTTTGAACCAAAGGTGTTTTAGGGATGCTCTGCTGTTGGTCAGGCGACATAGAATAGATTTCAATGTCATTGTTGACCATTGTGGATGGCAAACTTTTCTTCAGTCAGCTTCAGAATTTGTCAAACAGGTTGACAATTTGAGCTATATGACCGAGTTCATTTGTTCCATAAAAAACGAGAACATTATGGAGACTCTATACAAAAACTATATCTCTACGCCCTACCAAAATAGAGGTGGAGATGTTCAAGCTAAGGATGTCATGGGTTTTGATGCTTCCAGTAAGGTTTCTGCTCTCCTCCTGGCCATAAGGAAGGCTCTTGAGGAACAAGTCTCCGCAAGCCCAGCAAGGGAGCTTTGTATTCTGACCACTCTGGCACGTAGTGATCCTCCTGCAATTGAAGAAGCTTTGGAAAGGATCAAAGTTATTCGTGAAATGGAATTATTAGGTTCAACTGACCCTAGGAGAATGTCCCATCCTTCTGCCGAAGAAGCTCTAAAGCATCTGTTGTGGTTATCTGATTCTGATGCTGTATTCGAAGCTGCCTTAGGACTTTATGATTTGAATCTTGCAGCTATTGTGGCACTGAACTCTCAACGAGACCCCAAGGAATTTCTTCCTTATCTTCAAGAATTAGAACGCATGCCAAGCCTCATAATGAGATACAATATCGACCTTCGGCTACACCGGTTTGAGAATGCTCTCCGACATATTGTTTCTGCTGGTGATGCTTATTATTCAGATTGTATGAACCTCATGAACAAAAATCCTCAATTATTTCCTCTTGGTCTTCAATTGATTACTGATCCTGCAAAAAAAATGCTAGTCCTTGAGGCCTGGGGTGATCATCTTAGTGATAAGAAATGCTTTGAGGATGCCGCGACAACTTATTTGTGTTGTTCCAGTTTGAAAAATGCCTTGAAGGCATATCGTGCTTGCGGTAATTGGAGTGGGGTGCTTTCTGTTTCTGGGCTCCTTAAAATGGAAAAAAATGAGATAATGCAACTTGCTCATGATCTTTGTGAAGAGCTCCAAGCCCTTGGTAAACCAAGAGAGGCTGCCAAAATTGCTCTGGAGTATTTGGGAGATGTTAACAGTGGGATTAATTTGTTAATTAGTGGAAGGGACTGGGAAGAGGCGTTGAGGGTTGCTTTTATGCAGAGTCAAGAGAATCTGGTATTGACAGTGAAGAATGCTGCTTTGGATTGTGCAAGCACACTGATCAGTGAATACAAGGAAGGCTTGGAGAAGGTAGGGAAGTACCTGGCTCGTTATTTAGCTGTTCGACAGAGAAGATTACTTCTGGCAGCAAAGCTTCAGTCAGAGGAAAGGTCAGTCAATGATCTGGACGACGATACTGTTTCAGAGGCTAGCAGTAATTTCAGTGGCATGAGTGCCTACACCACAGGGTATCACTTTCTTAATTTCATGTCATACTAATTTAGTGGTTCAAAGCCATCATTATTGAATGTAATTCAGATGCATGCACTTTGCTACAGTCCTATGATTCTCATGCCCACGAATATTATGACAGTTCCCTTTTAATTAATTTTCTTCTTCTCCAAAGAAAAAATAAAATCACATCAAATGTAAAAAACATGATTTTAGAATTGGTGAGAGGGCAATTGGTTTCATTTTGCCCTTGTCATATTTATCTGTCATGTCAGTTACTCTTCAACTTGTTTTCTTCTTGCATTTGAGTGGTTTCTACCTAGCTTTCCTGGATTTTTCATCTCTTCTCAATTCTTCGTCTCTGTTTTAATGCCATTTTAGATTTTTTGTGCTTCTGCTTCTTATCTCTCTCTCTCACACACAAGCTCTAGTGTTTGAACTAGTCTAAAGCTACTGTCATCTGGCATGATCAACTTATTCCAATTGGCATGCGAAGTTACTTGTTTTCCCACATAGTAACGCATGCATCCATATGTTTCTGTTTATGCCAATCTAAGTTGCTTCATGTGCATGTTATATTCATGGACAGAACAAGGAAGGGCTCTGCTTCTTCTGTGACCTCCAGTGTCACTAGCAAGGCAAGAGACATGAGGCGTCAACGGAAAAGAGGAAAGATTCGCCCTGGCAGGTATGTATCTTCATCCTTGATTCCCAGATTCCTTTCCCTCATTTTTTGTTCAATAACCCTAGCATGAAATGACTTCTGGACCCTGTAGCGCTGATGAGGAGTTAGCACTGGTAGAGCATCTGAAAGGCATGTCTCTAACAGCTGGAGCAAAGTATGAACTTAGATCTTTATTGGTTACACTTGTGATGCTTGGTGGTGAAGAGATTGCAAGAAAGCTCCAATTTGCTGGAGAGAGTTTTCAACTGTCTCATATGGCAGCAGTCAAACTAGCTGAAGATACGATTTCTATTGATATCATAAGCGAGCAGGCACACACTTTGGAGCATTATGTTCAAAAATTGAGACACGAACTGCCAAATTTAGATTCATTTTCTTGGCGATATAAAGTATTCATTTCTCCTTAAGAGGTAAGCAGTGGTGGATCCAAAAAAATTTTCAATGTGGTCATTTTTATAATTTACCATTACTATACAAAAATTGCATATTTATGTTATTATGCATCTATAAAATTAGTATTCTTAAAACATATTAAGGAAAAAATATTTAACAATTTCTTTTTTTGGTAAATCTAAGTCACTCTATTAGACAAATGCTGGACATATAATCACTAGAAAAGGAAGAGCGTCGCACATATAATTTAATTTATGTTGGAGAAATTAATTTGTGTTATGTTTGTTTTGACAAGTATCCTTTTCATTTTTATGCAAATCTATTGAAAAATATATCTTTTTTGGAATCTCTGTTTGGCATAAGACTACCTATTTTGTGTTTGTAATCAAATCCCTAGTTCTTTTGCTTAATACTTTCTTTTTAGGAGCACATGTATCATTGAATCTAGCTAAATGCTTTGTCCAAATACAATTTTTGCGCCATTCTACTAGTTTTCTTTTTAAGAAAAAAAAAAAATTAACAAGGCCATTTTGTTATGAATACAAAAAAAAAATTATCTTGCATTTACTCAGCCAATTGATACCACTCTTTTGTACCCTGATAGTGCAGGTTCGATTATTGCTGGTCAAGTAGTTCCAGGATCTGAATTGTGTCCATCCTGTATGCTTTGCTCGTGAGGCATTGGTGGTTGTTAGCAAGAGCTAAGATGGTTTTGGAGGGAGGAATGCCGAAGTATTAGCCGGAATTCTTTTCAAGACGTTTATTGATCTTTTTATTCTTGGCTTTTGTGTCAGCTGCATAATGTGCGTTCCTTACCCGCAGCCGGGCTCGGTTTCTTTTTTTTTTAATGCATTGTTATATTAGTAGTGACGGGGTAGATGCCATTTTAATTTATGACTTTTTTTATTATTTTATCTTAGGAACAGTTATCAAAGCCTTCGTGGCTACTTCCCACTGCTTGTGTTTGGGAATTCACTTTGTTTTCTGGCATAGGAATTTGATGGTTGTTCAAGATTTCTGTGCAATTTTCCTTGACATCTTGTCGTCTCATGGTAGAGATTATCACAAGGAGGTTGACTTTTCCTTGGCCCAACTCTCATTGTGCTACATAGAATAACAGGTTTAGGTAGTGGCAGCAAAGCGTGTCAAGGATTTGGCTAATTGGGACAGATTGTCATCTGTTTTGATTCCTCTAGATTAAGTAATTTAGGCTTTCCCAGCGCCTAAAAGAAACATTAAAATAGATGCAGCGCTTCTGTCAGTGTTAGACGCTATTTGCTACTTCAATTATCATGTGAGCAATATTGTGACTTTTTACTCAGCATTGCCAAATTAGTGGTAAAACTGGAAACAAAAAAAAAACATGCAAAAATTTGGAAAGCATTGAAGCAGCAGGGCAAAACACTACAGGTTGATCCCACAAAAAATTATGGCTTATCGTAGATCAAAATCTATACAGTGAAATTCATCTTTTATTTACCATCTTTCAAGTTTATTGTTTGTTCAATTTGATGATTTGTCTTTGGTCCAAACAAGAGAAGAAATTTGTTTGTTTTAGTGTTTTTTTTCAGGTCCGTTTGATATTTGTCTTTGGACCAAGTTACCCAAGCACAGCAATCGATATTAGTTGCATGTTTATGAGTATCCTATTTTTTTTATTATTAATATTGATGTTCGGCTCAGTTTAAATGTATATCAATTAATTTTATAGATTTTGAAGTTAATAACCATATAAATTTTCAGTGACTATTATATTAATAATTATAAAATTTAAACTTAAAATCACAAATAAAATAAATTTTTTTGTTTCAAAATCATATCACTGAGCACCTACTAGATTGTGAAAACCTGTATCTTCGATAGCAAAATACAAGGTTGTTGTTCATTGCATTCTATCGAATATTTATCTCACGGCTAATTCCCTTCACAAGGTAAGAATTCAACGCAAGCAATATAAATTGATATGGGGCTTAGCAATATCAGTTGCCCATATTGTCAAAATCAAATAGGCATGTTTTTTATGTAAACATTTAAAACACAAAATTGGGTAAGTTTAAACTCAAATGTCATGTTGTAATTGGGTGTCAACATAATTTTGTCCTTGATGTTATTTTTGTTTCTATCATAATCGTAACTTCAAGATACTATATACAAAAGTATTAATTCTCATTCTCAGAAAAGTAGTGTGATGATAAAAAACTTAAAATATATATAACAAGTCCTGAATTCAAGTTAAGGTGTATATTTTTTATAAGAGTCTGGGATAATCGGGATTTTACTCGGTCAACTAGACCCATAAATTACACTTTCTAAAAATAAAATTTCCTCAAATAAAAAAATAATATTAATCCTCGTTTCATGTCATTTTTTCCCCTCACAGGTGTTCTCTACAATTGCTAAAAACAAATTATTTTCCCCACATGTTTCCCTCCTATTTATCTGCAGATTTTGTCTCGATGACCTGGATACGTTCCCTGAAAGTTTTAACGATGTAGTAATGATTATTATCATTTTACCATTTATGTGGAATATCTTATCCATCTCCCCTTATTGTGCATGCACCATGTAGATAAGTCCTCTCATTCACCACACATTCTTCACTACACTCAAATCACTTCTCCAAATTTCGAAAGCAGATCATGTCTTTTCCTAAGTGCTGTGACTGCGAATGGCTAAAGGTAAATATGTTGTTCTTTTTTTTGTTCCTAATGTATTAATGTCAATGGTCGTCTTGTTAGCGCCAAATGGTCCAACAGCTCTACAAATCTTTTATTGGTGCAATGTGATCTATCTAGGCATTTGCTTTTTGATGGTTGTTTTGTTACGTTCTTTCACATTATCTAGGCTTTATGCAACAAGTTGCAGAGATGATTTGAAAAGAATTGAAGAAGAGAAAAACCATCTGAAGGAGCTCCTGGTAAAGAAGAAAATTAACAGAAATCTGACATTGGCACTATTTATTTGTAGCAATTTTCTTTTCTGTAACATTGTTATGCTTACAACATTATTTTTGAAATTTTTTAAATAGTGGAAGTCATCTGGAAGCTGGGCAGAAAAGGAGCAAGGTACTTACCCCGTATGTTTTGTTCAAAAGTTACTGTACACTGCTATAGTACAACAAATTGATTTGTGCGATCAACTCTGTTTTACAGCCGTCCAAGAAGATATCATAATTGCATCTGAAGAGGTCGTGAACGACGTTGATGATGGGTACATGGATGATACATCACTCGCTTGATAATCCTTGTAGATGCAAGTTTTTTCTTCCAACTTTCTGGGAGCCAGTAAGACTTGCATAAACACAGAAAGCACCCTAAAATAAATAAAACATTTATCTTGCCAATCATCATTCTACTTTTTTATATTTCCATATCCTTTCTTTCCTTTCTGAAAATTATATGTAGCACTTGATATTATGCCAACGTAAGGTTGTCTTGGTTCCTTGTCCAAATAAGTCTTGGTTGATTGAGCACCTACCAAAGAAATTGAAAAACATTAGCCATTTGAAAAAATGAGTCCAATTTAATCCTGTAGTTGTGTGAAGTCAAATGCTAGCAAAAGTCTTCAATAATAATGAAAGCATGTTTAGCAATGGATTTTTCAGTATCTGAAAGAACAAGCATTTTTAACCTAAACCCAAGCATGAATGCATTACATGAGAATTTGTGAGGATAAGAGTGATGGCTAACCTTCATGAAGCTTATAAATAATAGTTTTGCATCCTCTTCCTTTGCATTCTGCACACAGTTCTCTATCTTTTCGAGTAAAACATTCCAGAATGCACTTAATTCTCACCCAGAGCAAGCGTGGAAATTCTTATAACATCTGTATCTTTAACCTCAAACCCAACTATATCCTGGACTTTTCCTTAGTCCTATCTTGGTTATCTTTGATCTTGTATTCCCTACATCTTCCCACCTTCCAGATCTAGCATATGTATTTGATAAAGCTGCATAATGTGTCAGATTTTTAGGCTCGAGCTTGTCAAGATGATCCAAGGCAAATTCTGCTAACTGCACATTTGAATGCATTGTGGATGCCCCCAATAAGGCTCCCCACACTCCAGCATCAGGTTCCATTGGCATTGACTTGATCAAATCCAAAAGTTCATCAAATAATCCAGCACGACCTAAAAGATCCGCCATGCAGGCATAGTGTTCCAGATCTGGTTGGAGCTGGTGCTTTTTGCTCATGGAATCAAATATTTTCCTCCCTTCTTCAATTAAACCTGCATGCCTGCAAGCAGACAACACGTTGATGAAGGAAAAGGAATCAGGCCTGATTTCACTGTCCTGCATGAGTGAGAAAAGCTTGATAGCACAGCTCCCATGCCCATGAACTGCATATCCCGCAAGCATAACATTCCATGAGACAGTGTCTTTATTCTTCATCTCATGGAATATCTTCTCAGAGTGATCAAGCCATCCACATTTAGCATACATATTGATAAGACAATTCCCAACAGGTATTTTAGACTGAAATCCCATTCGGATAACATATGCATGGAGAGCCATGCCTGCCCTCAAGGCTGACAGGTGCGCTACTGCAGGAAGAACAATCACAATTGTGACTATATTAGGTTGAATATTCTCTAATTTCATCTGGCAAAAAGCAGAAAAGGCATCTTTGGCATGTCCACTGTTCATATAGCCAGCAATCATCACATTCCAAGACACCTCATCCTTTCTACATCCAGTTCTGTGAAACAAGAACTCAGCCCTAGACAAGCTTCCACATTTAGCATACATGTCAATGAGAGCAGTCTTTACATGACATTCAGATTCAAAGCCACACTTTATAATTTTCCCATGGATGCAGGATCCTTGGTCCAGATCATTTAGAAGAGCAAATGCTGGAAGCAAACCCACCATAGTTCCTGAGTTTGGATGTAATTCAGATAGCTGTAATTTATGGAACATCTCTATTGCGGGAAATGGTTCACCAATTTGAACGTACCCATTTATTATAGCATTCCATGTCACTACATCTTTACATGGCATTCTACTGAATATAGTCAGTGCCAAAGCAAAAAATCCACATTTAGCATACATGGAGATCAAGGCTGTTCCAACTGAAATATCTAAATCAACATTGGCCTTAACAGCACAACAGTGCATGCTTTTCCCCAATTTCGGGGATGATACTTCAGCACAAGCAGGAAGTGAAATCAAGAGAATGACCTTGTTTGCTTGCAAACCTTCATTCTGCATACTTCGAAACAATGACAGTGCTTCTTGAGGATACCCTGATTGAACAAAAGCAGCTATAATTGCTGACCAGGCAACCAAATCCCTTCCTTTAATTCCCTGAAACAACTGCTTAGCTATGTCCGCCTCTCCACATCTAGCATACATGGTCATTATAGGAGTAGCAACTGCAACATCTGAATCTATCCCTTGTTGTCTAGCAAAGTCATGGATCTCTGTCCCTCTCCCTAAAGCTCTCATCTCTGCAGCAGCCGTAAGAGCACTTGTAACAGATACTTTATTCATCCTAACATTCTCTCCTCTCCCACGATCAAACAACTCCAAAACCTCAAGAAAACATCCGTTATGTGTATACCCTGCCATCATCGTTCCCCATGAAACATCGTCCTTGTCTGGCATACACTCCAAAATCTGGCGAGCTACATCTATATTCCCACTCTTAGCGTACATGTCAATCAAACCATTCGAAACAATTGTATCAAGACCCCTTCTAATCACATGTCCATGAATACACCTGCAGGCATCAATATCACCCAGTCGCGAAACGGCAGGAACCAAGTTCAAAATGCTAACTAAATTGAGCTTAACTCCACTCGACTGCATGCTCCTAATTAACAAAAATACCTCATTAGGATCCTCGCTATGTGACAAACCCAAAATCATTGCACTCCAAGTTACAACATCCTTGTCAGGCATTGTATCGAACACTTTTCTAGCTAACTTTAAATCACCCATTTTACAATACATATCAACAAGACTAGTCCCAATAAATGCATCACGCTCTAACCCTCTAACGATTATATCCTTATGTACCAAAATACCCTCTTTAAAGTATAATGCACCAGTACAAGCTTTCAAAACAAAGGTAAAAGTATACTTGTCTGGCTCCAAGTCTTTATTCAACAGACAACGGTATATATTTATAGCTTCTTGGTGATTTTTTGTTCTTGAATACGCTCTAATTATTGAATTGTATAGCATGACACTTGGGTTTGGCAAAGAATCGAACAGAAAGCGAGCAAAGTTACATTTCAGAAACAATAGGTAAGATTTAATGAGGCGGGCATTGGTTAAATGATCATTTTGAAAGCCTGACACTGTCAAACGGGCATGAATTTGAAGTAGAGAGTCCAGCGTCTTGCATGAGGAGAGTAGGCTAACGTAGTTGGAATAATTTCGAATCTTGTTTGGGGGTAAAATGGGAGCTTTATTTCTAGACGCGAGTTCATGGAAGAATCTACGCGAGGAGGGTAGTGCATGTTTGCTCATTGTTATTGTTTGAAGATGTCTCATGCGGCGAGGTGGTAAGAACTGATAACAATATTTAATTTAATTTTTACCTAAAAAAATAAAAAGAAATGAATAATTTACTTTACCGCTTCTAATCAGTATTGTTTTTTTTTTTTAAATACTTAATAGTATTTTTTTTTTAGTTTATTTAACAAAAATATCAATTTCATCGTTAAAGGTTTATTATTGAATGAGTTATATTTTCGTTAATTTACTTTTTATATTTCAATCTCATGATCAGGAACGAGAATAATGAATTAACTTGATAAACTTGGGTTTTTTTTTTTGTTTTTTTAATTTTATTTTTTAATATTTAATTAAATAAAAACAATTTATTTTGATTTGTTTTTTATGAATTTATTTTCATCTCATAAATTTGGACACAGATATGAAGGATTAACTCAAGTTTTTTTTTATTGATTTTTTTATTAGCAAAAAAGCTAAGAGTTTCTAATTGTCTCAATCTCATAACTTGGATTGTAGATTTGATAGACCGATTCAATCGACTGTGGTGTTCTTTTTGTAATTCATTTTATTGTCTCAAATTCTTTTTTTAACACTAGGATGAATAGGAAATATACCTCATAATGCCTCTTTTTTATATAAAAAATGAATTCTATTGGGTTATTATAGTCTTGTGATTTTGATTATGGGTTTAACAAATTAACCTCGGTTAATTAAAGAAATTATAAGTTTTTTTTAATTAATTTTTTAAAATTTTATTATTTTAATATATAAAATAATTTATTTTATACAAGTTTATCATGGTATCATGACTTGACATGTTAATTTAGGTTGAAATAATTATTTAATATGTTATCATTTTAATATTTGTATATATAAAAAAATCATCTTTAATATCTTTTTGAGTCAATTAATATTAATATTAATCGTATGAGTTACTTTAAAATCTGCCAAGTTAATCAAATCACATCAAAATATTTTTTATAAAATTTAATTTCTTTCTACTAAAATATATTATTAACACCTAACAATATTTTTTTTATAATAAAAAAATAATAACTCGAGACATAACGGAAATTTTGGGCACCAAGACACTATATTACGGCATTGTGCTGGAAGGGGTAGGGAGCATCGACTTCACTTGGAAATTTAGTTGTTATGACATTTCATTGGAATTGATCTACATCAAGCATGCGTTTGCTAAAATAAGCTAGGAGTGTAGTAAAGGAATGTTTGGGAAGCACATAAAAAGTCTTTTTCAAAAAAAAATCTGTTTTTTTTAATATACTAATATTTAAAAAATATTATTTGAATTTATTTTTAAATAAAATCATTTAAAAAAAAACACTGAGAATTATATTCTCATGCACCCTTTATAAGCAAGGAGTAATAAAATTGACCTTAATCTTATTTACCTGAGCGCGCGTGCATATACATTAGATAGAGGGCAACAGTCGCTGACTTTTAATAAGATTATGTGAGGTCCACTTCACCGCAAAAGACATCTATAGTATGGATTTGATTGCCATTGTTGTCATTACCCAACTATGACAGATAAAAGAATAAAATATGACACAAAAATTAAGATACGACTTTGACTAGAAGATTCAATAGAATCACAATACTAGTCACGTAAAATTTCCCACACAAGAACAAGTCACAGTACCTCTTAACCCTCGACCCTCGCTCGCAACTACTACAGCTCGCAACATACCACTCCTCTCTCTGATGGTGCCTACCATGACGGCATTGCTAAAAAAAAAATATTCAAAAAGCGGCCACAGTAAGTGGTCCGGCTATGATTGGTTGAGGCCTTTCGAGCGCGGCATTGCAAATAACACTGTAGAGCAAACGCTGCATGGGTAAATTTAACAGGCCAGGCACAGACCATCATCAAACTTTTGATGTCTGCCTCTGATAAAAACTCTCCAAGGCAATAAAAATATCTGACCATTCAACACTTGGGATCCCACTCAGAGTCTTTTCACTTTCACACCTCTTGATTCATTACCAATGTTCCATCAAATAGCATGGATCCACCATGCTCGACTCCCTTTTCGTTGTTAATTAAACAATGCACAATTTAACTAAAAGTAGGTTTCACCCTATTGTGAGAGCAACATATAATAAAAGCCTCCAAACAAATCAAACTGAACTATACCCCCACAAACCATCATATAACTGCATGTGAGTACCACACTGGAGGGGATACTCGCCCCATTAATCCACAAATATAACAGGAGAAGACGGTTTAATAAGCAAATTCTAAGTGCAAATATATAAACATTACACTTAATGAACTCAAAGATATGGAATCCCTTGCATGGTAGGCAGAGTATTTAATTCGAACGGCTTCTAATAACATCAAGCCCCATCTCTGTAGGGTCAGTGGCTTGCAACTCGATCTGAATACCATCTAACTCTCTTTTAAACCTATCCTTGGAGCTTGCGTAAATCATCTTGCTTCTCACCCGAGATGTGTCAGGGGACCTTCAAACAGATGAAAGTGATACATGAAACAAACAATCAAACAGATATCCAGAAAGAAAATTCGAAGAATGGTTACATGTGAGGTTGTTAAATTTTAGGAGGGGTGATCTGTTACCATGCAATGAAAACAATCCGGCTCTTCTGGCAGTTCTCATCTGTTACATAATCAAAGTCATAGACAGCATATCGACACTCATTGGCAGGAAGACTGGCAGAGAAATCTTCGTAGCTATCAGTTGGTTCACCAAGCTTCTCCACAATCACCTGCTTTTGCTTCTCCTCGATCTTGAAAACAATGAATCGGTAAGTCCTTTTTGCTTTCAATTCCAAAAACTTCAGCTTGCAGTCATCATGCACAGCCATCCCGGATGCTGCGTTTGCCTGCAAATGGAAATAACAACTTATTAGTAACCCACTACAGATGAAAAGGTATTCCTAAGCCCTATCTCTTTACAAATGCGGCTGCATTACAGCAGCAATATCCTACTCCTAAAATCATTAAGGTTTGGCAATACTTGCAAACCCTCCTATTCAACATATATCCCCGCATTACACCCCGTTTTTTTTTTTCAGGAGGAGATACTCCAAATCAATAACAATAAGCAGAGCACACAGTTTTCAACGAGGATAAAGTCCTAAAGCAAAATACAGTTCATCTCGAATTCCAACTTCATTCTGAGCTTTTATCATATCCTTCACACTTCAGCTCACAATCCAAGATAATCTTCAATCTCAACCATCAATCTTTATTTTATCCCACAAAAATTATGATTGGAGCACACGAATCCAAAAAATTATCATGCTTACAAATCCTATTTCATTTATCCACCCATAAAGAGGGAAAAAAAACCTTCAATGCAAAAAAAAAAAATCAGAAAAAAAAATCTATAAACAAACCCAAGATCAGCCGTTTCGAAACATTTCAATAAATATTGAACACAAAACACAAGAGTGTCAAGAGTCCACTAGTACCGACTTAAATAACCAGAAAACATACTCCACTATTAAAACTAGCGCATTACCCACAAAGACTTGCATCGAGTTAAATCAACACCACCAAAAAAAAGAATAATCGAGCACAAGTCAACAAGACCAAAACCCAACAAAAGAAATACAGATCGGTTAACCACAAAAAGGAAATATATTGATAAAAAAAATTAAACTGTTATCCACCGATAAAATCCTCGAATCACAGATTAAACTCAATAAAATCAAACAAAAAAATCAGCACTGATTTCACTAATCCACACAAAACCCCCCACGAAAAAAAACTCAATATATAGAGAAGTGAAGTGAAGAGAAGCATGGAATGATCGAAGCGCTTACCATTTTTTTCTCTAAGAATAACGGGAGGGAAACTAATGGGAGAAAATCTAGGGCTAAGAAAGGGGGGGTGAGGGTGGATAGACTCTCTTTTTTTCTGCTTCTTTTCTTTTTGTTGGGCTTGAAAGAAATATAAAGTTTCGGTGGCCTTTTTTGATTTCCTTTCTTTCACGTTTGGTATGCGGTATGCGTGTCTGTGGTCGTTCTTCAGTAGCCTTGGCGTCGCGGTCATTGATAACTTGCTTTTGCTCCTTTGGTATGGTGCCATGTTTTTGGCATATGCCACGCGCTGAGACTGGCATGTGCTTCGTCAGTACGACTACGTTTAATGACAGGGGTAATGGACTGTAGCCCATGTTTGTGTGAGTTTGTTTTTGCATTTTAAAAAGGTTTTTAAAAAATTATATGTTTGTTTTTTTTTATGTTTTTTTATATTCTGATATTAAAAGTAAATTTAAAAATATTATTTTCATATATTTAAAAAATAAAAAAAACCATCATAATATTAAATAGACTCTAAGCAAAAATATATGTCTATCAATAATTGAACCACTAAGAAAATGTCAGGAAGTTACAAACAAGTAATTTTTAAAACTGAGAAAGTTGATTTTCAAGTACAATTGAATGTTCCATAAGATAATAAGCATGGCGGCTCATGCACCGCTTAATGAGCATGGAGTCATCCCACAGGCTAGCGCTTATGTAACACGTATAAACAGCTTTTTTTTTTAAATAATAGTTTAAAATTAAAAAAAAAAAAAAAAGAAGTTGTTCTAGCCTCCTTTAATAATAACAAAAAAAAACCATAGGAAACGACAAAAACATATTGGACATAATAATTATAAAATTTGATTTAAAGGGTAATTTAGTCAATATAATTTCCCAAATAAACTGAAAAAAATGAAAAATGACTCCTAATGCTAATAAAATGAAAATAACTTCTGATAGGAGATTTAGTAATTTCACCATATAATAAACATATGAGCTTAGCACGATATCTCATTTGAATTTGACAATGATGATTGTACAGTGAGGAAAAGACTGAATTCCCCTCTCCTAACCAAGTTAAATGCTTTTACATGGCAAGGTCGAAATGGTAAATTTAATATGCAAATCTATAGTAAATTATGAGTGTGTTTTACTTACCTTTTTTCTTTTAGTTAACAAGCACAAAGTAAATTTGACATCTCAATCAAATTTATGTATATTGATGAACATAAAATCATTCAATATGCATCATAATGATATAAACTTGAGACTCAATAGTTTATTTTTTTAATAATTTTAAATTTGAGTCAAGCAATTATTAATATAATAACTAATAAAAACTTATATAATTGTTAATTTTAGAGTTCATAAAATTAATTGAGTTGTGTTTAAGTTAAAATGAACACTCGTGTGTGTATATGTGTGTGTATTGGCGATCAAAAACTCGAAATAAGCCTGAAAATGACTAGTTTCCTTGATCAAGGAAGCTTAAAAATGGATAGCAATTTTTTATATATATAAATAAAACGGATAGCATTGATTAAAAAGGATCACATTGTGCTGGGGTCAAGCTATATATATGTAGCTGGGGGCAGGAGCTAAAAAGTTCTGGCATGGATGGTCTTCCTTGGATAGGAACTGGGATCGACATGGTCTTGCTGGTGAGTCATTTCCTGCGTGAATGATACGGGAACCAAGCAAAACCCTCTACTTCGTAGGTCAAACAGTCTGCCATCAATTTCCTGTGATAAGCCCTAGATTTTAACAAGAGTATTAAAATGATGGAGATATATGAGCTCATAAAAGCACATGCATTGATTAATTTATGCCTGAAATTATCACTATTAATATAAAATCTGGTGTGTATCTAGCAACCTGTGACTGTTGAACAGGTCTTGCGGTATTGTATGAGCTAGTCAGCATCTGAAACAGATTCTGTACCGAAACCAGGAAGACGAATAAAATAAATAATTAACCTAACAATCCAAGGGTGTCCAATCTCAAATTTGATCTCCTGCAGCTTGGTCAATAAGTAGTAATGAGCTGAGCAGACTGTACCTGAATCTGTTCTTGAAGGAGTTTAATGTAAAGAGAAGCCTCTTGAAGAACAGAGGCAGTATCAGTCTGCAATGGAGCCAAAAACATAATTAAATCTCTAAAATGATAAGAGAATAAATGTTTCCACCTGAGGAATGGAAGATCAAGAGAATATAAAACCAGGGTTCTCCTAAAGTATTTACGTATAAATTAACTGACCTTGCCGTATGGAGAGACCAACTTTTGAAGAGCTGTGATCTTGTCACTAAGCTTTTGGCTTCTCCTCACAGGCACCTGAAACTGCCAGCCGAAGAGGAAAAGCTTAAGAACTTAAAAAATGCTTGGTTAGCAAGAACATCTTAATTTGTACTTTTCCTGTTCTAGAAAGGGATAATGTTTTTGTCAGTTTTCATTTATTTTGGTCCTGTTTCCTCGATCTTTTGGTGCTGCATTGCTCTCTTTGCTGATGCTTGGCATGCCCTTCTTACCTTTCGTTCTTGGATATTGATTGATTCCATGGCTTGATGATTCCATGGATCTTCAGGGGAATTAGCCTTCTTTCTCTTATTAGTCTTCCATGTACTCAAATCAGCCTTGTTTTCAATGAGATCACCAGGTCCTCTTTGGGGTAACAGGTTAGTAAGCTCGTTGATTGTCCTTGTCTTCATTTGCATGGCCTGAAAGTCCTGAAAAAGAAGGCTAAAATTATGAGAGTGATGCTCTTCTTTGTTATTCTACAGACTGTTTGTTATTAAATCAAATTTGGAAGTGCAGTGCAGGCAACGCCCATCTGGACTGCCGCAATAAAAAATTTCATCCATCATGAGATGTGGACTGCTCGGTTATCCCATGAATTTTATTGTCCATGAGAATGAGCAGGCATCATTTGGCCGACCCTTTCAAGTATTTTTTATTTCTCGGGAACAAGACAGGGTTTCTTTTCTTTTCTTTTCTCTTAATTCGCTAAATCCTCATGTTTACTTTTATTGTCCATGATCATAAATTAGTGTTTAGCAAAAAGATTTATTAAGCGGCCGGAGATCTAAATATTAAATTAATTGAACCTGATTTAGTTTAATGCACAACTCTCATATATGACTGAGGACACCCGAATATCTAAAAACATGAACTCAAATCTTTCTCACGTCACACGCATTAAAGTAAGAGGGAGTGCTCTATTATTTACCATTTGAACCTCTGGAACAGAGACCCTCTTGCTCAGCAGCGTTGACTGCTGCGAGATGTCGTTACCGGTAGAGGATATAGATTGATAACCTGCCACTAAACAAGGGCGAGCATGCCATAAAATCGAGGAGATAGGAAACTGAGGTGGTTGGCTGAATGGAAAGGGGACTTCAAATTCAGGCAAAATGCATAAGTATTCTCTAAAGCTCCCAGTGGGTGGAGAGTCACCGTACCTGGTTGATAGTTAACAAGGGATTGGTTAGGAATTGAGAAGCCTCCATCTATTTGCTGGTGGTCATCAATGAAAACTCTGGAGCCCAAATAAAAGCTAGTGCCATGGACATTTCTGCTGGATGGAAATCAGAAATCAGCATTAACAAGAAGTGGGCCCGATCTCTCTTGCCCACAAAAGGATGAATCTCTCAAAGTTTGAGCTTTCAACGTTCATATTATTCATTCAGCTTCTAACCTAATCCAAATGTTAAAAAAAAGAAAAGAGTTGACTCAAAACGCTCATAACAAAGACATATAAGAAGTCTGTCAGGTAAAGGTCATCGTCATTAGTCGCAGACAGGACAAGGAGGGTTATATCAAGTGCTTTTGAGTCAAATGTGGTTAATTGTATTTGAGCCAAACTCCAAACTAGGATAATTTTGTTGCTGTAGCATCACTGTCGAGGCTAAATTTGAATGGTATGAGCGTATTAGATTCCTTTACTTCTCGTATTTTCATGGGGCAGTGCAGAATAGATATTGGTTGCAATGACACGATACAATCCAATTTCGTGGAAACTCAAAGTCAAGCTCAACGGACAGGCTTTTAAATTAACATGATCCAAAGGAAGCTGGAAATACTTTCTGTCTCTTGTATCATCAACTAAAAATACTACTTCTGATTTGAAAAAACAAACAAACTACTTTCTGTCTCTTTTTATTTTCAAGAGAATCTTGATTTTAAATACTATATTTTATCACAGACAAATAGAACAAACAGAAAACACGTTTTAAGATTCTTGACTGTTAAAATAAAAGATCAAGGAGGACAAGAGCACTTACATTTTGCCATCCATTGACCTAGAGACGTCCAAATTTGGCATCTGAGCTTCATTGTTCCCTGAAACAATTGGTTAGATACAAATGATATCAAGTAGTCGGTATCCCAAATCCCTTTTTTTTTTAATGTATATTATTAATATCTTAGCGAACTGATGATCAAGAACTTCTGTACAGCCACATAGGGTCTATCCACGCCCCAATTAATCAAGTCAAGATCAGTTCAATCTTCCTCACTTGGCGTCTCTTCATTACAGCTTAAGCAAGATGGATATTTTAAATTTTGAGAGATTTTAAGAGATTAAGATGATTACCAAAGTTGTAAAGATGCGAAGATGCTGGTGGAAGAAGAGCATTCCTCATTTTGAGAATCTACCTGCAACTATATATTCTCTGCAATGAGATTTCTTAAGAAACAATGTTCCTAAACAGAAGCCTGAAATCAAAGGTTTGTTCTCTGCTTCACGCGCACTGACCTGAAAAGAGAGCCAAGCCAAGGGGGCAGAGGTGATTACATTATGATAAAACCAAATTGGAAGCAGCCTATATATGCATGTACACATTTATAATAATTCAGTCTAGCATTGCAATAATAGTCTTAATTTCTTCTTCTCATGTCAGCAGATTTTGATAAAAATGTTTCTCATACGTCCTTGAACAATTATCTCATAACCAAAACCAGGTAGAAAACGTTCAAAAGATAGTAATGCATGCACGTAAATAAATCAATATGATATGAGCCTTGGAAATTATCTTCTGAATATGACAATCAAATTCAAAAAATCATCGGAAAACATGAGCAAAGAAAAATAAAAAAAGCCGGGCATGAAAGGGTTTTTAATGCCTCATAATAGCCACACCTTTCCTCACCTCTGATCCGAAATGCTTCCCAGCCCTCCTTTCTAACTATATAGGCTCTATGATGGACTCTCCATTTTGCTTTGGAGCCTGCAGTTAAGAACTCAATTAAAAAGACAATTGAGTGAAGAAATTATTTTCTTGATTTGAATACGATCATGTGGGAATTTTTTGAGTGTAGCAACGGCTCTTTCCCTTCAAAGAGAAAGTAGTTTCGTGGTCACAGCAAAGCTCGAGACTATTTATTGCATGATGAAAGGAATATGAAACGACTAGGGTGACTGATTGGAGGAAAGAAGTAGCTTTATATGTTAGATGAATGGCTCTGGCAGGCAATTAATCACTAACTCGTCGATATTTACGCGTCCCTTTCTTTCCATTAATTTTGACTTGTTCTAATTAAGGGGCACCAAGTAATAATTTATAAAATTTTCATCAGAACTCGTTGTATTGATTAGAATAACACAGTAAGAACATGCGTGGCAATGGCATCAATCTGGCAAATTATGAAGAAAATATTGGATGTTTTGGATTCGGTTTGTGTTGCGAGTTCTTGTCTTGGCTCATGGAAAAAAAAATATTCTTCTTTTTTGTGAAGAAAATATAGTGACACTTCGGTGATGAAAAAACTTGGCGATGTATAATTATTCTCAGACTCAGTTTTTAAAACAAATAGAAAAAAAAAACTAGAGAACCCTTTTCGTATATAAATGAGTGAGCATAATATAATTAATCGGCTTCGAACAAAAATCAACATACCACAACTGGTGTACAGGTAAACTCTGTTCTGGTAACTGTTAGGTTAAGAGCTTGAATATGTCATACACGCACGCTCTTGATCATATAAATCGCTAGTTCTATGATCAAAAGGAGTTTAGCAAATTATTTGTATATCCAAATCGAACATTAGTGTATAATTCTTGTTTCAGTCCACTGAGTTGTTGCAGCCATTTATGATATTTGAGAAATTAGTGTTAGGGTGGTCAGGAGGTGCAAAACTATACAAATACAGGGAGAGAGAGGGAGAGGGAGAGAGAGGCTATTATAGCAGTCAAGCAACAAGAGAAAGAAAAGAATATTTCTATTATTGATGAGCTATGACACATTTCACTGGTTTAATTTCTCAAAACGAGGTGCAAGAAGGGAAATTTGAGGAAAAAGGTCAACGTCACGGCATAAGATTTTGTGTTTATGGTATTGCTTTGCATTGGGACAAGTTTATCTTTTTTTCTCGGAAAAGAAAGAAGATAATTTCACATGGACGATCCCAGATAAACCGTGAGATTAACATTGATCTTTCGTTAAATAGCTAGCGTAGACGGCTAAGGCACTTAAATGATTGTTAACAATGAGTTCTAGATCTTCAGTGAGTTCCGAGCTGGGATTATAATATTTACTCCATAATAAAAGAATCCACCAGGCTCGTCCTTCTGTCTTCCTTGCATGGTTTTTGCTGCTTGTCCGCTCATGCCACATCCAGGCTCCATCCTCTCGGTCGTCTGACACAAGGAATGTTGACCTCTTCCCTTCTGCCGTGGCAAGTTTACATTTAATAAGTTATAATCGTAGCGATCCATTTATATTTATCAACTTGATCAAGAGTTGACGAATGGGATAAAAAAAATAAATCATTTACATTAATTAAGCAACTAGTATATGGTATTTTTGTGTTTCACCGGTAACTTAGGTTTTATAAACCAAGATTTTTTTTTTCAGGTAACACAAATTAATTAACTCTAGTTCATGAATATACAGTCTTCCCTCAATCACCATCACTTGCATGTTTACTGCATCTTTTTTCCTGGGGCATTTAATTTATACAAATTTTGGTTTTATCTGCCTAAGACAACTCGTATAATCAAGGTTATTAAAATCCTGATTTTGACATGAAATAGAAGTTGCTTCTGAACTCGGATCGTAAAATTGAAATCGTAAAATTATACTTGAAATTTACAGTACAAAAATCATAAAATCACAACTAAAATAGAAATGACAAACGAGAGAGGGGGGGGGGGGGAGAGACTGGGCTAGGTCTAGGAGGCGGCAAAACCACAAAAAGAATAGTATTTGGCAAAATTGATGGGATCGTAAAATTAATCCGGAGAAAGGGACATGGCTAGGTCTAGGGGGTGACAGAACCGCAGAAGGGATGGTATTTGGCAAAATTGGTGGGATCGTAAAATCAGACCGGAACAGTCTGATTTTACGATCCAGACTGATTTTTATGGTTTTTATCCAATTCTAACGGGATCCGATTTTTTTACCTAATTTAACTAGTTTTATTGTCTGACTCCCAAAATCGTATGATTTTATGAGTCAACTTGTGAGTTTAACAGCAATGTGTATAATAGATATTGTTGTCGTTCTTAATTTAACAAGTAATTAATTAGGGATAAGAGAGATTTAAAACTTGAAACTTCTAATTGATTTGGAAGTTTCAGGTTCTAATCTTGAAATTGGTCAATTATTATACTTAAATAAAAACGAAGATAGTTTAGTGCAAACCTGACCTTCCAGAAAATAATAAAACACCTTGTCGAACCTGTTTACATATTACTTCTGGTATGTCATTTCAGGACTACAGCAGGTGACATATCTGTAATCGGCAGCGTAAAATGAATATGTGCTGAGCATTAAAAGGGTCGGTTTGGCTTATCTGCTAATTGTTAATTTTCTGAAATACACACACACACATATATTCGACTCAAGTTTTGTCTAATTACATTTCTTTGCCTCTGCACAAGCTAGTATATATGGTGCGATGATCCTGTCCTGAACCCAAAGTTCTCCAGCGATTAACTCGTGTAATTATGCCTATATACTCGATGTCAATATCACGTTGTTGCTATCAATCTAGAACACAACCTCGGATTGCTGTGATCCCAAACTCCCATGCAGTATTGGTCCCCAATCATACACTAATCTGAAGCATATTTTAATCTCGGAGGGTCAGCCTGTCATCTGTTTCCCTGACATCAATCCTCGAAGCAAGTTCTGAACTGTGATGACATGTGGAATTCATTCGATAATCCTCAAGTCGCCTCTAAATTGATCCCCCCCTCATCGTTTTTTCCTCTTAAAAAACAAGAGATTCTTCTCTAATACGTGCATCTACCGATCGACTTGATCAAGAAAAAAACGCGACAGGATGGCTTCCATCGTTTCGAGCAATAAATAAACAGATGCCATCCCGTCTCAGTTTATTTATTTTAAAACAAAAACAAATTGCGTGTAATTACTAAAACTTCAATTAATCCAATATTACGCATGGCTGTACTGAGGAAGGGTCACCGAGTTTTTGGAGGTATCAATGGAAAGGAATCAGAATTAGCCAGGAGCGGCTGCTTTCCTTTCAGAGAGATAATTTAAAATGTATAGGCAGTCTATATAATATCTGATTCAACAGGGTTGACGAATTTTGAAAGACAAAAGGGTGTATCTCTCTCCATGGATGACAGGTACGTGCCTACGAAACTATATACAATTTTTGAAGAATACACGTCGAGGGAATTAAGTGCATGTAGTTAAAACGGCAGCTGGCTGGTGTTGCATGTAAACAATCACGAGTCTGCAGGCCTGGTTTTTAATCATTACCACCAAGATTATAGTGGTGCTGGAGAATACATTACTCCGTGCTGATTATCGAGATGCTGATGAAACCGAAACACCAAAACTCCATGACACTTGCGGTATTGTTTTGGTGTCTTTATTTCCTTCTGCTTTCATCAGTTTTTAATTTTGACAGATTCAACGACGCCGCATTGCAGAAAATGTTTTGTGGATTTATATCTAAATGTCATATCTCTTTCTTTTACATTACAGATCTTACTTTTGACCTTAGCTATCATAGCCTAGCTATAATAGTATATTGATATATGTGGTACAAACAAGTGGTATATTAATTAAAAAAACTTTAAAGCCACTGATCTTCTAAATTAGCTACAAATTATGCCACCATGTGGAGTAAACACGTGCCCACTAGTGAATTTCATTTTTTCTGAATCAAAAATCCAATTAAATTCCTCTTTTATTGAAGATAAACCAGAATAATAAAGTGCAGAAAGGGGCATTTTTTTATGGAGAAATTTTATAATATAATATTAATATTAATAATCACTCTATAAGCGAGGAATAAATACAGAAAGCATAGTAAAATAAGAGATATATAAATAAGCAAATTATTTTAAACTTACATAGAATTATTCTTATAGCAGTCAATGCATTCAAATGTGATTTTCTCACTCGTTATGTTTGTTTCTCTCCTCAAAACAAATCCATAAAATAATTGTTAGTAATTACTTTCTTAATATTATAATTTATTGTTTTTATAGTTTAATTAAAAACTTCTTTTTACTCTTGCAACCTTAAGATTGAATATTGTCCACGCATAAAAAAATGTGAAAATTTGATATAAAAATAGTATTCAATAAATCATTACTCAATTGTTAATTGCATTTTTTTTATAAAAAAAAGAAGACCGAGCATACAACACGGACATTTGTTCATGTCGTTATTTCAAAACAGATTTTATTACATGGTCGAGACTTGGTACAAGACACAGACTCAGAATCCTTGCTATTTTTCTAAAGTCTATCATTATTATGAATTTTTTCTGTTTTTATATTTTAATAGTTTTTGAGGGAAAAAACTTGTTTTTTATGCTTTAAACTAAAATTTTGTCAGTGTTTTCAAATTATTTTTATATACTAATATATAATTTCTTAAAATATATTTATAAGTATAAATATTTTAAAAAATAATAATGATACAATACCAAACAACTGCAACAATAGGCTCTTTGAAAAAATAAAACAAAAAACCCTCAATGTTGCCCATAGAAATTCAATTCCATGACATCAGATTATTATTAAGCCTACCATTCACACGATCGATTAATGGGCCTAACTAATAAGTCCCATCTGAGATCCACTAACAATGAGAGGCTATATTTATCTAGACCCAATATTTCTAGATCCATGGACAGCAATGCAAAGTCCGGCCCATACCCAAATTAACTTAGTACGAGGGTAGTCTAGTAAATCAAGTTTGTGCACCCATCCACATATATAAACCAACATTTCACATGTTATGTCTCTCAAACCCTAACACTTGCTGTTCTGTCTTGGAGGCGCTTCTGCCGATTGCTTTCTGCATCTCTTCAAGGTTCGTCTTATTTAATTTTATGATTTCCATTGCTCGTTTCTTTTCTGTGAGCTTTGCAGTACAATTTCTCCGATTGTTTTTTATTACTTTTTATCATCGTAGCTAAACAGAGCAGCTAACTTTGCTTCTGGGTGCGTTTTTTTTAATTGAGATGCTTCTCAAGATATCGCCAGCTCTGTTTAGTTTGTTAGAATAGAAAATGATAAGGCAAATATTGGAGCTCGATTCGTGATTTCTTCAACCACTTAGTTGTCATTTATTACTAAATCGAATGAGCATTTGATGGTCTGTTTAGACTTTAATTTTCTTATGTTTTTTTCTCGGCCCCAGTGATCGATTACATCTGCCAGCTGATAGGGTTGGAATTTTGAAATCATTTTTATGTTATTTAGTTTATGTTTCTTTTTTTAGCTTGTTGGTTTATTTGTTAAAAGTTTGCAATCATGAAGAATTGAGGTTTGGGTGTAGAAGTGCACCTCTTGAAAAGCTAGAATGCTGTTTGTTAGCTTATTCTAAAACAAAGCTTTTTGAACTTGTCTCGCATTTGATGTACATTTCAAAAACTTTTGGTAGTCATTGACGCTGTTCTTGTTATAATTTATGTAGCAGCAGCAACAATGGTGCGGGTTAGTGTTTTGAATGATGCTCTGAAGAGCATGTACAATGCAGAGAAACGTGGGAAGCGCCAGGTTATGATCAGGCCTTCTTCTAAAGTGATCATCAAGTTTCTGATGGTGATGCAGAAGCATGGTATGGATCCATATTTTATTCTGGTTATTGGTTTTTATTCAATCCGTAAATAAACTGCAATTCTAATTGGGTTCTTCTCTGTAGGTTACATTGGTGAGTTCGAGTTTGTAGATGATCACAGGTCTGGCAAAATTGTGGTTGAATTAAATGGAAGGTTGAACAAATGTGGGGTTATCAGTCCTCGTTTTGATGTTGGTGTTAAGGAGATGGAAACCTGGACTGCTAGGTTGCTCCCCTCGAGACAGGTCAGTGCATGAAATATATGAATTAACTTCAATTTCAATTCCCAATATCTGTTTCTACTGCAAATATTATTGAATTATATGTCTTCAAGTGGGCTGATTCAGGAGCATGCAAGTGATCTCATTTGTTTCTTTGATTTTGCAGTGGATTTTTTGTTGAATTATTCAATGATCATCATTTTGTTTCTGGTCTTGGCACTGTTTATGGCTTTTCATTTCTGACTTGTGCATTGCATTAATGGCTGGTTATTGCAGTTTGGATATATCGTGCTCACAACTTCTGCTGGCATTATGGACCATGAGGAGGCTAGAAGGAAGAATGTTGGTGGCAAAGTGCTTGGTTTCTTCTACTAGACCGGGGGTTTATTTTGGTTTGAGAGCGCAATCCAATCCATTATGAGAGCTTTTTGGATGTATTTGAAAACTTATTTACAGTAGGATTTTGTTTGTTGCTTTATTTGGTTTCATGCTTTTTTTCCTAACGATGTTGTTCTTTTTTACATTAATTAAAGTCACCAATGCTTTTTGTAGCTCGCTTTTTATCCAAAAGCAGCTTATGCTCGTAATTTAAAATATTGTAGTCACAACTTCCGGTTTGTATAATTCAAGAATCGATTGCTTATCCACCTTCTTGCCATTCCTGGCCTATAGTCGGTTCTGGAATCAGCTAATCACTTTTGCATGTGAACTTGTATTTAATGAGCATTCCTGGCCTTGGTCAGTTCTGGAATCAAGGCTTAAACGCATTGCAGGAATAGTGTCCCCAAAAATTTATTGACAATTCTTGTTTTCAACTATTTACTATTCTTTGAACAACACCAATACAGCTGAAACCTCTACGTTTGAGAAGATTGTAGAGTGGAATGTTGTGGAATATGAGACCCAAGGTGGTCTGCCTAGCCTTGTTAACCCACTCGAGGTAACTAAATCACCTCACAGAAAGTAGGGTCGTCATCTCAATTACGATTCATTAAGGTGACTTGACTGGATAGATGGTATCCTTGAAACCTTTTTATGAGCACTAGTCAGTGGGTTTTATTCGTTTTGTGAGCACCAGGAGACGCATTTTAATGGCAGGCCAGGATAGGTGGCTATCACGTCGATGTATTTTTTTTTGTTCCATTAATCACTAGTGCAAAAACTCGTCCGCAGAAATCACGTCAAGGACGCCCCGCTGGTGTTCCAGTCGGATGGGTTGTAAAAATTACTGCTCTTACTTGCAGACATGTTGCCAGTTTTGCAGGAAGAAACGAAGATAGCACAGCAGATGGATAATGATAGAAAAGGTTCCCATCCACATGATGTTTAAGGATAAGCTATTTATTGATTCGGGAACAGCGGCATGATTCAAAGCCTGGACAAAATAATGAATATGAAATAAAGAAGGCACGTGAAAACCTAATTTCCTGTTCCTTTTTCGAATATACGAATCAAGCTGGGTAAAATAAAGGCAAAGATGATACAAAATGCCGTAATAATCTGCGAAGCCAGAGCGATATGATACACTGCCGAAGGATAATAGTTGCCCTAACGGTATAGAAACCATCACGACCTTACCTAGAAATCTTAATCCTCTCCATTTTTCTTGTCACAGCTTCCATCGCCGCTCTCTCTGCAACAACCAGCCTTGAAACCTGTGTAAAGGGACTCCAGGAAGGATTCCACCTGAGATACAGCCATGGAGGGGATTAAAGGGCGATTTATTGTGGTGGTGGTAGTGGTGGGTCCTGGAGGTCTAGTTGTTTTACATTGCGTTTGAAAAAAATATTTAAAAGAAAATTGTAAATTTTATTTTTATTTTTTATTTTAAATTAATTTTTAATATATTTTTATATATCAATGTAAAAAATAATTTTTTAAAAATAAATAAATATTATTTTAATATATTTTTATATAAAAAAACATTTTAAAAAATAACCACAGTTATAATTTCAGTTATAATTTCAAATAGTGATTTGGTTATGACGTTACCATGTAGATTTATTATACTACCATGTAGATTTATATAACATTAACTCGAAAGGTATGATATAATATTTTATTTTAAAAAATATTTTTTACTCCATCAAAGCTGTTACAATTAAATAAAATCTTAAAATGTATTTGTTTCTATATTTCAGAAACATTTTTTCCCCTGTATTTTCAATATGTTTTGATTTGTTAATATAATTTTTTTTTTCAAATTAAAAAAAATAAAACAGTTCGATACATTTTACTTGATGCTACGCAATATCTTTTTTAATAATTAAATTTATCGAAATAAATGTTAACTCGTCATCCATGTCGGCATCCATTCTGGCCAGTGCTACAACAGCATTAATACGAATCTTGAAAACTTCATGCTTAGGAAAATATTATATAGTATAAGTGTATGACAAATTTACACGATCTTGTAACCAATATAATAAATTTATGTTGAAAAATCAACTTTCAAGACACGGATATACGAACCAAGTTTTTTTTCATACAATAATAATAATAATAACAATAATAGTTTAATTCTTATGTAATAATAGTAATAATAATAATAAAAGAAATAGGAAGGCGAAGTTTATGATTAGGGTCCCGTTTATTTATCGGAATTCACTTTTCGTGAAACCACTTTCCAAACTTTCTTGTGTTTGTTTGTCTTCCGGAAAGTTGGTCAACGAAAAACACTTTCCAGTCAAATAAGAATTTGGCTTGGTTTTCAAGAAAGTGTTTTCCGGAAAATTTTGGCGGAAAACATTTTCGGAAAGTTGTGAAAAATTTAGAAATGTCATTATTTGATATAATTATTTGCTTATTATATCAAATTTGATCCTCAAACTTTTGATTGCTATATATAATTTATTTTGAATATTTATTTTTCAATTCCATCTCTTAAAATTTAATTTTTATATTAATTTTAGTTCTTATTTTTATAATTGCTATTTGTTTTTTTCTTATCATTTTTTTATTGAAATTTTTTATCTATTAAATTTGGTCCTCATTTTTTTTATTGTTACTTATTTTATTTGAAATAATTTATGAAATGTTAATTATTATTATTTTAATTTATTCACCTTTTATTTTAAAAAAAAAAATTAGATTTGATCTCTATTATTTTGATTATTATTTATTTTATTTGAGATAATTTATGAAATTATATTTTTTTTCAATTTCATTCTCATTCAACTTTTTAATTTGTAAGATTTGTTCCTCATTATTTTAATAAACTTGAAAAAAAATAATTTATTAATAAATTATTTTCCAGATCATTTTCTATAACATAAACAAACACTGGAAAGTGTTTTCTAGTTTATTTTCTATAACACTGTCAAATATCGGAATTCACTTTTTAAGAATTTACTTTCCAGGAATTCATTTTCCCTGGAATTTACTTTTAAAAAAAAAACCACTTTCCAGCAAACAAAATCTAGGTACATAACTTTATTAATAAAGACAGAGTGTATGCGAGGAACGAATCTGCGGAGCTCAGGAAGCATTAAAAATTGGCAACTGAATATAATTATAAATCTAATTATCTAATAATGATTAAGCATGAACGAAGAGGAAGGATCTAATACAGCCAAGTCCACGTTTAAAAAGTCCACGTTCACTGTCATTGGCAGAATACATCGATAGGAAAGTTGAAACGTAATATTACGCGGAGAGAGAGAGAGAGAGAGACAAAAAGCCCCAAACGCATTTGACAGTCTTTCTCTTTCTTTTTCTTTGCTAACCTAAAAAGAAGGTGATCTCACTTTCCCTGTTTTCGATTTTTGATCTCGGTCTGGTTTCATTTACAAGGGATTTTATCGTTCATTTCTTTCTTTTTTGAATTCAAAGAGAAAACAAGCGATGGCTGCACCACCAGCAAGGGCTCGTGCTGACTATGATTACTTGATTAAGCTTCTCTTGATTGGGGATAGCGGTTAGTTTTTTTCTTTCTTTCTATCTATTAGCCTGGGTTTTTGTTTTTGATTTGCTGGATTGGAAGGGGGCTGTGTCTGTTTTGGGGTTTTGATTTGGAATGTGATGCGTTGATTTGAGTTTTTTCTTATGGTTTTGACAAATGGGTTTTTGTTGTTTTGTTGTGTATTTAAGAAACATTGATCTGTATGTGGGTAATCATTTTTGGATTTGCTAAAATGGTGTTTGTTTGTGATCTGGTGAGATGGGGTTCGGATTTTAACAGGCATTTGCATCAAAAGCGGCATTGGTCATGTTTATAGCTGCACTCAGCATTGCCAGTGACCTTTCTGTTCGATTGCATGGATGATTTTGATATATCTGGCTGTTGTTATGTTTCTGTGAGGCATACTCTTTAATTCTGTGTTTGTATGCGTTATGAATTGAATTTAGCTGAGCAGATCCTGTAATGTAATGTGTCTTAATTGATAGCAGATCTCTTAGTAACTGGTCTCAATAAGATGTGTGCATCATTAAAGAAACTTCATGACAGCTTGAAATTTCCATTATGTACTTGGAGTGCTGTTGTTTTATTTTATTTTTCATTTATGATGTCTGTGCTTTTTTACCAGTCAGAGAACCTGGAAGTTATTTTTGTCGATTCAATCTTCATTCTGTGCAGATTTTAAGTCATGGCACAAAGTTTCCCTTTTATGTTTTGAAGTCTGATTTTATTGTGTTCAGACAATTTTATTTATTTACTTAGACCCGTTACATGTTTTAGATTTGGTGATACTGGAAATACTGTCTTAGGATTGAATGTAGCAGCTAGAGACAAAGTAGTAATTCTGGCTGTCAATGTGATGTAACGAGCTGCTTGGTTCATTTTTCTCCCTAAGTCTTTATTGTTGATTCCCTCGTGAAATCAGTAGATTCTACTCTTTGGATATTAGAGACAACAAAATCAGACTTATTTGAGTTTGCCATGCAGTAGTTTTAGGCAAATTATGATTCTTTATTTGCACTGATCTTGAATAGCCTGAGTTGCCATTAATGCATCTCAGGTTAGTGTGTCAAGTTCCCTCTTTATCCTACTTGTTTCTTAGAATAGTAAGTGTATGTTTGATTCCCCAAGTATCGAGAGCGGAATGGAAATATAATTTATTTCCAATTCAAAATAGAATATATAAATTAATTTTATTTCAAGTTGAATCTCCATATAAAAGAGTCTTAATAACACAAAAGGAGAGCGATTTAGTTCACTTAAAATGTAATTTCTCATTTTTCTGGTGAAATTGCAAGATTTATTTGAGAGAATTCCCTTTCAACAAGGGCATGATAAAGTTGTTAATCTTTGTTCAACCTGAAGAGACCCATGTTATTGGCAGTGAAACTTCTGCAATGGAATTGAAAGGGAATTGTATTTCATTTCCACTCTTGAACAAATCAAACATGCCCAAATTTCCTACTATTTATGTGTTAGCAACCCCACTTGTTTTATTTCAATCAGTGACTTTGGTTTTTGATTGGATTCCTTTTAAAGGCAAACCTGTTAAGTGTTTTTTTAGGATTTTTCCAATTCCACCAGGTTGCTCCTTAATACTTTACATTGGTATCTGCTTGCAGTTTTTATTTCCTGCCTGTTCATATCTGAGTGTAAAAGTAACTTGAATCTATGTGATTTCAGTGGGGAGTCAATCCTGACATTATGGGCTGATCTACATGCCAGTCCAGTTTTATTCATGATTATTTGACATCCCATTCTTGTTAATGTCTTTGTAGGTGTGGGGAAGAGTTGTCTCCTTTTGCGTTTTTCTGATGGTTCCTTCACAACCAGTTTCATTACCACCATTGGGTTTGCTTTCTTGAAAACACTCCCAATTTTTTATTGTGAAACTATTTTAACATTTTTGGACTTGTGAATATGAAGTAGTTTAATAATAATCACCGTGGGCCTGCTCATGTGATTTACAAGGTAAAATTGAGGGTGGCTGGATTTCATGTCACTAGTTAGTTTCATCATCTTTGGCTCTTCATATACTGGTGAAAAATTTAGTGTAGTGATGCAAATGAAATTCAGAAATTTGATGTCCCATATTGGTTGTGCTCATAACTGTTCCAGAAAGTTTCCTTAGTAGAGGATCTGGATATGAATGATGCAAATTAGTTGACATATTTTCAACATATATAATTAAGAGCCCAATCATGTTCCATTTGTTGAAGGCTGGAAGCTTCATTTTAACTATTTTTTGTTGAGCATTAATCTGATCCTTTACCTGTAACAGCATTGATTTTAAGATAAGGACCATTGAGCTTGATGGTAAGCGGATTAAACTACAAATTTGGGATACAGCAGGCCAGGAACGTTTCCGAACTATCACAACAGGTTTGTGTTTGGCGCTCACAAATTATCTCTCTGTTATCAAATTTGTGGTCTTTTCCATAAATGCACATTTGAGCCTTGAGGCTAGAGTTTCTTATGTGCTTTATACTCTCCTGCAGCTTATTACCGAGGAGCCATGGGGATTTTGCTCGTGTATGATGTTACTGATGAATCATCTTTCAACAGTAAACTCCCTTATTGCCTTATCTTTAAACTTTAGATTTTAAGAAATATGAATAGTTTACCAGTATTGCATCCTTTTTATTTGTCAACATGTATTGCTTGCATTTTCTGTTTTCTTGTATGGGTAACCAGCATATCTGTTTTTTGCTCGATATTTGCTCAATATATGTGCTGCTTGTATTTCGGGTGTGGGTAACCAGCAACATCTGTTTCTTGTTTGCTTCCTGTTTCATCGGGATGGATCTGTGAAAGATCTCCTTACAGATATGGTGGAAGTGCTCCTTAGTCTTGCTGGTCTTTCTTCCATTGTTTTACATCCTTGAATCTCTGATAGAGCTAGTGTCTTTTTATGATCAGATATTAGGAACTGGATTCGCAACATTGAACAGCATGCTTCTGACAATGTCAACAAGATTCTGGTGGGAAACAAAGCAGACATGGATGAGAGCAAAAGGGTATGCACTGAATCGTACAACTTGCAAGGAATGTTTATTTCATTAACATTGTGGGTTGGATTGCAAGTTTATTAACTATGCAAGCCCTTTTTTGCATATTTTCACCCTATAATGTTGAAGAGTCTTGCCTTTTCTTATAATTTAGAGTGCTAAATTGGGGATCCTCATTCAATCCCTATGTGTGTGTTCCATTGATGATAATTAGGAAAGACATTCCTCTCTTTTTTTCCCCAGGCTGTGCCTACCTCCAAGGGTCAAGCTCTTGCAGATGAGTATGGGATCAAGTTCTTTGAAACTGTAAGTGCAAATATGCTTCTAAAATGGAATCGTCACAGCTTCATCTATTTCTCACATGCAATTTTATTATTTGCAGAGTGCTAAGACAAATTTGAACGTGGAGGAGGTTTTCTTTTCAATTGCAAGGGATATCAAGCAAAGGGTCTCAGAAACTGATTCCAGGGCAGAGGTAACTTTTGCTTTTATTATGTAAAACTATACGATAATATCTTCCACTAGTTCCCTAGTTGGAAAATAGTTTTATAGTACCAAATCCTAGGGGAATTGTTTCTTTCCCTCCTCAAATATTGATGTATGTTTCCTTTTGCCTGGTGGCACCAGCCTCAAACAATCAAGATTAACCAACCAGATCCAACAGCCAATGGTGGCCAAGGTGCTCAAAAGTCAGCTTGCTGTGGTTCATGAAAGGAAGAATCTAAACATGGACCGAGAGGGATGGTTATGCAAGTGGCACCCATTGGGGTGTCGGATTAATGTTGATGACGCTGCGCTGGGTGCATGTGTTTGTGCCCTGTTATTTTTCCAGAATACCAACCCTAGTGTGTTTAAAGCAGTATTTATTCTCAAAATGTGGAATTTATAATATAACATCCTTTCCCTTTCTGTCGCTTGGGACGTGAACTCGTTGACATGCTCAGTGTAGATGGATAATCCAAATCTAGCTCCCTTTTCCTATAAGATGCCTTTTGCTCTTGTGCCTGTCAGAATTTGTAATTTTGTTTGTGCGCATCTTTGAATGCCATCAATCAAACAATCTACTGGTAATTTCGTAGTTGAATTTAAGCGTGTGATAGCTTGTCCCATTCTGCTGCTGTTGCTGATGCTTCACGTGGCTGGCTGATTGCTGAATATATTGGCCATGTTCATACTGAATGTCCGCGCATGGATGCACCAGGCGAGTAGAAGTAAAAAAAAAGAAGAGAGAATGACGATTATCTGTATTGCTTATCAGACAGTCACGTCCCTTCTGCTCCTGTGGAAAGGCCCTGAGCTCCTGACTCTCTCATTTGCAACGGAGACGAGAAAATGTATTAATGTGCGCCTTTAACTAAACCGAGCGTGTCTCATAGGGTCACTGACCACAACAGGCCTTGAACCCGCTGTCCCTCTGTAGCCTGAACACAGCTCCAACCTGGTGGGCATGGCCACGTGCAGATCGTGGGTTTCTGCGTGTTGGCCTGGTTCTGTCCATCCCTTTCCAGATGCTCGGTGCATTTTTTTTCTTTCTTTTTACAAGAGCATCTAGCTTTTTATAAATAAGCATAACTTCAGATGAGGTAATAACGATCCCCATTATAGGTCAAAATCTTTCAACTAAAGTGCACGTCTTGTCCCATTTTTTATGTTTATTTAAAAAAGAAGAAGGAAAGAGAACATAAGCCGTTTCCTGCCTTCATAATAGAAGCTGAAATTGGTCATGGTTCTAGCACGCAAGAGAAAGGCTATAATTGTTGTTTTATTATGTATAAATTTTTTTTATCAAATATAATTTTTATATAAAAATATTTCATTCATGATTTTACAATCTTAATTTAAATAATAAATCATAATTGTGTTAAAAAGCGAGTTTGACAACCCTAATGTTTTCATTTAATATTTAAGACTTTAGTTGAAGTTAATTTTTATTTAGAAATACATCGAAATAATTTTTTTTAAATTTCTAACTTTAACACATTAAAATGATTTAAAAATATAATTTTTTTTTTCAAAAATACTTTTGAAACGAACACAAAAATAATCTAAAAACATTAAAATTATTTTATTTTAAATAAAAAATAAAATAATTTTTTTCATTTATTTTTCAAAAATACTTTTATAATAGTTAATTCAAGTCTTTTTTTCACCACTAAATTTTTTTTTATCATTAATTTTAAACCCTATAAAATAGAGTCAATAATAACTGGTTCGAGTCTTCTAGAACGACTACAAATTCACTTTATTATTAATTTGATAACCCTGTAAAATAGACTAGTTGCGCACGAGTAAACTCATACTTTAACGGTACAATAATATAGATAAAAAGATGGATGAATGGATGATGTGTAAACTAGTGAAACGTGTTGAATTGAATATTGCGAAGCCAAGTCAACGGCAGATAAAATCGTAAAACGCCACCTGGGCTCTGCCTGCGCTTGTGCCCAAGACAAATTTCACATCACCAAAGTCAATAAAATAAAATAGAGCGGTGATAAATAGATATAGAAAACGGGAAAGATCAAATAAATAATAGCGGAAACAATATAAATAAATAAATAAAGAATAATATTCGAGAATATTGGAAAGAAAACAATCGCAAGATATAATTAGAATGAGAGCCCACCGTGGTTGGATTTAGGATTAGGACAGCAGCATCGTTCTGTTTTCCACGGCGACTAGGGTTTTCTTATACTTCTTTTTTCTCTCTGGTACGCACGCATTTTCCTTGTTTCCAAAAGCATCTCTCTTTTTTCTTCTTCTAACAAGCAAATTTACACTACTCCAGCAGCTCAAATCGTGCCAAATCAAGTTTCCTTTCTGTATGTTGACGGTGTTAATTGATTTCTTCTACCTTTTGTTACTTTAATTATATGATTTGATCAATTGATAGCCTGTATTTTGTTTTATCTTAAAAGAATGAGAGGATTGAATCCAGTCTTTTTGTTCATTTGAGACGATATGAGTGATTAAGCATTATTGATTGATATTGTTATTTTATTAGTCTATTTATTTCCCAATTGAATGTCAGATTTAAGAGAGGATTTCATCACCATCATTTATGCATTCTTAGCATCAAGTGCGGTAATTTTTGAGCTGATAAAGTGATTATCAAGCGCTATAGTTTATTATTGACGTTTTTTTTTCTGGCTTTGTTTAACAGAGGGGGTTCTTTTTAATAAAGAAAAGATACAAGTTATTTATGTTTGATTCTTGAGCCTGGGAGGTGTGTAATCTTTGAAAAAGATTTTGCCGGTACTGGGTTAGTGTGGATTGATAGCCATGGCTTGGTTTAGAGCGGGTGCTAGTGTAGCAAGGCTTGCCATTAGGAGGACTTTATCTCAGGGTGGATTGTATGCAACGAGATCACGGGTTGCACCTTCTCAGAGTAGATATTTCCATTCAACGGTGTCCAAGTCTAAGGTGCAAACTGCGCCTGTCCCTCGTCCTGTGCCTCTCTCTAAGTTAACTGATAACTTTTTAGATGGGACCAGCAGTGTGTATTTAGAGGAGCTTCAGCGAGCATGGGAAGCTGATCCAAATAGCGTGGATGAGTCGTGGGATAATTTCTTTAGGAACTTTGTGGGCCAGGCTGCTACTTCTCCTGGAATTTCAGGCCAAACTATTCAGGAGAGTATGCGGTTGCTGCTGCTTCTCAGGGCTTATCAGGTTAATGGTCACATGAAAGCCAAGTTGGATCCACTGGGGTTGGAAGAAAGAGAAATCCCAGAAGAATTGGATCCTGCTCTATATGGTTTCATGGAAGCTGATCTTGATAGAGAATTCTTTTTGGGAGTGTGGAAGATGGCTGGGTTTTTGTCTGAAAACCGTCCAGTGCAGACTCTTAGGTCCATAATGACCAGGCTTGAGCAGGCTTATTGTGGGAGCATTGGGTATGAGTACATGCACATTGCAGACCGTGAAAAATGTAACTGGTTGAGAGACAAGATTGAAACCCCAACACCTATGCAGTACAGTCGTCAGCGGCATGAAGTTATTCTTGATAGGTTAATATGGAGTACACAGTTTGAGAACTTCCTGGCCTCTAAGTGGACGGCAGCTAAGAGGTTTGGACTTGAAGGTGGAGAGACTTTGATTCCTGGAATGAAGGAGATGTTTGATAGGTCAGCTGATCTTGGGGTCGAGAGCATAGTTATTGGAATGCCTCACAGAGGAAGATTGAATGTACTGGGTAATGTGGTTCGGAAGCCACTCCGTCAAATATTTAATGAGTTTAGTGGTGGCACAAAACCTGTAGATGAAGTTGGGCTCTACACTGGAACTGGTGATGTCAAGTATCACTTGGGAACTTCTTATGATCGTCCGACTAGAGGTGGGAAGAGAATCCATTTATCTTTGGTTGCAAATCCTAGTCACCTAGAAGCTGTGGATCCCGTTGTTGTTGGAAAAACTAGAGCCAAGCAATATTACTCCAATGATTCTGACAGGACTAAGAACATGGGAATTTTGATTCATGGTGATGGTAGCTTTGCTGGACAAGGAGTAGTGTATGAAACTCTACATCTTAGTGCACTGCCAAACTATACTACTGGTGGAACCATACATATTGTTGTGAACAACCAAGTTGCTTTCACAACTGATCCTAGGGCAGGCAGATCTTCACAATATTGCACTGATGTTGCGAAGGCCTTGAATGCACCTATATTGCATGTTAATGGAGATGATATGGAGGCAGTTGTCCGTGTGTGTGAGCTTGCAGCTGAGTGGCGCCAGACTTTCCATTCGGATGTTGTGGTTGATTTAGTGTGCTATCGTCGCTTTGGGCACAATGAGATTGATGAACCTTCTTTCACACAACCCAAAATGTATCAGGTTAACACAATTTATCTATATCTATATTTATATATATTCAGTTCAGTGCAGCTCCTTTCTCTTTCTTCCTTTGGCTCTCAGTTCATCAGAACCAGCAATCCGTGCTAGGTTCTGGATGCAACCTTACATAAATGACTAACTCTTTTATCCTTCACATGATTTTTTTCATGGCTGTTGCTATAATCCTATTTTCTGTTAGTGCTACCAGTTCAACCTTTTTCTTGTAAGACGTGTCAAGCAGACTTATGACATTTATGATTGGGGACCTACCAGGTTATTCGGAATCATCCATCAGCTCTGGAGATCTATAAAAAGAAACTCTTAGAATCAGGACAGGTGACCGAAGAAGATATTCATAGGATACAGGAGAAGGTCCTTTCAATCCTCAATGAAGAGTTCTTGGCAAGCAAAGATTATGTTCCTAAAAGAAGAGACTGGCTTGCATCTCACTGGTCTGGTTTTAAGTCTCCAGAACAACTTTCACGTGTCAGAAACACTGGGTATGCTGGCAACTTACTAGCTCTAAATTTAGCTGGTTGCCTAATATTTTTTTGCATTTTTATATTGAAATCTTTATGCTTTAGTTTTTTGCATTTCCATGCTGAGATTTTTATGCTCTTGTGCAGAGTGAAACCCGAGATTTTGAAGAATGTAGGCAAAGCAATTACGACCCTTCCAGATAATTTTAAGCCTCATAGAGCTGTAAAGAAGGTTTATGATCAACGTGCACAAATGATTGAAACAGGGGAAGGAATTGATTGGGCTGTTGGGGAGGCTCTTGCTTTTGCCACACTGCTAGTAGAAGGCAACCATGTTCGATTGAGTGGTCAGGATGTTGAAAGAGGTACTTTCAGTCATCGTCATTCAGTGATTCATGATCAGGAAACTGGAGAAAAGTATTGCCCCCTGGATCATGTCACCATTAACCAAAATGAAGAGATGTTTACTGTCAGCAACAGGTAATATATCAAGTCTCCTTTTCTCTTCTCGTGCCAAACTTTCACTGGGCAGAAAATGCCTCTTGCGTTCCTTGAATAGATATAGTTTGGTGCCAAAGACTTGCTTGTGGAAACTTAATAGCATGCACTATGTGATTATCGAGACAGTATTTGTGGTTGAGGTGGTGCTATATTGTGGGCTTCCATTTAACTAATAGCAGTTATGTCTTCTTCACAGCTCTCTTTCAGAGTTCGGTGTTCTTGGATTTGAATTGGGTTATTCAATGGAAAGTCCAAATTCATTGGTAATCTGGGAAGCTCAATTTGGTGACTTTGCAAATGGAGCTCAAGTGATATTCGATCAGTTCTTGAGCAGTGGTGAATCAAAATGGCTGCGTCAAACTGGGCTTGTTGTGCTGCTTCCTCATGGATATGATGGCCAGGGCCCTGAACATTCAAGTGCACGTTTGGAAAGATTCCTTCAGGTATTCCCAACAAAGACTTCTGTGCTCTTTCTTTTCCTTGCATTCTACCAGATGGTTTCTTACTCCATGGTAATAAGTGGAATTAACTTTGTCCAACGCTAATTACAAGTTTCAAATGCCAAATAGCATAACAAATAACTAGAGTTGTGGTACAGACTATTCACAATATCAAAGGAAATTTCATATTTCAAAATAAATTCCCCTAATTATTATAATTTTTAGCTTTACAATCCCGGATCTGTTTGTCAATTGTACTTCCAAGTGATATTTTGCACATTGATGCTAAGATCCACGTTGAGATGTGTTGAACCTTCAATTGGGAAAATTGAAGCTGTTTCACAATGAGTTGTTACGTCCCTGCATAAATTTGATTGGGAGAGATTTTAACAAATGCATCTCTCTGCTAAATAAATTGCATGGTTATAAGATACCCATTGTGATTACAGTTTAAGGATTGATGTCTTGCGAGAGAATTTAATGATTATACTATTCTGTTGCATGTGTATTTCAGGCACTACATAGCTTAATTGATCAAAATACTCCATGCAATCCATTTCCTTTGTCCAATTTGATTTTGTTGTATGCTCAAGGAATATGAAAGTTTGCCTGATCAGTGGACTACTCACTTCTTCATATTTTGTCATGCATCTGTTCTGTTTTATATAAAGGTGGCCCTTACTGTTGTCTTATTTTCACTCTCATTGTAGATGAGTGATGACAATCCCTTTGTTATACCTGAGATGGAACCAACTCTTCGCAAGCAAATCCAAGAATGCAATTGGCAGGTTGTAAATGTTACAACCCCTGCTAATTACTTCCATGTTTTGCGGCGTCAGGTGAGGGCGACTATTATAAATCACTTTCCACTGTCCTGACAGCTGCCTGCATTTTTTCATAAGCTTTTTGTTTCTTCTCGCAGATACACAGAGACTTCCGTAAGCCCCTCATCGTGATGGCTCCCAAAAACCTACTTCGTCATAAGGACTGCAAATCAAACCTCTCGGAGTTTGATGATGTGCAAGGCCATCCTGGTTTTGACAAACAGGGGACCAGATTTAAACGTCTCATAAAGGATCAGAATGACCACTCAGACCTTGAGGAGGGTATCAGGCGTCTGGTTCTTTGCTCCGGAAAGGTGTGATAAGCTGCTTCTGGTTGCTGCTTGTTCTGAATTTAATATTTTATGTGGACCTAGAGGATGTTAGTTCTAACATTTGAAATCCTTGCATGCAGGTTTATTACGAGCTTGATGAAGAGCGAAGAAAGGTCGAGGCAAAGGACATTGCAATTTGTAGGGTTGAACAATTATGCCCATTCCCATATGATCTCATCCAGCGTGAGCTTAAGCGATATCCAAGTAATTCTTCTTAAACTCATAACCTGACTGAGTATTGCAGCAATGATATTCCATGCTATCAATTTTACTTTCATGATTTTATTGGTTTTCTGGTCTCAAAACACATTATATGAGATTTAGTTACTGCACAGTAGAGTGAAATGGCGGATCAATTTCTTGCAAGATTCCATCAAGGTGGTAACCATAATAACCGCAAGTTGTTTGGGGAGATTGGAGTTGGGTTTGTGATTTCATATTGGGGGCGGTTAAACTCTAATTTCTTGTTTCTCTTTCCTAAGCTACCTTATCTGTTGACATCTTGAGGAACCATATATTGACTCATTTTGTCTCTATTTCTTGTTAGGTGCGGAGGTTGTGTGGTGCCAGGAAGAGCCAATGAACATGGGTGCCTACAGTTATATTGCGCCACGACTATCCAATGCCATGAAAGCATTGGGCAGAGGAACTATGGACGACGTCAAGTATGTTGGACGTGGGCCATCTGCCGCAACAGCCACTGGTTTCTACCAGATGCATGTTAAGGAACAGGCTGATCTGTTGCAAAAAGCCATGCAACCTGAACCAATACAAATTCCTATCTGAAGCTTTTGCATATTGATGAGTACATAGAGTCTAAGAACAATAATTAAAAATTTATACACTAAAGTTATGCCGGCGTTTCGATACCATTTATATATCCCCTTGTTTATGCTGCTTGTTTATTTTTATCTCCCCTTCCCCAAAAACTTTTAGCCAAGGGATCTTGGTTTTATACACAAGCGAAGTTGCACTTCGAGATGTACTTGCATTACATAAAGGAAATGTCTCTGTATTGGAGCACGATTTACAGGAACATGGCGTTCTGCTGTTATTTTTTCCCCTTTTGAATGAACTTGTCCGTACTATATAATTGGAGTGAGATAATTCATGGCTGTTATTGGCAACAACAGTGATAGATTTATTTATTTTTAGCTCTTTTCACTTCAAGTGTTCTTACACGGTTACAAAATTAAATCAATGGTGAAAACAATATTTACTTATTTCGTCTCTTTTCAAGATTTTGGTAGTGCTGATTTGGGGGATAGGTGGTCTGTGGTGCTACAGCAACACCACAGGATGCCTGTCACCAGTTACGATATTACGATGTTGATTGTATAAATGTGAAACTCATCTCTCATAGTCAACGACCTGCACGAATGGCTGATTTCTGCCCTTGATGTTAATATTCCCCCAGGGCTAAGATTTCTCTTCTCGTCTTACAGCTGATATTGTCTCTTTCTTTTTGTCTGGGCTCTTATTTTTTGTGATTGTTACAGATGCTGCGATTGCTTGGTTTCAGGAAGACAGTGGGCGCTAACATTTACATGGCACCCCGTCCTTGCACAGCTATGAAAGCAATGTGCAGAGGATCCTGGGAGGCTATCAAATACGCTGGCAGCGATCCATCTGCTTCCACAGCCACTGGCCTTCTTCAGGCTCACAAAGATCAGCAGGCTTCGATCGTTCAGATAATAATTATATGACCCATTGAGAAGCACAATAATATTAACATGCTCATCACACACACACGATGAGGCTGGAAAATATCCTCGATAGAAAGATCAGCAGGCTCGGATCGTTCAGATATTATTAATTTTTTCATTAGAGAAATGCATTTTGAACTATATACAAATCGAATGATTAGTAAGTGAAAAGACCAATTGTGAGACAAATCATGCTGGATTCATAATTAAAAAACTTAATTGAATGAGTACCGGGGGGTGGGGGGGGGGGATAAAAACATAAACATTTTGCTGACAAAGGGCTTGTTATGTGTTTTTCTTTTTACCCGCCACCGATAATAAGACGAACTTTATTACTTACCCTAGTACCAGTGTAGACAGAGACGACACGTCATATCATAGGAACACATACGGTCAGATGCTGATTCAACAAGGCTGTTTCTTACGTTCTGCAATAGAAGTCGCGTGAGACGACACCATCCCCTTCAGATTGCCATATGAAGCATGGATGTCATGCATTGATATGGAAAATATGTAATTGAAAATTAAATCACATACATGGCGCTTCTTACATCTATATCATGGCTTCCTGAGCCTCCTGCCGCGTGAATGGTTTTGTGGCTTCATTTTGGATAAGCCAAACAAACAATTAATGCCTTTGACTGTCACCCAGCTGTAGCTGTCTTCTTCAAAAGTAAAAAGAGCCATGGAAATATCCATGCATGCATGGTGCCACATGGCTCAAAGGGGTTTCAAGCTGTCTGGAATGCATGATATATTGTTTGTTTGGATACTTGCAAAATATCCTTCAAATAATTTACTCCTGGCTTTTATCAGTTCATCTCTCCCCCTCTCTCTATTTTTTATAATACTTTCATCGGTTGATCGACCATATTAATTGAAGTGGTTCCTAGCTAGATAGACGCATACAAGAAGGAAGTATATATGTTTTCGATCGTGAAAGAACTATGATTGGGGTGCTGATGCCTTGGACAAAATGCTCTTCTTTAACTATATCTGGAGTCTTTTATATATATGATTATACGTCAATTATCTGTGAGTCTCAAATGAAAATGATCTCTGTTTGTTCTGATTGCACCTGCTAAAACTTTGAAATTTCTATAAATGCATATTCAGGATAGGACCGCTTATCGTTGCCAGATGGATATATATATATATAGATAGATAGATAGATAGATATAGATATAGATATTAGCAAGCAACATATACAGGAGAATATATATCATCTTTTTTTAATACAACAAGAACTTGAGTTCATCAATATTGGTTTAAGAGGAACCCTTATGAATATAATCAAGAGTCAAGTCGTGTGTTTAGGGCTACGTGTTCTAGCTATTGATTTAGATTAGTTAATATTGGTGAGATACAGATCAGCACCATCACCATTAACTAACTATGGGCTCCCAGCTAGTGATCAAACTAAACTCAAATGAAAACCATTTGCTTTCCTTTTTTAGGAATAATTAAAGTATTTGTTCTGCTTGAATGCATAGCGCTTTGCAGTTTTACAATATAGTGGGCAATATTTAATGAATTAAAAGCTAGTATACGTAACAGATAAAAGTAATTTAGCACTCAAGAATTAAAAATCAGAATATAAATATTATTACTTAATGGTGCATGATCGAGTTTACACTAACTTAAGTGCAAGAACTACGAGGAACCACAGGGTTTCCTTAACCTTTTGTCTCTCGTATAACCATGGGCAAGAAGACGTTGAATTTAATTAGTAGTTACATAAATAGTAAATACAACTACATACGTATGAGACAGTGATAGCCGTTACTTATCATGAAATTGTTTAACCTAATAATATTGACAGCGCTTTCAAAAAGTAGTCTCTGTAAGTTGACTTGGCAACTATATTTCAACTCACACATGCATGCAATCCTGAAGTTTTTTTTTTCTATTTTCTAGTTCTCGGCCTTGAAGAAGATCTGGATCAAGGATGCTCCTCACCCTATTTTATATGAAGGTCTCTCCTTTCTCGTATCAACGATGTGGCGGAATTTTTTTTTTTTTGAATTTGAGAAAATTCTATTTTTTAAAAAATATATTTTATAAATCTAGATAAGCGAATAAAATCTCAATTGTCCTAAACTCTTATAAATAGTGTATATCCTAATACAAACTTAAAATCTTTTATGTAGATCTCAAATTCTTTACTATCACGACACATTTATTAAGGAAAATGTTGCAGAACTTTCATTCCTCTTAAACAAAACATGAATAAGGCGGTGTTGGTTCCTACATATTAATGTTCTAGAAGAAAAGAACGCATGCAAATCACTTCGTGGCAACACGAAATTGTTTTGAGTGTGTTTTGAGTGTGCGAAGGATTGCAGTTGTTGCTGAAATAAGTAAAATATGGCCTCCATTATAGAAAAAGATGTATGATGACAAGGTGAAACAAAATGCCTTTGAACTTAATTCACACGCTTTAATTTAGTGCCACTACTAATCTCAACCCCACAAACCACAATGTTTCTCATAAATTGACCTCAACTCTCATTGGCAAGTCCATATAATAAAGAGAGAACACATCAAGAGAAAAAAAAAAGAAGAAGCCAAAACCAAGATTAAACTGTTCAGTAATTAAATATCCCGTCAGTTCCCACCAAATTGATTGTCAAGTTCTTGCTGAGATTATGGTTAATTGTGGACGGATATATGGCCATCCAATTAGCGAGAATACGAACCCAGTACAGCAACATCAATAGTCGCGAATCATAAGAAAAGAAGAAAAGAGTTACGTTATTGCTGTTATCTTATCCAGATCGTTAACTCCTTGTTGGGATCGTTCATTTGGTCAGTAATGCGGTGCATCCTATCCCATAATGATGGTGAATTCATGGGGGTTTTTTTTCACACGAGGACTGAATCTTCTTAGTTTCTAAATCTCTCCCCTATTGGATTTAGATTTAGACCACTTGATATGAAAAAAGATAAATAAAATTAATTAATTTATACTTATATTTTGACGAGTATTGCCAAACATTAAAAAAATATGAAAATCAATAGTTCATTAGAAGTATTGAACCATGGTCTTAAAGTGGGGGTAGATCTCACTAATTCAGCAGTTCATGTGTAATCTTGAATTTTTATAGTCATATTTTTTTTAAAAAAATATAACATTAATTTATTTTGATTGATAGAATCAGTGCAAGATTGTCTAATGTTCTTTTGTCATGATTCTTTGTCATCTTTAAATCTAAATTATTAAACAAATTAATATAGTCTAAATTATTTTAAAAATGATAAACATTAACTCACATGACAATTAATATTGAAAACGATTTCCATATTCCATAGCTGTGAACCCTTCTCCTCCTCCTCCTTTAATATAGTTGGAGTTAAAAGTTTTCTTACAAAGAATTATCACAATTAATTAATTAATAATATTGCTGAAATAACATACTTTAAAAAAGTAACATATATAGTATAACCTGTACACGTCGTGATTATTAAACTTATTTATATACAGAAAAATGTGGGTATATTCTCGAAATGTCGCAAATAATTTGCTTGTCGCGAAAAAACATTGTAACAAAAAATGACAAAAGAAACAGCTACAAGTCAAATCCCATCCCACAACCTTGAACCTTAAAAAAATGCTTTGATGCCGAAGTTCATTTAAGTGAACCCCACCACTTACTAGGGAATATTTACTGACCTTTATTTTGTTTCTAAATAGTTTGTTTTTCTATTGTAAAAGAATTATTATTATTATTATTATTTGAAATTAACATTTCTAATATTTTTATTATTTAAAATTAACGTTTTTAATATTTTTATATCGTTTGGATGAACTAATATTAAAATAAAAAATATACTTTTAATATATTTTAAATAAAATATATTAAAACACAACCATTACTGTACCACCGACACCCCCATTAGCCAGCAACACCGATGGTTTGGTATTTTATTTTCTTTCTTCTTCTTCTTCTTTTTTTTTTTGGTTAAAAAAATGATTGCTGGTTTTCTGGGCTCTAATGGAAGCCAAATGTGATCTTTTATAATAAGATCATAGTTAGTGGAGTCCCTAGACTTCAAACGAAGTCGACGTAAGCATATTGTATTGATCAATCTATAAAACAGTATATAAGCAAGCTATTCCATCCTCACCACTCAACTCATAAGTAAGCTACTCACAATTAACTCGTAAGCTCTTTACATTGCGAGGAGAAAGATTGATAGAGAAGAAGAATTGATATGGCAAGAGCGTTGTTCTCTTATGATAGTGCAAAGCCATTTTTGGCTGTGATATTTTTGCAGTTTGGCTATGCAGGCATGTTCACAATCACTAAGCATGCCCTAGATGAAGGGATGAGCCAGCATGTATTGGTAGTCTACCGGCACCTTGTTGCCACCATTGTCATTGCTCCATTTGCCTTGATTTTTGATAGGTAATTAAGGGTTTTTATGCATGCATTCTACCGTTAATTAGTCGAATAAATAGTATTACAAGAACTAACTACATATTCACTGGTATTTTATGACAGGAAAGTAAGGCCAAAGATGACCCTTTCCATCTTTCTTAAGATCATGTTACTGGGCTTGTTGGAGTGAGAATCCTGACCATCATAAAATTTAATCATCTCGTTTTGATCACCTCAATCTTACAATAATAATTCTTCCAGCATTGGTTTTTTTGTCACCGTTGTTTAACTGAGATCGATAATTTTGTGCAGGCCAACGATTGACCAGAACTTGTACTATACTGGCATGAAATATACCACGGCAACTTTTACTTCTGCTATGTGCAATGTTCTTCCGGCTTTTGCATTTTTGATGGCTTGGGCCTTGAGGTAGTGCACCAGCCACAACTTGCATATTAATTTGTAGTCTAGTAGCTACGCATAATTAACACTCGCGAATTATATATTCACGCGTATGCATGCGGGCCATGTATATATCCCAACTGTTTTATATCTCGATATAAAGGAAATTAATTCTTCTATGATTTCCCAGGATTGAACAGGTTAACTTGAGGAAAATCCATAGCCAGGCAAAGATAATCGGGACCATAGTCACAGTGGGAGGGGCTATGCTTATGACCCTAGTTAAAGGAACTCAGTTGAATTTGCCTTGGACTAAAGGGTATGACGAGCAAGCATCTACAAGTGCACTGACTAAGCAGGATCCTATTAAGGGTGCTCTTATGATTACCACTGGTTGTGTCTGTTGGGCTAGCTTCATCATTCTCCAGGTAATCAACCTGTAACTTTAAATCAAAATTTTTTTGTGATGCTCGCTACAATATAGTTAGATAATTTTCATCTAATTGGAAATTTTATGAACGTACGTGATAATAAGTTTGTCTCTAATTAGCAAGTCTTTTAGTCTTAATCTATATGGACGATAAACGTGAGGTCATTCGAATTGAGAAGATTTATGTTTTCTCCTTCTTTTTTATTTCACAGTCAACAACATTAAAATCGTACCCCGTTGAGCTCTCCCTCACAGCTGGGATATGTTTCATGGGAGCTATTGAAGGTAGCGTGGTAGCAGCTGTAATGGAAAGAGGAAATCCCTCAGCTTGGTCTGTAGGCATGAATTACAAACTATTAGCTGCTGTTTATAGTGTAAGTTAAATGTAACTAAATCTTTTCTCTGTTTTCTTTTACGTCTCCAAATTTAACGAGGAAACTGGCAGCTTTTAATTTATATTCATGTTTTTTTTGTAGTTGACTCGAGAAAGGATACTGATTTTACTTCCTTTCAATATTGGCTGTTATATATTTTGAATGCAGGGAGTAATCTGTTCCGGGGTTGGTTATTATGTGCAAGGATTGATTATGAAGCGTAAGGGACCTGTTTTTGTGACTGCTTTTAGTCCCTTAAGCATGGTTATCGTTACAGTCTTAGGCTCCTTCTTCTTGAAAGAGATATTATACATTGGAAGGTATGGAGATTATTACTAATATTGCTGATTAATTAGTGTTTAACTTATGATTAACGTAAAATACTCTGGAATTTCTACTGATCAGATATGGGATCATACGTTTTCGAACTTTCTGGGAATCCTTGGCTAATTAAATGCTCATACAAAAAAAGGGAACTGGTAAAAAAAATGTTATTCCAGGAATTTGGTTTGCCGGTTGGATAATTGAATAAGCCACTGTTTCTTTGTAGGGTTCTAGGAGCGGTTGTCATTGTTATCGGCCTGTATCTAGTGTTGTGGGGTAAAAGTAAGGATCAACCTCCATCCGACTCAAGCCATGACAAAGCAGCAGCAATCGCTACACAAAATGCCACCGGAACGCAGGAGATGACGGGGACTGGGATGAGTCAAGAATTTGTCGCTGTTGATATTACCAAAATAAGACTCCCCGAGGAATCTGCTTGAAGAAATGCAAGTCTGAATTATGGCTTATAATTCCAGCTTCGCTGTCCTTATCTACCAAGTTTAATCGATGAATTGTCTTGTGTTTAGTTTCTGTGAGGTCGATATCAGAACCAAATTAAAGGCTTCTTCTTTGTTTTTCTTGCGGGGATGTCCATGACTGAAAATTCCACCATGTAAACCAGAGTTAATAAGATTTTTCCCCGGTAAGAATAAGATAATTCAAGCACTTGTGTGTCATTTCTCCTTTTCACCACTCTCTAGCGCTCACTTAGAGGAGCCAACCGCCCAATATTGCCCCGTCGCTAGCTCCTCCTTAGTAATTATAACGAGCTGGTTTGCTCTTTGTTTTAGTGTAACCAGGGGCCCCTTTTCTCACCTTTTTTTATTAGATATCGTTTGCAAATCTACTAAAAAATTAAATCTCGTTAAGGGGAAAAAAAAGAAGCCGTTCAATTGTAAACTTTACGTATAAAATAGCAGGCTACAAAAAGCAGCCCTTCTAAAATAATACAAAATGGAATTGCTCTTACACAAATGGAATTAGGTCGACTCACAAAGTATATTATTTAAAAATTAGATTTACTCGTAAGAAAATCCCAAAAACAAATTCGTATTCTTCTTCTTGGTTTTGTGGTCAAGATTCAAGGCCCTGATAAACACTCGGGTGCCCACCAAGAATAAACGCATCCAGCTTAGTCAAAATTTACTGATCGAGGTGGCTGCCGCTGGCAAATGATGCCTACATTTCGATATTAGGATCATGCACCAAGATTTCGATATTGGCTTCGAGCCATGATTCAAGATTTGGTGGTTGATGCATGGTTAGTGCTGAAGTGTGAGCAAGCCTGCCCTGTATAGGTGTACTGTAGATACAGGTGAAACCTAGAAGAATCACTATTATGTTGCAGCCTTCGATTGCTCGATCGTAAAAATGAAAAGGAACATGAAATGGGAAATAATAATAATAAGTTGTGAATAAAATATAAAAATATAGGGATTAAATAATAATTTTTGAAACTACAAGGATTCATTAATTATTTTTGCTAAACTATAAGGCCTAAGTTATAATTAATTCTTTTCTTTTCTAATCCTTAGAAACCAATCACATCTCTCTTTTTTTCACTTACATATGCTATCATCGATTTCAATGATATATTTTAATTATGTAATTCTTTCCCGGAAAAAAAAACATCTTTAATTTGTGACATTAAAATCCTAAACTTCTTTTTTATATCGTAAATATAATTACGTTCCATTTGGGTAAATGCAGTTTAATTTGTTATTATTTGAAAAATTCATCTGAGCCAAAATAAAAAAGTTATATTAGCGAGGTTACACTGTTAAAAGTTAAAACGAGGTAGAAATAGAGGATCCATGTAGATGGGCCCAAGCGGTCCGTTTACAGAAGGGAGTAGGGCTATGATATACATGGGCCGAAGAAATCCAATCCAGCAGAAACGCCATTAGTGGGCCTACGGTATTGGTTGGTCCTTAAACATCTAAGGTGGTCCTTAAACATCTAAGGAAAAAATTGAATTTGATTGAGTCCAATTGACTTAACAATTGGGCTGTAATTAGTCTAGGCCTAAAATTAGTAAGCTTTTCATCCTACGGTCTAATATTCCCACAATCCACCCCCGTCTTTCTCCGGTCAAGATTCAACTCAAGAGCCTCCTGCTAATCACAATAAACCCGCCAAGAGCATAAAACAACCCCGTCCTCCGGATCGAGCTGCTTGGTACTTGATAGTGATAGTGATAGTGATAGTGATAGTCGCCTGGTGTATCAGAAACCATAAGACATGTTCATGAATTGGCTACGATTCTTTTTTCAGGTTGGCTTTCCAGGCATGAATGTAATGCTTTAATTAATTAATAAAGGGATCGTGTAATCGTAGTCTACAGGCATTCCATTGCCACGGCTCCCTTTGCTCTTGCTTTCGTTAAGTCTCTCTCTCTATTCCCCACTGCTCAAGTACCTTGTGCTTCAACTTTGTACGAACGTCTGTACATGCGTCATGAACATTCGTATATCAGCAATTTTAGTCCCAAATGACCCGGGTTCGAATTCTAGCTAGTTTCCCATCACGATACAAGTAGGTGACATACATTGCATAGTGGGAGTTGAATAATTTCATCACGGATTTTGCTGGCGTTAGTACAAGGAAAAAGCATCGCCTGGACAATAATAGTGACTCTGTGTGTGTGTGGGGGGGGGGGGCAATGACTCTAGTTAAAGAGGCGGCAGAGTTGGCTTTTTAACAAAAAGGGCGTTATCAACAAGTGAATGCAGAAGATAGAGAGGATATGCAGAAGGTTCATTTGGGGTCATCGAGAAGGAAGAGATAAGATTCATCTTGTCAATTGGACAAAGATGTGTCAGCTGAAAGAAGAGAGTGGGATGGGAATAAAGAAAATGGAGACAATGAATAAGGCCTTTATAATGAAATTAGCATGGGGAGTAGCTCAAGGGAATAGTCTATGGGTGCGACTTCTAAAGGAAAAGTATATGAAGTTCAATAGAGGAGATGAGTACCCGAATGCTGCCCCGAGGGATTCAGTGTTGTGGAAAGCAATTTGTCAGGTCTGGCATAAGGTACATCAGAATATCAGCTGGAATCTTGGGAATGGAAAGCAGATTTTGTTTTGGAAGGATAGTTGGTTAGTTAATTATGGTCCACTTATTAACCATATAAGTGGGGAGATCCCGGAGGATAATCTTAGTTACACGGTGGCTGATATGGTGAATGCTAGAGGCGAGTGGAAATGGGATGAGTTTGCCCACCTAATCCCCATACAAGTTATGATGGGAATTGCTGGTAATATTCCTCTGGCGCAGGACATGATTGCCGACACAGTAATATGGGAACAATCTAAAAACGGATGCTTCACAACAAAAACTGCGTATAGGTTACAGGAGGATAGAAGACTAATGGATCAAGACCCCATTTGGAGGGTTATCTGGCAGTGGAAGGGAATGGAGCGCATCAAGATTTTTCTTTGGACTGTGGCTCATAATTCAGTTATGACAAACGAAGTGCGATGGAGAAGAAGACTTACAGAAAATCGATGTTGCAGCCTTTGTGTTCATGAAGTCGAAACAATAGCTCATGCCTTAAGAGATTGTCCTAGAGCTCGTAAGATATGGGAGGTCTTTGTCAAGGTAGAGGAGAGACAACTTTTCTTCAGCCAAAATTGGTATACATGGATGGTATCAAATCTGGCTATAAGAAAAAGAGATGCAGACAGTGTGAATTGGCCTTTGGAGTGCGGTATAATTTTATGGTATATATGGAAAGAGAGATGCAATAGAGTGTTTGGCTCAACTCAGGGTAATTGGTATGGAACTATTCAAGCGATAAGAAGAATGGTCTCAGATAATAAAAATATTCAGATGAATAGATTGGGAGAGGGAGATCATATTAAGGTGATACAACAGGTCGGGTGGACTTTCCCAACAAATGATTGGATTAAGCTAAATGTGGATGGATGTAGTAAAGGAAATCCAGGTGCGGCAGGAGCAGGAGGAGTTATTCGGGATAATATGGGGTCTTGGATAGTGGGTTTTGCGAGGAATAATGGGAGTTGTTCTTCAGTAACAGCTGAATTATGGGCTGTTTATGTCGGTTTAAAACTTACTTGGGATAGGGGATATAGAAAGGTTATTTTAGAGTCTGATTCTCAAGTTGTAATTGGGCTTATTAATGGGGATACAGTGAGCATAGACAGAAATTTCAATCTAGCCATGCAAATTATGGGTATATTGGGTAGAAACTGGGAGGTTAAAAGCTCCCATGTCTATAGAGAGGCCAATTGTGTGGCTGATTGGTTAGCTAATTATGGGTTAACGAGGGATTTGTTAGATAGAGAGGCTGATGTGCTAGATGATCCTCCGTCAGGAGTTTACACCTTGTTGTATTATGACCTGATTGGGTCTACTATTCCCCGTTTAATTTAGTAGGGCTTAATGCCCCGATTTATACCAAAAAAAAACAAGTGAATGCAGCAACCAGGCAAGAGCCGGTTAAGGGAGCAATTATGATTGCAGCAGGCTGTATCTGCTGAGCTGGCTTCGTTTCTTCCTTTCCTTTCTCGAGCATGACTTATATATTTATATTTTGATCTACAGTTTAATGATCGCCACACGCGAGCATTTAGCAACATGCAATGAAGAGATTTGCTTCGAAATACAATAAACCTAAAAAAAAACTAAGAAGCTGCAGCTGCCCTTTTTTGTTTATACTAATTATTAATTGGTAATTAATCATTGGAGAAAATAGTTATTTTCACATCAACTCCAATGAATTAAGCTACGAATAGAAAGATTTTGCCACCATATAATATGCTTCCATGTTTAGATTTAGCTGTCGTTTGTTTGACAAAAATAAAAATATTCTTGCAAATGAATTCCATGGGAAAAAAAATAAATTAATTTGATGTTTATATGTTTTATATTTTTAGGGGCCATATTATAAGTAATTTAACAAATCTTCTCTCCTATATTAAGGGTACTTCAGTCAGATAATGTTTTTAAAAAAATTATAGCTTATTACATTTTGAGAATGTTAGCCAAGGAAAAGATCCGATATATTTCTAAGCGTTTCCAATATCCTCTTAACTCTAAGCATGGCTATGGATTCAATGCTGGGGTTCCTATTAAAAGAGAAATTGCATGCGGCCAGGTATGCATTATGCCCACCCTTTTATCAACCTCCACATGGTAGAGTTATTGCAGCCGTCGATATTGTTCTAGACTTGTTTTTGTTTCATAAGCTAATAGCAAATATGTATACAAGAATATATATATATATATATAAGAAATTAAAGGGAAATCATAAAAATCTCCAAAAACACAACGAAAGTTTCACAAACAAAAAAAGTGGCAATTGTTGATCATTTTCTGAAACTTTTTAGAATTGTTTGGTGTGCGGAAATTTTTGTTTTTGAGTATTTTTTAAATACAATATATTTATTTACTAAGAAATATTAAATAGATTTTTCTTTTGTATATTTTTAAATAACTTTAATGTAAAAAAAAAAATTTAAAACAAAAACACTTTTAAAAAACTCATTATATCACTAATCGTTTATTCTTCATAAGTTTTTCGGTACCAAAAGCATTATTCCTCTAAAAAATATATATAACCACTCGTCAAAAAATGTAAACTCAAAAAAAGAAATGCGTGTTAACGATTACGCACAACCAAGCATCTTTCTATTATAAACGATGTGATATTAGCTCTAATTGGACTACAAGTTGGTCGAGGATGTAGCGATGCTTAGCTAGTTTTGAAACTTGTTATTATAAGATATATATTCCCTCGGTAAGATCGATAATATTGATACCAACTCATATCTCTTTCATGTAATAATTAATGGCAGACGATGCCAGTTAATGGTGGATGAAAAGTAATCTATAAATCTAGCAAGATGCTTCCAATTGATATCTATATCCATATACGCATTGATCACTAGAGAATTCTAGCTAGCTAGTCAGCATGATACATTTTTAGTAAAGCGCTTCTGGTTGGCGTAATGGGTTTTGCCCTAAAAAGAAAAGCTGCTCCTTCACGTCATGCAATCTATAGATGAACACATGCTAATTTTACGTTCACGTCCTTGCTAAAGAGTGAAAGACAAGAGGCTTTATAAAGAGCTCTTCGCAGGAGCAGTTTCTCTTGCATTTGAGTACTGTAGTGTGTAGTCTTAAACACCAATACGGATCAGAGTGAGCTACTGTAGATGTCTATGGAATCCTTTATTAGCCTTTACAATCAAGCAAGGGCATACTTGCTTGTGATTTTCTTGCAATTTGGTTATTCAGTAATGACTGTACTTGCCAAGCTTGCTCTGAATCTAGGGATGAAGCCACACGTGCTAGTAGCCTACAGGATGGCCGTCGCCTCTATTCTCTTTACTCCTTTTGCTCTTGTCTTAGAAAGGTCTCTTTGATGTCTTCTCCACATGTTTGTATTTTCATGTTGATAGTTTGCAGAAACTAATAATCACGCATCTTGTTCTGATAATGCTGGACAGAAATTCAAGGCCAAGGATGACCTTGCGGGTTTTCGCCAAGATAACATTACTGAGCCTTTTTGAGTAACAATCGATTGCTTCATTCATTGTCTCTGAACATAGTTCATAAAGTTTATGCAGTTGCTGATATTATTCCGTTTTCGTTACCTTTACAAGGCCAGTGCTAGACCAGAACTTGTTCTACGCTGGGATGAAGATTACTACACCAACTTTCGTGCTTGCCATGTGCAATATTCTTCCGGCCATGACATTTGTGATGGCTTGCATCTTCAAGTAACCCTCGATACGCTTGTGTGAGTTAGCTAGTACTATGAGGTAGCTATTGATTTTTAGGTTACAAAGGCAAGGCTGATTTTGCAGGCTTGAGAAGGTGGATATGAGGAGGCTGCACTTCCTGGCGAAGGTGGTGGGGACACTGATAACAATTGCAGGAGCGATGCTACTTACATTTATTCATGGACCATTACTGAATTTGCCATGGACCAAGAGGAATTTCGGTCGTGTTCAAACTGCACACAGTGCACACATCCAAGATCCCATTAAGGGTGCTGTTATGATTATATTTGGGTGTTTAAGCTGGTCAAGTTTCATCATCATGCAGGTAAGAACTCATCTGAGCTATGATAGCTGTAGTTAATTATGCCATCATCTTTCACAAATAGGGGACCTGTGATTAATCAATTAAAGTAGTGACATCTTTCGATTCTCTTAATGTTAATCCCCTACAGGCAATGATTCTAAAATCATATCCTGCCAAGCTTTCCCTTGCTGCTTTAATGTGCATAATGGGCACCGTGGAAAGCACCATACTAACCTTTGCAATGGAACGAGCCAACACTGCAATCTGGTCTGTAAACTTCGATGTCAGACTTTCAGCAGTTGTTTATGGTGTAAGAAACTCCATGTTAGAGCAAAACTGTTTTCAAGATTTTCTGTGTAATACATGCGCATCATATCATGTCACTCCAGTGATTAAACTAAATGCAGCATGTCTCCCGTCATCAATTCCTTACTTGCTTGGCAGGGAATACTCTCAGGGCTGGCTTACTACATTCTTGGATTGTTAGTCAAGGAAAGGGGTCCGGTATTTATAAGTGCTTCTAATCCCCTGAGCATGGTTATGGTTGCAATTTCGGGGTCCTTCATCTTCAAAGAGAAGTTCTATCTAGGCAGGTACGCATCGATCATGTCCCTCTTCTCGGTCAACCTCCGAATGAATCAGGTAACGATGAGCTAACACAACATTCAATCATTGGTAGGGTTCTTGGAGCCATCGTGATCGTTCTAGGCCTATATCTTGTTCTGTGGGGTAAGAGCAAAGATCAAATTACAACACCAAACAGTTGCGGTGGAACACCATACGGGCAAACAGCTAGCACGGTAGGAAATTCACGGGCTTCTAATCATGACCTGGTTGCCAGTAATGCTAATGCGGCTAGACCCATGGATGGACCTGTTTAAAGAATCTAAGTCAAGGTGTCTTGAGTTTTCCATATATAGGACAAGCTCCATTGAGCCTAATACCCTAGCATGATTATAAAGATTTTTGTCACAACAAATGTTAAAAATCAGTGACCAATCTGTTTTTTCAATAAGCGAAACTACGCATAAGAATGTTCTTTTTTATCTCATTAATTAAACAATCATATGGAACACACTTGTACATTGATCTAGAGCAGCCTGAACAATCATCTAGCGCTTTAGCACGAGAACGAAAATAAAACCACGTACGATCGAGCACACGCCTGATGAAAGCAAAAACAAAAGTAGTCATTAGTTTGAATTTTTTTATTTTTATTCTATTAGATAAAAATTAAATATAAATTAATATAAATTAATATAAATCTATATACAAATTTCAAACCCAGATCATTTTTATTTAAAAAAATATATTAAAAATAATATAAATTAAATCTTTCTACACAGTAAGATCTTTTAAGTTAAAACCGACCCCAAAGAACTATAAGCTTCCGTCTTTGACGGGCCTCCAAAATTCAGAAAAAGAAAATTGTCAATTTCATAATTATATTGAAAAATATAAGATAAGATTACTGATTTTGACTAGAAAAAAAAAAAAAACTTGTCCCCGCGGTACCCATGCCCTTAATCTGTGCGCCCAGGCTTGTGCGATGATAAAACTTCTACGTGCCTGTTTGTACGTTGACTGAAATTATTTTTTAAATTATTCTTTATATAAAAATATATAAAAATAATATTTTTATTATTTTTAATATAACACATCAAAATAATCTAAAATCACTATAAAATTAATTTTAAAAAAAAATTTAAAAATGTTTTTTTTTATTTCCCAAGCATCCCAAAATAAAACGGTAACAAACGGAAAGTTGATGGTGGGGAATTCAACCACCACAAAACCTCATTAAATTTGATGTCAAAGAAGTAATTTCTCAAAAAGTGTCAACTTCTTTTCTTATTAAACTATGTAGTATTAACATATAACTTTTAAACTAAAATTAATTAATTAATCAATCATATCTTAAAAGAATCCCTCCTTGCTGGAGGCAAGCATCCTGTTTTTATTCAGTTTTAATGTGGGCAGTATCCTGTCCTCCTGTCTGGTTGTTGATACGAAAAGAAAAATGTTACAGAAGTCGCATGTAAACTCGAGCCTACTAAAAAAACAGAGTAATGGTCTATACAGTTTTTGAAAGTTTTTTTATTTATATTTTTTTATTTTTAAAAAATTATTTTTACTATTATTATATATAAATGATCTAAAAACATCTAAAAAAATTAATTAATTTTAAATAAAATATTTCAAAAAAATTAATAATATTTTTAAAACACAAATCTTCTTATAAAAACGCTGGAGCGGTAGCGTGCGAGGAAAGGCAGAAGGTCATTATCTTCGCTGTTACACGTTTAGGGCTTAACGGTCTGGAATCTCGAACACGGTCAAGCCCGTCCATTACGGTCTTCCTTTTAGATGCTTGCATGGAGTCTGCGACATCCATCACTGTCAATCAAGTGGAGATTAAAAATTTGACGAACCACTCTCCATGTGCAAAACTCGGCACAATAGGCGCTGTTTTATTATTTTATGGCATCAATATTGATTTATGATTTCTCTATTTAATTTCAGAAAATCATTTTAAAATAAGTTTGAAAACAATTAGCTGAAATTCATTTTAATGGTTAATTACGCTGGTTTTTTTTTAAAAAAAAATGAAATAGGGTCCCGAGGCCATAAAATGAGAGCACTGGACCATTTGCAAGGATCGAAAAACACCATGGCCGAGTAACAGTTAAATTGGAACTGAACTGAAAACAGATGATGATCGATATGAGCTCCCAACTTTAAGTAGCTCGGATAAAATAATGTTCGAATTTTTCCCATCTTAATTTCCTTGTAATGTTTATCGCTGAAGCCAACTAACTACTCGATCATTTGGTAAATATATTATGTGATTGGAGTAATGAACCTAATCTTTAGACAATCAATCATGGTGAGTAATTGTCACGTGTAAACTGACTGGTTGAGAGATACATAAACTGACTCGGTCATCTATATTAATAAAAAAAAAATAATAATCAATGCCATAAAAATCCCATTGCAAGAGAAAGACATTTAATCAACAACAAGACAATCTCCCAGCTCCCTCTCTGTATCCAAAATATATGTGCTGAAAAAACATAATTTAATTAACTCATATATAATCACCAACAAAGTTTAATTGGTATCTGCATTACTTGGGTTTAATTATGTGCGGTTTTCTTTTCCTAATTAAATCTTGGATTTGAGAGCTTCATTTTAGGCTTCAAATTAAAATCACCCCAGTGCCTTCACGTCTTCTCACTTTCCCGGAGATTTAAATTTGAGTTTTTCTATCTGAGATTCCAAACTAATTTTTACCACTGGACCAGCTCGATCTCTGAGAGAGTGATCACCTCTCATTTGCAAAGTTTTCATCTTCCCAACTACTTAGGAATCAGTAAGAGCCAGAGTTAATTATCTTAATTAATTATAGTAATAATGGTCGACAAGTAATCATAATCACCACTCATCACAAGCTTAATTATCATGGCACTCATCGTCTTTGCCTCATGATGACGTGATAAAGCCTGATTATGTAAAGTAATTAAATGGAAAGGAAATCAATACCATGAGCTAGCTTCTCATTGCAAGCACATGAACAAATGAAAAAATATAAGTACAGGATAGCAAGTGTTCCTATATTAAGGGAGAGAGGAAGAAAAAAAAGGGGGGGAGAAGAAAGTGAGAAAAAAAACCCTACAGGTCTAAGCATATCATCAGAGAGTAATATATACCTACACATGTACGATCTAAAAGAAACAATCAACAATAGGAGCTTCCTTTTCTAGCTTGAACAGCTCCATATCATTCTCATTAGGAGTCAAATTCAAATCCAAACAAAAAACCCTCCTGCTATTAGATTTCTTCACGACAGGAACTACCTGCTGGTGATCAGAACCAGGAGGGCCCACCAAAGGACCCGCCTGCTGGTTTTGATCATTCATGGCAGCTCTGTGTCTCCTCATATGACCACCCAAAGCTTGCCCTATTGCAAACTCTAGCCCACAAATAGAGCACTCGTGTGTTTTAGGCTTCGCCGGGGATTGAGACTCGAAACTCCCTTCCCCTCCCGTCAACCTAGGCTTCTTGTGACTTGCACGGTGGCCACCTAAGGCTTGAAACGACGGGAATTGCCTGTTGCAAGTCTTGCACTCAAAAACACGACTCGGAGAATTATCGCTGATGGCGGCGTGATCAAGGGAAGGAAAAGAATATGATTCCCTTCCTTTAGATAGAAACACCAAGCAATTTGCCATGGTTATGCTATCAATCTCTCTCGCATACAAACTTCTCTTCATGGTTGTCGGAAAATTTGCTGCTATGGTTTCAGACGAGGAAAAGGTTGTTGGGTCGCTTAAGAAGAAGTAATGGAACTATGGAGGTGTCTTCTTGGTGTCGTATATATAAAGGTGATTTGGTTTGTGTATCTAAGTGTGTGGGTGGTACAACTATACATTTTTTGACCTTTATAGTTGACTTTCCTTAGAATGGCATATTTGCCCTTGTTCTCGATGGGTACGAAAGTGAAAAGGAGATGGGATTTTGGGGAATAAAAAACAATCTTGATCAGCTCAAAGGAGGGCCAATTAATTGTGAAAATGAGCCGACTAGCGGAACGTAAGCATGACTGAGAGCTGAGCCAATAGCCCAGAGAACGAGTCATGAGCCCTCCGTAGAACCTTCATTTTTTAACAAGATTCTCAAGGTTTCGGTCTCGGTCTGCGAGTAGTGTGAAAGAGGAAGCAACAGGGCTAGAGAGTAGATAGAACTTTGGGCTGGACTTTTTGGACCAATACAAAATTTTCGGCAAGTCGTAATCTTTTTTTTTTATTATTATTATTATTATTAGGTGACGGGTAAATGCACGCCTCGTTTATCTATGTACAATAAATTTTCCAAATTTATCATGTATAAGAATTTTTTTTTTTTAATATTCATTTTTTAAGTATTGAAAAATACGTGAGTTGTTAAAACTAATGCGAGATAGATTTTTGCACATAAAATAAAAAATATATCTCATAAAAAAAATTATATTATTTTAATTATAAAAATAATTATTTGGCTATTCAGAATATATATATATATATATCTGTGAGTAATTAAAATAGATATTTTAATAGAGTTTCTCGTGTTTAAAGAAATATATGGGCCTGCGCACATAAAGTTATATATGTAATGATGCAATCCTATTCTGCAGTCTAAAAACGTAAACTACAAGTTGATCTTATTTATAAATTAACATTTTATTCATTTGTTTATTTAATATAAAATATTTCACGATAATTTGCATGCACACTCGATAATTTCAAATTATAATATTTAAGATAAGCCAGAATACGTGTGAAGTCACAAACAGATGCCGTCCCTAGCTAGTAAGTTTCTCGACCATCAGCAATGACTTCGCAGTGGACTTTGAACTTTGAAGTAGCAGATACAAATGGTTATTATCTTTATTTAAATATATATATATATATATATATATATATATATAGAGAGAGAGAGAGAGAGAGATAAAAGATGTGTTAAAATCTGGATTGTATTGCTGTAGAAGTCTGTGTAAATCTCTTTTTTTATATATACATGTGTAACCAGGATATTTTATGTATAGCTCGATAAATTCTACGAGTTTTAAAATTAAATATTATATAAATTTTTTATGATAATCATATTAGCCACCGTAGATCTCGAACATATGAGATTACTGAAGAAGTAAAATTCTTAATTTACTACTGGTCAACTATTATGTGGTTGTAGCATGAATCTCTCTTTTCATCAGCAGTAGTTGCGGGTTGTTAGCTGGTTTATGTGAACTAGACTTTTTCGCAGGAAAAGAAAATTAGAATGGGGTGGCATGTTTTGGAGGCTGGAATATTAATATTTGATTATTTCTTTTTTTTCTCTTGATAATTAAATTAATAATGAATGGCTAGAAAGGCTCGGTGTACGGTAGCTTGACGATTGTAAATATTTCAAAAGCTTACAGCTGCTGCAAAATGTTGCTCATATGGTCAAACACTATTTCATTCTTTATTAAGCTTGGAATTTGTTTTTATTTTTATTATTATTATTATTTGTACTCGCATTAATTAATTTGTTCGGTTTCAAGAGCAAAAAAATTTGACTTTTCTAGAGACTAGCTATATCTCTTCGATTTTTTTTGTCAAACTTTATCCCATGCATAATTCCTCTTTTATTTTTCATGAGAGGAGAATTTGAACTTGGATATTTTATAAAAAGAAATAACCATGACCGCACATAGTAATTCATATATATATATATATATATATAATAATGTCAGCTGTTTTTAAAAAATATTTTTGTTTTTGGAAATATATAAAAATAATATTTTTTTTAAAATATTAATACATAAAAAAAATATAAAAACATTGAAAACAAGTTCAAAGCAAAAAAAGAAAATTAAATTTTTTTAAAACACTTTTCATCCATAATTTAAAAAAAACACACCTTAAATGTCTGGTTAATAACAATTGTTTTGATATTAATATATAAAAAAATAATTTAAATAATTGGCTTTTAAAAATTTAATATAAGCCCAGCCACTTAGCCAAGTTTAACAACTTTATTTGAATATTTATCAAGCCTATTAATTCCATTCCGGTTTGAGTTTTATTTTTTGAATTAGAATAAAATATTTTAATTTCAAAATGTTTTAGCACACCATTTTGAAGTTATATATAAATCAAATTATTTAAAATTATAGACTGATATATATTATCCACTGCTTCTACACGTGAACCCGAACGTTTACGCATATATTATTTATTTATTTATAGAGGGAAATAATGTGCGTGTTCCAACATGTGAAGCGCGCAGATATGGAAACAAAAACAATTTGCGAATCCCAGCACTGGAGGCAGGTCCGGAAACAAAAACTTGTCACGGAGCTCGAAAGCGTGGCTTCTATGGTTATCACGAAAGCATATCTTCTTCCACAGTAATACACGTCAAGCGTGTTTCTTGCAGGCCACGGCGGGTTCTAGATCGATCTAGTTAATTTCCAGTTTCCAATGCCGTGCGGTTCAATACACACTCTTCCCCTTTCACACATGTTTCTATTTCTTCCATAAAAAAGGGTTCATTCGCAGCAACTTGGAAGAGTGTGTACCCAGAAGGTCTACTCGGTGGCTTAATGGATCGAGCTGATTTTGACCGTTGATAAAATACGCTCGTTAGTTAACCCTAAATCCACTGACAAATTAATTAATCCATTGGTTGGACTGGGAAAAGTTGACGGAAATACACGTTGTTTATCAGGACCTTCGATCCTACATCGCCTTGCAATATATGGTAAGAGTTTATTTTATATATATATATATATATAAAGCAACGCAAGCCTTACACGTTAGTATAATATTGGTGGCATGATTAGCTGGGCTAGGAAATTGCGCATGGAAATCAACAGTAAAAATATTATCGTTCCACATCATATTATATACAGATCAGTTTCACCAAAGGAATAAGTCCTTTTTTAGGTCCACAATGGGAAAACGACTTGTCTTCTTGTTTGCTACTGCTAGCCAGATGGACGGCTGGCTAGCTTAGGAAATAAATCTTATAATTAAGGAGTGCTGACTTTTGTTGAATACCAAGTACTGGGATTGTAATCAGATTTATTGCCATCAGCAGCGACGTCAATCTTAGCAGTCAGGATCGTCATTACTTACACCAGTCAAGATTCAATCTTGCAGCGTGCATGGAAATCTTACTTCTCGTGTCCAACCAGGGCTCGGCTCGAATACGATAAACTTGAGCTATAATCTTAGGCACTCAGCTCTGCTTCTTGTTGTTTATTGTAGTCTCGAAAGGGACAACGCCGTAATTACAGTCTGGGATTTTCCCTTCAACATTTCTTCTAATTTGGTAAGATGTTGAATTTTGTTGGGTTACTTTGAGATCTGACTCGATAAATTTAACCTAATTACTCTAATTTACTGGATCAAGTGCTGGTTGGGTGTTCATAATATCGATTTTAATGTCTACCCGATTAATTTTGCCGGCTAAGTTCCCGAAAAATATTTATCTGCCCCATCTTAAAAAATATACACGCACATGCACACACTTGCAGAAAAGCTTGGACGATAATTATTTCTAGAGATTTTTCTTGCAAAAAAGATTTATATATATATATATATATACTCGATAATAATTGAGAATAATATAAATTATAATTTTAAATTTTAAATAATAATTTAAATTTTTAAGTGAGACGGAGCCTTGATAAAAAATTTATTCTTAATTTTTTTATTTTATTTGATAAAAAATAAATATAAATTAAGTATGAATTTATATAAATTTTAAGTTAAATTATCTATATATGGGTACGGTATCCGGTTCCCTAGCCCAAAAAATGGTTGAGATTGACTGCAACTCCTGTGGTTCAATAGATTCGATTCTAGAAATTGCACCCAGATGTCGGCTGCCTAAACCCGGACACATTTGCATAACTTTGTACGAAGACTTCCGTGGTAGCATTAAAGCAGGCAAAGCTCTTTCAAACAACACTCATTTTCAGGACATGGAGGCCGGTGCGCAGAATTGGCCTGATGAGAAATTTTGCAGTCTTGAACGCACGAAAAATTCTTGTTTCTTTGGTTTGAAATTCCCATGCTAACGATTCCATGCACCAGTTTATCCTCGTTGAATTCAAAGGTGAGCATTCACACATTATTACGAGTTTTAACTAATTTATTATGCGTCAGCACATAAGATTTCAGTTCATATTTTTCTAATCCTTGGAATGGACGAAACCGAGTGAGAGAAAGATCGAAACCCTCTCAATACCATCAGAGTAACTAGAAAAACTAATCAAATCAATACAGAGTATAATTAAGTAATTAACCATCAGTATTTCCATTAACCGGTTGATTTGCGGGGCTGATTAATTAAATACCATCAAGCTTGATGATTAATTATCATAGAAAATCTCAAAGTGAAATGCTATCTATAATTGTTTCGATGATAAAGAGAATGGATTCAGCAGGAAAAACAGAAGACTGAGTAGAGTGATATGTGCTCTCCAATATTTTCTGAAGAGAAAACAGCACCGATATGTGTTTCACGAAAATGCACGCACATGATATGTGAAAGGAAGAAATAATTGCAAAATATAACAAAAGTCAAACCTAGAAAACTCCAAGTTCAAACCCTAATCATCGTTTTGATCATGAATGTACAAGTCAGTGCTTAAACCTACCTTGAAACGATTTTGTAGGCAGCAGCGTAAGATATCAAGTGAGCGGTGACGTTTGGAATTTAGATAGAGAATTTCTGTTTAGTTGCCGAGGTTGCAAGAAATCCAGCTGGTGGTGTGGGCGTGGAAACACACCGCCACCGCACATAGTGTAGTATCCTGTCACTGTCGAGTGCAATTTTGCTTTTCTATTTCACTTTCAAATTGCATCATAGAATAAAAAAATAGAGAGGGACTCGAAAGCATAACAGGAAGTCATTTGAGAAGTCAAAGATATGCCTTCAAAGTCAGTACAATGATCAACGAAAGTGTTACCAGGAATGATCGGGCTGGTTATAATTTCAGACTGTTGGTTGGAGGAGTATTGACTTGGAATAGGATGGTGACTAGATAGGAACCACAATTATATTTTAATTTTTTAAAAAAAATTAGGGTAATTAACAATTTTCATTGTTTAATAGTAACTTCATTCACTGTACTGAGCACTGACTAGACCGGCAAGTAACAATCACTATATATATTTACTTCCATGTGTTTTCAGGTGCCTCATGAATCACGATAGAAACAGGGGGGGATTGTATTCATGAACCACGAAGTCAAACATGGAGGAAGAGAGCTATAATAACTTAAAAAACATCATCATACTAATTGCCATAAATGATATTTAAATTAGCAGCCATCCAGCTGCATATTCAAATCAATTTTTCCTTTAATTTCTGGTGCTTATATTAAAAAAAGTTGAATTGGGAGGGTCAAATTTAGTGATAACAATTTGGCTGATCGATGAGAGCACCCCCGCGATAATATTTTTGTACTTGCTCATTGCACAGGTTTCTTCACAAGAAGCTCTGGCTTTCCACAGTTCCACTACACCCCTAGCAATTGTTTGCCAATGAGAAAGTAACTTCTAGATCATGAAGACAAATTTCAACTGAAAATCCTACTTCGATCTAGGATCTTCACGGGCATATTTTGCCTCCAAAAGGTCCCTGAGCTTTGAAACTTACAACGTACATGGTATATGCAAAACAGCAGCCTGAGAAGGTTGGACACGATAAATTTCAAAGCAGATCTTGTTCTAATTTATGGTCTTCGATAGTTAATGCGAATTGGATAGTAATCATGGCACATGGATTTCAGTCTTTTAAGCATGTGCTGGTAAAAAAAGCTTAGCTCTGAACAAAAACAGAGAAACAGAGTTCAGGTAACCGACCCCAACTATCTACTTATCAAGACATGAAGCTGATTCAACGGTGAAACAATGGGTTAGCTGATGAAATTCCTCAACTTCCAATTTGCTCTGGACTCGTAAATTAATGCCCCTGTGCTGCATTAAGATGCATCAGAACTATGCTAATTCTATTACTCTATTCTTCTCTTTGACTCTGGCTTAGAAGAACATAACAAAAGGTAATGCTAGGCTGCCAAATCACAATAATAAACAAGGCTCACGTTTGCTAATGGTGCATGGTTTTTCTTAAGTAGAAATTCAAAGGTTGAACTTCCTGTCAAGAATTGATGGCCTTTTCTGGCTGACAGTTCTGAAATACCCACTAACCTTTTCTTCTTCAAACCCAAAAATCTGACACTGGACCAAAATTGTGCCTGGAGTTTGATTAATATTACATTATAAGGCAGCTCCTACCAGTTCCAGCGCTCTAGAGATCCAGAGACCATTTTCCAAGAATTTGATAGCTGGGAAAAAAACATGAAATCAAGAACTGGTCTTTGTGAGTGCTAGTACCTTTGAAACAACACCGGAGCACTGCTAGATTTTAATAATTATCCACTTTTTGTGATCACTCCTGTATTAGAGAGCAATTAAAGAAGATCATTCGAAACTGTGGATGAGAAAGAAAATAAGAGCTACTACACCACAGGCAGCAACCTTGGACCCAGACAGTCGCATCCCCATGTCAATCCATGAAAACCACATAGTCTCACAGATCTCCTTGTGAACACTCCAATTAGAAGGAAAACAACCATATATATTAATCAAAATTCCCACCTTTTAATTCAACTTCAAAACAACTCCAGATTCTACTTGTCACGTAACAAGTAAGGACCTCAATGACAACAAAACTTTGAACAATTTTCTCCAACCAATTAAAGCACTTCTTTGAAGAAAAGGAATAATCCACTAAACTCAAAATACTAATTAGCAGCTTGATCACCGCTTCAAAATATACAAAGCGTCTTCTGTTGAATCAAAACTCCATGTCAATTGCGGCAACTAGTTTGACTATGCAGTTTCCTAAATCCACTGAATGAAATTATTGTCAACAGAAAATCATAGCAGTAGAAACCTACAAAGAATGCAATCAGAAAAAGACTACAAAAAGAATAAAGAACTCAATCAACTTTAAGTCATCAAATTGCTTCTTAGTACCACGATACATGGTGTTGTAATTTCCTTGATGTATATCCCCTCCCACTCAGAAAGAAGACTCCTCTAATTTGAAAAATTACAACACACAACTTACCACAAGTTCATCTATATCATTGTTATTCAGCAATCAGATAACCTAAGCCACAAACTACATTGCCATTTGCCAACCCACTCAAGCAAAATCCGAATATTCTCTTTTCTTTACAAGCACAAAATATTTAACCTTCAAAATTTCTAAAAGCACATTTGAAAACCAACTAATCGCGGGTCACTCTTGTGCAACATCACTATTATCTTCGTTTACTATTCCAAACTTCTGCTTGAAAGAGTCCTGTCTCTGCAACCACATCATGTGACCCTTCAAAACTCAAAAAAAACGGGAACCCATTAATAAAATGAACCCATAGAGCTAACTAAAAACCCAAAAGTAAAAATTTATTGTACAGAAAAACACGTGTTTCTGTGTTTATGCCGGTATGTGTCTATATGCAAAAGTTGTTTATTTACCTGGAGAGCTGCAGCCCAGGCAATCAAAAAAGAAGCAAACCATAATTTCTTGTCCTTGAGGAGTTTCTTTGCTTCCACTTTGTTGATCATTGGTAACTTAAACCCTTGAGAATGTGTAGGGGTTTTGATTCGGGTTGGGGGGGGGGGGGTTGTCGTTGGGGTTCTGGTTCTCTCCGATTTGTTATGGTGCAGCGTTTTACAGATAAAATTGAACCGTGACTAGGGTCGTATCTATTTTGGGCTTTTGGCCCGAATTCCTTCCATCTAACTAGAAAATTTAATTTGTTTTTGAAGTTTTTTTGTTTACATCTCCCTTCCATTCTATTGGTTTTCCCTGGAGAGAAAAATAGTACTCGTGGACCTTGATAATTATTTAGGACAACTATTATTTAAACATTGTGTGATGAATACGGAGCAATAGATGTTTATGCTAATGAAAAGACAGAATCTCGTATGATTTATGTAAATAAATTCAAAAGGAGATGCAACCAAAATTGAGGGTTCTAAATCACCTTTGAACATAAAATAGCAAAATCCACGCACTCCAAGAGATGGCTTGGATTTCAGCTCCTATAGGGCAATAGGATGTTACATACCACAAATGCACAGCAGGTTGTCACTGACAAGGCAAACATGAAGTGAAAAGATGACGAATGCAGACATTCAACTTGTATTATCAATGTTGTTAATCATATTATGCAAGCTAAACGAAACTATGCGCGACAGTTTCACGAGATTCAAAACTGTTTATGTAAATAATTATTCGAACTTATTAACTTCTGAATACAACTTGAACTGGTTACCCTATAACAATTAACATCACAGGATTCACAATAGCTTTTGTTAAACAAATTAGGAAAAGGGCATCCAGCTCTGTCTGCATGGCAGTAAATAATAACCACTCTTTAGGAAGAATGAGTAGAAGGAGATGATTTTCCTGAAAAGAAGAGAGAGAGGTTATCTCTCACAGCAATGCCTGTCTTGTTGACAGTCTCGCAAATTTGTTGCCGATAATCTGTGTCATGTTGATGAGACGAAGGAAGCTCATCGACCCCTTTATGCTCCATGTCAATAACAATATTGTGCAACAAGCAGCAAACAAAAATAATCCTTGGCAATCTACTCTTGTCAGGCAGCCACATTACCCCATGGATTATCCTCCACATTTCCTTCAGCCTTGCTAATGCAATCTGTGCTACAACTTGAGTTGCAGAATGTCGCTTGTTGAACTCAGCCTGATGGTCTGAGAGTGCATTTTGATAGGGAGTAAGAAGCCACGACAATAGGGGAAAACCTGAGTCCCCAACTATGTACTCCCCCAATTCCATTCCTTCCTGAAGCTCTATTTTCTTCCCATTTAGCCTTTTCCCTTCCTCGGATAGCTTGTAGAAACTCGAGTTCTGAAGCACAATTGCATCACTTAAACTACCTGGGTACCCGACAATTACATCACGGAATCTCATGTCAGGGTCCACTATTGCTTGCAAGAGCATGCTATGATTCTTCTCACGATCAATCCATACATCATTTGAACGGTCCACTGTAGGAAGAGTCATAACGATGTGGGTAGTGTCAATTGAACCACAGCAGTTAGGCAGGCCACATATTTTCTCAAAATTAGACTTAATCTCTTCCATCTCTGCTTCAGTGGAAGGCCAACAAAGATGGTGTAGGCCTCTTTCTTCCATTGCTTCCACAAATCGCCAGGTTATTTGAGAAACAGTTGATTGGTTGATCCCCAACAAATCGCCAATGTTTGACAATGATTCGCCAGAGCTGAGCCTCCTAAGAGCCACAGCTACTTGGTCAGTTACAGACAATGGCTTCCCATTTGAACCAGTGAAGTTTGATTGCCTGGCCCTCAGGTCTTCCTTCACAAGGGAGCAGATATAGTTGAATGTCTTTCTCGATATTTTGAAAAAAGATTCAAATTTCTTTGAATTATTTGATTCGGAAGAGGGACCTAAAAGTGGATATAGAGCAATTAGTTATCCAAGTGATTGCCCAATCATCATGCATCAAAATTTCCTAAACAACAATAGACTCATGAGATGTTTAGGCCAATTTGGCAAAAGAAGGGATGTTCCAACTGTAGCATGCTCAAGAAGTACTGGATCAAACACATGGTAAAGCAATAAACTCAGATAAATGAAGAACACATTTAAAGGAGCAAATTAAACTTCATTTTGTCCATGTGCAAGAAGCATCACGTGTACACGTATCATGTAACTGCCAAAAATTGAACTTCTTGTCGTTCTCACCCATTCAACTCTGGGCATTTCAGGGTTACAGGTATTTAAAATTATAAAATCCCTGACATCATGCTGTAAAAATTATAATGGCATATCGAGGCTTATGGTGAACCTGGACACTCCTAAAAAATGCATGCTGCCAAGCACCAAGCAACTTCTGAACATAGACTGGAAGCACTTGTACCCTCACTAGGATACTCATAATTTTAATGTGCTTGTAAAACATTAGCTGCAACCATCTTGATATTTTACAGGATAAAGATATTGTTAATATCCACCTAGAGGCTAGACATAAATACATGTCCTTTAACTACAGATTTAGGATTATGTTGGTGATAAACCTCATAATCTTCTCTGCCTCATCGGATCACCTTTAGCAGCAACCTTTCCTATGAGGCTGGTTTTAATGACATTTTTGGCAGAAAGTATGAGAAATAATAATAGATGTTTCATAAAAAGATACAGGTATAGTACTTATGAACTCCAGTTAGGATATTCTTCTGAGAACATTGTGATAGTTGTTTTGAAGGGCACCCTCTCACTAAACATTTGAGCAGAAAAATCATAGATCATACGTAAGCAGTCAGCAAAGGTTTTCTTGGTTGGGTTATTGTTGTACCCTTAACAAGGGCTTCAATCAACTTTCTTATTCCATGTATGTTTTTGCAAATATGAACCCAGGATTGCTACTTTTCACTGTAAATCAATGCATTTTATGAGGGCAGTACATGCGATGGCTCAATTGATATTTTCCCTGTAATTTCTCCCAGTTAAGGATGTATTCATGATACAAGACACCAAATAATGATTTTATAGCATTACATCATCTAAAAATGTCTTCTTTCTCGTGGATCAAGGATGTGGTTGTAAGGATGGAATGCACACCAATGGTTAATTGCTAGCTAACTTATTTACCACGCCTCAAATTCGCAGCTTAGCTCTATCCCGCCTGTGACCTAACAGAGAGAATTTCTCCCTATGATTTGCATCACAATTTTGACATAGATTTGCTTTTGGACTTTTTTATTTCTAAAATGCAGTCAGTTACAAAGCCAGCCCTCCTCTGTTCTAACAGCTTCAGACTAGTGTAGGGGCTGGGATTGGATAAGTTTTAAATTAAAAAAATCATTAAGCAAGTAAAATAGGTTCACTTCTCAAAGGAGCATTCTTGTTATAAAATAAACCAAGTAGCATCAGACTTTCAAAATGCCTTTTCTAAATAGACCCAAAAAAAAGTCGATAATCTGCATTTCACGTGGAAGTACATCCAGTTGTTATAGACTGTATGATACCCAAGCAAGTACATACAGCAACAGAATTCCTACGTTGGGAAAATTATGAATAGCATTTCAACAGATACAGCAATTAAAAATGAAAATGAAGAAGCATGAGAATCATCATGAGTAACAAGAGCATTCACATTAGCAGCTTACCTATCCAGCCTGGATGAATGAATTTTGGGTTGACTGAGAAGAATCCTAGGTTCTTGCTATTTAGTAACGAAAGAGAGTACATATGCACACATGAATATTGGAATTAATCTCACCCCTATATACTTGACTGGCCCATTCCAGGGATCCTGCCAAGAGCAGATAAACCTAACCTCCAAAACGCTAAAGCTCAGCACACACATTGAGACTGCAAGCATTGCATAAACTACTGCGACTCAATAAGAATCACATTGAAGGAGAATCGCACAATGGTAAAAGTGTGTGTGTTTTCCTGCAACTCACTAATAGAAGAGAGCATTTCATCTTCATTACAAGAACCCTTTTAAATTATCACGCGTCCAACAAACAATCTAATCATTGAGAACTGGACACAATCAATGAACTAAAATTCTCGCAAAAAAAGCGAGCAACCTAAATATTAAACTCAGAGAAACCAGTACATCCAAAACAAGCAACATCAACGTGAGAACAACAAGTGCTTAACACAGCAAATAATCGATACAAGGAAATAAGAGTTCAATACATATTCAGTAGCAATGCATTCTAAACAAAACATAGCAATGCATTCTAAACAAAACACAAGCACACCAATTAGTAAAATAATGCACAATACATATATCCATCAGTGGGCAACATTATTACCAACCAAATTACTTTGAAACTAAATTTGACCCATGTCATAAAAAGTCACCGAATGTAATAAAGCCTGAACAGCAAACCCTTAAACAGCACCCTGATATACTAACAAATAGATAGATATATGAACAGCTACACACAGAACAATCACGATAAATTAAGGAAGGTGAAAAAGAATAAGAAAAAACATAGCAAAACTATAAAGAATGTGCTGTGTGTACCAGTAATCCTTTTAGAGAAATCATCATCCCACCAATCTAAAGGGCGTTGAGATTGGGGCTGCAGTGAAGACAAGGCAGAAGCAGAAGCAGCATCAGCATCGAAGACATTTTGGTCAACCTTCTTCTCTGCTTTCTTTCTTCTCTTGAAACCTCTAATGGGTCCCATCAAGAAAACCAAACCAAGAATAATAATAATAAAAATAAAAAGCTAAGTTTCAAAGAATCAACATAAAGGATTATAGAGATGGATGCTGAAAACAGATACCAAAAAAAAACGAGTTTGTTCAAAGCATGCAGTATCGATACACTGAAGAGCAGGAAAGAAAAGAAAAGAAAAGATGGTGGTGTGGTGAAAACACAGGGATAAAAGCTTTCGATGAAAGAAAGGAAGCACGGCCAATTTGAGTATAGAGTGACAGACGTGGGGGCTAAATCTTTTCTGGTCTTGGTCTTGGGTTTTGGTTTTTAGAGGTAAGACAATGTAGCAAACAGCAATACAAGTTACAAGGCGTTCCTTCTCTGCTTTCTCTCCTCTCTCTCTCTCTCTCTCTCTCTGCTTCTATTTTCTTTTCTTTTCTTTTCCTTTCCCTGTATTTATTCTTTACAATGCTCTCTTTTTATCGCCAATTGTATTTTCTGTTTGATCCATTTACCACCTCGACATTAATTAAATATCCTATGGATTGGGTTTTGGACAAGACATATTATTACTATTATGGCCACTGCTTATTTAATGTTGTCTCTACTTTCTAACTCTTTTTATTTAATTAATGTAATTGTTTGAGTCGACTCAGTTTATGCATTATTCCACGATACTTTAAAATCCATTTTTACATCATGAGTATTTGGATCGATATTAAAAAAAAAAAAAAAAAAACCCATCCCTTGTAGCAGAAAATCAAAATAGACATATGCATTCAGGTTTAAATGTTATTGGGCGTGTAAGTGAGGTCTTAACTTAACAGAGAACAAAATTTATTTTTTTTCTCTGTATTAGAATTCAAATTTTACCATACATGTTTGTTATTCTCATGCTATCTTATTTATTTGATACGTCTACAGGATATTTAATGGATCTAAAGATTAATTATGATATATATAAATTGATTCGGACATCTAATTATAAAAAAAGATATTATTTTTCGTGATTTACAATTTTCTTTTGAGAATGTGAGTTAATTTAGTTTTATTACCTCGTGATAATGTTGACGGTAATTGGTGATTCAAGATTCAGGGCTCTTTTTTTCAAGGAATAAAAATAGTTGGAATTATTATTATTATTATTATTATTGAAAGGGTATTCGTAACTCAAACCCTAAAATAGTATCATTACGTGTTAAATCAAGGGATCGGTTCGAAATTCGAATGGTAAGAATAAAACTTATTCAGTTTGTGATTTAGAAATTCGAATGGTAAGCTTAAAACTTATTAAGCTACTAATCGACATTTAATTAGTAGATTTACACGGAAATCCAAGTCTTTTTGGCCAAATATCTATGTAGACTGCGATGTGAAGCGTATTATCTCCGGCCATGTGTAGGCTCGGTTTATCTAGACCGCCACTTCTTGACGGCCATCTTCATCCACCGATATAAGTTAAAATCATACGTAAACACGAGTAAATCGTCCTGTAGAAAAGGGAGTGAAGTAGAGAATTTAGACGGTGTGTAGCTTGGCAAGCTTTGTCCAGAGAGATTTAATTCTATTATATGTGAATTTGAACATGAGAGGTCTGGCAAAATTGATTAGATTCTAGGTTTACTTCTCGTAAATCACCGATTAGAGTCTCCTATTAAACTTTAAGATTCGTGGGTTAATCAAGCTATATGTAAGCTAACCTGAACTAGAAATGTTGAAATGTTGAAAAGTGACATAACTTACTCATGGCATTGGCGACTTGTACCGTACTAGAATACAAGGGAGTATTGCTAGATTGTAAATACATGAAAATAATATATTTTTTAAAATTATTATTAATATTAATATATTAAAATGATGTAAAAATATATATAAAAAAATCATTTAAAAGGGTTTGAGCAGAAAAAATAAATCATAGTGGCAGATAGAAACCCTTTCATCGTTACATTGAAATGTCGGGACGAAAATGAATCGAAGAAAACAAGAAGAACAAGAGAGGTCCACTGAGCTGGTTAATTGAATTGGTGGGATTTGTTCGAAGACATTTCAAAGAGAGGGACTGATCGGGCCGGCTCGAGATCAAGGCACGATGAAATTGAAAATGATGCTGGGCACAGCCCGCGGGAGACGACGAGGGTCGAGGGGCATTTCTTGTTTTTTATTTTATTTTCTGCGCACTTTCTCTGACCACTTGGCCTCTCTCTCGGGCTATGACTTTTTTATGCTGTTTCGAAGATCAAGATTCAATTAGAAAACGAAATGATTTTGTTATATTTACATGAATTTAGTATCTCGAAAGCAATGACTAAGCATAAGTTGCAGTCTTTGATGTATTTTTTATACGAAAATAATATAAAAATATTACAAAATTTAATTTAAAATAAAAAAATCAAAAATATTTTTGAAATGTAATGCCAAATGGGTCTTATAACTAATTAAAATTAAAGATTTCTCTCTCTATATATATATATTTAAAATCATGCTAAAAATGGGTGATTTGTTCTAGATTTTACCATTTAAGAATTAATCTCGCTATAGTAAGCCTTCTATCACCCTGCCACTCTTAGCTGAATTAATGATATTTTTTTTATTGATTTAAGTCAAATTAATTATATAATTTTATAACTTTTCTAAAATAAAATAATTCAAATGAATTATATAATTTCTGCCTGGCCAGTCAAGAGAAAGTAATTAATTTGACGGGAAGGAATGGCCGTAAAAAATAAAATAAAATAATTGTCACTTGCACGTGGAATTGTAGAGGTTTTAGTTGGAAGGTATAATCTATGGATGCTGCCTGCATCTTCATGAGCGAAGCATGAAGAGACGTAAAAACTGGGAATCAATCAAGAATTTATGTGAATTTAGTTCCAGTCATCGTATAAACTTACCTGAAAACTCTCTTTATTGTAAAAAAAAAAAAAAAAAAACCTCATATTTTAGAGCTTTAAGCCAAATAATAAATTATAAATTAGTCCAATCTTTACAAAATTAATTAAATTAAGTAGTTTCTAAAGAATATGGTGTGATGATAAAAATTCATAATTTTTATAGTAAATCTCGAATTCGAGTTAGGATGTACACTCATTGTAAGGATATAGAACAACTAAGATTTTACTCGCTTACCTGGGCTCTCAAAATACACTTCCCGGGAGATGTTTTCTCGCATAAAAAAAATAAAAATTAAATACTCCTTCTAGTTTTAGAAAAGATTAATTGTTCTGTATGTTTCTCAATATATCTGTAATTTGACCCTTTTCATCTATTTTATATTGTTTTCTTAAGAAACATGAAAAGAAAAAAATTTTTGAAGATATTGATGAGAAAAGAAGATATTTTTTAGAATGGAAGGATGATAAAATCATTATGACCAGCAATGATGATTAATTATTTTAAAAATTACAGTGGATATTTAATTTATTTCTAAAAACTTGAGAGATTATTTTATAATTTATCCTAGATTGTTGTTTTTTCCCTAGTCAATCAAGCCCTTTATTATTATAATTATTTTATTAATATAGATTTAGGTTATTTTACACACACCTCAGTTAATCCTATATATCATAAAATTAACGATCATATAAATTTTTAATAATTATTATGTTAGTAAATACAAAAAAAAACAAATTTTTTAATATCAATTTCTTATCTGAGTTATCGACCAATCAAAGCCCTTCATTTCAATCATATCTGGCAATAAACAGATAGTCAAATGACCCGCTTTAGAGTCGACGAGTCTCCCGTCGGCAAGGGAGGAGCGCTGTATGGGCCGGGCCTTTTATCCAAAGAGACGCTGTCTTTGTCAGCTACTAGTTCCGAACCCACTTGGACTATTGTCCTCGCGAATGGCTTGTTATCGGGCGCTGGCCATTTCTTGTCTAACAACTCTTCTGCACTTGAAGCCATCGTCGAATCAGATAGATTTTGAAAATATATTTTATTTAGAATTATATTAATATGTTATATTTTTATTATTTTTTTAAAATTATTTTTATTATTAATAAATTAAAATGATATAAAAATACTAGAAAAATTTTAAAAAATATTTTTAAAATACAGTAATAAAAACCCCTAAAAAATGATTGGGATTGTATTTTACAAAAGATTTATTAGTTTTTATATTTTTGATATTTTAAAATTATTTTAATATGTTAACATCATAAATATATATTTTAAAAAAATGATATATATTATTTTAATATATTTTCAAATCAATAATAATATTTATCATTCTTTCAAACAAATTTCAAGTTACAACGATCGAAACTAGCTTTAAAACATCCATAATTTTACACAAACTTCCTCCCCCCTCTGAACCATTCAATTCCTGTTGAAAAAAGAATCAATTCCTCAAGATTTGAACAATTTAATGATTGAGAGTTATCATTTATATGAAAGAGTATTTAATTGATGATAAAAAAAAATTATAATTTATATAATAAAATTTAAGTTTGAGTCAGGACATATATTAATTATAAAAATATAAAATAATCGAGTTTTTATTCCATTATCCAGTCCATAAAATATATTTTTTAAAATAGTTTTTACTCGAGTTTAAAAATTATATTAAAAAAATATACATGAAATAGCTATTTCATTGTCGCGTGAGATTATTTGGGAAATGAATTTCAAAAACTGATTGTAACATTTCTTCACTTTAAATAGGTGAAAAATGAATCGAAAACATCCCCATGAGGGGGGGGGGGGGATACAAGCCATTAATTCTTGTTCGAGAAACCATTAATTCTTGTTCGAGAACCTCTTTGATCCGCATCCCACCAACTTCATCAGAACCACAGATGGCTTCATTCCTCCACCTGGACAATCATTTTCTACTCTCTCATATTTAATAGCTCCCGACGACCCATTTTCCTCCACAGACCTTTCCAAGCTCTCGAAGGCTTTTGAACTGGATTTGAGTGATAATTTAGAAGCCGCCTCCTCACTTCTCACCGCAGTGCTAAGCCCTTTGTGCCCAGTTTCTCCAGTTTCTCTAGCACCATCAGTTTTCACTCTTCTATTGTCATCTGTCTGTGTTGACACATTACAAGTACCTTCGCCAGCAATTTCTCTGGTGATTTTGGCCTTGTAAACTCTGTATTCTTCAAGGTCATCGAATGTAGTCCAAGAACGGTTTCTCATTCTTATGGCTGGAGAATTCGAGTCCTCGCTTGAGCTACTAATTATGTCCGAGAAAACTTTGGAGGTTCTTGATGATGTTGAATCGTACCGAAAGCTCAGAGAAGTTTCTAAGAGTAATGATCCTTTGAGAATGTATTCATGACCACCACAAGGGTGTATATAGTCGGTTTCCGACAAGTCCTGCCACACGAATCCATTTTTGTAGCTCCTAAAAATGAATCAGAACAAGTATGCGTTATTGCTGGGAAAATGAAGGCATCCAAGCGAACTAGAAGTCTTAACACATCAATATAGTTGTTTTATTAGTTTTCTTACAATTAACTAACTGAGAATGATTGAAAGAATGATCAAGTTACCTTTTGGAGGACCAGGAATACATCCTAGCGATGCCTTGACCTCGGAGATGGTTTAGCCTGTCTTTCACATCTGAAAAATAGGGTTGGGGTCAGTCCATACAGCACACACATGGCAGTATAAGTTAAACATTAATGTGCTAAAGGGATCTTCAACTTTCAAATTTTCAAGAAAAAAAATCTTCATAAACACAAACACACACCGTGTGCTTGTGTGTACATTTCTATGAATGGATATACCACCTTTGAGTTGAAGTCCTTGGGGAGAAGATAGAGGGACTTCCATGAAATGAGGGTGCTCAAAATGGCCATTCCGTGTGAGATAGTAAACCACAGCTACTTTCAGATCGGATTTTGATTTTGGTAGGATCGTCATCTTGGTTCGGTCAGGACTTGTTTCTCTGTCTTGATACTTGTTTGCCATTGATAACTCTCTTCTATCTGTGGAATTCGTGGCCATTACTGGGATCAAGAGAAGCAACTCTGACAGTTGAAAGGTTCAGGAAAAAACAGAATTTGATATAAGATGAGAAGAGTCATTGATTGGTGTAAGGTATTCAATAATTTTGACTTTATAGTACTAGGGCTTTGAAAATCTCGAGCTGGCAAAGAGAGATGTCAAAGTCTTGTTCAATTGAGGGAACAACTTGGAGGAAAGAATGGAAGTTTGTATTGCTCGAAGGTCTTGGAAGTTTGGATGGAGACAATTAAACCAACTTGCCAGCAAACAGAGATGGGAATAGCATTAATGCTGTTCTCTTATTTGTAGATGAGGCAATGAGTACATGCCATTAGAATTAGGTAAAGTCTGGGGATAATAAATGAGATTTTTATAGAGCAAATTCACGAGACAATTAGTCACTAAATCTAGGGCCTGGTGTAAAAATGTTTCCTAGGAACACCATCCCTTGCAATCTGGTCACGGACGATATTGAACTTTACAAGATCCTATTTTCGATATCCAGAAGTCAAAGCCTAGCCCGTGCAAACATTAAATGCTTATCAGGGGGACAAAATTTAACAGTTTGCTACAATTTCCAAACCGAAAGCCTGGACATACGGAGGCCAGTATAGAATCTGCTAGCTTCAAGAAAGAAATACACCCTGACTTGCAAGTCATTCTTACCTCAATCTCACATATTTTATCTACAGTTCATCCATTGTAGTTGAAGATCCTAAAAGACCCCGTGTTAGATTTGGGCAAATAATGCCATGGTTTGTGCTTCAACATCAGGATGCTCCAACCACTCCTGGTTTTCGCAAATATGCGGGAGGGATTTAGGAAGCCAGACGTGCAGGAGGCTGGGTGCTGCAGGTCACTTCTGTTGAGCTTTATTGCACACAATAAACAGAAGCCTATTTTAAGAGACCAGCTTAAAGATGTTCACATTGTCCGCAGTTTCAAACACGAGACAGAGAAGTGCTCGTGCGTCAACAAAATGAACCTGCCGAGTATTGCGGATCAAGCTTGAGGTTCTGAGGCTCTTCCTGCCAGTCGACAGCAATGCTAAGGATCTTTATTCTTGAACCAGACTGCATTCAACTGACATTAGATCTAACTATTTCCAATATTGTTGAGAGTCGAGAAAGAGAAAGGACTTTCCATGCAGCTATGAAATGAGCAACGAATTTTGATTCCGGATTAATAAAAATATCCAAGTTATGATCCAGCGCATTCAATTCGACTGATTTAACTTGGAATACAACAATATGACAACTAGTGCCTGTCGACTGGTTCAAAACAGATTATACGAGTTGGTGTCCGGGCAGGTTGAATTAACAGAGACTCCAACAAAAATAAAAGGTAAACAAATGTCTTCACCTAACAGAGTAATTTAGAAAAGAAAAACAAATTTAGAAAACCACTTATTGAACGTGTATTGGAATCTGTTGAATAAGTGGTTTGCTTCTTTGGGCATGCCGTAGAAATTAGCCCCTTTTCAGTTTTCGCCACATTCATAGCAGATCCTCCTCTTCATCTTGCCACTGCTAATGCACGGCACACCACCATTAACTTCATCACTCGTAGCCATGGGCAGAGCATTTGATTGGATGCATGCTTCTGCTACTAATAGGCTTTTGACTCCCTGGAGTACTGATCCCTTTTAAGAACTGCGCAACTTATCTTGACGGGTCTCCCCAAGAGCAAAACTGCTGATCCAACTTTAGTGCCTTCATCAATGAGGCATTGTCAGAAAAATCAACATGACCACAACCACGGAACCGCCCTGTTTCCAAAACGTATAGATGGTTTTTGCAATCTGAGAAAACTTTCCTCTGGCCATTTTCAGTTATATCCCGTCACAAATTTCCAACATAGATCCTGTTGAAACCCTCCTCAATTCCTGGGACAAAATTGGCATCCTTGTTGGCTCTAGTTGTCCCGTAATGCTGAATTTTCAGATAAAATCCGCCCCTGAAAAGCATTACTAGATTTATAAGCATGTTGAGAGGGTGGGCCGTGGGCGAACACATATAATGGACAGGTTAATAAAATGCTGTTTTTAGGTGCTCACATGTCAGATCTATCAAAAGCCAAGGCCCGTTTGGCAGCAGCTTCATGGAAGAATTGCAGTAGAATGATTAAAAGAAATCAACCTAGTTAGGAGAGAAGTTTTGAATTTTCAAAGTTCAAAATATTGGTACTTCATATCTGTACATCTTAACATCAAATTGTCTATCCTAGAATCAACTTAATCAAAGAATTATCTTAACATTGCTCTGATTCCATCCATCTTTTATGCTTTAGCAATGACTCCTTCTCAGTAACCCACCTGTTTAGGGGTTTGCAGTTCAGGCTTTATTGCATTCGGTGACTTTTTATGACATGGGTCAAATTTAGTTTTAAAGTAATTTGGTTGGTAATAATGTTGCCCACTGATGGATACATGTATTGTGCATTATTTTACTAATTGGTGTGCTTTTGTTTTGTTCAGAATGCATTGCTACTGAATTTGTATTTAACTCTTATTTCCTTGTATCGATTATTTGCTGTGCTAAGCTCTTGTTGTCCTTGCGTTGATGATGCTTGTGTTTTGGATGTACTGGTTTCTCTGAGTATAATATTTAGGGTGTGTGTTGTATTGTTTTTATTTTTGTTGCCGAGGTTTTAAAAGAAACAGTATCATAAAAAATAATTTAGTTGTGGTTCAAGATAAATTTTGAAGTATTTGGTTTAAGTTTGAGATTAATAAAAAATAGTTTTATATGTTTGGTTACCAAGCTTTTCATATTGTTTTTGACTTGTGAAATTACTTTAAATGGGGTGTGTGTGTGTGTAATAAATTTAATAATTATAATAATATAATGTAATTAATAATTTATGAAAAAAAACATATATTTTTGTATTCTTTTATCAAGCTACTTGCAATTTCATCACAAAATAAATATTTCATTTCCATTAGGATTGATCTGTATTTACACCTCTTTTTTAAATATATATTAAAAAAATAAATAAACTAGGTCAAGAACAAGTCCAACCAAGTGTAGGCCCAACCCAAGTCCACCTTATAAATTGAGGACGTGAAACGGTGCACTGCACTGTTCACGTCTTCTTCACGTGACAGTGCACCGTTATTATACACTTGAATTAATTCACGTGCAAAGTAGTTTCCGACCGACCACAACGATAACTTTAACGGTTAATATTGATGGGTAAAGGAAATTGAGATTGTTTTTCCTGTGGTGATGGTATCAAAGATGGTAGCTTTTGGTGGCCAGCGACAATGCTGGAAAATGTATATGTGAAGAGAGAGAGAGAGTTGCTACCCTGGAGAGAGAGACCATTAGTAGTGTGTCTGGTATGCCTGCAATCAATTTTGATGACTGTCATCATCAACGTCATCCCTGCTCCTAATGGTGTTTTTAGATGTGTTTTCTTTGAATGAGCAAAACAGTGCTCTAATGTCTCTGCATAATACAAGGTATCACCACAGGTTTGCTTCTTCAAAAACATGCATGCATCAATCTGCTTCTTCAAAAAAGTTGTTGAGATCACCACATGTTTGCTTCTTCAAAGAAGCATGATTTCCCTATTTTTGAAAATAAACAGTTTTGATCGGTTTTAGTGGTGGGTCGCATGCGAATTTAATTGGCTTTTTTCTTTACTAAATAGATAGCTTCTGCTAAGCTTCTGCTTATGACTGCTTATTATTTTGAAACGGAAGTTAAACCGCAATGCCAAACCGCCCTTAGGGCACTTAGGTTGCTCGCTATTTTTGCGAGAATTTTGGTTCCTTGATCGTGTCCAGTTCTCAATGATTAGATTGTTTGTTGGAAAATACGGACTGGAGGGCCAAGGAATACCTTTTTGAAGATCAAGTTTAAATTTTTGCGAGGACAATATATATGCGAAGATATGACAAGATTTTATCTGTGATCTAACTTCGGTTCCAGTTTGGTATTTTTTCTTACCTGTCAAATTGTACTGATAGCCGTGACATGAAATGATTGCCGGGCATGGCTGGTACCTTTAAGCATCGAAGACCTGGTAGCGTAATTCCTCGCCTGTGAACCAAACCCGGGAGGCCTGATTCGTCCTAAAAGTTTGCAGCGATACGAAGAGAATTTTGCAGCATTGAAGGCCGAAGCCCATCCCAAGATTCAGGTTGATCCGACGAGATCATCTAGCCAGGACGGTTGCTTGTTTCAGAGAGAAGTTGCTGGCAGTTAATCATGTTTTGGCTCGCCTCGGATTTCCCGTGGTGATCATCTGACTCAGAAAAGAAATTTCGAGGAGTTGATTGCGAGCCGATCCAGATCTGGTAACTGTTATTATTTAGTGTTCTGGATTGTTTTTCTTGCCTGTTGGCAAAGATTAAACCAGAAAGTTAATTTCATTCGAAAGCATGTTCTTCGCGATCCTCCAAGACAAAACAGGGACGTGGCCATTGCAGTTATAAAAATATTTCTGTGAAAATCTCAACACCTTTTTTTAGAATAAAAATCCCACCACTTCAAATCATCCTATATATTATTATTAACCAGTTTACCAGGTTGCGTGCTGACGTGTCTTGAATTAAAATATTTTTTGATATGATAAAATATTTAAGGTATATGAACTCATTTTTATAACTAGTTTTGGGAGTGTGTTTAAGATTAATTTTGAAAATAATTTTTATTTAAAAAAAATTAATAATATTTTAAAAAATTATTTTTGACATTAACATATGAATTTAAAAGTACTAAAATATTTAATTTAAAATAAAAAAAATATTTTTTTTTAATATTTTTTAAAAATATTTTTGAACTAGAAGGAGAGTTAATTGAATCCTTAAATTAGCCTGCATTCCTCCACCAGATCTTATCATCTAAAAAATTCCCAATATTTTAATGGAAAATACTATTGTATTTTTGACATAAATTATCAATTTAAAAGTATAGTTAAAGTATTTTTGAAAGTAATTTTTATCCATAAATATATTAAATATTAACACATGAAAATAATTTAATATTAATATATTTTTTAGTTTAAAATAAAAAAAAAATATTTTTTTTTAAAAGCTCGTTTATGAGACATAATATACAAACAGGTTATCATCAAGGAATGTGAATACATAAAGAGCTCGATTGAAAATAAATATAAATTTGAAATCCATCGAAGCACAAGTAAATAGTCGAAAGACTAATTCAGACCCACTCAAAACTCCTTTTAAAAGAGAGAAAAAAATCGGAAACCGGTTTGGTGCGGGAGTCCTCAACACTGCTACGAGTTCCTAATACACCAAGAGTGTGCTTTCACCCCCCTCTCTCTTACACCAAATTCTTTATTGTCTTTTCTGCCCCTCTTAGACTCTCCTCTTTCCTTATATTGATTGGATCTCTCTAGGGTTCCTTTTCACAATCTCTCGATCCAATCAATCTCTGTTTCTCCTTCACCTTTTCTACCTCCCTCTCTCTAGCATCACGGATTTGGTTTTTGAATCTTGCGCGATTGCCGAGCAGGGACCCCCGCGCGATTCGAGAGCTTGAACTTTTAGGTAAGGATCTATGCTGATGCCTCTCAATTTTGATGAATTTTACAGTAGGATTGAGAAGGAACTGTGTATGGCATTGTATCCTTTGAAAGATGTGAAATAACTGACCATCAATAACAGTTTATTATTTTGTTTTGTTGCTGCAAGGGTGTTGTCGTGATCTTGAATTGAATTACAAAGAGAAAAATTGCGATTCTTGCCCTGATTTTTCAACTGTGCTGCTGTTTAACTGAAAAAAGATAGGCAATTCTTGCCGAGATTTCAATTGCATGTGCATCGTCGATGTCTTAATCTAGCCGGGCTCAGTAGATTTTCTTTTGTTATTATGTATTTGAAGTCTGAATTACGAAGCTAAATTTTAGGGTGCTGATTAAGAATTAATCTTCATTATCAATTAAGCGGGCGATTGGAATGTTGCCTTTGAAATATTATTTATTGTTTGATGTCTTTTCTAATATTTCATGAAGTACAAAAATATCTACGACTTCTATTGCAAGAGTCTGGCCGAAGATGTAGCTAATGCGCTGTCTAATGAAAAGGTGATCCTTGTTGGAAATGGATTTTTCATCGTGAGATATCTTGATCTTATTAGTTACCATTGAGTTACTTATCACTTGATTTCTGTTTGCACAGACTTTCCATTTATTCAGAAAAAAGAGGAGAAAATTTGTGGTAAAAAGATGAAGGCTACAAGAATAAATGATTATTATATTTAATACTAACTAGGTCAATAGAGTGCTCGTGAAACAATGAGATTGTATTTTAAAAACTATTTGAATCTACCACAGTCATGTCTATGTTGTTTGATGATCGAGACATTTGGATAGGTTTTTTTTTTTTTCTTTGACAATTTCCAAAGAGCATTGTAATCCCTAATCATGTTGCAGAATTTATTGATGATGCATTTAGTGAGTTTGGGTTGGGACGAGACCATGTTATCTTATGGAGAAGTAGCATTAGAGCATTTGGGTGGGGTGGAATGTGACAGTAAGTTAAAAGTAAAAAATTTACTTCTTGTCGAAGTAGTTGCTATGTAATAGGGTAATCTTTTGGTTTCTTTGTCATGCTTCAGTTTGACTGTGTTAATGAGAGATTTTTTAGTTCATATCATGCAGGATTGCTGTGCTCTTTTTATGCAGGGCTGTCTCAGGTTTAGGTCTGTAGGACTCAAGGGGTTTAGGGATTCAGAAATCGAAATGCATGTATAAACTTGAAAAATATGAATCAACAATCATTAAGCTCTGCTAGCTTCACACCAATAATGTTAACGAATCTCTGGTAGGAGAAAGCGCCATACTTTCAATGGTCTGAATTGCTCAAATGCAAAGAAGGAAGTCCTATCCATCCTTTCACTAATCTACAAAATAAAGCTCAGCTCACATCCATGTCTGATAAAATTCAAAAATTGGACCAATAAATTATTTGTCAAAAAATTGTCATTTGCAGCCTCTCTTTTCTACTCTTCTGCATTGGTTACATTATTTCAAATAACCCTTGTGCTGCTCAACATAGATGTTATGTCTTCTGGTCTTGTTTGAATTTGATTGATGCGTCCTGAGTTCATCAACTGAATTGCTTGCGCTTCAACATTGCTAAAGTGCTATGTATTTCTAGTTTAGCAGTGCTGCCTTTTGTGATTATGTCTAAGAGTATCACAACTTTTCTTCTGCTTGTTCTGGCAGGTTTAGCTATGGAAGCGTAATCATCCCGAGCAGATAAAGTTGTTTTTGTTGAAAACCATGGGGACTGAAAATCCTGGTCGTCCAAATTTTCCTATGACCGCCTCACCTTTTGCTGCTGCTCCTCCTCCTACCGCGACACCATTTTCAGCATCTGGCCCGGTGGTGGGATCAGAGGCCTCGGGCTTCAGACCCCAAGCCCAACCTCCCCAAAATGCCATGCCTTCTATGTCATCTGGACCTGTAGTTGGACCACAGGCCTCTGGGTACAGGCCTAACAGTCTCCCTGCTAGGTTTAATGATCCTCCTGTGATTTCTCCACCAACAGCGTATGTCCCACCCATTGGTGGACCCCCCTTCCAGCGTTACCCAACACCACAATTTCCCTCCGTGCATCAAACTCCACCTCCCCGAGCTCCACCCATTGGTCAACCACCATTTCAACCTCCTGCAGGTCAAGTGCCATCACAGGCTTCCTTTCATCCACAGCCACAAGTACATTCAGTGCCAATGGGATCTCCGCCATCAAGAGCAAATGATCTTCAGTTGCCATCGGATTCATCATCTTTTGCACCCAGGGCAAATTTTCAGCCACCTTTCTCCTCTATGGATTCATCTTATTCTGCTCCCAAGGCCAGTTTACAGCCACCCTTGCCAGGATATGTAAAGCAGGCAAATTCAGTTTCACAAGCTCCTTCAATGGCCCCCTTTCATGCTCAACAAGGAAGTTATGCAGCACCCATACCAGCACCACCTCCCCCTTATCATCCTCAGCAAGGAGGCTTTTCTCAACCTCCACCAATAGCCGCCCCTTTTGGATTTCATTCCAGGGATCAAATCCAACATCCAGGCTCTGCACCTCCTATAGGTGGCATCCAAGGGTTGGCTGAAGATTTCGGATCACTTTCCATTGGAGCTGTTCCTGGCACAATAGACTCAGGGCTTGATCCAAAAGCATTGCCAAGGCCACTGGATGGTGATGCAGAGCCAAACTTGTTGGGAGAAGCATACTCCATGAATTGCAATCCTAGATATCTTCGACTTACCACTTCTGCCATTCCAAGTTCTCAATCTTTGCTCTCAAGGTGGCATTGTCCTCTTGGAGCAGTTGTTTGCCCTCTTGCAGAAGCTCCAGAGGGGGTTAGTGTGTGAAATTGAAGTCAAATGTCAATCTGGATATGTTTTGTTTACTGCTTGTTTGATAATTCCTCTAATCTGTCTTGGCCATTGCTGTTCCTTTATACAGGAGGAGGTACCGGTAATTAATTTTGTCTCAACTGGCATTATTCGTTGTAGAAGATGTCGCACATATGTAAATCCCTATGTGACATTTACAGATTCTGGAAGAAAGTGGCGATGCAACATCTGTGCTCTGCTTAATGACGGTAAATATGAAGTACCTTCTAAAGGATGCTGATATGATATACTATTTAGTGATGTTAGGGACCCTATGAAGGGAACATGTTTACAGTCTGTGTCCTTGAGTATTCTGTTAGATCTTTGCCTTTTGCTAAAAGTTGATACTAAATATATGCTTGTATATTTTAGTACTCTTTTTGCAAGTAAGCATGGAAACAAATCATGGGCAATGAATTCTACATGTGCTGTTTGAATCAGAAGCTATAAACTTTGGACAACTTGTTGCTGATTTGTTATGTAAAAGGAAAACTACTTTTTTTTGGTTCAATTGGCATAATATCTGCTGAGTGTTTCCCAACTTATTGTTGGGTTCACCTCACCCAACTGCTTGCTGTTGAATGATGTTTAGGTGCTACTTTGCTGGGAGTATTCTTCAATCTGTACAAGTAAAATGTCATGAATTCCAAGACTGGGAGTTGAAAAGCTGCACTAGCTACGTGCATTAATATTTCTGTATATGGAACTCTTTGCTGTGGCTTTTGCACTCTCTCCTCAATGTTTCTTTTCGTTGCCTTTGGAGACTGGCTGTAATTGCAGAAAATGAAAAAAAAATGATGTTTATTTTTTTTCTTTCTTTTTCTGTGGATTTTTTTTTATTTCCCCCTTTTTCTGGTCACGGGATGTTTCCTTTCAATTCTGATATATAGGTGCACATGTTTTCTTTCTAGCTTCTTCATTTATTGTTTTTGCTAATGTATTTGCTGACATGGTTTAACACCAATATTCAGTTCCTGGAGACTATTTTGCTCAGCTAGATGCCACTGGCAGGAGAATTGATTTGAACCAGAGACCTGAGCTTATAAAGGGCAGTGTGGATTTTGTTGCACCAACTGAATATATGGTGCGGCCTCCAATGCCACCACTATATTTCTTTCTCATTGACGTTTCAGTATCTGCAGTTAGAAGTGGTATGATTGAGGTTAGTTCTTCCAGCTGATGCCCTAATACATCTTTATTTCTTTCTGATTGATGTTTCCACACTTGGAGATAAAAGTGGTATTGTTGAGGCCAATTCTTCCAGATATTGCCCCATGGCTTCTTGTTTCAGAGCAAGTGTCTGTACCAGCTGATTCTTAAATTAGAACATTAAATGTAGAGGCTGTTCTGTCTAATATATGATATACAATATATGAGGATTATTATTCAAGTAGTATGCTGTCCATTTATTGGTCAGCTACCAGATCACTACCAGCACCCTCCTTGCAGATTCTAGAATTTGTGTAGAATTGCCATAAACTTATTGCAAGTGTTTTGATGCATGCTCTCCTACATATGGTTGAGTAAAAGGAACGATCCATTAACTGGGTCAGTAGGTGGCACTATATAAAAGAGAATGATTTGTAAAAGGTTATTGTCAGAGAAATGAAAGTGGATAAGAAAAGGTTAAAGTAAGGCTTGCAAGATTCCTATTAAAAAGGGTGATTTCAAAGGATGATTGATTGATAAGTTCTAATTGATATATTTAAAAGTTATGTAGTCTATTAACCTTTATACTCTTTGGGGTAATTTTGAGGAAGGCATCTGACCTGAGAACCAGGGCCACCATTGTGCGTTGTTTGTGCCCATGTTTAGGCTTGCATTTCTTAATTTTTAAACTTACATTTGAGTTCCCTTTGCAGGTCGTGGCCCAAACTATTAGGTCATGTTTGGATGAGTTACCAGGCTTTCCCAGAACGCAGGTCGGGTTTATCACCTTTGACAGCACGATTCATTTTTACAACATGAAGGTCAGTTCTGTATAATCAGATGGAAGCTTATGCCTTGAGGTTTTTCCCCTCTTATTTTCACTAACAATTAGCTGGATGTATGGTGGGATTTCTGGTGCAGTCATCATTGACACAGCCTCAAATGATGGTGGTCTCGGATCTGGATGACATATTTGTTCCCTTGCCTGATGATCTCCTTGTGAACCTGTCCGAGTCAAGACCTGTGGTGGAAGCTTTTCTTGATAGCTTACCCTCCATGTTTCTGGACAATGTTAATATGGAGTCTGCTCTTGGCCCTGCTGTAAAAGCAGCTTTCATGGTTATGGTGTGTTATTTTGCTTCACAGAACTTGAAAGTGGTTATAATTTTTGGGCCTTTTGATACCTTCCCCCACTTTTTTCCATTGGTCATTTAATGGAGGCATAATGTAATGGTTTTTTGCAGGAATGACTTTGTTTTCATTTTAGAATCAATTTTGATTAAATCTCAAATGGGTGCCAGTCTTAATTTTTAAAATAGCATTTGACTGGACATTCATGTTCACTCCTCCTTTTGGTTACCTTCGCTAGATATTTATCAGGATTTTGTGTAGTTTGCTGTTGTGGGAATTTAACTGTTGGTTGCTGTTCCTTTCTCAAGTATTTTGGCCATCCACTTAATTTTTCATCAACACCTCCCTCTCTATGCAGAACAAGCTTGGTGGGAAGCTGCTTATTTTTCAGAATACAATGCCATCTCTTGGTGTGGGCCGTTTGAGGTTACGTGGAGATGATCTTCGTGTTTATGGGACTGATAAAGAGCATGCTTTAAGAATTCCAGAAGATCCATTCTATAAAAACATGGCTGCTGAATGTACCAAGTACCAGATAGGAGTTAATGTGTATGCCTTCAGTGATAAATATATCGACATAGCCTCCTTAGGTACAATTTTTATATTAGCTTGCTTGTTATCAGCCAGATAAAAAATGAAATGAAAAGAAAATTAATCTTGTTTGTTTCTATGATTTACTTCAAAAGGACAAACAAACTTCTTTTCTATCTCTTAGAAAATCAATCTTTGCAAGGTGTTTTTTTGTATGAAAAAACACCAAATTGATGCTATTGTATGTGCTTTTCAATGGTTTTGATACAAGGATGTCAAATTATCAAAAAGCACTTAAAAAACATCAACTTGATGCTTTTTCAGACAAAAAACACTTTGCAAATGCATTTTCAACTGAATTACCAAACATACAATTGGGGCAGTGCATATATGGGTTGCTTAGTTAGGGTTGACACTTGCTATACTGAGGGTCTCTGTTGTTCTTTAATTTGATAGGCCTTGCACCAGTGCTTAGCTATGATGTGAGTGGCTGGGGCTATGCAAGGAAACATTTATTGATTGATTTAAAAGTAGATCTTCACATTTTATAATCCTGAATGTTTTGCTGATTGTTTCTTGCTATATAACAGTGTCATATATTTGGTCATCTGTTCTTAAATGATGCTTTTAACAGTTTTATCATTGTCATTTAAACTTTGACAATTGCTATAAAATTATTTTCATCTCCCCTTACAGGAGCTCTAGCAAAATATTCTGGAGGGCAGATATATTACTATCCAAGTTTCCAGTCAGCCTCTCATGGAGAGAAGTTGAGACATGAGCTGGCTAGAGATCTTACAAGAGAAACTGCTTGGGAAGCTGTCATGCGTGTTAGATGTGGAAAAGGTTTGTCCTTCAACATTTCTTCCAAAACCTTTTATATTTTAGAGCAGACACATACTAATGTATGAATACATCTTATGTTGTTGTCTAGTCTTGTCGATGGATGGAAAATTGATTCCGCATCCCTCTTCTATTGCTATGTGCTTCCAGGTATTCGATTTTCATCTTACCATGGGAACTTCATGCTAAGGTCCACAGATTTGTTAGCACTTCCAGCTGTTGACTGTGACAAAGCATATGGGGCGCAGTTGTCACTTGAAGAGACATTACTTACAAGTCAGACAGTATATTTCCAAGTTGCTTTGCTGTATCCTTTTGAGCAGAATTATGTGAAGCTAATTTTGCATCTGAGTTTCATACATCTGCTCTTGTTTAATGCACTTTTTTTATATATAACTATGAACTCCTTAAGAATCGAGACATCATGCATGGATTGTTTCCTAATTTGACTACTTGTTTTATCACTCGAGTCAATTCTTTCTGAGCTGTCTGCTGATTCATCCAAGTTGGTCAAAATAATCAGAAAAGAGATTTCTTTTAAAGTGTCATAACCATCTATTGTTAACGGGATTGTATTCATTTGCAATAGTTTTTGACATTGAAATCACGGGACTCATTTTTTAAAGGTAGATGTAGTATTCATCTCCTTATTTCTCAGTTAGATGAAGTTTCCTGGTCATTGTGAGACAATTTAATCATTGTTTTTAGTTTTAGCAGTAGGATCGTATGCTGGACTCATGGTATGCTCAATCCTTCTTTTCACTTTAGCTTTTTGCAAGGATTAGCCATCTCTATCATGTTTGGGTTGTACTAGTCTTCTTAGTCAAATATGGTACAGTAATGTTATTGACTATGAAAGAACAGGTTTATGGAAGTTGTCTTAACTATCAAAAGGTACACTGCTTCTTGTGGAGAGAGGCGTATCAGAGTACACACAGCAGCAGTGCCTGTGGTTACAGATTTGGGGGAGATGTACCGCCATGCTGATACTGGTGCTATTGTGTCTTTGTTTGCTAGGCTAGGTGGGTTTGATCTGGACATATTTCATTGATGACTCTAATTCTAGAAAGTGGGATAAGGTGGCCATTATGATTCTTCTAATGAAGTTAATTAATTTGCAGCAATCGAGAAATCGTTGTCCCACAAGCTGGAAGATTCACGAAGCTCTGTACAGTTGAGGATTGTGAAAGCTCTTAGAGAATTTCGAAATCTCCATGCTGTTCAACATCGCTTAGGAGGCAGAATGATTTATCCAGAATCTCTGAAGTTATTGCCTTTGTATGGATTAGCACTTAGTAAATCAGCGGCTCTCCGAGGAGGTTACACTGATGTTCAACTTGATGATCGCTGTGCAGTGGGATTCACTATGATGGCATTACCTGTAAATAAATTGCTGAAGCTTTTATACCCTAGTTTGATACGAGTAGATGAATATCTTTTGAAGGTAAAAGTATTTCCTGTACCCTGCAGTACTGTTGATATTTTTGCATAACACTAATGGTGTATCTCCCATTGCATTAATGCAGCCATCTGCACAAACTGACGAATTCAAAAACATCATGAAAAAGTTACCATTGACAGCCGAGAGCTTAGACTCCAGAGGCCTTTATGTCTATGATGACGGTTTTCGCTTTGTTTTGTGGTTTGGTAGAATGCTTTCACCTGATTTAGCAATGAATTTACTCGGACAAGATGCTGCTGTTGAGTTCTCCAAGGTGTGCATTGTCTCTATCCTAATCTAGGCTACATCAAGCTCCTTTTCACAATCATTCTGACCTCACATTATTTACCATTTTGTGTGAAAAGGATGCTGTTGATCTTCAACATTGGTTTTAGGGTCTAACATGACCTTGTTTTACTTGAGCTCCGCCGAGTGTATGCATATCCAATAAATACCCATCAAAAGTCAAGAGTTGGCAATAAACTACCCAGTAGTTTGTAGATTAGTTCATTTAATGCTCTTTAGATGACCTTTCATTTGCTTAGCTGCTGCTTAACAGGACTTCAATTAACCTCCATTTATGCTGTGTTGTAATCAGGTTGCTTTAGGTAAGCATGATACTGAAATGTCAAGAAAGCTAATGGGGGTGCTTAGGAAATTAAGAGAGACAGATTCTTCATATTATCAGCTGTGCAATCTTGTGAGACAAGGTGAACAGCCCAGAGAAGGTTTCTTTCTTCTCACAAATTTTGTGGAGGACCAGATTGGGGGTACCAGTGGTTATAGTGAGTGGATGGTGCAAATACATCGGCAAGTCCAACAAAGTGCATAAGTTGCAGCCAGTGGTGTTTTCTGATAATTTCATTGCAAGGTTACTTCTTTGAAATTATTTTGACATGATTTGCCCACCAGTGAGCACACAACAGTTCTTATTTAGGACATGCATGAAAATAGTGGCTACGTATGTGTGCTTGTTCAATATGGCAAATGATAAGGGGTAAATTATGCAATTTTGTTGGTGTGAAATGTCATCCACTTTCTTCCATGGGGAGTTACTGCTTTACATTTTCTACTCTTCTTCTTTGAGGTCTTGGAATTCTTAGGTGCATGGTTTCAAAATTTGTCTTTCTTTCCTGCAAAAACTTGACAGCTTTCATTATGCAGGGGTTTTATCGTTTGTTGCCTGTGCCACACCTATAGAGCGATGAAATCTTTTGCTCGAAAAGTATAATCAATCAGCACATGAACATGGCTTCCCGTGATGGTTGAGTTGGACTGGTCGCCTGATAGACTTATGAGCTGCCATTTGTCTGGCCCTTCACAATATTCAATAATTAGAGGATATTTACTACAGTGATTAGTTTGTGGCCCCAGTTTTCATGTTGAGAAGCAAAACAGTATCATTTTGTTTTTGTTTGGATAACAATCATCAGCAATTGTTATATCTGTGTTATATCCCCCGGTTTTTTCTGCACTCAAAATTTTGAATGTCCATCAGGCATTTATTTACTCGAAGAGATGTTTTAAGTTTGCTTAAAAAACTGTAACTTGTGCATCAGAACAGCTTCATTTTATTTAAAAGAAGAAATGGCTACTTCTATGATTGCTATTTGTTTATGGATCGATCTATTTTAGAATTGATTCAGAACCCCTCGCCCGGGCCATATGTTCTCTTCATACAAGGAAACTGTGATCAGATCCGAGGGAAGATGTTGTCACCGAAATTTTACAATTCGTCCCAAGTGCAAATCAAATGGACAGGTATGAAATTTGCATCCAGCTTCTGAAGAGGCTGTTGATCGTACTCGGGACATGAGTTTTCAAGTTCTGGAGGATCTCAAGAAATTGTTAAGTGTATATGCTCTTCTGAAGATGTTTTTCAAAGGTAATGATCTGAACCGCCTATGCCTTTTTTTTCTGTTGTTTTTAGCAGCCAATAATATCATTGAAACACTAGTTAGAAAGACCGACTTTGTGAAAGAGAGTAGACTAGAGTTAGAAAAACAACGGTGAAATAAAGATTAAAGAGACTGTTCAGAAGTGGAGTATTACTTCTGAACTAGAAAAGGAAAAGCAGAGAAAGGAACTTCGTGTTAAAATGCAAGGTTCTTACAGAGTGAAAAATGCAGGGGGTGGGTGGGTCCCTATAGCATCTTTTAGTGTTTTGGAGTATACGTTCTCCGAAATTTTCTATCCTCTACGAGGCGATTCTGAGATTTCAAGCTGGGAATGAAGCCTGTCATTTTATTGGGGACAATATTAGGCTCTATTTCGCAATTCAATTTGTTTTTTTGCTGTTTTTCGTTGTTTTTTTTTTTATTTTTAAAATTGGCGGTTTAGTGTTTTTAGATCATTTTGATGTGCTGATGTCAAAAATAATTTTTAAAAAATAAAAAAAACATCATTTTGATGCATTTTGACACGAAAAACACTTTAAAAAGCAAAAACAACCATATTTCCAAACACCCCCTCGTACGCTTTTGGTGGATGGAATGGTGGCTGGAGATGCGCTTAGATGGATGGTAATTTCTAAATGAAATAGAAGCCTTTAAGCCCTTGTTTTTCCAAAATTATCAATTCAGTCTTTAAACTCACCGCGCGGGCATATATAGTTATATACACGCACGCATGTACCAGAGCCATATGCCCTGCGCTCATTAGCAGAAGTTTTTTTTTTCTCGTTTCAACATATATAATTTTTTTTTGTGTGTTTTGGTTTCTATTTTTTTATTTTTTTTATTTAGTTTCAATCCTTTTTTTTCTGGATATTTTTTATTTTTTTATTTAGTTTCAATCCTTTTTTTCTGGATAGTTTTTATTTAGTTTTTATATTTATGTATTTATACTTTTAGTTTTAACTTTTAATTTTTATCATTGTATTAAATAAAATTGGCGTTAAAAAACAAAGTAGGTTTAGTTTTGGTGGTGTAAATTGAGATTGAAAATTTCTTTTATACACACATAATGAATGTTCTGCAATTAGATATTTGTTATCTTTGTTTTTTATATGTTTTGTCTACGTGTGACTTGATATATTTTAAGTTAAAGTAATTATTATTAAAAAATATTTTTTTTATTATTGAAGATTTATTCTTGATATTATTGTATTAAAAGTATTACAGAACACTAAGATAAAATAAATTTGAGATTAAAAAAATCATAGTTTATTTTTATATATATTTTAATTCGTTAATATTAAACAAATATCAAAATATATTATTAGCCTAATATATTTTTAGGAAAAAAATACTTTAAAAATAATCATTATTATTATTTTCAACGTTTTGATATCAACTTAGAATATATAAAAAACAAAATAATCAAAAGTTTTTAAGGCAAATAAAGAAGAAAATAATACATTAACTTAGATTATATTTGATAGTTTGGTAATGTCTCATAATGATAATACTAATTTTGCTTTTGTCTTTTAATTCTGTTCTTTAAATATTTCCATTTGTTCTTTATAATAATTTATTTTCAATGTTGCTAATATTATTTTTGGTTTTATTTTCAATCATAATAATAACACTAAGATTAATAATTCAAGTAATTCATCGTTAAGTGTTGTATTTATTAAGAATTATATTTTACAACTTTTATACATAAAATATTTCAAATCTAATATCTTGGATAAATGATTTGAAATTTTTTTGTAGTTTAATGTTGTTTTTAACATTTTTATCTTACTTTTTTGAAACTGTATAACTTAAAATTAGTATCAAACAAACAGGAGATATCAAACAATAAATTTTATTATAATTCAAGCGATTATAATAATTATATTCATAATCATAATAACACATATTTTATTTTTGTCCTTTAATTTGATCATTTAACTATTTTCATTTGTTTTTAAAATCAAATGATATTTTCCTATGCTTATAATATTTTTTTGCATCCATAACAATTGAAATAATTTATCATTTAATGTTATATTCGTTAAAAATCTTGTAACTCAATATTGTCTTTAATTTTTATATTATTTTTTAAAAAACATATTATTTAGTATTGGTACTGAGCACAAAAAATTGTCTTATTGTTATATTTTTTTACATTACCTAATGAAAATTCTACATAAGTAGATTATTTTGATCAGGTGTGCAACATCATAATTAAAATCTAGCATCATAATATTTTTTTACATGTTAAAAAATTTGGTTTTGGTTGCGACGAAACACAAGGCAAGCGACTTGCATATTTTTTTATTGTAGATCATTTGACTCAATTTTTTCACCAATTTTATTTACATGTGACTTCATATATATTTTTATTTTCATGATATTAGATCTGAAATATCATACATAGAAATGCCACAAAAATTATTTTTTAACAAATCAAAACATCGACTAACGAATCATTTCGATTATTATTCTCATTGTTATTACCATGATTGTTGAATTATCACAATTATTATAGCTATTATTATAATTATTATTGTAAATAATCAATATTCCAATTATTATTGGCAATATTATCATTGTTACCATTATTATTGTTATTATCGTTGTCATTATTATGACAATGATCATTAAGATAACTGACACCGTTTATTTTTTTAATATCACTGTTGCAATTGTGTTTTATCATTGTTGATGTTCTTTATATTATTTCATGAGCTATTGCTATTATTATCATCAAAGTCAAAATTATTAACATCATAAACACTATAACCACTACAATAAATTATAATTGTTATTATCATGGTTATAACACTTCAAATTACTACTGCTGCTGCTGCTGCTTTTAAAATAATAAAAATTATTAAATTACCCCAATGAATAAAAACCTCAAAAACTGTAACAAAATAGCAAATAAGAAAAAAAGTTATAATTGTTGTTGTTGTTGTGCAAATAATGGAAATAACAAAATTACCTCGAAAAATAAAAAAAACTAAGAACTTTTAACAAAAGAGCAAAAAAAATAAATGACAATAATAAATAAATATTATCGGCTTAAAAAAATATTTGACTTGAAAAATAAATAAAATAAAAAAATAAAGACCAAAGGGGAAAAAATATTAATTTTCAAATGATCACCGATACAAATTAAAATTTAAGGCTTAATTTAAATGAAAATACAAATAATAAAAATTAAAAACTAAAACTAAGAGCATATATATGTAACACATGTACAAAAATAGTGACTATTTTAGAAAGATAAAAAAATAAAGGAATTAAAATGAAATAAAAAATAAAAGAATAAGGACCAAAATGAAAATAAAATAAATGATCAATTTCAATCGAAAAAAAATTTTTTAAAAATCCAAACTTCTATACCAAAAACATTAAGGGATTTAAAATCAGACCCAAAATTAAAAAAATGAGAATAAAATGAGAATAAAATATATCTTCAATTTCAACTGGAGAACAAAATTGAAATAAATCAAAACTTCCTCAACAAAAATTAAAACCAAACAAAACAATCAAAAGATCATGGATTGAAATGAAAACACAATATAACCAAGGGAATTTTTGTGTAATATAAGTTACAGGAGAGAAAAAATAAAAAAAAATTAACTGATCACCGTCATATTTTTTTGTGTTTGTGCGACAACACGTGCATTGTCATCTGGAAGAGAGCATGATGACGTATCAAGTGAGATGCCAGATGAACATGTGGAACCATTATAAAATATTGCATGTGCCATTTGAAGGGAGCGTAAAAAAGAAAATCATTGGTGTGTTAGTTAGATGCCCAACAATGTTTTGCAGGGAAACAAAACATTAAATTACCTAAACACCTCTACAGGTAACTCTTAAATTTTTTTTTTCTGGAGAGCATGTCCATATTTATACTGTTTATAAAAGTTTGAAATACTAGAAATACTCTTACTAGAGTTGTTTTTGTCTTGTCTAAAGATAATATAGTTATTTTACAACTTTTTTTTTTTTCTTTGAAGTTTTCTATGTCTTGCTCCAGAAGATGAAAAGCAAAATTCAAAACCCTCAAATTATCAGAGTGATCAAATTTTACATCTAAACTGTTTTCGATGAGATTTATTTTCAAACTATTTTAATTTCTCAAGGGCGACTTTCATTTGAATTAATTGATGAAAACAATTAAATTATAAAAGGATTTCTTTTTCACAAAATTAGTAGTGTGGCTGCTGGGATTCGAGCCCAGGTCTCCACGGCCACAACGTGGAATTCTCACCACTAAACTACAGCCACAAGGTGTATTCGGTCTCTCTTAATGGTTTTATATATATTATTTTATATTGAACATCTGATAATCCTTTTTTGATTTTTCTTTTTTATATAATTCATGGTTTAATTTATGTGTATTTATTAAATACATGTTTGGTAAGTGGCGTTTATACTCATTATGTCCAGCAAATATTAATTGTACAAGTGAGACTGTCCTTCAAGACGGCAAGAATGGCACTTCCACGTGTAACTCGACATTTATATTCACCTGTGTTTGAGATTGTGATATAAGAGTATTTTTAAAATAACCAAAATAATTATTTATAATAATAATATAATAATAATAATAATAGTTTATTAAAGTTGTCTGAAAATACTAAGAAAATCATAATAATATATTAAAAAAACATTTAAAATAGGAATAAATGTTATGCAAAACACCCGAGTTCTCAGTCTATTTATTTATTGTACCAATAGATCCTTAACATTCCAATCGATATTATTAATTGACATGTAACTCTCGAATAATCATATAAACTCATATAATTTCTGTTCCTCTCGTAATTAACAAATTATTTATTAAATGATGAAAAGATCACTAGTAAATATATTAATATTTTTAATACAAGAATATAGTTTGAATTTAAATTAATTACATAATAACTATATAGATTAAAATTAACGGGAGTATTTGGTTGAGAATATATTAATATTGATGTATATATATTTATTAAATGATGAAAAGACCACTAGTAAATATATTAATATTTATAATTTTAACATGATAATATACTTTTCAAATGAATGTATCATATATATATATATATATAAGAATTTATGAAGGTGCCTCTCTAATTTGTTTGTTTTTTTAATTAATTTTTTATGTTATTTTATTGTTTTATACACCAATATCTATTTTTTATATAAATTAAAAATACTGTTCTAATATAATTACAAAAATAAAAATATTTTAAAAAATAATTTCAGCAGCAATTTGCAATTTTACAGGACGTATACCTAATCTAGATTGCTCCAAAACCTTAAAAGTGTTTTTAAGGTCTGCCATGTCAAGCTATCCAGCAATCATCATACTCTACGATTGAAAAAGGTTATAAACGACAGCAAGTCACAATGAATTAATTACTTAATATTAAATAAAAATTATACTGAATTTAATTAAAAGCACACTCATTCCCGTAACAAAAGCTAGGGGAGCATGATTACTAACAGAATGAGGTCACCTAAGCACCCAAAGAAAAGAAGGGAAAAACTCAACGACTCTACTAGTCCACTCCTCCTCCGCCTTCTCCATCTCTCATTTCACCATGAATATGAAATCACCACTAACACTTCTGTTCACAATCTGTACGTTTCTCTTATATTCATCAGCTGAATTAGATGGCAGTCTCACCTATATATGGCCTTTGCCCTCAAAATCCAGTTCTGGTAATGACACTCTCTCCGTTGATCCGGAACTGTCGCTTGTTGTTGGTGGCAAAGGAGGGGACTCGAGTATCATTAAAGATGGGTTTGATAGATATAAAAAGATTATATTCAAGCATAGCGGTAGGAGTTACCCTGTTAATAAAAGATCAGTTTTTGATATTGGGATTCTGAAGATTGCTGTTCTTTCTGATAATGAAGAGGTAAAGCTTGAAACCTCATGATGTCTGGGATTATTTGGGAAATTGGGTTTCGGGTTACGAAAGTTTGAGTGATAAATTTGAGATTGTTTTTTATTAAGACGGGGTCTTGCTGATAATTTGGGTTTCTTTGGGGTTGTTTCAGCTTCAACTTGGAGCGGATGAGAGTTATTTGTTGCTCGTGGAAAAGAGAAATGGCCAGTCTATTATCGGGGAGGCATATATTGAGGTGAAGTTTCGATATTGAGATTTTGTAGGCGTTTTTTTTTTTTTTTTATACTTGATTGAGTCCCAAATGCAGTCCTCTATTATTTCTTGAAGAACTGGACTCTCTTTTTTTACCGTAGCTTGGTTGAAGGTAATGAAATGAAAAAAGGACATGACTTTGTTCTACGAAATGTATTATTGTACAAGTAATGTGGGGATTGATTCTCTAATCCAGCTATTTCATAATGAAAGCACTGCTAATAATGTACGATTAGACCCCTCTTTTTCTGACTATCTGTCTTTTGTCCCAGTGACATTGATACTCTCCTTGTTGTTGCAGGCAAATACGGTGTATGGTGCATTGCGCGGGTTGGAGGTATGTGTGATTGCATTTGAATTTTGAAGTGTATACTAAAGTTTTCACATGCATGTGTAATTCCGCTTGCATATAATGGTGGCCTGTCAGAATATTTCTTTTGATCATAAGTTGGATGGCGCTTCCTAGTTGATCAAAGAGAGAGAGAAAATGAAGATGCAGCGGGGGTGAGGACGGGGATGGGGGATAAGGAGGTAGAGAGTAGCTAAATTTTTCACTTAAAATCGACCACACATGAAGTAAATGCATGGTAATTGACAATTAATACCGCAAGTGTGGAGAGAAATAGGTCAAATTCTCTGTTTACTCCCTTGTGCTCAATATGACCTCGGAAGATCTCTTTGCCACTGAGTGAAAAAATCTCGTATTAATTTAGTGCTGTCTTGAGTGCCTCTTTATTGCACGGCTTTTCTATGAAGCTGTGTGCTTGTGATTTGACCGAGTGTATGAATTGTGTCTACCTTCTAAATATTGAACTAACTTCTAGAGAAGAATCATGTGCAAATGAGTGGTTGAAATTGTGTACACTAACCCTCCCTTTTATTTTCTCTTCTGTGATTTTCCAGACGTTCAGCCAACTCTGTGCATTTGATTATGAAACCAAAACAGTAAAGATATACAAAGCCCCATGGTACATTGTAGACAAACCGAGATTTGCATATCGTGGGCTTTTGCTCGGTGAGAATTATTTCTTTTGTTGAGGGAGATAGCAAACTGCAATATTGTTTCCTAACTTATTTTTTCAATTAAAATGCTGCTTGGTCTCTTCTTAAATACACTCTTACAGATACATCAAGGCACTATCTACCGATTAATGTCATAAAGCAGATAATTGAATCAATGTCATATGCTAAACTTGTAAGTAATGTTCTTGCGTGAGAGTTTTGTAATCCAAAACTGCAATTCATTCCACTTCTACATTACCATTCTTTTCTTCTTCTACTATTTTGTCATTATCTGATATTGGATATTACATTCGGTAGAATGTCCTTCACTGGCACATCATAGATGAACAGTCATTTCCTTTAGAAGTACCTTCGTATCCAAATTTGTGGAAAGGTTCGTATACAAAATGGGAACGATACACAGTTGAGGATGCATATGACATCGTGAAGTAAGATTTCTACTACCCATTCACTAACTTCCTTATTTAAATAAAATTCCCATAGCTTATTCATCTAAACATTGACAGTGAATCAATATTTAGGAAAAGATCAATGAGGTGAGGGAATCAACTTTTGGAAGGATAGACTCAATAGAATGAATGTTTCTAGTGAACTATACTTTTCTATGACTAAAAATTATCATTTTGAACAAAATAAGCCTATTTATCTTTTTGAATAAAAAAACTACCCAGCCTATGTTAGTATCTTCATAATGTCTATTGAATGTTGTGCTTCTTTAATCTACCTGACTAATATATTTTTTTTCTTTTTGGTGTTTTCATTGAGCAACGTGAAGCTTTGCCAAAATGAGAGGTGAGTCTCATCCTTTTATTTGCAAAACTTTAGAAAGAAAATTTTTAGATCATGTTTCTAAATGAACATGTTTTTTTTTTTATATATATTATTTTATAACTATTTGAAATCATTGTCAGTTTGATAGGGAAAAATTGCAATTATGTCCTCAATTGGTCATTTCAAATTTTTTAGCTACAAAATGATTGTCAGATTGCCTTTGTCTTGTAATTTATATTTTGTATGTTTTTCTCACTATTTCTCATGTTTTGTGGCAGGTATCAATGTCATGGCTGAAGTAGACATTCCTGGTCATGCCGAATCATGGTAAGGAACTTCTTAGTAGTCATGATCAGATCATGTTTTTGATTTTCTTTAAGGAATTTTCTGGGTTAAGCTCAGATCTGGCAAACATTGCCTAATCATATTCAATTTGTGGGATGTGAGTGTCCTTTCTTTGATCACACCAATCTTTAATAGTCATGTTTTTTTTTTTTGTCCTTACGCAAGGAGAATGGAGAACATACTTGTGCTTTCATTTACCCATGGAGTTTAATTTACCGGTTGTGTGTTCCCGCTCCATCATGTGTACGTACCACTGCAAAGTTCTCCATTTTAAAACTTTGAACTTGCTATCTTTTTATGCAGGGGAGCTGGATATCCTGACCTTTGGCCTTCTCCTTCCTGTAGAGAGCCGCTTGATGTTGCAAAAAATTTTACTTTTGATGTTATCTCAGGCATTTTGACAGGTGAAGCCCCTTTTATCCCTTCTGTGCTAGTTGTCAAGCTCACTTTTTTCATTCGTGCAATTTGTTGTATTTATATGAATATTTATCTCTCTTTTTATGTGAGGAACACATTCAAGAAATTATCTGGGTTTTACTAAGACAATGATATTTTTGGGAATCCAGTTCATGGAAATTATAGCAATATCTGGTGAATTCTCTCAGCTTTGAGCTGAAACAATAAAATGTTTTATGTTGAAATTGAATCCAATTCATCATTTGGGCATGCATTCGGTCTTCTCTTTTAATTTTTGACCTGTGCATTTTGTTTTACAGACTTGAGAAAAATTTTCCCCTTTGGGCTCTTTCACTTGGGTGGTGATGAGGTTAACACAGGTTAGTACATGTGGTTTTTCTTGTTGAAAGCTAAGAGTTTGCCATAGCTTAATCCATTAAAAAACTAGCTTTCATGCAAAAAAGCATTCCATCATCAGAGCAACAGGACTTGCAGTTTTTAAGGTGTTTTCGGTTGCATCACCAGGAAGCAGATTACAGAGCCTTTTCTGACATTCTGATGTTTCATTTTGTGCTGGTATAGTTTCGTGGAGTTTTAACAGAAATAAGGTCGTTATGTAGGCTACTGATCTGATGATGCATGACACTTTCCGCTGAAGTGACAAAAGAAGATACAAAGGGAGGGGAAAGAAAAGGAATTGACACTTAAATGTGTTACAACTCTAAAGCCCATTAGAAATTGTTTATTAGGCTATCCCTATGAGGTGACTAAATTGACATCAGATAAATATCATTATACAGAAACCCCTCCTGTGATATTCATATGAAAACTTGCAATCTAAAAGTCACTGGAAATCACATAATAACTGTCCTGGCCAAAACTCATTTTTTATTTTTAGTATAAGATGCTCTGCCAGTTTGATCAAGAAGCAGCCATTAATTTGCTGACCAGAACTTGAGAGTGTTGTGCACAAGATGATATCTCTCAGCTCATTACTGATAAGTTACATTTTCAAAAGCCTGTTCATTACCACTATAATCACTTATATCTGCTTTAGAAATCAGGAAAATCTGGTTTCTGACTGCTTGCACCGTGTGCGTGTCTGTATTTTCATGCTTATGGTGATTAGTCACACTAAATGGTTCAATATCTGACAGATTGCTGGAACTCTACATCGCATGTGAAGCAATGGTACATTCTTGAACTCATTTTCTGTATCAGTTTCTTCACTTAATACGTTGATACGTGATGATGCATATCTCCAAACTAGCCTGCTCTAAAAATTTAGCATTTAAATGTATCTCACTAGAGTATATGTTGAAGGACACAGGTAAAAACATGAACTTTAAAATTTACCTTAAAGGTGACATTGTTTGACCATTCTCATGCAAGCACGTATTAAGTGCTCATGTGTAGGAAGTTTTTAGGCAAAAATATTTGCACTTTCCATTTTTGTCCACGTCCTATACCTGGAAAAGTTCAATACCATCTCTATGGCTCGTTGTTTTAGGTTTTCACACAAGAAATAAATTTCATATGAGATAAAGAAATTAGACACATGAAATGACAGGAGTCCCAAATGATCAGTTGAAGTCCAATACAGCTAGTCCTGGACATTCGCTTCTGATTGTAGTTTTCTACTACATGAAAAAGGATCTCATAAAAGATGGGCATGTTCTGGAAATTTATTGGGCAGGATGTTTAATCATGTCCTACTGGCTTTTATAGAATATTTGCTTCCGACATCTGGGGTTTTCTTTGTCCTGTTTGACAACCATCTAGTGCAGAAACTAGAAAGTTTCAGGGTCCTGAGTTCAACTGATTTGCATGAAAGATGAAAATATTAAACAAAGTGATTGACTCTTCTCAGTAGTTTGATGCTTTTAATAAAAATTATGTCGTGTAACTGTATCCTATTAGCATGCTTTGATGCGTACCTAGTATTTGGGTGATCTTAAATGGCAATAGATCATGGTTTCCATGCCTGCAAATGGGAATTGCCAAAGTTCCAGGTATTTGTGGATGAAAAAAGGTTCCTGGTATCGAGGCAGGGTACCTGCTGGTTACTTTCAAATAGGCATATAACATGATCATTCCTGATTTATCTATTATCTGATCGAATGTTTCATGCCCTTAATATAAATAGGAAACTTGTTAGTCTATTAACACACATGCTTCTTCAATACTTGTCAATCTAATTGTAGGCTTCTCGATCACAACATGACAACAAAGGATGCATATCAATATTTTGTACTAAGAGCTCAAGAAATAGCAATTTCAAAAGGTTGGACCCCAGTCAACTGGTATGTTTGAATCAACATCATATAAAATTATCCCAGCACTTTAGAATTGTCATTTGTTCCCCAAATTAGAGATATTTAGTGCTAGATTTTTGACAGATTTTTATTTCATTTTCTCAGGGAAGAAACATTCAATACATTTGCATCAAACCTCAATCCAAGGACTATAGTGCATAATTGGTGCGTTTTTGTTTCTACATACTTCCATTCTAATATCATGCCAGGATAACAATTTTGATTTTTCAATAATGGACTTTTGTTTCTGGTGCTGCAGGTTGGGTGGTGGGGTCTGTGCAAAGGCTGTTGCAAAAGGTTTCAGATGCATATTCAGCAATCAGGGTTTTTGGTATCTGGACCATCTAGATGTCCCTTGGGACGGTGTTTACAAAGCTGAGCCACTTGAAGGAATAAATGATACTTCTATGCAAGAGCTTGTGATTGGAGGAGAAGTTTGCATGTGGGCAGAGACAGCTGATACTTCAGTTGTTCAGCAAACAATATGGCCTCGAGCAGCAGCAGCAGCAGGTACACTTGTAGTCAAATACATCATCGTGAAGAATGATGTTGAAAAAATGAATTCATTTATGGAGTTTTTCAGCATATTTTCATGAACCTCTGATTAACTTGCTGTGAATTCAGCCTTCTTTTAAAATCTACAATAGTATGCTCTCATCCTTATGAAAGAAGTGGATCTGCAAACTTTGTCAACTGAAAAGCCTTTTCCCTTCGATTAACAGCATATCTATTTTGTTATGTTTGGATGATCTGTAACAACATCTGTGTGTGTGCAAGAGAGAAATGACCTGGTTGTACATGGATTTGAATTATAATCTTACTCAAGTATTTCTTTGTATACTTGTTTTTGGCTCATAAACTTGATATTGCTGTCCATTCTATGTTATTTATAGAGCGCATGTGGAGCAAGAGAGAGGCCATATCCTCAGGAAACATTACCTTGACTGCATTACCTCGCTTGCACTACTTCAGATGTCTATTGAATAGGCGTGGAGTTCAGGCTGCTCCTGTCACAAATGACTATGCGAGACAACCTCCAACGGGTCCGGCATCATGCTACGAGCAATAATTATATCATTCTCATATTAGGTAATTTCACACGTCTAGAGGCTGCATATCCTTTTTTTCTGTATATATACGTAATCATTTCAATTGTCTAGTTACTCGTAGTGTTTGTGTAATGAGTTATCGGGATTATTTGGTGTGGAATGTCAATGGGTTGCAGGAAAAAGCTCAGATCACTTCTGAATTAATCTCATGTTATGGCCAACGTACTTTGGCCATGTCGTTGTAATTTACCACTTTCTATTTATGAATTCGATCCATTTCCTGCTGTTTTATATTCAAGTTCCCGAACGTGTCAATCTGAAGCCAATAAGCTCCCTCAGATTCCTATACATCTTCAACAGTGATTGGTTTTCCTGCAAATATTGCCTACAATGTGCTTGGCTTTTTACAGGGACAGCACATCCCTTCTGCAACCCGCTTTTCAGAATCACAGGTCCTTGTCATATGCAATTGATTTCTTTAGTCCTGGATCAAGTTTTCATATGAACGGAAAATGTTTTTCTTATGATTCCCACGTATAAGCTTACAGAAATCTCAGTTGTCTGGAACTAGGTCTGAGAGACTGGAGTAAAGTCTTCCTGTCCGTCAGCAAAAAAGAAAATTGAAGGGAAACGTTGAAAATAACAATATCAAATATGATGGTCAATTAAATTCTTAGCTAACTGGTCAAATGCTCCACAAAAAATTGAAAAAATAGCAACAACTCCTTTGAAAAAAATGAAAGCTCTCCATTATTCAACGTGGTATTTTCATTCTTAGTTTGTTGCATGTTGTTGGCCAAGGCTCTGATCCTTTGAGGTTATCCAGCCTCTGAAGTAAAACCCAAGTTTCTGGATGCCCCCCCAGGTTAGAAATCGAAGCCTAGCCGCAGTCATGGATACCAAATTTCACGCTATTGCCCTAAATGAACAACAAGATCCTGAGCTTTTCATCTTTATCCACGAGCAAATGGTCCTGAGCTTTTCATCTTTATCCACGAGCAAAACTATCTTACTTGCTGCACAGGGTAATGAAACAAAACCTCGAAAGTTGCCTGCATGATATTGTAACAGCAGTACTGGGTCCTACCATCTTGTTGCATGATGATTTCAGGAGAAAACCTCGCAAGTGAAATATTTTTTCCTCGTGATGTGTGGCCCATGGTATGATTGTCTTCTTTCCATATATTTTAACCAAAGTGTAGTTTTCACATAACAGTGAGAAGATATGCTCAGCAGTTGGTAAAGCTGATCCCATCTGCCGATTTTTCCTTTTTCAGAACCAATCGGCGGTTGGCTTCCCTTTTATCCCTATTTCCCCATCTAGTCCTTCTACTCATTTGATTAGTCATTCGTGAGTTGCGTCCTATTCGATTCCAAGAATCATGCGCCTACTGCATTTTATAGTAATTTCACACCCACAAGTTACGGCAACATTTAGAAAAGCAGGTGAACAGAACTGGAATACTTGATTACTGAGTAAACCTTTGCTTCAAGCAGGCCTAATCTTTTTCCTTAGTCCTTGGGAAAACATAAAATATACTGCCAAATTCTTTTGTTTGACGGTAAGGGTGTCTTCAAATGGTTTGTGTGTCAATTGGAAGCCAGAGGAATTTAATAGCTTTTTAAGATTTGAATCTACAAAAATAAAAAGAATAAATATTTATTTTTAACCACCATGTTTGAAAATATGTTAATTATTGCATTTTAAAATGATTATTTCTTATTTATTTTAGACAAACAATGTCCAACAAACTAGTCCTACCTCTTTTAAATTGCGAAGAATATTCTTTTTTAATAAGAGGAAACCCACTCTCCTGTAAAGGTTATCTTATAGGTTCAGGTGAGCGAATAAAATTTTGTTATTTCAGACTTTGATAAAAGCCACATTTAAATTCAAAACTTAGGGTGCAAATCTCAAAACTTTTAACATGCCATGCCCTTTTGAACCAAAAATTGGGAAGATCATAACAACAGTACTGCAACAGCATACTTTAACCATCTCATGAAAAAATAAATCTAGAAATTCAGAGGCGACGCACTTCTCAGAAGTCTGGTTGTTGAAGTGCAGACCATGGCATTCATTTCTGCAGAATCGGGCTGGTGTTCAATACAGAACAGCAGAATACTAGCAAAATGCTTAAAGATGATGGTAAGAACACGGAAACTTTCTTGTACGAATCCTCGTGAATTCTTGTATGAATATTAAATCACAGCAGCAACTCCACAAACATTTCCTCGTGACATTAATTACCACCATGGCTTAGTTAGGTGTTCGAACTAAGAAACCAAAATGGTCCATTCATTATCCCGTGAAAGAAAGTTATGTGTGGGTGTGAGAGTTTAACAGTGATACACACACACACACGCACACACACATATATAGACAACACACGTATACAGTGACAAAAATAGAGATTAGGGTGTGACCATCCCGTTCTTGCTGGTGCACCAGAGCATCCCTGATCTCATCTCACATGGATTTGCTGTACAGTCTGTAGCTTTGCAGGTTCCACCACTGCTTGAACCTCACTCATTGGTTACATGGTGATAGAATACCTGTTCTATGTTTTGTCGTAGATCGACTGTCGTCCCATGATTAAGAGTTGAGATCGATTTTAAGCCATTGATCAAGTTTACATATACTGTTAGAGCGAGAGTGTCCTAGCCTCACGCGTGTTTGATTATTAACACGATGCATGTATTATTCACGAAATTGCCTCTTGTTTTCCGCTCGTCTTCTTTGAATTTTCTCAAAGGCTGCGGGTCGAGCTTGAAAAGCTTTTAGCCTCTTGACTAAGTAAATATTTTCTAAGCAAGAATAAAAAAAATATGCGAATTATACAAGAACAGTTTTAATATATTTATTATTGCCTCGATTTTATCTCATTAAAGCCTCCAATTTTATTTTATTTTCTTATAAAAAACTATATATATTTCCTCTGCATTTGTTTCGGAATTAATTCTCTCTGTGTGCTAGCATTTACCACCAGTCGGGCGGAATAAAAAGGAAAGAAGATAAATATTTCACTCAATCAGCGTGATCATATTATTCAATGATTCCCATCGATGATATTTCACGTGATATTTCCGCTTTAAAAATATTTTTGAAAATTTTTTATTTTTATTTTTATTTTAAATTAAAATTTTTGATATTTTTAAATTATTTTTTATAATAAAAATAATTTTAAAAATTAAAAAAAATATTATTTTCATATATTTATAAATAAAAAATTACTTTTAAAAAAACTGTTCATCTCAGAACGAGTCACAACTAGTCAGTAGTTTTATTTATGTTTTAATCTCAATTTTATACCTCCAAACACAATTCTCATATGGATTTTTCACACATTTTAGTATATAATAAATATTAATGGCAGGTTTTATAAATTTTACACAGTCACACTTCCCTGTTGTACATTATGTTTTATAAATATTTTTTTAAAATGAATTATTTCATTTTAAATTATTTTGTTTCAATTTTTTTAAATATTTTTATATACTAATATTAAAATAATTTTTTTTAAAATATTATTTTAATATATTTTAAAAATAAAAAAAATATTTTAAAAACAACCTCAATTAATGAAACCGACACTTATATACACTTGTATAACAGAGACAATTACTATATGCAAAAAAATCTGCTTATATATCGTTGATTATGAATAAATATATTGCATGTCGATAGAAAGAAGATAACTGCGACACGCAAGCATTTCTCTTAGCCAATTTTTCCTTCTGTAGCCAAGCAAGTGGGCAAAAATGGTTACGTCTTAAATGGAAATGTACCCAGCCACACGCATGCGGTTTCTTGATGATTTTTTTCATCACAATTTGTTTTTCAAAATATTTTTTATTTTTTTTAAAATATTATATTAATATTTCTATATAATTTTAATATTTCAATTTTAAAAACATATATAAAAATATTTTAAAATAACATGCAACGTAATATCGAATACATATCAATAGTAACTTGTTTGATATCATGGCAGTAATTATTATTTTTAAATATTTATCTAGTTTAAAATGAATCAAAATATTTTTATAATAATATATCAAAATAATCTAAAAATACAAATAAAATTTTAATTTTAATTAAAAAAATTTCATAATTCTCGATAAACACTGCTTATATATATATACTTATATATATATATATATATAGATATATATATCTATCTATATATATATATATATATGCACCATTTAAAACCTTTATGGAGACATCATGATGAGTTTATTGACACTAGCAATCCTTGAACCCTAGGCTGCGAAAAAGTTTTGACTATATATATATATATATGCACCATTTAAAACCTTTATGGAGACATCATGATGAGTTTATTGACACTAGCAATCCTTGAACCCTAGGCTGCGAAAAAGTTTTGACTATGCTTTCCTCAAAGTCCAAGGGAAGAAGGAAAGGGAAGGTAATTTTTTATAATTACAGGATATAATTGTGAAGTTAATTCATTATTATTATTTTTTAAAAAAATCAGCCTTTAGCTGGTAATTGGTTAAATAGACATCATTATTAAATTTGTGGCGCACAATCATGATTTATATTACATTATTATAGTTATTTTTAAAAGTATTTTTTTATTGAAAAATATATTAAAACTAAATATTTTTTTAAAATTTTTTTGAAAAGTTTTTAAAATATAGTGTCAAAATATTTTTTAATTTAAAAAGAAGTAAACTATATGTACATACAAGCACCCATGAATTCTAATATCAATAATTATTCTTGTTTTTTATTCTATAAATCAAATAAGTCACCTAGGAAAAAACAATATTCATCCCCAAACAAGATATAACCAATCACCAACAGAATTGATGGATCTAAAGAACAACTATCCTCAAGTGATTTATATTTTTCTAAGAAATATTCAGTGTTGATGAGTAACATTTTTCTTAATTTAACATTGTGTCTGGATCATGGATTGTGATAGGCTATAAAAAAGGCTGGCTGGCTGGCTACTGAACTTGGTACTGCTATGCTGGGAATAATAATAATAAATTACTGGGCTGAGTTGTATATTAGACGTGTTTAGTGAATGATTAGTTATAGTTTACGTAAATTAGCTTGTAATTATAGAAAATAATAATAATAATAAAAAATAAAAAATAAAAAGAGAAGAAAGGAATGCTAAGCTCTCGCTAGTCGCTAGCGCTCTCGCTGTCTCGCTCACTCTCGTTTGCAATCAAAGATAAATAGTCAAATAAAGAAGCGTTACAAGTCTCAACTGAAAATAAAAACAAGGCAAAAAAAGAAAAGAAATAAGACTCGTTCCCTGCTCCTTCCCTTCTTTTTCCATCCCTATCTCTCTGCTCTTTCCTCGTAAATCCAATCTTCCCTCTCTCTCTACGCCATAACCCTTAATATCACACTGTAAGTCTTGAATCTAATCCCTCCCCTTTCTGGCTCTTTCTATTTATGTGGTCCTTTGCATTGGGTAACTGGTAAAACCCTAGATTTGTTTTTGGGGTTTTGTTTTGGATTTGCGGTTTTCTTTAAATTTTTTATTAGTGCTATGCTGTTTGTGTTATTGATTAATTTGATGTTGATTCGCTGATAATTATTTGGCTGCAGTATCACTGGAAAATACTGCTTGATCTAGCTAACCCCAGCATTTTTAGTCTTGAATATTGAAGTAGAAGATCAAAGAAATACAGGGTTCTTAGGGTTTCCCGGTCTGGTTCAAATCCTAGGTCGTCATAACCTTTTTTTTTTCAAGTGCGGAGTGGGCATGGTGGGCAAAGAAGATGCCTCTAGTAATCCTCTGCCTCCGTGCCAGCTTCCATCTGCTGGCGGGTCTCGCAAAGTGTTCTGGCGTTCTGCGTCCTGGTCCTCTTCCAGGACAGCTCTACAGAATCCTGGAACAGAAGAGAAAGATTGCGTTATAGATCCGAATGGGATTCCTGTTGGTAATAATAGTGGTAATGGGCAAAACAGGAGGTATCCTGCTCCTTTAACTCCGCGGTCTCAGCAGAATTGTAAAGTACGGTCGTGCTTGCCACCTTTGTCGATTGCTCGGAGAAGTCTAGATGAGTGGCCAAAAGCAGGTTCTGATGACCTGGGAGAGTGGCCGCAGCCTCCTACTCCGAGTGGGATCAAGAGCGGTGAGAGGTTGAAACTTGATCTGTCTTCGATTCAAAGGACCCCGGATAGGAACGGTGGGTTGGTGAAGAAGGATAGAATTGCTTTCTTCGATAAGGAATGCTCTAAAGTTGCTGACCATGTGTATCTAGGGGGGGATGCTGTTGCTAAAGACAGGGAGATTTTGAAGAAGAATGGGATTACCCATGTGTTAAATTGCGTGGGTTTTGTTTGTCCGGAGTATTTCAAGGCAGATTTTGTGTATAGGACTTTGTGGTTGCAGGATAGTCCATCAGAGGATATAACGAGTATTCTATATGATGTTTTCGATTATTTTGAAGATGTTAGGGAACAGGGTGGGAGGGTTTTTGTTCATTGCTGCCAAGGGGTTTCACGGTCCACTTCATTGGTGATAGCATATCTTATGTGGAGAGAGGGCCAGAGTTTTGATGACGCATTTCAGTATGTTAAGGCAGCAAGAGGGATTGCAGATCCCAACATGGGTTTTGCTTGCCAGTTATTACAGTGCCAAAAGAGGGTTCATGCCTTCCCTCTCAGCCCTAGTTCATTGCTGAGGATGTATAGAATTGCCCCGCATTCACCCTATGACCCTTTGCATCTTGTCCCAAGGATGCTGAATGACCCTTCGCCATCTGCTCTGGATTCTAGAGGTGCCTTTATTGTTCACATACCAACTTCAATATATGTCTGGATCGGTAAAAATTGTGAGGCCATTATGGAAAGGGATGCGAGAGGGGCAGTTTGCCAGATTGTTCGGTATGAAAAAGCTCAAGGGCCAATAATAGTGGTTAAAGAAGGCGAAGAACCAGCTTACTTTTGGGATGCTTTCTCTTATTATTTACCTTTGATGGATAAATCTGCTAATGGAGGAGATAACGGGGGATCCAGAGCGAAGATTTTCCCTGGTGAGAGGAAAGTAGATACATATAACGTTGATTTTGAGATTTTCAAAAAAGCCATCAAGGGGGGTTTTGTGCCTCCATTTGCATCATCAGAGAATGAACTTGAAACCCATCTCCCTGCTAGAGAAAGCAGTTGGAGTGTGCTTAGGCGGAAGTTTGCCCCGGGTGATATGAAAGAGTTTGTCTCAGCACCGAAGATTTTCCTTTCCAGGGTCTATTCAGACTCTATGATGATAGTGCACTCATCTTCACCGTCTTCATCATCGTTGTCATCATCTTCCTCGTCTTCGCCTCCCTATCTCTCTCCAGATTCTATCTCTTCTGATTCTAGCACTAACTCAAAGTACTTTTCAGAATCCTCGCTGGATTCTCCTTCAGCAACTTCAAGTTCTCTTCCAGTATCTTCAACCTTTTCTAGTTTATCTAACTTGTCTCTCGCATCTAAATCTTCTTCCCAACCATTATCAAGTATTTATGGTGTCAAAATGTCCCAGCAACATATGCCGGCAGCTTCCTCACCATCCAAAAAATCTTCACTTTCACTTGCCGAGCGCAGAGGTAGCTTGTCAAAGTCCTTGAAGCTGCCAATGGTGTCTGACAATATGAGGGTGAACAGTACAGCTCCAAGTTCTCTTGCCAGCCAGGAACAGGGTGCTAAGATAAACGAGAAAACCTTCTCTTGGTGCAATTCAGATAGTATAGACATTGTTTTAGAGTCCAAGGATGATGTTAAAGGAGGTAGACATTCAATTCAACAATGCGAGTCAAACATTTCTCTGGTTAGAGTAGCTAGTCCTGACTTACATCACAAGGAAGCCTCCAATGTAAATAATTGTGATGAACTGGGTAAAAATTGCCCTGTGGGAGAAAGCTCAGGGTGTTCTGTGTCAAATGGAATGGAGGAAAGTGTTGAAGAAAGTTGTAAAGTAATGCAACCTTTGGTATGCCGCTGGCCCAGTCTAGAAAGGATTGCAACACTGAGTACCAGTGATTTAGATTCTAAAGCCGCCTTTGCCATTTTAGAGCCAACCAGAGGTGTAGGCAGAAATGAGACGAGGATTCTCTACTTTTGGGTAGGAAAATCCTTTTCCAATGAGAAAAGCCTGATTCAGTTAGATAGCAGCAGGCTATTAGCAGATTCTGAACATATTTACTGGAGTCAAGCTGGTTATTATGTTCTAACTCAAATGGGTCTCCCGAAGGAGCTTGCCATTAAGGTACGGATCTCTCAGGCAGCGTCACCTTTTGTTGCAACTTTTGCAACGCCCTATAATGCATGCACTTTAGTTGCGTGGTTGTCTATTTGCCAGTAAGATTTTGAAGAAAAATAGAATTGCTGTTTAACAAAACCTCTTATTCATAACAGTTGCTCAAAATTAGGTTACCCGAACGTGAAAGTTGGTGATTTAGGGGAAGAACGTAAATGACTAGTTCTAAGTATCCTATTGAGAAGCTTAAGGTGTGTACTTTTATGTTTGGAGGAAAAAGCAAGTGGCACAACCAATAAATCTCTTAAAATTATGTCCTTTATTTCCTTCCTTTTCCCATCTCTTTTCCCTTTGTTTTTTATCCTATAATCTTTATGTGTGCCTTGATGGTACTTTCTGTGGGCTAATTTGATTTTATCCTATAGAGAGTTTGCAAATGTTTGGGTATGGACAGATTATAGCGACAAAAATAGAATGTTGTGTTGATTCACAAGTCAGGAAATTTTACTTTATAGATGAAACCTTGATAGGAAGAACAAATGAAAAATGCAAGGAATGCTTTTAGGCTTAAGGGAAAATCTGGATGAAATTTTGATTTCCTTGGTTTTGTTCTTCTGTTGAAGCTTCCTGTCTTTCGCCTTGGCATCACTCACTTATATGATATCCCTGTTGCTCAAGCTGGTGGTTGTTTACTGTTTCTGTACCTCCTTTTTTTTCCATGTGTCTTCTCTTCTGTCAACCATTGAGTGCTATAATTCCTTACCATGCATGTTGGCAAAAATTTATTACTTATTTATTTTCCCAGATCCTGGACAGCAGAACCATGTTAATAGTTTTGCAATGTAACTGCTTGTTATTGACAGGTAGTCAATGAAGGTGGGGAACCAGCAGAATTTCTTGCATTGTTAAGTGCACTGTAACGACAGTGAAGAATGGAGGATTCTGTGATGCAATGGTTTAATTTGTCTTCCAATTTCTTCAGCTACGGTAATTTTGAACACAAGTATTTAGGCATAAAAATCAATTCTCACAGCAAAACCAGTGAGGTAAATTAATGACCTTCTGTGAACTCACATGCTATCATGTGTCTATGAGTTATTATGTTCTACATGGTTCTGCAATTGGGATGGTAGCTTAGGCGGTTGTTTAGGCTAGACTGCAAGCTGTAAGCTAAGTAGTGAACTTCTATGACATAGAACCATGTGTGTTATGTGAGTTACATCAACCCCTTGCTTGCTCATGATGTCTCAGGTTGTTAGATAGACCCCTGATCTGAAATATGTTTGCCTGGCCAGGGGGGGCAGCATTGTTGAGTTGATTCGTTTGGTGTAGGGATGTATTATAATCTTAAAGTCAAGCTTATGGTATCTGAATCTGCGCATTTCTGTTTTGCCATAAATAATTTACTTCTTCTGAGTCGTTATTTTCTCACTGTTTACAGGTGGCTGCTTTCTAAGCATATTTGTGGCTATTCACCTGGCTGTACAGTGCCTTAATACTTCATAACTGAATCCTTTTGTTGACCGATTGAATGTTCTTGTATATTCAATTATTACCAGAAACAAATTCCTGAAGGCTTTTTCAGGCAAAATAGATACATTGAAATTTCTCTTCTGAGGTTAATTTGCTTTCCTACTTTTGTATTTCTTTTAAATGAGCTGCCCTGATAGCCGTTGTTAAAACTAGTCATCCTTTTTTTACACCGACTGCTGTCTCTCAGGACTGATGGTTAGACACTCATCTCATCTCGAGGGGACGCAGGGTAAGTTGCTCGAAGGATTAGTAAATCATGACCGAAATCAACCTCATAAGGCTTTTGCATTAAATTCACAATAAGTGGTGTGTGTTGACCCGGTATTCATTAGGAAATGCTCCTGTTAATAACTTTGGTTTTGAAAGTGCTGCCATTTTGCTGCTGTGGTTACCAGAGACAGCTAGAAACTTAAAAGATTTCACTGATGCCATGTCTCCAGGTGCTTGCAATATTGATGGTTCTAATTGTAGAGACCATTCATCTGATAACAGGTACCCTAACACGCATCAATCACATACCTTTGTGATGTTTTCATCGTTTCCATCCTTTATGTCGTCTCATGAATGTTTATTATTTTTTATTATCAATATTGGTTCAAGGATAGAGACAAGCAACCAAATAACCAAGCCCTGTCTTCGTAGCCATCCGATCATCCATCGTCTACAAAATTTGTTGTGATGATATTAATTTGAGCAAGTTGCGTAATGAAGGTTCCCGTTTGTTATCCAGATGGATTGACAGGGACGTCCACCTCTCTTATTATTTAACCCCTCGTCTTTGACTTTCCCCCGAGCTAGAAAATCATTGAACTTAAGTAAGTGCCCGTTAATATCATGTTGGTTTTTATTCTTTACGATTTATTATAGTCCATTCGAGGTGGGGAAAGGAAAGAAAAATGGATGTGAACTTGCGAAAGACATGCCATAATAATTCTGCCACGAAGGTCTTTGGTTTAGACTAGACAAATGTACAGAAAAACCAACAATTCAAGGTTGTTTTAGCCCGCAAAGTTGAATAAAGTTACATCTTGTCGGGCACGAAAAGACCGACAGTATTACAGAAAGGAGGAGGCAGTATCAAGCAATAATGGTGGGGATATACTGTTGTCACTTGGAATACGTCTCCCAATGAATATAACATAAATGGTGGATCCCTAATGCTAATTCGCCTGTCTTATACTTGTAAAAGTATAACATGAACATGTCATGATCGTCATGACCTGTTTTGTATATTAAGAAGTGCTGGTTTGGGAGTCGTTAAAATTGTTTTTTTTTTTAAAAAAAAAATAATATATTTTAAAAAAAATTATTTAGATATTAGCACAAGAAAATTATCTAAAAAAATGATTAAAAAATAAAAATAAACGGAGTGTTAAACACCTTTTCATATATGTGTTTACGAAGTAATGAATAAGAACATGCCAGTACTGAATTCGACCTTGCTGGTGTGCTTCATAACATCGATAACATCTGTTAGTATTTTGAGCTGCTAAATAGCTCAGGGTGTTGAAGGGATTTTCTATCCTTTCTACGTTTTTTATGTTAAATTTTAGACCAACACATCAGATAAAGTGGTTAAAAAAAGATGGGTTGCCATATATGCCCCTCATTCCTTGTTTACCATTTCATTCCGTTTGAGATCCAAAACGACGAGTGAAAAATGCTGCCAAGGCAATGTAATGTGCTGAAATAACTCTACGAAATGTTATAAAACTATCAGGAACGAAGCAGTACCTGTACATTGTTCTTTTGCGGTATTGACAAATGACAAATCCAGATACCAAACTTAGATTGAAGTTTTTGGTTGACAAGAAAGCCAACAAAGTCTTTTTTGCAGAAGCTGGAATACATTTAGTGGATTTTCTGTCGACCTCCTTTTCTTGCTCCCGGGTGCCGTGATTAGGCTTATCACAAACGCAACCATTGTTGGCTGCATCGGAAATCTTTTCTTGCTCCCGGGTGCCGTGATTTTGGCGCGCTTGAGGAAAGGACGGTTGAATCTACGATTAGTAAGGTAAGAATTTAAGCTCTGAATTTTGTTGTTTTTAAAGCCGGTGGTTAACACAACCAAATTTTGTCTGGACCTCAGATATTAATAGTTAATACTGGTGGCTCTGCAATTGATGTATTTGTGATGTGCATACTAAGCACTACCGATTTACTCTGTTCTTTTGCATCTTGTAGGGGCTGGAATTGTTGAAGGCTTCTCTGCAGTCAAAGGCTGCTCTTACCACAGTCTTCCTTTCAAAGATGGAGGTCAAGGCGGATGCAGTATCAGATTGAAATTAAATTATGTGGGGGGTGATCTTTCTTAACTCTAACTTTATCTCAGCAAGAAATTTCACCGTGTTCTGATCCCTTCTACGATTATTAGAGCATGCACATTTTGTTTGGTGCTGCCCTGGTTGTTAGATCACAATGAATTCTTTCGTTCATGGATGGTGAGAAACGTTATATTTTAATGGCTCTTTTATTTGCATGATGGAAAGGTAATGTAATTAACTAGCTATTCACATCTTTTGGTATCTTCATGTGTTAGATTATTGAAAGTGTATTCTTGAATATTATATTTTATAGTTTAGAATATGAAAGATGATATGAGATATGTATATAAATAGAAAGGTACACGTACAATAGATATATGTAAAATAAAATATCAATATAGTAAAATTTCAAATTTTATTCTCCCTCTGTTTTCTCCCTCTCCCTTCTCTAAACTCTATTCTTCTTTCTCTTAATTTCTTTAATTTTCTGCAATCTCTCTTAATCCTAACACTTCCCATGCACATTTCTTGGTGTAATCATTCCATATGAAGCGAAGCATTTATTCGTGTCCTATTCGGCCCTCTGCTTTCCAACCTAGTATCAGGCGTTGGGAAATTTTTTTGTTCTCTTTTCTATCCTGCTCATCATATATATCTCTCAGTCCCTTGGAATCATCTGCATAACATGAGTAATACGAAAAACAAATGAACTGAAGTTCTTTAGGCTGGCTAGGATAATGTATTGCATTTATAAAAGTGTAATTATTTCGGTGCATGTCCCTTTTCTTTTCCTGACAGGAATTTGAAAATACATGCATAGAGAGTAGTAAATAATGAATAAAATTCAATAATGGCATACAATAATATTCACTTAAACCTTTCCTCTTCCCCCACGAGGGGACTGTTCTACTCCCGGCTATATATAGGGTTAGACAGCCGAACAAACTCGTCGAGAACCATAAAAGCCATAAATATTTTTCTTGGTGCAGCACCGAAGGTGCAGGAGCAGCCATGGAAAACACTGAAAGGAGCTTGAAGCTTCTTACTGACACAAACGGCAACAAAGTAGTCTTCGCTGAAGCAGGAAAGACTTTGTGGATTTTCTGCTTCACCTCCTTGCCTTGCCTGTGGGTACAGTTATTAGGCTCCTCAAGAAATCAGCCATGGCTGGCTGTACAGCAAATCTATATGACAGTCTTGAAAGCCTGGATGAATCGTACATGCAGCCTAACCAAAACAAGGATTCTCTTTTGTGTCCGACAATAGGAACTAAAGTTACCATTTCCAACTACAAACTTCCTTGCACTAATAAACAACTCGAAAACTTGAAGTTATACTCTTGCTCACAACATCCAGCGCATGTGTCAGATATTTTAAACTCTGCCTGTAGTCTCTGCGCATCACAATGCTATCAACGTTATAGAAATCATGTAGTGAAGTTTATTGGTTCGAGTGATTCTACTACTTCCTCGGCTAAACCAGCTGGTGAGGGGGGCTACGTGAAGGGCTTGGTTACATATATGGTAACAGATGATTTGTCCGTGTCTCCAATGTCAAACGTGTCTGTTGTTGGTCTGCTAAACAAGTTCAATATCAAGGATTTTGGTTTGCTTAAGGAGAAGGTTGTTGACTTCGGGATTGACGAGGTTACATATATATTTTCTCGCCTCTGCCTTCTTTTGCTCATTTTTAACTAGTTTTACCGATCATTTTAACATAATTTCTAGCCAACTTCTTTGCTCCTTGTTCTTCCATATATTTCAGGGAATTAAATTGCTGGGGGCTTCTCTTCTGTCGAAGGATGCTCTGACTGCTGTTTTTCTTCTAGACCAGAAGGACGGAGATGATGCGTCATAAAAATCCAGAAAATAAGTTGTTTATGGTGGAGAATTAAGATTTTACTAATTCCACCCCCCTCTTTAAGTGTTTGATAATTTTGCTTTTGCTGTTGGACTGCCCTTATCCTTCCTGTGGAATACATATGCTCTACATTTTCCTTTTAACTTTCGTTGCTGAGAAATGATAATACGATGGAATGATCAAAATATTCGTTCGGCTACATTTTTCCTTGAGTAAGCGCGTTTTGTAGTGCATTGATCAATCAAACAGAAAAAAACAGTAAAATGGAAGGGAGAGATGGAGAGAAGTTGATTTTTCTTTATTTTTTTTGTCTATGGCTTTGGCATAAAGGATAGAGAAATGAATGGCAAAATAAAACCTCGCTCCCGTCTTACTGCTCATAAGCTATGGGGCCTAAGAAAGCAATGGAGATAAAAGGGATTTTTTTTGTATTGTTTTTGAAAAAAAAAATATTTTAAATTAAATATTAATAATTTTAGATTATTTTTATATGTTATATCACAATTTTTTTTTAAATATGTTATTTTAATATACTTTTAAATAAAAAATATTTTCAAAAACCATTTCAATCTTATTTTTAAATAATAAAAACAACAGCCCAGTCACGATTCAAAAACCCGCAGCGGTGGACTGCCCATCTCCTCCGTGGATGTCATGTCGTCTAATATTGTCTCCCACCTAAAACTGTCGTTCCCAAATCTGGAATCTTCAATCTCCGGTCACAAAAATCACCTCTCCAAGATTATCCCCATCCCATTAATCAAAATCAAGACTAAAAGTGTTGATTTTTAGATCTTATCAAAGAAATTACCCAGCTAGCCTGTGGTGGCTATCGTGTTTGCTGTGATTAAATCTCGATCTTATGTGCAATTTTTGAGACTACTGTGAATGCTATGAGCTGGGATCAAATTTTGCTACTAATCATAGTGGGTTATGCCACTATTGTCCAGTTATTACCTGGTTACGTTGCAAAATTGCTTACTTTCAATGTTTTCTCTGCCATAACCTTTAAGCTCCTGGAATTACCCAAAGGATTTGCTGCGATCAAGACGACTCTTATCCATGTCTGCCTAGCTCGGCTAGAGCTCCGCACCAGAACAGGATTCTCCGCGGCGACGAATTGCAGTTTCATGCATGTCTGGGCGCGCGCGCCCCCGGGCGATTTATGTTTCAGAAGAGATCCATGCAAAAATACATAAATTTGGACTGTATTTTTAACTTTTTTAAAAATTATAAATATATATTTGGTCATAAATAAATAAATAAATAACTTTTAATTTAAGTTCTAAGTTTATTAAAAATAAATTGAGTAATTCTTTTTATTTAATTAAAAGCTAAAACCTTTTAGCCTTTAAATGAAAGAGTTGTATGGGAAAATTATAAATGTTGCTTTTCAAAATGATTTTTATTTAAATTATATCAGAATAATATAATATTTTACTTTTTAAAATTTAATTTTGATATTCTAAAATATTTTCGCAATAATGCTTGCAGGGTAGCAATCAACAAATAATTACCTAGTTTAAGGCCCAAAAACTTAAGGCCCAGAGTAACAAATCTAATACGGAGCCCGCAATAAACTCTTAGCCCAACTCATAGCCAACCTCGAGGTTAAATTAGTAATTTAGAAATCTTATATATAGCACCGTAGTCTTCCCCGCCTAGCAAAAACCCTAGTTCACAGCCGCAGCAGCAAAAACTAAGGTCTGTCCAGCTTACTGTTTACCCTTAACTTCGCTTCATTTCTTATTCTGTTTAAAGCGCTTTTTCAGTGGCTTTTTTCTGTCATCGACGTCTAGGTTTTTTCAAAACCAAAATCCCTCTTAAAAATATGCTTTCGTCTTGAAATGTACTAAAGTTACACCTGATCTTGACGTATAATGTTCTATTGGGTTATAGTTTAGGGATTATTGTTTTTGTTACTAAAGTTTTGTTTTTGTTATCAGGTTTAGTGGTGCTTAGGAAGTGGTTGCTACAATGTCTCCTGCTAGAGGTACGTCTGTTCCCAATGAATGGTCTTGAATACATGTATTCTCGGTTTGTTGGGTCCTTTTTCTCCTTTCAAAAAGTTACTCTCTAATAGTTGTTGCAGCTGGTAAATATATGCGATTAATTTATGCTCTATATTGATGTTTAATTACAATCTGAGCTTTACAGGTCAGTTCGAAAATGGATTTTTCTGTATAAATTTACACAGACTACCTGTGCTTGTCTTTTTAAAAAAAGTGGCGTTGGCTGTAGTGAACACAATTTGTTTGTGTGAAGTAGAAGTGTTTTGGCTTCGTGTGACTTAACTCATTTCTTGGTTCATATAATTTTTAAAATTAATTTGGATGGTTTTCTAGCTGTTTCAATTTCGTGTTGTTACTGCATTGCTTGTTCGATTGTGGCTGGATGAAGAAATTGGATTTTGTGATTGTAGATAAAAGCCATGATATAATTTTTACGTTAGGACTGATTTTGTGATGTGTAAATTAGAAGTGCTGTTTATTTTATATATCTTGTAGTTTCACCCCGCTTTTCAACAAGCAGTCTATTGATTTGAATTTTTTTTCTTGCTCTTATCTTGTCTACCAGCTGATGCTTCCAAAAAGCCTGATGCAAAGGCACAAGCCCAGAAGGCTGCCAGGGCTGTGAAATCAGGACCAACATTTAAGAAAACAAAGAAGATCCGGACAAAGGTTACATTTCACCGTCCCAGAACATTGAAGAAGGAGAGAAACCCCAAATATCCACGGATCAGTGCAACTCCTAGAAATAAGTTGGACCACTATCAGATTCTGAAGTATCCACTTACTACTGAGTCTGCAATGAAAAAGATTGAGGACAACAATACACTGGTGTTCATTGTTGACATTCGTGCTGACAAGAAGAAAATCAAAGATGCAGTCAAGAAGATGTATGACATTCAGACCAAGAAAGTGAACACCTTGATCAGGTAAACCATAGTTACTTGAAGCCAAGACATTTTGTTTACATTTATGATAAGGAGATCGTTGCTGGTCTGATCCTTGCGAATATTATTGTGTGAACTCCAACTTGGCAAGAAGCATGACACCCTAACCTTGTTAATTAGATATTCCCACCTAGAGTTTATGTTTACTAACCAGAGGCAGCCATATTTTAGACTAGTGAATCATCATACAAGTTCATCTAGAGTTCATGTTTCATGATTGAAAGTTTGGCCTTTATCTTTGACTGTGTTTTAAGCTCATTACATAATTTGATCTACTCTTCCAATGGAGTCTTAACTGTATCCATTTTAATGCAGGCCTGATGGAACTAAGAAGGCCTATGTCAGGTTGACTCCTGATTATGATGCATTGGATGTTGCAAACAAGATTGGCATCATATAAATCAATGGTTTTGTAGTTATTTGTTTTGAAGAGCAGAATACTTTTGACATTTTTGTTAGGAGGAATGAAGTCTGTTAGTACTCCAAAGTCATGTTTATTTTTTTCAATATATGTTGAGAACTATTTTCCTGTTATACCTTTTCTGGTGGTGGTGTTATGCTCGGCATGAACGTATGAATGACCAACTCAAATGTTTTGGTGTTGGCAAAGACTTCACTGGTCTAGAGTACTTGATGCCAGTTCGCGTTGAAATTCTGATTGTCAATCAGTAGTTATTATAATTGCTAATTATTTGGAGGAAACTGCAAGTTCAAATTATCTTCTCAGTAATGATCGTGTATCTATGTAGTCGAAATGATTTTCTGGGAAGGGAAAAGAGTCTAAATTATAACGTATTGGTTTATATCTGCCTCACCCTGAAAAAACGGGGAGAGGGATGCGTGGTGAAACGAAACGGGCCTCATACAACTCTAAAAGATGATTGTTCCTCAAAAAAGTGAAAACTGAACAGCCACATCAAACACAGAAAATTTCGAATGAATCAACATCATGAGGAATGAAAACGGGAGGGATGCGTGGTGAAACGAAGGGCCTCATACAACTCTAAAAGAGGGTTGTTCCTCATAAAAGTGAAAACTTAACAGCCACATTAAACACAGAAAATTTCAAAGGAATCAACAACCGTCTGCAATTTGTCTCTCATTTTCTAACGCCACCTTTCGTTGGCTCAATGTAGAATTTGCCTGCCATTAAATTTCCAGGAGCAAAAGCATGGCTCAATTTCTTTAAAAATGACTGAAACAGATGTCATTAATCAATGAAGCGCAAGGGTTCTGTCTCAACTCTCAATCCCTGTGTCCATAATTCCTGATGACCATGGAAAGTTCTCCGGTTGATCATCTCTTGCTTTGGAAATCCTAACGTGTTTTACCTGAAGTTCCACGAGCATTCTGATCTTACAAGGCAAATGCGACAGCACGGAGTAAAGATGGGAAAAACTGAAAAGAATAAGGGAGAAGGAGATTGGTAGCAAGATCACTGCAAACCAATCATTAAACTTTCTGAATCCTTAGAACACCTGCTATTTTAATGAACGAAAGATAATTATCTGTAAACAAATCTCTCTTAATGAAATCGTTGTGGAACCACAGGAGTAAGCCTTGAATGATGGGACGGGTGCAGGAAATTACATGATACATTGCTCAGTAAAATTGTAAAATAGGGCGAAACACATTCCATACCATTGCCAATAGTAATTGCACCAAGAACATGGCGGGTAAAATTTGGAGCCTGAGCAACAAGCTCGATTGTGTAGTCAACTTTGCTATCAGCATCGTGCTGCACCATAATTTCACAATAAATCAGTTAATTGTTTCTTTTTCAACAAACCTTTTTGGTAAATTTACATAAGCAAGATTAAATAGTCATCTAATTAAGAACTCAAAAGGGGATATATAGATGTGGCCTAATTTGAAAAGTACAAAGAACACCCTGCATAGTTGAAGCGCTCCAATTATTTGTGATGAGAACATGCTGCTCCTGAGCATGCATGAACTCTGGGGAAATAAATGAGGAGATACAAGAAATCACACAGCTCTTTTGTGTCGATTAGTTTGGTTTTCTGTGAAGGAGGGGCTAAAACGTTTTTTATCAACATTTCAGCAACCTGAGATAAATGCACGACAAGCATTAGCATCTTCCATCACTTTAGAGTTATGAGCTCAAATTATAAACTGGCGAAAGATCATAAATGAAAATAATGAACATGCCTCTGTCATAAAAAAAAGGTGGTAAAGTATATATGGAAAACCCGCTGTGAAGGACAATGTCTCGAAGATCAGGTTTGACTGTAAGGATCATATTCACACTAAATGGGTAGAGAAATGAGTGTCAATCCTTCTTGTCCGTGACTAACAGAAATCCCTTTTTAGTTTCTGCAGCAACTGAACCATATCAAGAATGTCATCTTGGGATACCAGCAATCATTTATAATATCTCCTAAGGGAGTGACAAAGTTGATTCTAATCTATGAGTTTATTTCTTTGCTGAAATGAATCAGCTAATCAGAACAATGACATAGAAAACATTCGATAAAAGGTTGCTTACATGATGGAGAAGTTTGGTTAACGATAGCTAAATACCCGTGGAGCAACGCTACTCGCAGCAATCAATACGCGTCTCCCAGATCTTACTGCAAGAGATTTGAGCGCAATTAAACAAAGCAAAACACGAACAAAGTCTCTTCGACACTGCTTCGTTCAACTTAAAGAAAACCCTTCAAGTTCAATTTTCCAGGGTGTAATCTAAAGGTGGTTAAACTTCGAATTCAGCAAAATCTTATTTCATTGGCATCTCATAACCATATGGCCAAAAGAGCTTTTCACAGGAACAGCATTTTTCATACAGCAGTATTTTCCTTATATTATGAGATTCCAAGGAAGAAATGCTTTATCAAATCCATCAGAATTGCAACTCACAATAACAGCTCTGATATGAGTGCCATAATGAAGTAGTGGCATGGTCATTGTTCATTCCAACTAAACTGAAGAAAACACAAGAAGAAAACTCACCTTGAGAATGAGAAGCTGCTGAAGACTGCATGCTCAGCCCTAACATGAAAAGAAAGGCCTCTTCTATAGGAAGACAGCAATATTCCATGACTCTTTTGAACTAACCCCATAATGATATCAAGTATCCACGTAGATCTAACCATGCCCAGTGGTATTATACTGAAGATTTATATGTCCATGAACTTCATATCTGTGTTTTCAGATTCGATCCATGCAGTTATTAAAGATTTACACGAGTATTACTTCAGGACATCCAAATTAATAAAAAAAATATTCACTTAGATATATTGTTTGTTTACGGAGAGGGAGGACCTGGGAGAAATAATTTTAAGTTAATTTATGATACAGTGATGATGGTGAGTTTTGTAAGAGAACCAATGTTCTGTGGGGAGCCTGTAAGGACGAGACAGTCTTGTCGTTTGGACTTCTACGATGTTTTTTTGTGGTGGAGAGCTTCCCTTCTTTACAGCTTTCCCGCTGCTGACCGTTACCATTTGCCTTTGGACCTCCCTGCAGAGGTCTTTGCGGGGGTCTTAGGAGGGGACTCACTCTGAATTCTTACATTAACCTTATCAATTAAACCAAAACAGCAAATATTTTTCATGTTAACCCCAAGAACAATATTTCACTGCTGTCAACGCTAAATTTTCTCTAGTTGACTTTTTTGAAGCTATATTTCATTCATAGCTATGTTTTCATGATTTTGCTTTTTTTCCAATTGTTTTAGGTTCAAATTCAAAATAAATTCGTGGATAATAAACTTGTGTACAAAACAAGCTGCGACACCGTTCAATCATTCCAGCCAACAAAACCAATCGATTAATGATACTGGGATTTCACTTATATGGTTGGAGCACAGTGAAAATAGTCAATGATTGAAATTAAGTACCCTTTCATTTCAAGGTTAAATCCGGATGATCAATCTATCGACTCATTATGTGGTCTTTAAAAGCAAAACTATTATTAATTAACGCTAAACATTGCTGCCGTGCTGAATCCTCACCATAATTGACGACAGCGAAAACACACAGCTCTTGTTGGCTGTATTGCACACAGCAGCATGTTAACAAGAAAGTGATTCGGAGGAATTCCACTTTATTTTATTATTTTTCTTACAAGGGGACAGCTTAGGAACTTGCTTGTTTTACAGTATCAATAAAAAAAAACAAAAAAAAAGACAAAAGCATGGGATTCAAGATGTATGCATGTAAATATATATATATATATATGAAGTTGTTTTTTAAAATATTTTTTATATTAATGATTTAAAAATATCAACAAATAAAAAAAATATATTAAAAAAAAATACATATTAAAAGAAAAAGGGGCAGATGGAACAGGGCAAATGCACTGGCGACACATAAAAAAGCTCTGGGCGACACATAAAAAAGCTCTGGGCAACACAACACACCATTCCCCTCAATGATGCTGCTGCTTCCAGTCTTCCTCCCCCACAAACCTTTTTGGCTCTTTATTTTCAAAGCCACACTAACCTCACCTAGCATACTTCGAACACCCCACACGTGTAACCTCTTAACAGCTCGACACAGCTGTCTTTCACAGTAACCAACACGAAATATTTTCGCTTTCTATTCCCAAATATACCCCCACAAATCACCTGTGTTTTTCTTATAAAATATATCAGGTGATGTTTGGATTTAATTTTCGATACGACACTCCAGTATAAGCATTCCTGTTCTTCGCAATCAAGATAAAAATTGTTTTTTTTGTGTTTTTATATTATTTTAATGTATTTTTTATAATAACAATAATAATAATAAATATTATTTCAATGTATTTTAAAATAAAAAATTATTACTATAATATCAAATAATAACTTTTAAAAAAAAATTATTAACATAATACCAAATAATAACTTATGAAAGGAAAAAATCAAAAGGAAACGAGGAGGAAAATAAAAAAAATAATTTCCTGAAATTTAAAAAATCCCAGAGTTTGCTGATATCGTAACCAAAGGGAGGCGGGAGATGACCGTTAACCTAACACAAACTATCCCATGCAAAAAGCCAAATAAGAAGTGTACGTTACAGTCATTTCCAGTCTGGTACCTCCTCGGCTGGTGAGAGTCAACATTTCCCTCTCTTTCTCTAAAAAATCCTCCTCTTTGACCCGGTCAGTAAACCGAAAGAAAAAGATCCCCTTTTTTTTTCAAAAAAAAAGGGACGCAGCTCCTCAAAACTCACAAAAAAAATCGAATTTCGGCCTCTAAATTTAGCACAGATCTGCTGCTAAATTTAGAGGCAAAAAGAATCGATTAGGGTTTTTCAAAAAGAAGAAAAAACAGATAGACTTCTGCCCAAGATGATGATCTCCAGGGGATTATTCGGATGGTCCCCGCCGCATATACAACCTTTGACGCCGGTCTCCGAGGTTTCTGAGCCTCCGGAGAGTCCGTATCCGTACTTAGATAACAGTGCGGAGGCTGCCGGGGAGGCTCAAGCGGAAGCAGAGGAGGAGATCGAGGAGGCCGAGGAGATGGAGCCTCCGCCAGCTGCTGTTCCTTTCTCCAGGTTGTTTGCCTGTGCTGATAGGTTAGACTGGGGGCTCATGATCGTTGGGTCGCTTGCGGCGGCTGCGCATGGGACTGCTCTTGTTGTGTACTTGCATTACTTTGGGAAGATTATAGGGGTTTTGAGGACTGCGCCGACTGAGCGATATGATAGGTTTACTGATGTGAGTTGTTTTTGCAAACCCTAATCGCTTTTAATTTTCCGGAGTTTTTGAGTGAACAATGATTCAAAAATTGTTGTTTTGCTGAGGCGGCCAGGTGGATTTAGTTAGTAGCGAAGGTTTATCAAGAATTGGAAAATTAGTTAAAATCTGAGGTTGAATAGGTTTTTTTCTGGTTCAAGTTTGCTGGGTTTGGTTAATTATGATTGTAATTTGTTCTATTTTGAGAAAGTTTCAATTTTTTCAGGACATTGTATGTTTTAGTTGTTAAACATGCTTAAGTGTTGTTTAATTAGTCTAATTTAGTTTATTGCCAGCTAGTTTGGTTAAGAAATGGAAGTGCTGCGTTATACTACTGGAGTATAATTTAGCTTATTGCTAGTTAAGAAATGAACCTTTTTTTATTTGACCATGGTGTGCTTTGTCTGCAGCTTGCTCTGCACATTGTTTATTTAGCCGTTGGAGTTTTTGCTGCTGGTTGGATTGGTAAATTTCATAAATTCCCCATAACTAGCTTTATTGTATTTCTGCTATCAGCTCATGAATAATGGCTTCTTTAGAGCCATCAATTCTAACTTGTTATCTGTAATAGAGGTTTCCTGCTGGATTCTCACTGGGGAACGACAGACTGCAGTCATCAGGTCAGAGTATGTTCAAGTATTACTCAATCAGGACATGAGCTTTTTCGATACATATGGGAATAACGGGGATATTGTTAGCCAAGTATTGAGTGATGTGCTCCTCATTCAATCCGCATTGAGTGAAAAGGTATGTTAAAGCTAAATCAACTGTTTCCCCTCTCTACTTCTATTCTGTGCAAATGTTTTCAGTAACCTGATGAAAGAGGCGCATGACGATGCAGGTTGGGAATTATATCCATAATATGGCTACATTTTTCAGTGGTCTTGTTATTGGATTTGTCAACTGCTGGCAAATTGCACTAATAACGTTAGCCACTGGCCCATTCATTGTTGCTGCTGGAGGTATCTCAAATATATTTCTTCATAGGCTTGCTGAGAGCATTCAAGATGCATATGCTGAAGCTGCTAGCATTGCTGAACAGGTCCTAATATATTTCTTCTACACTTTGTATTTCTATTGTTGTATAGGCTGGCTATCTGCACCTTTATTTTCTTGATGGACCAAATTGTTGGGAGGGGTAGTCAAACTATTTTGAGAGGCCCTTCAAGCGCTAAACGGATTGTCAGTTACGCGTTAATAGAAAACACATTCTTGCCTGTCTGGGCTTTGTAGTGTCTGCAAGTGCAATGTAGGAGTAACCCTTTTTTCAGATTGTTCTCTGGATTACAGATAGAAAACTAAAATATCACAAGTTCTAAATTTATTTGTAATACCACTAATCTGGTGATTCATCACATGCTATTGATACTGAATACTGGTAATTTTATAAACTGTGCAGGCAGTCTCTTATATTAGGACCTTGTATGCTTTCACAAATGAAACTCTGGCAAAGTATTCATATGCAACATCACTACAAGCAACTTTGAGATATGGCATTTTGATTAGCCTTGTTCAAGGACTTGGGCTTGGTTTTACATATGGGCTTGCAATATGTTCTTGTGCCTTGCAACTTTGGGTTGGAAGGTTTCTGGTTACAGATCGTAAAGCTCATGGTGGCGAAATAGTTACAGCCCTGTTTGCTGTAATTTTAAGTGGCCTGTAAGCTTCTTGTTCTCCTCTTTCTCAGTGATGCAAACAGTATTTTATGTTTTTCTTGTCTCCCTTGTTTTTACAGTGGGCTGAATCAAGCTGCAACCAATTTCTATTCATTTGATCAAGGACGAATTGCTGCATATAGACTCTTTGAGATGATATGTCGGTCATCCTCCACCATTAATCAGGATGGGAACAGCCTAGTGGCAGTGCAAGGGAATATTGAGTTTCGAAATGTTTATTTTAGCTATCTTTCTCGTCCTGAGATCCCCATCTTGAGTGGATTTTACCTTACTGTACCAGCTAAAAAGACGGTGGCTCTTGTTGGCAGAAATGGTTCTGGAAAAAGCAGCATTATCCCACTCATGGAGCGCTTTTATGATCCTAACTTGGGTATTATGGCCATTTTATTTTTATATTTCCTTTTGAGCAAATGCTATATCCTTAGCCATGTCCACATGTTTATTCCTACATTTTTTGCTAATTCATTCAGGAGAAGTTCTGCTTGATGGAGAGAATATTAAAAACCTGAAACTGGAATGGCTCAGAAGCCAAATAGGGCTGGTCACCCAGGAACCTGCCTTGCTAAGTTTGAGTATAAGAGATAATATTGTATATGGACGAGATGCTACTTTGGACCAGATTGAAGAAGCTGCCAAAATAGCACATGCGCACACATTTATCAGTTCACTTGAGAAAGGCTACGAGACACGAGTAATATTTGAAGGACATGATATTTATTATACCTGTTTATTTTTATTGCTTTTTTCTTGGCTGTCCTTCTGGAAATTAATTGGTGTACATTTCAGGTTGGTAGGGCTGGTTTAGCATTGACCGAGGAGCAGAAAATTAAACTTTCTATTGCCAGGGCAGTGCTTTTAAATCCAACAATTCTTCTGCTTGATGAGGTTACTGGTGGACTTGATTTTGAAGCTGAGAGAGCAGTTCAAGAGACACTGGACCTTCTCATGTTGGGACGCTCAACCATTATAATAGCTAGGCGTCTTAGTCTAATTAGGAATGCTGATTATATAGCTGTAATGGAGGAGGGTCGGCTTGTTGAAATGGGTACACATGATGAATTATTAAATTTAAATGGTCTATATGCTGAACTTCTCAAATGTGAAGAAGCAGCAAAACTTCCAAGGAGGTATATTATGAGAAAAAACAATGTTGTGCATTATACTGAATGTTTTTGTGTATGAATTCTGTAACTTCAGTTGGTAGAATGAAAATGCTTTAAACAAAGTTTTCCTAAACAGTAAAATTGCATGCCATCATTCTACTATGTTTCTGACATGTGCACCTTTTATCCAGGATGCCAGTTAGAAACTACAAGGAGACCGCTGCTTTCCAGGTTGAAAAGGATTCTTCTATAGGCCACAGCTATCAAGAAGCATCCTCCCCTAAAATGGCCAGTTCACCATCACTTCAGAGAGCTTCTGGTCTATTTCGACCTACAGATAGCATGTTTAATTCGCAGGAATCACCAAAAGTTCTCAGCCCACCACCAGAGAAGGTGATGGAAAACGGCCTTCTCTTGGATGGAGCTGATAAAGAACCATCAATAAGAAGGCAGGATAGTTTTGAGATGAGACTACCTGAATTACCCAAGCTTGAAGTCCAGTCTGCACATAAACAGACATCAAATGGTTCAGACCCTGAATCCCCTGTTTCTCCACTTTTAACATCTGATCCTAAAAATGAGCGCTCCCACTCACAGACTTTCAGTAGACCCCCCAGTCACTCAGATGATGTTCCAATTAAAGTGAAGGAACCAAAGGATACAAAGCATCGAGAAGAACCATCATTCTGGAGACTAGCAGAGCTTAGTTTGGCAGAGTGGCTTTATGCTGTTTTAGGAAGCATTGGTGCTGCTGTTTTTGGTTCTTTCAATCCACTACTTGCTTATGTTATTTCGCTGATAGTGACTGCGTATTATAGACGAGAAGAACACTTGAAGCAGGATGTAGACAGGTGGTGCTTGATGATTGCCATCATGGGTATGGTGACTGTTGTTGCCAATTTCTTGCAGCACTTCTATTTTGGTATCATGGGTGAGAAAATGACTGAACGAGTCCGCAGAATGATGTTTTCAGGTAAATAGCTTTAATATCTCTGTTAGTTTATTTGAGAATATGGTGTTGGTGTCACACCCAACACAGCTGTTATTTCCATGATTTATAGAGTTATTTGTGTGGACTATGACTTATTATCGACCATCATCTCACAGCAATGCTACGGAATGAAGTTGGATGGTTCGATGAAGAGGATAATGGTGCTGACATATTATCCATGCGCTTGGCAAATGATGCTACTTTTGTAAGAGCTGCATTCAGCAACCGACTTTCAATATTTATACAGGACAGTACTGCAGTTATTGTGGCTGTTGTAATTGGGGTACTGCTTCAGTGGCGATTGGCTCTTGTAGCATTGGCAACCCTGCCAGTTCTCACTGTCTCGGCAATTGCACAGGTCTGAACAGTTTCTGCATGCTTTTTAACCTGACATCATTTTATTATTAGAGATTTTCTGCAAACATTCTTTATATGATTTTCATGTTACATACTTGAATGAAATTGAATAAATTGTGTTACAAACCAATCAGCAATTAAAGTTTCTAGGAGTTTCTTTTAGAAGCCAATTTCCTTTTTTATTCATTTCTTTTGGTCAGGGAGCTATTAACCATCAAGCATCAGCCATATGGCAGTGAGTGTCAACCTGTGAAAAAAGAACACTACCCTTTGGATTGTTGCATGCTTTTCCTTACAATTTCTGGCTTATGCTTTTAGTTTTTGGTTGTATTTGGTAAAAAGTGTACAAGAATAATTACTCATTACCAGTTCTATTGGGATGGTCTATGGTCTTACTAGCTCCACAAGCACACGCATACACAATACCTTGCAAATCCAACTAGTTTCAAACTCCCCCTGGATATGTCCAGTGACTGAGCTTTAATTCCATCAATCAAGCATTTCACTTTTAACAATTGAATTATAAACACTACATTACTTGTAGTTTGTTGTGCCAAAACCTTGAATGGCTGCCAACTTAAAAATTGCAGAAATTGTGGCTTGCTGGATTTTCTAGAGGCATCCAGGAGATGCACAGAAAGGCATCATTGGTCCTTGAGGATGCTGTTAGAAACATTTATACAGTTGTGGCATTCTGTGCGGGTAATAAAGTAATGGAGCTCTACAGATTGCAACTGCAGAAAATATTTAAGCAAAGTTTTGTCCTTGGAATGACCATTGGATTTGGATTTGGTTTTTCACAGTTTCTTCTTTTTGCCTGTAATGCCCTTCTTCTCTGGTACACTGCTTACTCTGTAAAGAATCAGAAAGTGGATCTTCATACGGCTCTCAAGGAGTATATGGTGTTCTCTTTTGCAACATTTGCACTGGTGGAGCCTTTTGGATTGGCTCCATACATACTTAAGCGGCGAAAATCTCTTATTTCAGTATTTGAAATTATAGATCGAGAACCAAAGATTGACCCGGATGATAACTCAGCACTGAAGCCACCTAATGTTTATGGAAGCATTGAGTTGAAGAATGTGGATTTCTGTTATCCATCTCGTCCAGAAGTGTTGGTATTGAGCAATTTCAGTCTCAAGGTGAATGGAGGACAAACTGTAGCTGTGGTTGGAGTTTCAGGGTCTGGAAAAAGCACTATAATTTCTTTAATTGAAAGATTGTATGATCCAGTTGCCGGTCAGGTCCTACTGGATGGTCGGGATTTAAAACTTTATAATTTGAGATGGCTGAGGAGCCATCTTGGTCTTGTTCAGCAGGAGCCAATTATCTTCTCAACAACTATAAGAGAAAATATAATATATGCTAGGCACAATGCCAGCGAGGCTGAGATGAAGGAGGCTGCAAGAATTGCCAATGCTCACCATTTCATAAGTAGTCTGCCTCATGGTTATGACACACATGTGGGAATGAGGGGCGTGGACCTTACCCCAGGGCAGAAGCAGAGAATTGCAATTGCTCGAGTGGTGTTGAAGAATGCACCCATCTTGTTATTGGATGAAGCCAGCTCATCCATCGAATCTGAATCAAGTCGAGTGGTACAAGAGGCACTGGATACTCTTATTATGGGAAACAAAACTACCATTTTGATAGCTCATAGAACTGCAATGATGAGGCATGTTGACAAGATTGTGGTTCTAAATGGAGGGCGAATTGTCGAGGAAGGGGCCCATGATTCTTTGATGGCAAAGAATGGTTTGTATGTCCGTCTGATGCAACCCCACTTTGGAAAGGGTTTGCGACAACATCGGCTAATTTAAGGTTGGGCCTACAGTGTTGAAATTTCTTTTTGGTTCACCTGTATAGTTCTTATTCTGGGCCATCTTGAATTTCTTGAAACATTTATACCTGCTAGTGCTTCTAGAAATGTCAGTAGGTTGGAGTTTCCAGATCACATGAGAAGCTAATGAGAGTGATGAAGCTTTTGAAAGCGTTTTGTATTGGGCTGGAGCAGTTGTGGCAGTGATAGCTATGTTGTTCAAATGTAGGGTTTAGATATAGGGATCTTGGATTTTGTTTGGCTGGAAAGGAAATGCTCTCGAGAGAGAGGCTAGATGCCACCATATTCTTTTGGAGGGAGGCTACGTTGATGCTTTGTCTCCATGATTGATTTTTTTGTTAGCCAGGGATCGGGTGGAGGAGATAATTCTAGTCTTGATGAGGTGTGTTTCCTGGTTTTTGTTCTCTTTTGTGAGTATTTTTCTCCCTTAAATGAATTTATGCGACTGACTAGCTTGGGTGTGTTTACTGTAGATTTTACATTTGTGAACTTGAAAGAAAGTTCAGGATAGGATAAGAGATGAGAGAATTTGCTGCAATCTTTGTAAATAACTACGTAGTTAATCTATAGCCTGTTTAACTTTTACTAGTACCAATCAACTGGCTTACTCAATAGGATTGTTTTTTTGTCATTTTAGATCAGCGCCATTGTTATGTTTTTGCTTGAAACAAGGCAGTATGATGTTTGATGCTTTTTTTTTATTATTATTATTACTACTACAACTACAAGGATGGACATGATCCTGATGCCTTGAAACTATACTATCATACCATGGTAAAAATCCATCGAATGATTGTAGGAATTTCAACTTCACGTTGAGCTTTTTGCATCGTGAGGAATGTTTTTATGTTCTTGCATGATAAAGAAAAATAAAAGGTCAAGTCAATGTTTTTTTGGTGTTGACTTTGATTCTGAAAATGGCCACCCCGCCCTGAACCCAATATTCAACCTTTCATTTTCTGCACAGTTTTATCATTCATCTGGTGTGTTGATGCAGGCTGTAGCGTCGCCTTTGTCTATGTCAATTGCAACTTCGTTTATTGACGAGAAATGTGCAGTTGTGCTCGAAAGCATCATCATTCAGTTTTATTGCCAAACCAAGCCAAGGTCCGGGCAAAAGCAATTTCATCGCAAAAAACTTCCAACTAATTATGCGTGCTACACATGAGAAATTGTCATTCAACCAACGTTAACCGGTATAGCATTTTAAAAGTCATGCACCATGAAAGAGTTAGCAACCAACTTAAAGCTGACAGGGAAATCGTCTCCACCGTCACAATCAGTGTGCATGATCTCTTTACACAGAAATACAACCACTGAACAATCCAGATTCTGAAAAGCAGCTTGATCTGTATCTTTTCCTTATCTTATAGGCTTTAATGTGGAATATTTTATTTGCTTGTATCCATGTTAGCACAGTATCACCTGCTGTTCACTTCTGCTGGAGTGGCATATATATGATGGTGACGATTCAAGCGATATGATGCTTACCATTAGTGGTAGCTGTGGTTGCAAATGAAACACTTGAGCAGTTTGGAGATGCAAGTCCGTACTCAAAAGTGAAATTATTTTTCGTCGTCTACAGTTTCTGCATTCAGAAGAAACCCATCAAAGCAATTCAGTGTGCCAAGAGATGATGTTTTCACTTGCCAAAAGGTGAAACTTTTGTCAAACTAAAATCCATTATAACAAGAATGATTCAGCAATCATGGGCTTATAAACATAATTTTCAAGAAAACTTGTTATGTTCTTGCTGCCTGTGATTGTCACGCTTCTTAAATTATTTACTGAGCAAAGGGCAAGTTAAGTACTTCGTGGTGAAGGAAGTAGGAAATAAGAGAGCATCAGGAGGGTCTGATGACCGATGGATTTGAAGAAGTATTTTTTAGCTAATAGGAACCGATAAATTGAAAAGGATAAGCAATGATACAACCTCCTGCATGCTATATATGGTTGGCATTTGATTTGGTGCTGCGAACCTGTGCTTCACCAATTGGTAAATAACCTGACAAACAGAAGCTCGTCAAGTACACCATGTCCAGGCATTAATGACGTGAAAAGGGAATGAAACTACAAATCTTTCAACCTCTTCCATTGGACCACAATTCATGAATTTCCTTTTGCTCCGTTGGTATAAATCTCCCCCTAACGTTCTGCAATTGCCTCGCTCTGTCCTTCAATAGCAGAATCATGTCCCCTGAAGTCAAAGTCCTAGGAAATAGACGACAAGTTGTCGAGCCTTGAGGGCTAAACTTCAAGCTTTCACATTATAAATGACTGCGTAACTTAATATTCAATCTGAGGGGTAATATTATGAATATCCATCTTCAAAGTTCACGAAAGATTGGTAGTTCTTAGGTATTTCTACACAATTCCAGAGAGAACAGGAATTCATTTTTATGTACAGTAGCTACGAATATATAGATTCACTGCCAATCTATAATTACCTTCAGCTAAAAGGAAATTTGCTGGGAGTAAACTTGTGGTCAGCGCTCCAACTCCTAGCAGGAGGAGGCGCCTCTTGCAGTTGCCTTGAAAACATCGATGGCTATGAGCAACACAAGGAACACAAGTTGGTCATATGGAGTGCGATTAGGTAGTAATATAAGACCATAGTTATTTACTAATTGTTCCAAAATCGCACGAGATGACAGGGTTCATATGTTAAGAAGATTTGTAGATAATTCACTTTGTCCTAGCAGAATATCCTAATCCTAGGAGGTGAAATCAGGCTCATGGTTCAAATATTTCAAGTAGACAGTAAGCCATTAATTTAGAGATGAAAGAGAACAAAAAATGTGTTAGTATCTTTCTAAGATAATCCTGATCCGCGACTGTCTGTACCCTACCATAGCACAGGCAGTCAGTGAATTTGAAGAGAATACTTAATAGGTTACCTTACTTTCTTCATTAAAAATTTGCCTCAGGAGTGCATGAGACAGAGTGGTACTGCTGGGGTCAGTGTTTTTTCATTTTTTTCTAATCGATACCTCAGTTTTTTTTGTGTGTTTTTGCATGGATATACTGCTGGGGTCTAATGGATCGATGCCGTTACTGCATAGCTACGGGCAGTCAAGATAGGATTGACTTTGGGCTGGTTCAGGTAAGTAATAAGGTTGTCAATACCGTTCCGGTCGTCGTTCTGGTTTTTTTATTGGTATGGAATGATATATATAAAAAATTAAAATATTAATTTAATAAGCATAATTAAAATTCAAGATAAATTAACTTTAAATTATATAATACAAACACAAAACCAAACAAACATAATCTCAAAATTAGAAAAAAAAATCACAGGTTAATCAAAATAAGGAGGATTTTAAAACCGAAACGACACACTCAAAACGATACCGAGATTTTCCAGCCAGTACCGTTGTCTCGGTTTTTTAAATGAAACTAAACATTCCGACCATTTCGAACAGAACATAATGGTATTGTCAACCCTAATAAGGAATGGCAGGTTGTAGGTGTTTTCAATTTTTACAGCACAGGAGCTAACTGCAAACAGATGACCAATGTGGGAGTAGAGTTTGTCCACGAGAATATATATATATTTTTCTGAGCCTCCAGGCTCCCGGATTTCTTAAAGAAAATCTCTGGAAGGACTTTTGCGGCGGTGCAGGGGAATTTAGGTGTGTTTCTAACTGAATTTCCAAAATATTTTTGAAAAGAAGAAAAAATTACGGGGAATTAGGATACGTTTGGCACTACATTTTAAAATATTTTGAAAAAAAATGATATTTTTATTAAAAATTAAAAAAAAATGTTTTTAAATCATTAAAAAAATTTAAAAAATTATTTTAATATAATTTTAAATAAAAAAATATTTTTAAAAATAACTTTAAATCATATTATAAATAAGGATAGACGACAAGGCCATGTCTGCCCTGGGCGTGGTATTAGGCTATTTGCTGGCAAGCGTGGATAAATTTACCTTCTGAAATCAAGCATCTCCTCCTGTCAAATCTATGACATGGCTTCCTTAACATCATTGTAATTTTTCTTCCACAATCTTGTCGGTCTGCACTTCACATACATATGAATATCTGAAATAAATCGTACGGAATGCTCAGCAGCCTCAATTCTAATGATCAAATGTAATTTATGTCTAATATCTCATCAAATCCATAACTTCTAAGGTTCCGATCGCTTCGAAATTGTAAAGTTTCTAATTAGGAATTTAGCCCGATATGTATTATTACTTTGGGCTCACACGCAGCCGCGGCTGCATCCTGGCCCGTATAGATTTGAGGTCTCTATTCACAGCATGCAATGGTGCTAGTGGAGTGGAATGGCAATGGAGAGGGAGAGGGAGAGATTGCCGAGCCAGAAGAATGCAAAAGAGGACAAATCTCGGTCATGGCAAGCGATGTGAGATGATGAAGGGTAGACTGAATTTGTGGGCATGGAAAAAATGGTCGGTCCAATTATGAGAGTTGATGATGTTGCCGTTTGCCGGCAGCAAGCTAGGATAATAATTTGAAGGGTGCTCGTGGATATAATTTATCACATGATGACATAAGTCGATGTGAGTGATATACAAAAATAAAATTAAAAATCGGCACCCCTTGACAAAAATGAGGGTCTTGCAAAGATTTTTCTTTAATTAACAAAAAATAAAACTTATTAAATTAACTTTGTATCCATCTAATAACAAGTTTGCTGGGCATTTTGCATGATTGCATGATACGATGACAAATCTTAAAGTGAAAACACTGTTGTCACTTGTTGTCTCTTACGCCCGACATGGATGATTTTATAAGCCCGATCAATCTAATCCTATCGAATTGTTTGGACGGTGCTCTAGAAATTAGATGGCAAACCTTTTCCTCCACCACATGTTCATGTAGCCTTTTACCTAATATGGGATTCGTGCCTCTCGAGGTTCATTGGCATATCCGCTATGGACTCTCAATCATTAAGTTTATTTTGGATTTATATAATTAATTAAATGGATTAACATAAGGACTCCATTAGTCCAACAAATTACCTACTCCTCTAGTACAAAGATCCGTGATTAGCTTTTTAATAATTAATATTTAGGCCCCGTTTGTTTCCCGGAATTCATTTTCCGGGAAACCACTTTGTTGATTATATCAAATTTGATCCTCAAACTTTTGATTGCTATATATAATTTGTTTTGAATATTTATTTTTCAATTCCATCTCTTAAAATTTAATTTTTATATTAATTTTGGTTCTTATTTTTATAATTGCTACTTGCTTTTTTCTTATCAATTGTTACTTATTTTATTTGAAATAATTTATAAAATGTTAATTATTATTATTTTAATTTATTCACCTTTTATTTTTTAAAATTTTTTTTTAGATTTGATCTCTATTATTTTGATTATTATTTATTTTATTTGAGATAATTTATGAAATTATATTTTTTTTCAATTTCATTCTCATTCAACTTTTTAATTTGTAAGATTTATTCCTCATTATTTTAATAAACTTGAAGAAAAAAATTAATTTATTAATAAATTATTTTCCAGTTCATTTTCCATAACACAAACAAACGGGGCCTTAAAAAAAAAAACCCTCTCCATCTCCCATGCACCTCACCTTCACGATCTTGCTTGAATCAAATAATCAATCAACTCCTTAGCACAAGCTTGGAAGATAATCCACCAGTATATAGAAGAGAGAAATTACAAGCTAATCTGTGGAAACTTTAATTGATATCCATTAAGCGTTGTGGGTATTTATTTAGAAATATATCTAAATAATTTTTTATATTAACTTATCAAAACAAGGCAATCATTTTATAGACAGTGCTTCTTGCAATAATTATATTCTGCTTTTAAAGAGGGTCAAGTCCTTCATCTACGGCTACAAGCAACCTCATGGGTTTTCAACGTAGGGTCCAAAAACTTACAGAAGAAACCATCTCTGTATGTGCAAATGTTTTTGCTGTTCACTTTATTTCCGCCGAGCCAGCTAGAACCTTCGTGTTCCTCTGGATTATTCATCTTCCATGCATGATCAGCACCCTCGGGAAAGATCTAGCTCGGTAACTTCAGAAGGCCAGCTCTTGCATGGCATTTATTTGGTAGATGGAGCCATCGAGTTTCGTTAATTGCTTGCACGCCTTTTCCTCCGAATATTTTTCAACGATTGTGACCTTTTTTTTTCACAGTAACGTTGGTGATTTGCTTAACGACGTGTAATGATTCACTGTTCGTGATCAATAAAGGGCTGGTAGATTAGATTTTCTTAACGATGTGTGATAATGACTGAAACCAAAGTGAATTGCTATGATAATAAAATTCAGAAATACAATTCCATGAAATATACCTTTTTTTATTATTATTAATGTTGGTTTTCGAGCTAGTTTCCACGCATCTCGATTAATCCTACAAATCTTAAAATTAATGACCATTTAAGTCTCTAATGATCATCTTATTAACAATTATAATACTCAAAAGTAAAACTACTAAAAATAAATATTTTAATCTCAAATTCTTAGCACTAGATAAATTATTAAATAAATGGTTACACGAGAGCTTCTTTTTTTTCATGGGGAGCGATCTGAGTCTTTAACCTACATGTAGTAGTTGTATTTTTCTCCTCTATAAAACCACCAATAATATTGTCTATCAAGTACCTGTTTAGCTAAGTGTTTGAACTGGTATTTCATCGAAATTTGATTTTTTTTAATTTTAAATAAAAAAAAAATTGGTGTTTTTAGATCATTTTGATGTGTTGATATCAAAAATAATTTTTAAAAAATAAAAAAATATATATCATTTCAATATATTTCTAAACGAAAAACACTTTAAAAAACAACTGTAACTACACTCCCAATTTAGCTTATATATATTATAACCTATATAAACATCAACATTTACATCCAAAAAAAATTGTTTAATTTTTATATGTTTTAATATACTAATTTCAAATTTAAATATTAATAAATAAATATTTTAATATATTTCAAAAAAAATTATTTTAAAAATAATCATTATTATATTTTTCAAACCGTCTCTGAGCAGATCGCTAATACTCGTGGGCTGACAAGAACCATCTAAGTGATCCCACAAGCTCATCACCTCAAACAATCACGTTTGTTTTGAATATTCAAAGGTCGGCGGTCCCTGTCCAAGTTCAAAAACTCGCCGCCCATCTCTTGTCCAACAGCAGCACTAAAAATTATTTATTAGGAGTTGATTATAAACCTAGTCACTTTAATTTATCAAAACAAACTAATTAGTTCCTGTATTATTATAATTAATGTAACAGTTCTTCTTCCAAAAATACCAGTTCTAAATTATAAAATTCATCACACCCAACACAAGTTAATCCAATGACTAGTAGTTTTTATTTTGAATATGATATGTTTTTACTAAAACAATATTGTATTTTGTTTTAAAAAAAAGCTAAAATAAAATCATTTTATTATAAAAAATAATATCATTTTGATATATAAACATACGAGTTTTAAAGCTTCGGGCATAATTAAACACCAGACTAGGTTTTATAACTATAAGCTATTGTTTTCATTTGATATAATTCTCTTTAACTTGCTACATGTCTTAATAAATAAATCTAAACAAATTTAGAGGAAAAAAATTGAACTTAACAAAATCACTGATCTGTGATCAAATTTTTTTAAGAAAACATAGGGATTAATATATATATATAAAAAAAGTCGAAGCACTAATTTATTGGTTTTGTTAAACAACAAGGACTAAGTTATAGTTTACTCAATTAATAAGTGACAAAGCACCAGCCTAGTAAACAATTGTGCAAGCGGGCCCGCCACCTCACTTGGTCGGCGATCGCAAATCTCCTCCTTGCTACGCTAGAATCAATCTCCACCACAGACGTGTCACCACCTCATCAACCCACAAGTCCTATTCACTAGCTGTAAAGTCACCGTCGTGTTGCGTTAATCAATTGCCACTCCCTCCTGGTCTTGATGTTTTTACCAGGTAACCGGTTGGACCAGTTCCTAAGCCGTTATTTCAGGTATATATAAAGGGGAAGCGTCCCTCAGGACTGGCTATAAACAAGAAAGAAAATCATCGACGAGAGAGCTTCTAAAACAAATACAGAGCCTGAACAAGAAGAGTAGAAACAAAGCTCAAACTCAACGAAATGCCTATCAATAGAATTGCATTCGGATCACCAGGAGAGGCAAGCCATCCAGATTCGCTGAGGGCTGCATTGGCAGAGTTCATTTCTATGCTTATTTTTGTATTTGCGGGTTCAGGATCTGGGATGGCTTTTAGTAAGATATCAATCTAGTTACTCTATATTGTTTCACATTTCATAGTATTTGATCCATCAGCTAGGTTACAGGGTGGACTGATTAGATCAGAGTATCATATAACTTCGTGCATTCAATGACCAGGCAAGAATTACTTGGTAATATCTTGATACTATCAAAAGTCAAATGATGAAGTCAAATGATGAAATGGGAAAGAAACGTTATTTTACCTTTTGAAAACAATAGGTAGCATTTTTTTTTCCCTGCAAGGTGCTCACTCGTGACAGGAACTAATTGGCATGGTGTTTTGGCAGACAAATTGACCGACAGTGCTTCGACTACTCCTGCTGGCCTGGTAGCTGCAGCTTTGGCACATGCATTTGCACTCTTTGTGGCTGTTTCGGTTGGTGCTAACATTTCTGGAGGTCATGTGAATCCCGCTGTGACCTTTGGTGCACTTATGGGAGGAAACATTACTCTGATGAGGAGCATTTTGTATTGGATTGCACAGTTGTTAGGATCTGTTGTTGCTTGCTTGCTTCTTAAATTCTCCACCGGTGGATTGGTAAGACATTAACTTAAGCATAGAAATCTGTTTAACAGCTTAATGCCAATCTAGAATACCAACATGATAGCAGGCCTGAGTCGGTTTTGTTACCATTCTGATTTTACTTTCTGCTGCAGGAAACACCAGCTTTTGGGCTATCATCAGGGGTGGGGGCATGGAACGCTGTAGTTTTTGAGATTGTGATGACTTTTGGACTAGTATACACTGTGTATGCCACAGCGGTGGATCCAAAGAAGGGGAATTTGGGAATTATTGCTCCTATTGCAATCGGTTTCATAGTCGGTGCCAACATCTTAGCAGGTGGTGCTTTTGATGGTGCATCCATGAATCCGGCTGTTTCTTTTGGTCCTGCTGTTGTGAGCTGGACTTGGACTAACCACTGGGTTTACTGGCTTGGTCCGTTCATTGGTGCTGGAATTGCTGCTCTTGTCTATGACAACATTTTCATTGGCTGTGGTGGACATGAGCCCCTTCCCACCAATGATTTTTAAGCATTGCATCCCTTGTTGAAATTTAAATCTTTCACCCCTTTTAAACCAAGGAGGGATAAAGATGGGATTTCTGGAAGTTTGGTTGGTGTTGGTTTTTGTATTGTTGTTGTTTCCACTTATTTTACAGCAGTGGATGGTGCCTTGTTTAATGGTGCTGTACCTGTTGAATCAATGGAAATGTTTTGTTTTCTTTCGAAACATTTAGTTTGAAAACTCTTCTTTCGATGACTGACTTTCTTGGATACATTTAATCATATCAGGGCATAGCAGAAAGTTGTATAAGTGAAATGAGTGATAAAGCAATATAAAAACTCCAAAAGTTGAAAAAATTGCAGATTATAAGCATTGACGCTAACAGAAAGAAGCCGAGAACAGGGTTTTAAGTACAAAACCCTTGAGATCAATCCTTACCCGGTATTTCATCAAATTTAGAAGAGCATTTATGTTCATATGGCTGAGTGCTGCCACTTCCAAGTGGTCTATTCTGCTCTGATTTGGCTGGATTGAGGAATCAAACTTCGCAAGCATTTCCCATCTCACTATGCTAGGATTAATAAGCTCAGTGGTCTGCTAAAAGGATTTCATCCTCTCGATTTGCTATTTTCATCCTTTATCAGTTTTAGATGTTGCCACTGTGTGCTCCTGCCAGCTTGTATAAGATTTGGCTCCTTCAAGATTGAAATTAACACAACACTGGATGAGGCAATTTTGCAGGTGTTGTACCGTACATTTTGGTTTTTGAGCTGGAATGTACAGGCTCATTTTCAAATTTATTCGTTCCAAGGACTAATTCTTCAGATGTTCATAACATTGAGGATGAGTCTCGAAATATTTAACTAGCATTGGTTCCTATGACATCTACATGTCTTATGATCTCAATATTTCACCTATACAAGTTGGAACAACAGAGACAGGTATGTCTATGCACAAAAGAGTGTCTTGTTTGGCTGGGAGGTTTGCTGTGTTTCACAGGTGGTATAATTGTCTTGTTTGGCTGGGAGGTTTGCTGTGTTTCACAGGTGGTATAATCACACAGTAACAAGAACATTTTTTTAGCTGTGCTGTAGCTATTTCTGTTACTGTTTTACTCATCGCGTTGGTCTCATTTGGTCAGGATTATAATAATTAAGGATTCCCATATAAGCTTGGTCAATGTAAACCAAGTTGGTCACATTTTGTGGATCTTAGCTAGACAAACACTTTCAAGGCCTAACACGTAGCTTCTTATCAGTTAAGCCTTCTATGGATTTTTCCCTCCCTCACCAAGTCCTCTCTCAGAAATCCATCGAACTAACAAAACAAATTAACAAACAACTCCTCGAACAGAATTACCCTGCATGTCCTTCCCTTACATTCTCCCCAATACATATACACTTCTCGGTCTAAATTCACACATTTTATCATCTAAATGTTCCTTCACAATCCACATTTTGCTCCTTCCCACTAAACACTATCATTATCAGTTCCTCCGCTACCACTACTGCCATCACCACCACAGCAGCTATCTTCTTGTATGTCCTAAAGCTCGTTCTAACAATCACCTATACCGCAGCTTCATGTCTACAGCGTGGTCTCATTTGTGTATCAATGGGCTTATAGCAGACGGATGTAAAGTCTGGAAATGATACTGCGGTTTAGCTATTTAAGGGTTGATTTTGATGCGATGGCCAGAGGTGGCATAGTACACAGTTCAAGTTTTTATAGAAAACTAGGAAATTGTAGATTTCCAAAAGAAATGAGATGGGCTAGATAACAAGAAAAGTGTAAACACTAATAAGAAATAACAAGTACGTATAGCACATGATTCAAAATATTAAATGTTGCTATAAGTTTGTCTTGCATAGCCTTTTTATTCGGGGCATGAAATATTCTTTTGATTATCTTTGTTTTGTTAATTATAAATTAGGAAAAACATGTATTATTTTGAGATTGACTGTAAGCTTACTTAGTTATGTATTAATAATGTTTGAACTCTGTTTTAAATGTTCGAATATGAACAAACAAAATTATTAAAATGTTGTTATTATGACTTGCATGAATATGTTTTAAATTTTATTATTACATTATTATTCCAGGATATAATCATAAAAGTATGGTATGGACTGATGTATGATGAGAACTAGATTTAAAATTATTTATATATAAGTATAACGGGACATAGTTGATAGCTTGGAACATCTTGACATGGAGAAAACTCAGCTGAAATTATAAGAGGTTGAAAAAACAAAACAGTGTAAAAAGATTAAATTTGTGTCTTTATACAGTTAAATTGGGACTGTTACAAAACATGTCATAAAATGTTCAAATAAACTGGCGTCGTCCTCGTTGTTTACAAGAACAAAACCTCTGCGTTATAGATTCCTCAGGGTCTCATGGACGAAAAATAGGTGGCTAACTTGAAAATAAGTGCAAGTAACAGAATATAAATTATGCAAAGAATTTGAGTTCACAGACCCATATGAACATGTTTAGGATGCAGTTCCTTCGTATCCTGAACTTCCACGAATTTATAAGACCACTTCCTTTCACATGGCTGGGGTGCTACCTCTTCCAGTTTGTTTGTGCTGTTCTGCTTTGGGTGGTTTGAGCTTACCTCATCGAATTTTCTCAAGCATATCAGATCTGATGATGTTAGGATTAGTGGCTCGGTAGTGACAACCTTTCCTATACGTTCTGCCAAGAGTACTTCATCTGCTTGATTTTCAAACCCGTCTAATTTAACCAGTTTTAGATGATGCAGCTGCGTATTCCTGCCTGCTCGTATAGAATGTTTACTGCTTCTTTTCATGAAGTAACTTCTATGATCAATCTGCACAGCGATATAAAACCTCTTAATCGTATATAGTTTAAGATATGAAAAACAATTTTCAGAAAGAATAATTTTTATGCCCTTGGCCACAAGTTCATCAGGATTTTAAAATATTAGATATGCTTTTCTGGGTATTGGAATAAAGCTTAGTTCATATCGGAAACTTTGCAGTTCTTAGGAACTAGTTAAATTTCTGTCAACATACCAGCCCCATTGCAGCTGTTTTTTTTTTCTCACAAGCCTTGATAAAGCTGTCTAGAAGCTTGTCCAAATGTAAATCAAAAAGACATTCATAAAAGAAGTCGCAGTGGCATACTCAACTGGAAATCATAGTGAAAAGGAAATAAAGAATCTGACCTCTGTATATAGTTCAAACACTTACCGTCACGAAGAGTTGCTGTAATGAAGGACATAATTTCAGGAAAGAGATTAAGGCATCGCTGTCATATCTTTCGTTTGAATTATCAATCCACCACAACTCTTTTAAATTATAGAATTGGAAATCTCCCAGTAATGTGGATAGCGATGGGCAGATCAACTCCTGCAGCAAGAAATCCTAGAACTCACTTTCATACAATAACAGTCAAACTAAACAATTCACAACTTGCATAACAAGAAAGACTAAAGATCAAAACCAAGATTAGAGTGTACCTCAAATGTCCATTTGCATAGAGTAAGCACTTTTACGTTCTTTATAGTCAACAGAACCGAGTCAAAGTCACGGCCAGTGAAGCTACTGTAGCCAGGGCCTTCTCTGGAATCAAGCAAGGCATCATCCAGGTTAAAGTGGTATTCAGGCCTAAACCAAGGTAGCGGTCCTCGATATCGGAAAGTGCGAAGCTTAAAAGATCTGATGTGGAGAGATTTTAGTTGTGGACAGTCGAAAATGATTACGCTTAAAAGCTTTGTATCAGAGCCAATACTTAAAGATTGCAAGCAATTGCAGCAAGTGATTTTCAAGGTCTCAAGAAGCTCAAAGGCTGTAATCATGGAAGAAACTGCCTCATTAGTAAGATAGGTCACCGACATCAGATGAAGATTTTTAACGTAAAAGGAAGATGGAGATGGCTGGCTGGCTAGGTTTTGATGATTGAACTCTAATTGCAAGCTAAATTGCTGGGGAAAATCTTGTTTCCCAGTAGAGAAATGGAGACGAAGGCTGCCATTACGTACAATGATAGCCAAGAGGACATTACCGTTGCAAAAGAGGAACCGTAACTTCCTGGTATTCTTTGATGGATCCTGCTCGTCAAAATTGGCAAGGAAGCCAGAAATTGCATTAGCAACGTCCTCTTCAGTGCCATGCTTCACTAAAGCAGTCTCCCACAGAAGCTTCCATCGGTTTGAAAGAAAAATTGTTTGGGCGGCGGATTCAAAGGGGAGTGAAGAAATGATGCGGAAAAGGATTTCATCTGGTAAACTACTGATCAAATCATCCATATTGGCTTCTGTAAGAAGGATCCTGTTCAAAAATAAGAGAATCAAAATTAGTCTTGTTTCTGTTCGATTTAATCAGACAGCTTTAACAATAGTAGCGCATACAGCATAACTATAACTAGTACATGAAAAATCCAGCAGAACAGAAAAGTACGTTCCTGTGGCTAAGGGCGAAAGATCACTAGCATAGAAAGATTGCATATATTATACACGTTAGTCATCTACTATATATATATATATACGATGTATATATAAAGTCTTGTCAGTCAAGTTATCGCTGTCTAGTGGAATAGCTTCCTATGACCATTTCAGAATGAACTTGACATGAGGTTTCTAGAGGTTCGAAAATATTACTCAATTCCTAATTCAAACGAAAAGAACTGGGCGGTGAAATTAAGATCAAGTACTCAATAAGACAAATAGGCTAGCAAAAAAATCCAATCCTGCTTCCTTATCCAAACTAAGAGCAACTCAAAGAGTTCAACAAGAGAAAAGTAAGATGCAATCACACCCTTTATCCTGTAGCTACCTATCATGGAAAAATTGTAGAAAACCCAGTGCTTCGCTGAATAAACCAGGCCACAGAGAGAACTGATAATGATCCATTGCTGCTTTGAACTTTGAGGACGAGGTACACTGAGATGTTTTTTTAGGGTGCTCCGCGTAAACAAAGACACGAAAAAAGAAAGGAACAATGAGTGATGATACCTTAAAATGGTTTGTCAAAAGATTCTCGAAGATGCCACTAGCTGAACATATCTAGAAGAACAGAAGACCCATCTGGTTCTCTCGGAGCTGAACATGCCGAGTTTTCCTTAATTTTTCGTAGAACTGGAATGTGCTGGAAGTAGTTCAGAAAGAATGGTGGTGTCCAATGCTGTACTTTGTAGTTTGTATTAACGATTCTGTGACATGCGTTGTTCTTATCAGTGAAGGACATCATCTCTTGCCAGGGTGTCCGTTGATTGCAATCCAAATGCATTTATGACACATCTATCTCCTGCGGACAGGATTGGAAGGGCGGTGAAATTTTATTTTTTATTTAAAAATATATTAAATATTTTTTTTAAAATAAATTACTTTTATACAAAAAAACACGTAACATGAAAAAAAAATACAATCAACGAAAAATACATAGTAAACCACTTAATCGTGTTTAAGCTAAAATTAATTTAATATATTTTTAATCAAAAATTATTTTTAAAAATATTCATCAAAACACAATATTAAACATTCTTGTAGTAAATTTGACCTTAGATTTTTTCTCACAAACACGAGGGAAATTGGTTTTCTTGCAAGTTTCTTCTATAAGATCAGCTCCTGCCAACGTGGTAGATTGGCGAAAGAAATAGGGGGAGCCAAGCAAGAACACCATAGTTTTATTTTATTTTATTTTATTTTCCTTCTAACAACAACAAGAACTGGCTTCAGTTTCGATTTTTGGATGTACAAGAAATTGACTTGGGGCTTGTCTAATTTGTTTCCCGATAGAACCTGATTGATTACACGTTTAAACATAATATCTGACCACGAATGAGGTGGGGATTTTCCATTTATTTCGGTGGAAATTAATAGGAAGAAAAAATAGATCTACATTTTATTATCTATTTTTGCATATATTGGAATTCAGGGAATGATGGTTATATCAACTATTATTTTAAAAGGGTTACTTTTTTATATAAATAATATCTTAGAATTGAAAGGTTTGCTTCTTCAGTGATCTCAGGTTTGAGTTCTATAGTTGTTAATATAATGATCAATTTCAAAATTTATAAGATTAATCGAAGTACATAAAAACTGATTTGGATATTTATATTAAAAATAAAAAAAAAGTTTAAATTTTGCTCTAAAATACTAGATAAATAAGGTCGTGCATAGATCAACATGAAAGAATCAACGAAATAGCTGAATTGGTTGGGTATCATTTGAATCAAGATAAAAGTACTTGTTAGTATAATAAATGAAGGGCTATTGATTTAGTTCTGTTGGGTGTTTTTTTTTCCTTGTGATTTCTACATCTTGCTTAGTAAAATCTCCATGGTGGATTTTATCCAAGAGTCCAGCCTCGCCAGGCAACTTGTGCGAACAAGGATCCGGGTTTCGCACGAGGAACTGTGGGGACTAGATCACGATATATGCTGAGAGCTACTAAATTTTAAGTAATTATTTTATTTAAAAATTTAAATTTATAATTGAGATTCTATAATATAATTTATATTATTTTTTAATACATTATCTCAAGTAAAAGTTTTTTTGGTTTGAAACTTGCATAAATCCATATTATTTTATGCATGATTTTTATCAAATAAAATAAAGGAGATGAGGTTTAAATTCGTAATTATTGAATCAATAAGATTCTAATATCATATTAAAATATTATTTTATATAAAAATTTAATTTAATAAATAAAATCTCAAAATATAATTTATATTATTTTTTATCAAAAAAATGACTCGACGAAATATCTCCCCGATTTCAAATCAGCCATCAGTATCGTCAAATTAACAAGGGAATTCTGGGGCTAGGCCCATGCTATTTTTTTGAAAATCCATCACTAATGATATGAATAAAGTAGAGTCAGCAAATTATCTAGAAGAGACCCATCGACGTATTATTATAAAATAAATTAAAAGAGCTCGGATAATACATGGGAATTCTAAGGTGAACTTTGTTTTTATGTTTTTTCTTTCCTGATCACTAAAATACAGGAGAGATCCTAATTTTCTACTTTATTCACTTTAGTTTCTGTGCTTTAAATTTTTTATTTTGTCTTTATTTATTTTATATAAGTTTTGATTTATTTTTATTGAATTTTTCAATTGAAATTAATTATATATTTAGGTTTCATTTCGGTACCTTTTTTTTTAATTTATGGATTGGGTTTAAATACCTTAATATATTCGATATAAAAATTTTAATTTTTTTCATTTTTATCCTTTGATTGAAATTGACAATATATTTGATTTTCATTTATATCCTTAATATTTTTTTATTTTATTTTATTCTCTTTATTATTTATTTTCAAGTTAAATGATTTTTTTTTACTTGATAATTTCTATTTTTATTTTATCATTTATTTTATTTATTTTATTGATCTTTTATTAAAGTTTTTAGGATTTTTTTGTCTTTATTTACTTATTTATTTTTCGTAATTAACACGATAATAATAATAATAATAATAATAATAATAATAATAATAATATATTTTTTTTCTTGTTTGCTCTTTTGTTATTGTTTTTGAGTTTTTTTTTCTTGAGATAATTTGATAATTTTTATTATTTTATCAGTAATAGTAATAATAATTTTAGATGTTAGAACTTTGATGTTGGTATTGTTGTAATGGGGTTTGTTGATTTGTTTTATTATATTAAACTTTGCATGTATGAATATTATATTTATTTTCAAACTAGTAAATCCTATTAATTTCTTTAATCCCAGTAATTATAAAAATTATTTGTTCAGCCTGCAACGTAGTGCGGATAATTTTTTTTTATTTTCAAGTCAGATGATGTTTTTTAGCTAATAATTTTATTTTTTTGGTTTTATTATTTATTTTATTTGCTATTTTCTTAAAGTTTTTATGATTTTTTTAGTTTTTGAATTATTATTTTTTTCATTATTAGCGCAATAACACCAGCACCACCACCAACAATTTTAGTTTTTTTTTGTGCCTAGTCTTTTGTTGATATTGTTGAGTTTTTTTTATAATCAAATAATTTTTATTATTTTCTCTTTTATTGAGGTAGTATTGTTTTGCAAAATTTGGTTCTTAAATTTTAGTTTGTGTTTATGATCATTTGAAAATTGATATTTTTCCTCTTTGTTATTTATTTAATTTTTTTATTTATTTTAAAGTCAAATAATTTTATTCAATTGTTAATTTTTATTGTTTATTTTATCATTTATTTTATTTTTAAAAAAAGTTTTTAGGATTTTTTGTCTTTGATTTAATTTTATTTTTTTTCATTATTAACGTAATAATAATAATAATAATAATAATAATAATAGTTTTTGTTTTTGTTTTTACTTATTTTTTTGTGTTTTTTCTTGGAATAATTTTTATTGTTTTATCAATAATAATAATGATAATTTTAGATGTTAATACTTTAATATTATTGTTATTATAATAAAATATATTAATTTTTTTATTATATCAATCTTTATATATAAATATTATATTTTAATCTTAATAATTATAAAAATCATTCGTTTAACCCCTATAACAGTCTAGGCATTTAACTAGTATAACACGAAGAGAAAAGCAAGAAAATCAATCAGTTGCTTTGCTTGTGTGGTGAGGCTAGTTGGTGTAGAATGCTGTGCCGAGCTGGACGTATTTGACATTCAAAATGTGAAATACACGTGTGATGGAAATACATAACACCGATAGTTCAAGTGTCATGTTGATAGATAAGGGGATGACAATTATCTTTCCACCTCAGCGAGAGATGTTGGTTTTATTATTGCTTAATTCGTTAAAAAAAAAAACGTGGAAATTACCTAGATAAATTAAAGAGATGTGTTTTTTAAAATGTTTTTCTAACTGAAAATATATTTTTTTTATTTTTAAAATATTATTTTTGATATTAATACATTGAACAATAACTTTTTGGAATTTTTAAATATTCATATTAATTTTATATAATTTTTCAGAAGCTCTATAGTGTTTGCCCTCCTCCTGTCATTCAATCCTAGCTCCGTCCCTGTTCACAATCCATGCGGCAGGCAAATAACTCCATTCAATCCTAGCTCCGTCCCTGTTCACAATCCATGCGGCAGGCAAATAACTCGCATGATGATGCCCCACAGCTAGAACAAATTAAAGGCAGCTCCAGAAACCAGTATTCTGACGAGTCCAGCATTGAAAACTCCAACCTCCAACAGGCTTGGCCCACAAATTGAAAAGGGAAGCTGCGGAGACATGGACTGGCATTAGCTTGGGGCTAGCAGGACCTTGTTAATGGCTTTCTTAATTCATCAAGTAAATCAATGGAATCTTGAACTTTTTTCTGTAATATCAAATTGCTTCAGTTTCGATTTTTGGATTTACAAGAAATTGACTTGGAGCTTGTCTAATTTGTTTCCCGATTAAGTGATTGTTTAGAAGTATTATTGAGATTGATTTTGAAAATATATTTAGTTTATAAATATATTAAAATAATATTTTTTATTTTTTTAAAATTATTTTTGATATTATAGAATAAAAATATCTAAAAACACTAAAAGATTAATATAAAATAAAAATATTTTTAAAAAAACACAGACAAACCCCTTGCAAACTTATGTTTAAACGTCATATCTGACAACGAATGAGGTGGGGATTTTCCATTTATTTCGGTGGAAATTAATAGGAAGAAAAAATATATCTACATTTTATTATCTATTTTCGCATATATTGGATTTCGGGGAATGACTATAATTTAAAAAGGACTAAATTTTAATTATCTACTAGGTGTTCAATAGCAAGTAAAGTTATCAATGTTGATCGGTATTTTATTTTTTTAATTCAAACAATTTTAGATTTGGAATGTTTCATAGCATTGTTCCGGAGTTGTATTGTTTATATATATCAATTGACTCATTGTAAAACTTTATCTCAATTTAACAATTAGATTGGGATATATGATTGATATTGAAAAATTATTTATTATTTTAAAAAACACTATTTGCCCGAAATGGAACGGAAAGAACATAACCGGAACGTTTAAGGCCGGTATTTGACCAAAAAATTCGGAACGGCTAGAATTTAAATCGAGATAAAAACGACATTGTTTTGTCTCATTTTTTCAACTGGTAGAAAAAGTTTTGACCGAAACAGAACGAAATAGATAACTATGATAGTAAGAGCTCAAAACTAAGAGGTTTGTTACCCCGTAGTTTCAGGTTCAAGTCTTATAATTGCTAATATGATGATTATTGGATTCTTTTAAACCGATGAGATTAGTTGAGGTGCATGCAGGATAATTCAAATATTCATGTCAATAAAAAAAAAAAAAAAAACAATTTTTGTTCCAAAAATACTAGATAAATATGGTCGTGCATCATATCAACATGAAAGAATCGACGAGATAGCTGAATTGGTTGGTATCATTTGAATTAAGATAAACATATTTGTTAGAATAGTAAATGCAGGGCTACTGATTTAGTTCTGTGGGGTTTTTTTTCCCTTGTGATCTCTACCACTTGCTTAGTAAAATATCCATGGTGGATTTTATCCAAGAGTCCAGCCTCGCCAGGCAACTTGAGCGAACAAGGATCCGGGTTTCGCACGAGGAACTGTGGGGGACTAGAACAGGATCTATGCTGGGAGCTTGTCAAGGGATGTCACGGAAGATGACCTGGGGAAATATCTCTCCGATTTCAGATTATCTATCGGTATCGTCAAATAAACAAGGGAATTCCGGGGTTCAGCCCATGCTATTTTTTCGAAAATCCGTCACTGATCATATCAATAAAGTTGGGTCAGCAGATTATCCGGAGGAGACCCGTCAACGTATATAACATTAAGAGGAAAGCAAGAAAATCAATCAGTTGCCTCGCTTGTGCGATGAGGCTAGCTGATGTAGAATGCTGTGCCGAGCTCCAGTAGTGGTATGATGACCAGGTGGCTAGTACCACAAGTTTGGGATTCAGTGGTTTAGCTTTTACGTGGATTTAGGTTTGAGCTAATAATTATATTATATTATTGTTAATTTATATTATATTATATGATATCAAAATTTATATTATTGCTAATTTTAGAGTACATATAATTAGTCAAATTACATACAAGTTAACCCAAAAATCAAACAAAAAATGTAGCAACAGTTACGTTTGTGGCGACAAGAGGCAAAATTATTGACCAAAGATAACGAACTGGTAGTCCAACAAATTCTAATTTCTATTTTTTTTATAATTCTTTCCCAATTTACTCTGCTAGACAGAAGAAATGCTACTTTCCTTCAATTTGTTTCAGGAATCTCTTCGAATGATTCCATCTACTTCGGAGCAGTGATGTTTAACGTTGTTCGTACAAGGAGTTCTACTCTCCCTCCCATGCTCTCTTTTCCCAGGTAGATTCAATTCAACTCGAAAGGGCTCGAGGGTAACGGTCCGCTAACAAAGATTTGGTCCAGTCCAGCATCTCTAAATAGATTAGAAAAGAGAGCCCAGCCCAGCCCAGCCCGTTTAAACTTCCCCCTTGTCCAGCGCCAATCACTTTGTAATTTATATAATTTTTGGAGGCGTTTGGTACACGTGCTATCATCAATAACTTGCTTGTTTTTGTATTTAGAAGTATTTTTAAAATATACTATTTTATTTTTTATTTTATTTCAATTGAGGACACGCCCGACTGTATTTGATATTATGCTCATTGTTTTCAAACAATCTTTGTAAATATTATTCTATTTAATTGAATCTATTCGACATACACTTAGCCTTGTTGCTTTTTAATTCTCTTTGATCGGGACAGAATATTGCATCAACTCCCTTCACGAATCCAATCCTAGAAATCCGAAAACAAGGCAACACGCCAACCCCATGAAAAGCCACTTCGCGTAGAGATTAAGTGTAATTGATGTAATTTTTAAAAATATTTTTTATTTAAAAATTTATTAAAATTATATTTTTTTGTTTTTTTAATTATTTTTAATATTTATTAAAATGATATTTTTTAATTATTTTTAATATTTATTAAAATGATATTTTTTTTGTATTTTTAATTATTTTTAATATTAATACATAAAAATAATCTAAAATACTAAAAATATTTAATTTAGAATATAAAATAAAAAAATTTAAAAAAAAAATTTAAGGATATTTTAAAAATATATTGCTAAACACCCTCTAAGATAGAAAGCCCGATTGCCAGTCCCATCAACTCCTTTCACGTATCCAATCCTATAATATTTACCATGTAGTAAGGTTCTAAAAGTAAGAGTGTTGGATTAAAAGTTTTATTTTTCATGTGGTCTTATATTTAAGATTTATGGTTATTAATATGATAATCATTGAAGAATTATATAGTCTTTAATTTTAAGATTTATGATATTAGTCGAGATGCCCGCGAGTTTACTCAAATATCTATGTTAATAAAAAAAATAAAAAGTGAAATATTTAGCGGGTGACTCGGTTGTAAGAGCCTGAAATTAAGAGGTTTGTTGTTCATGTAATCTCATATTCGAGTTTTATGATTGCTAATATGATAATCTAAAAACTTACATAATTGTTAATTTTAAAAACTATAAAATTAATCAATGTACATGTAATTTGATAAGGACACACATTAATAAAAAAAAAAAATTGAAAGCGGAAACAAATCGGAATTTCAAGGAGAATTATTATTTGTAGTTTTGCGGAATCGATACGAGGATGAATATTTTTCATGACAATGTTAGTCACTTTGCTGGTTCTAAAATCAATTAGTATTTATTTCAAATAAATATTCCATCAAAACTAAATTCTCATACCAGCACACGTTTTTATATATATATTAGCTAATGCCCATTCATCCTGTCCATCTCGTCATGTACACCTCGTCGTCATTACTGATATTATATATTTTTTTAATATAAAAAAATATTAATTATATAATATTTTTTTATTATAATATAAGATAAAATAATAAATTCGTGTAAAATTTTTGTGAAATATAAATTCTCTATAAAATATATAAATTTCAAATCGATATAAATTTATTTGCTCAATAAATTTTAATGAAATAACTAGTATAAAATCATCATCATCATTAAAAAATTAAAAAAAAATGAATATTTGAATGATTGAATTCACTATATTAAAATTAATTCAATTTAAATTAAATATAAAAATAAATTATAAATTATAAAAACACATCAAATAATCGAATAGCAAAAATAAATAATATTTAAACAAGCTTTCAAAAAAGAGGGGGAAGGAATCTTATTATTTCAAACTGCCACCACCAGCAGCAAAGATTTTCTTCTCTTTTTTATTTCCATTATCATATTGTGCTTTTTATATTTTACAATCAAGATCACGTGATCAGATTGTGGAGAAGTGTATAGATTATCACGCGAGATGTTTTTAAACTAAATATTTATTTAGAATATATCTTTTTTTATATTTAAACATATAAGAATAATAATAAAAAAAATTAAATAAGTGCAAAAGCTGGCACCCAAACAACCACAACAACCACGTGCTTCTGGATGTACCCTAAAATTCCCAATTCCCAACAGTGCAACGAGCTTCCCGGAGAAAATCATCGCCGACCCTCTCTTGATTCACCCTGACTCAATCAGAACCGAGCGCGTGTAATTCACCTCCACATGACATCCACTCCTTCAGACCACCTAGCGCGTGTCTCACCTACAACACCAATAATGGATCACCACGTAGACAGCATATATTTTTCCAGGTGGTAGACTACATCCTCGTTAAAAATTACCTAAAAAATAAAATATGTAGGCGTTCTAATGTGCTTATTTTTATTGTTCTTGCATATTCAGATTATTATTTATTATAATATTAAATTTATTATTTTATTCTATGATAAAAAAAATTTAACCTCTAATACCAAGTGTATTTTTGAATGATTCAAATGACCTGAATGATATTTCTAAATTTATTACACAATAAAACAACGCAAATAACCCCCCACAACAACAAAATATTGACGCAATGACCAGGGTTTGTTATGTTTTTTTTAAATATTTGCACCGTAAAACAACGGGAATAACCACCAAAAAAAACAAACTAGCGTACAGTAAATGGGGGTAGGTCCGTATTTTCCTCTCGAGTTTTTTCATGAATATCGGCAGGGTCGGTGGTTTATAGTTAATTAACCGATATTTTATTATTTTTTTGGAGGAATTTTCATCGCGTATTTTAGACGCACCCGCAGTATTTCAAGCGAACTCGCCCTTGTGGCATCGCGTGCAGCTCTTTCAGGCATTAAAACTCATTTTCGTCATGTCAAGCGGTGTGCTGCAATGTCCTTTATCTATCATCACGGGGCGTTCCGGTCATTGGTATTCTGGTGAACGACGATGAACAATTTGGTGTCGATTGTCGGATTTCTCTCTCCTACCACCGCAAATTATGTACAAGTCTATAATGCATATAGGAAAATTATTTTAGCCCCTGATGTTTTGATTTTGATTCTATTACTGATTTCTTTAATTGAAAATTTGATTGTTTTCAACCATGCCCTTCAATTAAAACTTATTATACAATTAAGTTTTTATTTTAGTTCTTATTCTTTTGATTTATGGTTCCTTTAATTTTTTTGACATAGAGGTTTTGATTTCTTTTAATTTGGTCCTCCAATTGATTGATCATGTATGCAACTTTTTATTTCAGTCATCTTTCTTTTAATTTATTGATAAAATTACACGGCAATTATCATTATTATTCCATTATCTATTTTGGTCCCATAATTTTTATTTGTTTTAATTTTATCATTCAACTATAATTAATTATATATTTTATTTTTCATTTTGGTCTTTATTCTTTTAATTTTTTTATTTGATATTAATCTATTTATTTTTTTAATTCTTAGATAATATTTATTCTTTATTTGTATTCATGCATCAATGCTTTTAGTTTTTTTTATTGGAATTTTATTTTTAATCGGTTCAATTCTGAAAGTTTAATTCATGCTGGTAATTATTTTAAAATTAATATTTATCTTTTTTCCCTTTAATCATTTTTTTTTGTGTTTCCTGTTATTTTTATTTATTACTTGGATTAGATGATTTTCATGATTTTACTACTTGCACAATGATAATGATAATTTTAGTGATTATTTTTTTATAAAAATCTTTTGCTTTTTTGAATGATTTTTCAGGGCAATTTAATTATTTTAATTGTTTTGATGATAATGTCAATAATAATTTAAATGTTATAGCAATGATAATGAAAATAACATAATGATGGATTTTCAATTTATGTTTTTATTTTTTTGTGGATAGAAAATTAAATATTTATTTTTATTATTTGATTATTGCAGGTATTTTATCAATTTATATTTTATATTTGTCTGATTTAAATAGAATTATAAAATAAAGTAATCTTAATGCAATGAGTTCAAAAATTCAAATATCCGAATCTTCTTGTTTTTTTTAACAATAATAATAAATTTATGCTGGTTATTTGATTAAAAACTATAATTTATATCAATTTAAAATTCATATATTTTATAGAAAACTTATACTTGGTAGAAATTCTGCACAATTTTATTATTGTGACTAGATTTATACTACAGTAATATATATATATATATATATATATATATATAATGCCCCGCATGACAAAACAAGGAAACATTGACTAGTATGTGCTATATATATATATATATATAATGCCCCGCATGACAAAACAAGGAAACATTGACTAGTATGTGCTATATATATATATATATAATGCCCCGCATGACAAAACAAGGAAACATTGACTAGTATGTGCTATATATATATATATATAATGCCCCGCATGACAAAACAAGGAAACATTGACTAGTATGTGCTATATCACACGACAAATCTCATAAACGAACAAAACCACAACTTTCATATCCATACAATCACACAAAAAATCTAATATGTAATTCTGTTTTTTTTTTTTTATATGCACCCATCTTACACGCGCGTCCATTATTAGGTGGATAAAAAGATTCCACGAATGTGTTAAGAAATTATTTGCACGTTCCCATCATGCACATTCCCATCATACATGGAGGGACCGATGATATCGAGGGCTTACATTGCATCACACATGAAGGGTAAAAATTGAAATTCCTTCCGAACCAGTACCAAATAAAATAATGAGTTGTAGTTGGGGCCTTAAATATTTAGGCCCCATTTAGCATTACGATTCAATCTATTTTTTATTGTTTTTTGTTGTTTTTTTTTTTTATTTTTAAAACCGGCGGTTTAATGTTTTTAGATCATTTTGATGTACTGATATCAAAAATAATTTTTAAAAAATAAAAAAAATATCATTTTAAAGCATTTCGACACGAAAAACACTTTAAAAAACAACAATAACTACACTCTTACACCGATCGTGTTGCCTATCCCCAGTTCAAAGCCTTCCAACCAAGGCTGCTGTCTTTTCACATTCCCAGAATACCCCGCTGTATTTTCCACCAATTTTGGATTTGAAATTGTGTTTATTTCATTTTGTTTTTTAGTGTTTTATATACTTTTAATAAGCTGATGTTAAGAAAAATCAATTTATTTTCAAAAAGCCATTATTTTTTAAAAGCAATTTGAAATGTTATTTTTAAATTGATTTTCACATAAAAACATCTAATATATACTTTTAAAAATTATATTAAAAACCATTATTTTTAATTATGCTTGGTTTTGCAACAATAATTATTAATTTTAAAAGATTTTTATTTAAAAAAAATATTAAAATAATACACACACGTGTTTTTTTTTATATATAAATTGTTGTAAAATTAGATTTTTGCAAAAGTAGCTTCATCCACAAAAACAAATGAACTTAATTTGGAGAGTGATATCTAATTTATGTTATTTTTATTTTCTTAGCACTCAAGAGATTATAAATATTACATGCCATTAAATTGTTTAAATTAAATTAAATTTCGATGGTCGAAATATTATGCGAATAATTTTTGTATATTTACGCTAATTTTTTTCTAATTGTTTTTTTAAATATATGTTAAATCAAAAAATATGATGAGACACGTACTAACAGCATTTGTATGAGCATTCAAATATCACCCAAACTAGAAATCACCTTCACAGGAAATCAACCCGACAATGGTGGAACCAGTGAACGACGAGAACGAGGAGGAGCTTACACTGCTGCCGCTAAACAACAATGGTGATGGGTCGTGGCGGTTAAACTTCGACGGGTATCAGTTATCACCCGAACGCAAAGAGAAAACGCCGCCTCGCGGAATTCATGATTGTTATGGAGTTTTTGGTATTTCACAAAAAACTAACCTATTTTCTTCTAGCAATTAGTTTTATAAAGTGATAATAAACTGTCATGCATGTTCTGCTTAATCTCTTTGAAAGTGATTTACTTATTTTTTGGCTGGCAATATTCTGTTTGATTTCTTTTTGCTTTTTCCTTTTTTGGGTGATTTTTTCAAGTTTGGCGTATCTGTTCTTTTTAATTCTGGTTCACAAAAAATGTTTTTGGCTTGAGCTGTGTAAATTACAGCAGAGGCTGGTATGGAAGACAGGATTTGATGGGTTGGTGTTTAAATGGTAAGGTTTTATATGAGTTTGAAAAAACAAAATTACAGCAGTGTATAATTGGAGTGTTTGAAAAAAATAAAAAAACTTGGGTAGCTTGGTGTGTGTTTTTTTATTTTATACATGCATATGGCGATATCCCTCTTCCACTTATAGTATGTTTAATACTATAATTGATAAAAAAAAAAAAACGATCAGGTATGGTGGAGTAAATAGATGAAGAACTAGTCATGATGTGTTGGGAAGGGTTTAGTTTTTTCATCCCAGCTTCTATACCACCCTTATTTAAATCTGTAAATAGTCGCAGGTTAGTTTTGATAATGTCATGAACTACAGTCTATGATTCAAAAGTTGTGGCAAACCTTTCATGCAAGGAAAAAGTAATGGTATATGAGTCATGTCTCGGGCGTTTTGCTTGATGGCTTTAGGTCCTGAAGATGACATAGCCGAGTACTATCAGCAGCAGGTGGAAATGCTCGAGGGTTTTAATGAAATGGATGCTTTGGCAGAGCGTGGATTTATTCCTGGAATGTCGAAGGTTTTCGTGGCTTCATTCCCTTTGTTTCAATGCATGACTCGTGGTTTAAGCTGAAAATTCTTCCGTTGCTGTTGTTGCAGGAAGAGAAGGAAAATTTGGCTAGAAGTGAGACCTTTGCAATTAGAGTATCAAATTTTGCAAATATGGTTCTTTTTGTAGCTAAGGTTTATGCATCCATCAGAAGTGGTTCGTTAGCCATCATTGCATCCACATTGGACTCTCTTCTTGATCTTTTGTCTGGCTTCATCCTATGGTTTACTGCATTCTCTATGCAAACACCAAACCCTTATCAGTATCCCATTGGAAAAAATCGTATGCAGCCGTTGGTCAGTCCTCTATCAATAATGCTTGCAATTTCCGGTCAAAATTTCCAATACAAATGGAAAAAACTCCATCATGATGTTGCTGTTTCTTTGCTAAGTTTTTCTTCCTTTTCTGTTTCATTATTGCTACATGCCTGAGTAATAGTGGGCACATTTCTCTTTTCTGCTTATTAATATGGACGTCTGTCTAATGAAATAATAGATTTCTCTAACTTGAGAATCGTTTACAGGGGATCCTTGTTTTCGCCTCTGTAATGGCAACTTTAGGATTGCAGATTATACTGGAATCAGTACGCACATTGCTGTCTAATGTAAGTAGATTTCATTTTTGGAGATTCACAATTTCCAATGTTTTCAATCGACAAGCTCCTCGTTATATCTTGAGAAGGAAGGGACTACTAGGTGTACTTGAAAGGATGATGTATGGCCACATCTCACATTTTTTGTAATGTTCTTCCAGGAGAGTGACTTTGATCTGACCAGGGAGCAAGAGCGCTGGGTTGTGGGCATTATGCTATCTGTGACCTTGGTCAAATTTGTGCTGATGATTTATTGTCGCTCCTTTAGTGATGAAATTGTCAAAGCTTATGCCCAGGATCATTTTTTTGATGTTATTACAAATTCTATTGGCCTTATTGCTGCACTTCTTGCTAATTACATGGAAGACTGGATGGATCCAGGTGGTGCTATAGTTGTAAGTGATGCTACTCCCTCTCCCCCTTCCTGCCATGCCTTTTCTGTGCTCTTCTTTGGCACCAGGGTAGCTCTTTTCTATTTGAATTCAGCATTAGTAATCTACATATTAGTTATCTAGAATGGTTAAATCCATACACGGTCTTTCCGGTGTTTGTATTGCAAACCAATTCTTGATTTCTTTGGCAAACACATCTGAATCTTTCACTTACATATAGTATCTGTTGGACTCTTGAGATATTTTATAGATGAGTGCAGTTATCCTGCTCTCTTCTGTTTATATTAATCCACCCCTTTTGTGCCCTCTTAAGAAATAGGGCATGTAAAATGTCATGATTATGCTTCTCCATAAGGTGAAATTGACCAAATCGAGATTTAGAGCTCATAGATGCAGATTTGAATCTTTCACTTGCTAGCTTTGTTTAGGGAATCAAATAAACATTATGAAAACCTCTGCTTTTACTTGCTGCAGCTGTACATGCTTAAAAAGTGTGTTTGATATTGGTGCAGCTGGCCCTGTACACCATTCGCACATGGTCAATGACCGTGTTGGAGAATGTGAATTCTCTTGTTGGAAAATCAGCTGCACCAGATTATCTACAAAAACTAACATACCTTTGCTGGAACCATCACAAGACCATTAGACACATTGATACAGTTAGGGCTTACACCTTCGGGTCTTACTATTTTGTCGAGGTTGACATTGTCCTGCCTTCAAGCATGCCCTTGCAGGAGGCTCACGACATCGGGGAATCTTTGCAAGAGAAGCTTGAGCAACTGCCAGAGATTGAGCGCGCCTTTGTTCATCTTGATTATGAATACACCCACAAACCTGAGCATGCACGGTCGCACTCATAGTCGTGATGGTTTTGGGTCAATATGATCTCTTCACTGCCATGCCGCGGTCTGTGTTTCGCTTCATCTTCCAACATGATCCACCGTGCATGTATCCATGCAAGCCAAGCCTAATGGAGAAAGTAATCTCTGACAGCTGTATTGGCAAATTAGTATATCCCTTAGGCAGTTTGGCAAAAATGCTTTTCAAATTGGGAAACTTTGAAGAACTTAGGCGGAAGACAACAGATAAGTCTAGTGCTGCAGTTTATTGCCGGAATCCCTGTTTGAGAATGAAGATTTGTATGATATAGCCAGTCGGCCTGCTGTATTCTTCGACTGTTCTATATGTGGACGAATGACCTGTTTCTTGAACTTTGAAAAATGAGAATGAGGTTCTCGTATTAGCAAAGAGCTTTTATGTTTTTGTATTTCAAAAAAATATTTTTAAAAAACATTTATTTTTATTTTCTCCTTTGCTTAAAATTAATATTTTTCAGATAACTTTTAATATGCTAATATCAAAAATTAATTATTATAATACATTTTCAAACAACAAATTATTTTGAAAACCAAAACAATCGCAATTATGTTACTAAACGAGCTCAAAGTGTGAAACTTCGAATGCTATTGATTTATTTTATGTTTGTTTTCGTTGTTTAGACATGTTTTTTTTTTAATATTTTTTTAATTGTTTTGATACATTGATATTAAAAATATATTTTTTTTATTTTTAAATAAAAAATATTTTAAAAATTAACTAAAACAAAAATTACACGAATACGTTACAAGAGGTCGTGACCACCATCTTGTCAGTCCCTTTCTTGATGAAACTAAAAACGGTCCAATAATATTTGTTGCTGTAAAAAATACGATATCATGGGCTACTTCCGCCTGACAAGGTATCGTTGCTGCGTAAGCAAAAATGGTCTTAGATTCCATTCTTGTAATTATTAGAATAATAATCACTGAAATTTATATAATTATTAATTTTATAATTTGTAAAATTAAGTATAAACGGGATCGGAAAACCATGTTAAAAAAAAAAAATGGCATAACGAGAGAGCTCTCCCTCAACGTGGCATGGACCTGTGGTCACATTTATATCAACGACTGAGGCTTGAGCAGGTTGACTAGTTGATGTAAGCCCAGTTTCATTGATGCGTCCACCAGAACCCCAATTTATTTTACTTGAGTTTTTTTTTTACCTGGCTTGGACCAACCCAGATCGATGAAGCATAGCCCTGAATCTAACGTTGCTGGTGATGGCTCATGCCACAAGCGGGTGACTAGTCCATTTTTTCTCATCATCGAATCCGAAAAGCTTGCTAATTTTTATAGTAAAATATGGAGATTAAGATGTTTACTCTATATATGGTTTTAGGTTCACGTTATGAAATTATTAATATGATTATTATTGAATACTTACGTAATTGTTAACTTTAAAATCCATTAAATTAGTCTATATATACATAAGTTAACACAGATACTGGTAATAATAAAAAAAAAAATCAAATTTTGTAAGTAAAATATGAGATAAATATGGTCGTGCATCAAATCACCATGAAAGAATCAACGAAATAGCTGAATTGGTTGGGTATCATTTGATTGAAGATTAAATATTTGCTAGTATAGTAAATGAAGGGCTATTGATTTAGTTCTATTGGGTTTATATATATATATAACTGGATATTGGGTTAGCTTGCATGTACTACAATTAATTTTTAAATTCATTAAATATCCTATAAATTCAATAAATAGATAAAATACCGCGAGGATAATAAACATATTTGACAAAACTTGAATATGAAGTGAGAGGATCCTAATAAATTATAATTTTTTAATAAAAGTAAGGAGTGCCATTTCTTCTTATCTAAAACATAGGAATTACAATCCGAGGATTGAGACGTGTAAATAAATTTTGCTTGGTCTTAAATACCCCTTTCAATAATATTGACCGGGTCGACATGCCCTTGCCCTTTTCAATTGAGAACACGGCCGGCTGTATTTGATATTATGCCCATTGTTTTCAAACAATCTCTGTAAATATTATTTTATTTGATAATCATAACTTTATCGAACCAAGAAAAATATTTTATATAAAAAATAAAATTTTTAATTGAATCTATTTCAATATATTAGTTTTCACCTTTATATCGTAATTCTCACATTCAACATAAGTAAATTAATTAGTGGTAAAAAAATTATTAATTAATAAGTTTTTAAATTTCAAAAAATATTACTACAACTCTGTGATTTTAAATTTACCTGTAACCTGGTCTTTGTGGAAATCATATTATTTTTTAATTTATTTTCAAGAAATAAAAAAAAAAGCAGGCCAGATGGGAATTTGTGTCCAGGAAAGAAGATATTTGGGGGATGAAAACTTGCTAAATTAAGCATATTAAGTTAATCAAAGGACCATTTTATCATCTGTAATACTATAAGGACTGGTCAATTAATTATGACAAACTATAGGAACTAAATTTTTGTCAACTCTTGAGAAGGCGCATTTGATTTCTTTTATCCCTTTGTTTTTATATAGTTGCTAATAACATTTAACCCAACCTTAAAAATTATTTATTTTTATTAAATTTATAGATTTTTACAGGTTTTTTTTTTTTCTCGCTTCATGTTTCTACCAAATTTACAAAGTAGAACGACCACAAGAGGCGTCGTTTAGGTTTTGCTGATAACGGTCGCCTTAATTTGAACTGATAACAGGGTTTTCGGGTGCAAACAACAATGACGCTATTAAACAAGAAGCTAAGAACTGTAAAATCTGAGTCATTAGCATCAAAAGTCTCTGATGTACTAGATCCGGGTAGGAAAGCCGAGTCTCTAGCAAACCCGCCGTCGAACTCGCAGCTTCGAGAGGTAGCAAAACAAAGACATCGATTGTGAAAGAGAGAAGAAAGGTTCAATCTTTACCAGAGTTTGATAGTAAAGACAAGATCTAAGATGGCGATAATAGCGAAGAAAACAAGAGAATGGGAAGTATTAAACGTAACATATCTCCCATCAACCATCTTGAGTCAATGGCAAGTGATAAGGATGATAACTGGAGAGATAAGGAAGGTGACCAAGATATGGTTGACTCTCCAAGATTAGAAGCAGCGTGAAGAGTAATTCAAGGAATCCCGTTGAAATCCAATCTCTGCAATATAGGAAATCCATGACTACAAAACAGGAAATCAAATGAGCATTTAACTCCTTCATTGTAGCTGTACAATAGCACTAAAATAGGAATGAAGATCTGTGGAAGATTACTACCTTAAGTTCCGTAATCTTCCACATCTCAATCACAATATGTAAAGCCTATATATTCATGTGGACTCTGTACTCACGATTATTCATTTTTCAATATAATACAAGCTTTCACAATTATACTTTTTGATTCTAAAATTTTTTTAGGAAGGGGGGTTTAGGGGGGCGAGGATGGTGATGGCGAAAGTAGTGAAAGAAGATAAAGAGGAAGAAGAGGAGAGAGAGAGAGCGAAAGAAAGGTTTAGAGGAAGATGGGAAACTGAAAGAGGTGAAGGTAGGTGGTGAGCCATAAGGGGTTGGAGAGGAAGCACAACTGGTGGTCCGAGAAAGGTAATTTTGAATAATTATTCGTTGGCCGATTGCAATCTCTAATAATAAATAATGATTTATATTTTATAATATGAAAATTTTTCGTACTTAGAAAACTTGCATATATGTATGCACTAATTTGCGATTTTTTTTTATTAAATAAAATAAAGATATTGAAATTTAAACTCCTGATTGGTATCTTATGTTTAACTTTTATATTAAATAAAATTTAAATATTAAAATTTGAACCTATGAACTTTAATTTATAACACCATGTTATAAAAAAAAATCATTTAAAAATTTAAATTTTAAAATGTAATTTATATTATTGTTTGAATGTCATAATTGTCTTGCTTGTATTTTTCATTGAACAGAATATTACATCAACTCTAGGTGGTTTAATAGGAATAGAGTGATATTAAAAAAATTATTTTTTCCGTGAGATTTGAGTTATATAATTATTAGTATAATAATTAAAAAAAATTATATAATTATTAATTTTAAGATACGTAAATTTAATTAAGTTATATTTAATTTAGTTCAAATATTCACATTAAAAAAATAGAAAGCGGAAACAGATCGGAATTTCAAGAAGAAATATAATTTATAGTTTTGCGGAGTCGGAGATGAATATTTTTCATGCCAATGATAATCACTTTGCCGGTTCTAGAATCAATTAATATTTATTTTATATAAATAGATAACAAGGGCATTGGAAACAGTGTGAAAATAAGTAAATCGGACGAATTATCCAGCATGCGTGTAAAGAATAAAAATAAATATAGAATAAACTAGCTCGAACAAATTTTGGATTTTTTCAGCTGATTTTTTTAAAATTCAATCTGGTTTGATTTTAATTTTAAGTTTTAGAATAAAAAAAAAACAAATTGATTCGAATTAATATGAGAAATCTCATCACAAGATAATAATTAACCATCCCATCTAAAAGTTAAAACTGATAGGTAAGACCACAAAATATAATTTATATTATTCTCTAACACCGCCTTAAATGAAATCTCTTTGGGTTTGAAACTTGCAAATACCCATAATACCTTGTGTTTATTTTTTTTATCAAATAGAATGAGATTGATGATATTTAAACTGTGACCGTTGCGTCAGCAAGACTTTGATATTATGTCAATGAACCATCTCACTTGAAAAATAGTTGAATTAAAAAGCTCATTGATTTAACTAAATTAATTTAATTTTAAGAGTTTGATTAATCATTCGATCTTGTTCACTCAAACAAAATATTTTATCAAAACTAGACCTTCATACCAGCACACGTTTTTATATATACTAGCTGCATTGCCTGCGCGTTGCCGCGGGTATTTTTTTTACATAATTTAACATAATTAAATCAACAATGATAAATTTATATGATATAATTAAATAAAAATTATAGATTAAGAGATAAAATGTATAGATTTTTAAGTAGAGTTTGTTGCGTAAGCACAGATTACATCTTTTAGAATGTAGGTACTACGTTATAAAAGATAATAAAAGAGTGTAAACTATATAATTTGTGGATCATTGCAAAAAAGAGGCATGTTGACATGAAGAACGAAGTCAAAATCTTTCTTCAAAATGAGACATTTAATCTCTCTGCTAATTTTCTTATTTAAAAAAATACCATAAGCTATTAAATGAAATGAATAAAAATTGATGCGAATCACTGAAAATGTAGCAAATATCTAAAAAAAGATTGGTGAGGATGATCTATGGTGTGAAATGTAAATTTAGCAAAAATAATAAATTTGTGTAGAAATCTAGTGAAACGCAAATTTTTCATAAAATATATGAAATTTAAATCGCTATAAATTTACCTGTTTAGCTTATTATTAACATTATTGTTAAAACAATCAAAACAATTCAATTGACCTGAAAATAATTTTAAAAAAAGCAAAATAATTTTATAAGAAAAAATATAAAAAATTAATCACTAAAATCATTATAATTATTGTGCAAATAGTAAAATCATAAAAATTATTTAATCCAAATAGAAAATAAAAATAACAATAAAAAAAACATTGAAGTCTTAATATCTAAAATTATTATCACTATAACCGTTAAAAAAATAAAATTAATAAGTTACCTCGAGGAAAAAATATAAAAAAAATATAACAAAAAAGTAAATAAAAAAAATAAAATTATTATTATTATTGATATTATTATCGTGCTAATAATGAAAAAAGAAAAAAATAAATCAAAGACTTAAAAAAACAAAAAAATAATTGTGGTAATAATTGAAGGGAGTTTCCATAAAAAATACGATAAATGATAAAAAAAAAATATTAGATGACTATTATCATTTAACTTAAAAATTAAAACAATTGTCCGCTCGGCATTGTGGGCTGAACAAACAATTTTTATAAGATTTGCTGGATCGAAATTAAAATATAATATTTATACATACAAACTTTAATATAATGAAATAGATTAACACACTCTATTATAACAATAGCAACATTTGAATCATAACATCTAAAATTATTATTATTACTACTATCAAAACAATAAAAATTATTAAATTATTTTGAGAAAAAAAACATCAATAAAACAATAAGTAAGAAAAACAATTAAATCATCATCATCATCATCATCATCATCATTATCAAAGAACAAATAAATAAATGAAAGACTAGAAAAATCTTGAAAATTTTAATAGAAGATCAAACAAAAAAATCAAATAAAAATAAAAAATTATAATTTTTATTATTGTCAAAACAACAAAAAATGTTAAATTATCACGAGGAAAAAAATCTAAAAAACACTAACAAAAGAGTAAGTAAGAAAAATATTATTATTATTATTATTATTATATTTGTGCTAATAATGAAAGAAAAAAAATAAAAATAAAAATAAAAATTATCATTATTATCACCGCTACAACAATAAAAATCATCAAATTATTCCGAAAGAATAAAAATCTAAAAAATATTAACAAAAGAGTAAGTAAGAAAAACAATTAAATTATTATTATTATTGTTGTTATTATTATCATTGCACAAATAATAAAATTATAAAAATCATCAAATTCAAATAGCAAATAAAAACAACAAAAAAACAACAACAAAATAAATAAAGGAAAAAAGAAAGTAATATTTATTATTGCTATTACTATCAAAACAATAAAAATTATCAAATTATACCGAGAAAAAAAAACCATAAACAAAATAGCAAGCAAGAAAAACAATTATATTATTATTATTATTATTATTATTATTATTATTATTATGTTAGTAATGAAAAAAATAAAATAAATGAAAGACTAGAAAAATCTTAAAAACTTTAACAAAAGATCAAACAAAAAAATAAAATAAAAATTATTTTGTATATAATAGTAAAATGATTATTATAATAGTTAAAATTATTATCAATATTACTGTGAGAACAATTCAAATAATTAAATTGCCATGGAAAATCACTACAAAATATCAAAATATTTGTATAAAAAACAATTAAAAAATAACAAATGATTTAATATCATATATCAATAAAAAATAAATTAATATCAAATAAAAAATAAAAATGATAAAAAAAACTAAATGAATTAACATCAAATAAAAAATTAAAAGAACAAGGACCGAAATGAAAAATAATATATATATAAAATTAATTCCCATTGAATGATAAAATTAAAACAAAAAACAATTGGAGGACCAAAAATAAATAATGATAATTGTTGTTATTTTATAAAAAAAATCAGAAGAACAGGGACTGAAATCAAAGTTTGTATATGTTACCAATTTCAATTGGAGGATCAAATTAAAAAAATCAAAACACCCGTACCAGAAAAATTGAAGGAATAAAAAATAAATCAAAAATCAAAAGTATAAGGACTTAAATGAAAACTTTTTATATAATCAGTTTTAATTGAAATGCACAATTGAAAACAATAAAATTTTAATTTAAAAAAATTAGTAATAAAAACGAAATCAAAACCACAGGGACCAAAATGAACTTATCACAAACATCAGGGACTAGAGTTGATATTGCGGCGATAGGAGAGAGAAAAGAGACAGTGGACAAAAAACCGTCCGCTGCCACTTACTGAGACATCTATGACCGGAACGCATCGCGACGAAAGAGAGAGGATCTTTCAGAGCATCTTCTGGTATGACGGAAGTTCTTTGTTAATGATCGGACGACACCGCACGCGCTGACTAAAAAAGACATGAGAGGGTAACTTTGGGGGCGCGTCTGTGTGACTCGCCGGCAGTTAATCTGAAAAAAATAATAAAATATGATATAATTACAAAGAGGCCCATGACACCCCTGATATTTACAAAAAAAACCATAAAGGAAAGGACGTAGCTGCGCCCGTCTACTGTGCGTTATTTTGTCGTTTTAGGGGGCTTTTTTTGTCGATTAACTGTGCTAATAAAATGGAAAACCTGTAAAGCTGGTTTTTGTGCACTAGTTTGTCGTTTTCAGGTTTTTTTTTTGTTAATCCACTATTCAAACCGGATAAAACAAAAAAAATAGGACACACATACACGCGCGAAGCACAAATATAAAATGTCTACTCCACAGTGATTCTACACATAATGTTTTTTCCTTTATTCGTTTTTTTTTTTGTTTTCTGTTTCTTTATTTGTTCTCTAGATTATATTATTTTTATGATTTTATTATTTATGGAATAATAATGATAATTTTAGTTATTATTTTTTTTATTGTTGTTTCATAAAAATCTTTTGCTTTTTTATTTTTTATTTTTCATGGCAATTTAATTATTTTAACTATTCAAACCGGATAAAACAAAAAAAATAGGACACACATACACGCGCGAAGCACAAATATAAAATGTCTACTCCACAGTGATTCTACACATAATGCACAGTACCAAACAGGAAAACGGCCACGCAATTATATTCATGTTATATATATATATATATATATATATATATATAGAAAACAGACTTTAAAAAAAGAGGGGAAAGGGATCTTATTATTTCAAATTGCCACTAGCAGCAGCAAAGATTTTATTCTCTTTTTTTATTTCCATCGTCATGTCGTGCTTTTGATATTTTCCAATCAAGATCAAGATCACGTGATTAGGTTCTAGAGAAGTGTATAGATTATGACGCGAGATATTTTTAAACTAAATATTTATGTAAAATATATAATTTTTTATATATAAACATACAGGAATAATAAAAAAATATTAAATAAATGCAAAAGCTGCCTCCCAAACAATCACAACAACTACGTGCTCCTGGATCTACCCTAAAATTCCCAGATCCCACCGCTGATCCAAAACACCAAACGCCGGCCCAACAAGGCAACGAGCTTCCAGGAGAAACCATCGCTGACCCTCTCCTGATTCACCTGACTCAATCAGAACCGCGCACGTGTAATTCACCTCCACACGACATCCACTCCTTCAGACCACCTAGCACGTGTCTCACCTGCAAGTCCAATAACGGATCACCACGTAGACAACATAATTTCTCCAGGTGGTAGAATACATCCTCGTTAAAAATATGTATTGTATACTTTTCATGAGACGTGTCACACGACAAATCTCATAAGCAAACAAAACCACAACTATCATATCCACACACGCACACAAAAAAATATAATATTTTAAAATAACAAGCATTTTGAAAATCAAAACAATCGTGCAAATATATTATTAAACGAGCTCAAAGTGTGAAACTTTGAATACTACTGATTTATTTTATGCTTGTTTTCGCTGTTGCTTGGTATATTAATATTAAAAATAAATTTTTTATTTAATATATTTTTAAATAAAAAATATTTTAAAAATTAAATAAAACAAAAATAACACGAATACGGTCACACGCCGTGTTTATCTTGGAAAAGATATTTGAGTGAGTTCCATAGATCTTATCAACCCAAATCGGCAAAGGTACTGGAATCCTTTACCAGAGGTCGTTGCCACCATCTTGTCAATCCCTCCCTTCATGAAGCTAAAAATGGTCCAATAATATTTGCTGCTGTGAAAAATACGATATCATGGGCTGCTTCCAGATTTGAATTGTATTATTATCGGAGGCGTCTGGGAGAGTTTATCAAAAATATTTATAAAAAAATTGATTTTTTTTTAATTTTAAATATTTTTATTATAATTTTAAATTATTTTGATGTGCTGATATTAAAAATAATTTTTAAAAAAATAAAAAATATTATTTTAAAATATTTTTAAAAATAATCACATGTTAAATCTCTTTTTTTATTTCGGTCGCCTGGCAGGTTATCGTTGCTGCGTAAGCAAAAGTGGCATAATGAGAGCTCTCTCTCTCTCTGCGTGGCATGGACCTATTCTCACATTTATATCAACGATTTTAAAAGTGTTTTTTTTTAAATTAAAATTTTAATATTTTTTACATTAGAATATAAAAATATTTTTTAAAAATAAAAATATATTATTTTAATATATATTTAAATAAAATAATATTTTTTAAAATAACACGAAGCATATTACCAAAAAGTAGCGGAGGCACTGAGACTCTAGACTGGCGAGTAATTAATGAGAGCTCTATCTCACAGCGTGGCATGGACCTGTGCTCACATTTATATCAACGACTGAGGCTTGAAGTTGATATAAGCCCAGTTTCATTAATGCGTCCACCATAACCCCAATTTATTTTACTCGAGTTTCATTAAAGAGCTTGCTGTTTTTTTTAGCACATACGCCGCCAGGTTTGTTTTATCAAAAGAGCAATATTTTTTATTTTCCTAGAGGCTGGAAAATATATTTTATAGATTTAAATAAATAAATAAAATTTTAATTATTTTAAGTTTTATAAAGAATAAACACATTAATAAGCTCGAGTCCTATTATATAAATGATAAATTCTCTGTTATCATGAAAAATATTTTACGTGCCAAATCTTCCCATCTAAAATGTTTTATATGATCATATCTTCCCCTGTATATCTAGCAGGGAGGCTGGGGTTGCATTAGTGATTGCGGCGACAACATGCTGTTTAATACTGTGATTTATTGTGTTTTTTAAATTATTTTTTAATATTATGATGCCGGCAGTGAAAAGAGTACTGTTTAATCGAACTTGCGCAGTCTGTGTGTGAAAGACCTTTCGGTCATTATCAGACAATGTGACATTCTTATGATCTGGTAATGTGTTTAATTTATTTTTTAAATTTATTTTTAGAAATATATTAAAATAATATATATTTTTTATTTTTTAAAATAATTTTTAATATTAATATATTAAAATGATCTAAAAATATTAAAAAAATATTTAAAATAAAAAATTTTAAATTTTTTTCATAAATACCTTTATTAAACAGTCTCAGACACCTTCCTTCCTTAGTTGAGAAACCTTATTAATGGGTGCGTGTAGCTTCGGGTGAGTTTAGAGTGCTGTTGAATGTGTTATAAGAAAATTGATTTTTTTTTAATTTTAAAATAATTATTTCAGGCTATTTTGAGTAGTATCTTTTTTTTTTTAAAATATTTTTAAATTACCAGTTGTTTTTCCACGTCTGTTATCATTTTACAGCAGCCAGCAGCTTGAAATCCTGCGAAAATATCAAATCTAAATTACTCCTACCTGGGATTGGATTGAGATCAATCTATGACATCTGCGTGTTAAATGTTCGCTGTTCAAGTCAATACCCGGCCAAAATTCGCAGCCAAAACCCTCCGACCAGTAAAAACACAGCAAATCTTCGTCCGAATTTTGACAGTTAGATTGCCACATTTAATTCCAATCACTAGTTAACATATGGCGTCTCTAATCATTAATCATCCTTTCATTTAAAAAGCTGCACTCATATTTTCTTGATTTTTTTTCTGTTTTAATTCCAGCAATAAATATATATAGCGATCCAAGTTTCCGGCTCACTGAAACGAAATCCTTTTTATTTATTTATATTTGGTTTCAGACAATCGTCACCATTCTAAAATCTAAAATATGCTAATAATGTTATTAATCTGGAATTCTGAGACGTGATTTCCGTTGCGGTCCTTGTGGAGCCGCGATAGAAGTATATCTTGCCCCCCCGCGTCACAAACCAGGGGAAGAGAGACCCGCGTGCCTTTTTCTTTTTTTTTTTGTAAAAAAAAAAGAAATCCGAAGCAACATCTGTGCCCATGGAGAGAACCTTCGCCTCTTCAAGCTCTCGGGATCTTTCCCCGTTCCCTGTACCCTCCTCTTCATCTTCATTACTCGTATCCTCCATGCCTACCCGACCCGTTAAAATCATTCCTCTTCAACACCCAAACTCGACGACGTCTTCCTCCCTGAACCCCCTGTCTCGGGACCTGTTCGCGAGATGGACAGCAAAAATTAAACGAACCACTCTGGTTCAGTGGATCGACAGGTTTCTCCCCTGTTCCCGTTGGATTAGAACTTATAAATGGCGCGAACATTTCCAGCTTGATCTCATGGCCGGTCTCACCGTCGGTATCATGCTTGTTCCCCAGGTAATTCCACTCCTCTTTACAGAAAGAATCTGCTATCCTCCTTTGTTAGCTAGCTAATAAAAACCGCTGAGTTTTTTCAAGTGTTTGGCTCTAGGGAGAATGAAGAAAAGAAAAATGTCGACGAATATACAGCTGCTTTCAGTTTCTCTATGTTAACCGAGTCAGATTCAGCGAATTTTGATTTTGCTTTCTTTTCTATTCAGTCAGTTACTAAGTTTAAGTAACCTGTAAATCTTGCCTTCTTTTTTCTCTCTTTAATTTTCTTGTGCTTTCCCAGTAATCAAACAGAGTCTTACAGCTGTCAAAGGTTACACGTAGTGCATGTCTCTGCCTTGTTTGATTAGTCGTGGTTGTTGCGGAGGCATTTACTCAACTGAGATTGATTGGATTCGCTGAATTTGGTTTGCTGGAGATACAGTTACCATTGAGAGGATAATGATATTATTTTCCTGTTTTATATTAGGTCGTGTCTGGTTTCTTGGAAACGACGTGTTGAATGTGGAATTTTAATATGACTGCAACCAAACACAGCCTTAAGTGATTTTGCTCTTTCCCTCTGAGGCTGATTTTAGCATATTAAACGTTATATAATGTTGCTGCTAGCATTTTGTATTGTTTAAGATTTATGTAGATTGGTTGGCTTATCCATTCACTCATTTATTTTTTGCTGTAATGAACAGGCAATGTCTTATGCAAAATTGGCAGGACTGCACCCAATTTATGGATTGTGTAAGTTACCATAAGATCAAAATTGTGATAAATATTACATCTTTAGACAAGGTTTTTGTTGGAAAACATGGTCATGAATGTCTGGATCTGGAACTTCCCTGCAATACCATTGTTCTTGCAGTGCTTGTCCAGAAAAATTCCGTGGCAGAATTTTAAAGTACAAAAATATGATAATATAAATAATTTATAATTCATTTTGATAATATTTGGATACCGGAAGCACCTTAAAGATGAAAGATGATCTAATCATGACAGCATCTATTATCTTGAACTGATATCACAATTTGATTAATTTTAGGTTTTGTTTGTCTGCTCTCACCTCACCTCACCATGCCATCATAGATTTCCTCTTTTTTTAAACTCTGGAACTGCTGTGTTGGTTTTGCAAGGTAGACACTGGTTTTGTACCGATATTTGTGTATGCCATATTTGGGTCATCTCGGCAACTTGCAATTGGACCGGTGGCATTGGTTTCTCTGCTAGTCTCTAATGTATTGGGTGGAATTGTCAATTCATCTGACGAGTTATATACAGAACTTGCGATATTATTGGCTTTTATGGTTGGAATATTGGAATGTATAATGGCACTTTTGAGGTAGCGTTCAACGTATTTAGTTAAAAATTTCTTTCGCTTCCTGAAGTCATTAAGTTATGTGCAGATCTCCTGCCCTAAAGTTGTTTATGGTTTCATTTTCTTATAGCATAATGATGGTGATTAATACATGTATTCCTCTTTGCTGTAGGCTTGGATGGCTTATCCGCTTCATCAGCCACTCTGTGATTTCTGGCTTCACTACTGCTTCTGCCATTGTTATTGCACTGTCCCAGGCAAAGTATTTCCTGGGGTATGATATTGTAAGAAGCAGCAAGATTGTGCCGTTGATTAAAAGCATAATATCTGGAGCACATAAGGTATGTGTTATTCAAGTGGAGAGATAATTCGTTGCAATCAGTAAGTATTTTAGGGTCACGAAGGACTTATCTTAAACGGGGTTCTGGCCCAGTGATTAAATTGTGTGAAGTGGATGGTGGTAATTTTTTGCATGTGGTCATATAGAGTATCACCATCCCTAACTTGCCCCATGTTTCTGGCAACTACCAATTTTTTTATTTTATTTTATGATTGGCTGCTACCAATCTTCAACCACTAGTTTTATGATTGTTTGGTGGCTGATAACTAGAATTTCATGTGATAATATTTTTAAAAACTTGAGTTCCTGCACCCTGAATTTTTCTCTTTTATCATTTATTTTTTAGCTCCTTTTATTTAATGTGATTTGTGAATCAACTGGCTGTGATTTTATCTTCCTGTTCAACATGTTATGTTATTTACTACCACTCATCAATTCTTTCTTTAACAACAGGTGATGTTTTCCTTTTGTAGTTCTCTTGGCCTCCATTTGTGATGGGATCTTGCATTCTTGCATTACTTTTGGTCATGAAACATTTGGTATGAAATCACTCTTAAATTTTAGTGGTAACCGGTAAGAATTGCCTCTTCCTGGATCTCGTTAATGACATCAATATTCTATGTCAAGGGAAAATCAAGGAAGCAGTTCAGGTTCCTACGGGCAGCAGGGCCACTTACAGCAGTTGTTTTGGGTACACTTCTGGTGAAAATATTTCATCCATCCTCGATTTCTTTGGTGAGAATGACATATAAAGTGAACGCATTGTAAAACTATTTATTTCATATACAAGAATAGATTTATTGATCCTCTATGTCTCTGATGAGACGAGGCAATTCAAATGACTATGCTCTTTATCAAGTAGTGCTTGTTCATTCTGCTCAGTCCTCACCCCCACTCATTATAACCTCAATTTCTACACTAATTTGATGAACATTTGATAGTTTGGAGAATCACATTTTGCACCTCAAGAGAGTTTGTGTTTTGTGTCTTATGTGATTTTTTACCCAGATTTCATTACAGTAACAAAATGTAGAAAACAAAACATCTCAGCTTTTGCCTTGGAACTGGTTTTATTGTCACATCTTACTCGACTTTTCTTATGTGTCTGGAATCTAGTTGATTTGAATGTGCTATAGCTAGCATTTGCTTTCTACCAATCTTAGCTACAAGGCCAATTTTAATTGATATCTTCTAGGCCCACGTATCTGAGAAATTTTGTGTTTCATTTCCATGAACTACATTGAAATCCTTTTATTTTTAGAAGTGCCAATATGCGATTTACTGGCTTAATATTGTTTCATTGCTCCAACCTAGAATAATCATTCTAGATTTAGGGTACTTGCCTTCACAGTGTCACTGAATCTTCACTGTCGTAATAATTTAGCTGAGAGAACAATCAATATGTTCAACCTTTTCTCTCTTTGAATAAACCAAGAACCGATCTTTGCATGTAATATTAGTTTTGGATTTTAGGGAGGATGTAATATGACGTAGTGGAATGCAAAACCAGCGTAGGTGGTTTTCCTGCTTCTATAGGCCATTCCTGCCTGTCACAGAGTTGACACTATAATTTGGTGAATGAAATTTTGGATTCCAAATAAACTTTCTTGGTAACGTGTTTTATTTAAAAATGTTTTGTGACTGATTCCTTGTTTGCTGAAGGCCATGTTTCCATTTCAAACAATCCCAGAATTGACAGAGATTAAAAGTATGGTGTTGTTTAGGTAGGAGAGATACCGCAGGGACTCCCAAGCTTCTCTATTCCGAAAAAATTCGAGTATGCAAGGTCTTTAATTCCAACAGCAATGCTTATTACAGGAGTAGCCATATTGGTAAGAGAGATTTTGAGGATCATCTGCCTGCATTACTGCTTTGTAAATTTGAGTTGTTCTGCATCCATTCAATTTTATCTTTGAAATTTAGGAATCTGTTGGGATTGCTAAGGCTTTGGCAGCAAAGAATGGGTATGAGTTGGATTCAAGTCAAGAGGTATGTTTTAGAAATAGAAATGGAAGGTGCTGATAAGCATTTTGTCTTTTGAGTTTGAATGTAGCACACTAGATGCCTTCAATCTCACCATCAATAAAGGATGATCACCCCTGCTACCAACTTTTATTTATGTTATTTGATTTCATTTTTGGTTGTGCAAATAAATAAGAGGCCTATTTGAAACTTATTGACTGGTTCTCTATTTATGGTCTAGACTCAAGTGTAACAAAATGAACTTCTAACTTTTTTTCTCTTTCAACAGTTGTTTGGTCTTGGTTTGGCCAATATCTTGGGCTCATTCTTTTCAGCATACCCTTCGACAGGTGGGATTTCTGGAGGTGCTAAAAGCTCCAAGTTTAACCATGGATTTTGACTTGGATAACATGTTTTTGTCTTACATTATGTGTTTAGCCCTGGAGTTTGTATTGGAATGTCATTCAATAAAATAAGAGTTTTTTTCCCCATATGCAGGCTCCTTTTCTAGGTCAGCTGTAAATAATGAAAGTGGGGCTAAAACTGGGTTAGCTGGAGTTGTAGCTGGTATCATCATGTGCTGTTCTCTTTTTTTCTTGACTCCGTTATTTGAACACATACCACAGGTTTGTTTCTATGGCCCTGCTGTTACATTTGTTTTGCAACAAAAAGGTTGTGAAAATAGTATAGAAAGTGATTGTCTGGATAGGATTCTGTCATGTCTATGGATAAAATTCTGACTTGAAGTGCTCTGCAATATATCATACAAATATTCTTTTATTTTAAATTGGAAGATGATTTTGTGGTTTCTACTCTTTGCAGTGTGCCCTTGCTGCAATAGTAATATCTGCTGTGATGGGCCTGGTAAGCACGATAAAATCACAAGCTGAGTGATCGACTACAAATTCTGTTTTACTTCAATTCTTTCCAAGTTTGGCTTTTTTTCTTGGTAATAAAAGGGCCTAAATGCCCAGAGTAACAAGATTCTATGTACAGATTAGACGGGGAATAGCTACCCCAATAATATCTTGATACAGAAGATTAGACATTCCAACTGGCAAGGAATCAAAATAGTGAGTTCCAATCTCCATAGAAGGAGCTTGATTAGCCAACCAATCTGCACAGTGATGACCTTCCTTATAAGTATGACCCATATAAATCTCCCAACCATACTTGAGAAAACTCATAGCATCTTTGAAAAATAGATTCTTGAATGAATAAGGAAGAGACCTCATTAGTAGCATCAACTAGAACCTCACAATCTATTTCCAAATATAACTTTCTTGAACCACACGGCCAAGCCAGTTGAAGACCCAAGGCTGCTGCCCAGTGCTCAACTTTAAAAGTAGAACACAATCTATATCAGCCATAGAACCGTGAGCACACGACCACCTCTACTGATATTTTACATTTGTCTATGGATTACATCATCAATGAGCTGAATTTCTAATTTAAAGAACCCCCCCCATTTGGCTTCTTTTTGGCAAGCAGGAGTCTCAAAATATATACACATGGGTATTATATCTACTATGTCTGCGAGCTATCTTTCATTTCTATGAAATGACTGTCTGAATATTTTCTTTTAGATTGGGCATCGCATGTGAAATTGAAGTTTTGGAGATTGTTATTGTATTTTCAAATCGCATCATTTAAAAGGTTTAGATGCTTGTTTCTCAAATAAAAATAAAAATAAAATAAGAGCCACAAAGAAGTTTTACTATAATTGGTTGTTTTTAAAGTTTTGGGCTCTTAATCTTTACCTTTTTTGTCTTTGAAAGCTAGATGCTGTGGGACAAAGCAATCAAGCATATTGATATGAAGCTCCAATAGACTGAAACTTCCATATGATTTTAAAACATCAGTTTGTATTGGCTTTCCAAGCAAGATCATAAGTGTTGGCAAGAGTAGAGATAATTAAACGATTAATATTAGAGCACAAATCCCTATTAAGTTGAGTTTGGTAGTTGGTGCTCATTTGTATCTATGTTGGTATTGGAAAGTGAATTGTACTTGCTACCAACTTGTTAGGATTGTGGCTTATATATATATTTTCCTTGGATGTCTATGATTTCAGGTGGATTATGATGAGGCTATCTTCTTATGGCATGTGGATAAGAAAGATTTTGTTCTTTGGATCATTACCAGTACTACAACATTGTTCCTTGGGATTGAGATTGGTGTCCTTGTTGGGGTGAGTATTTAGAGAAGTAATGTTAGACATGATGATTTGGACAGTGAAATATGAGATATATGCACTGGATATCTGAAATCCGCGCACACTTCGTATCAGATGCCTTCTCAGCTTATTTATAAGATGCTGAATCCATCAACCACTTCTTCATTCAAGTGCAGTAGTTTGACATGATAATCTTGCCAAGTCCTTTTAGGTCCTCAGTTTGACATAACTCTGAGACAATTTGGTTGTATATATTATGCATGCATTTCTTATTCTAAATTGGTTTTGAAACTGCAGGTTGGTGCATCACTTGCTTTTGTCATCCACGAATCTGCAAATCCACACATTGGTAACTGGGACTTGTTACATCATATTATATGCTCCTTGCATAATCATTCCTATGAGCTTTGTCATTTGCTTCATCATATCAACTATGGAAATGACATTGTCTACATCTTCGTTATGGCTCTATTTGTTTTTCTCTTCTTCCTGTTTGAACTTCTAGAAGATCAAATTTCCCTAGTAGCCCTTGTTAATCTGATAAATGGTCAAATAGTTGGTTGGTCTGGGAACTGGAGATAAAGGTTACAAGCTTCGTACTGATGCACTTTTTTGTTGAAAATCATATTATATTGGTGCTGAATTACTGTAAACATGTTCATAGTTTAAGCATCCATTTACTAATTTTAATTTGGTGCACTGCAGCTGTCTTGGGACGTCTTCCTGGCACCACTGTCTACAGAAATGTTGAACAATATCCAGAAGCATATACTTACAATGGAATTGTAATTGTTCGCATTGATGCACCCATCTATTTTGCGAATACAAGTTTCATAAAGGACAGGTGAATTTTTTTTGTTCCTCTAAATTAACTCAACCCAGGATTGCAAGTTCTTTGGAATTTAGGTCTGGGATTTCCCTTTGTCAGGTTACGGGAATACGAAGTTGATGCTGACAAATCTTCCAGACGTGGACCAGAAGTTGAAAAGATTTATTTTGTGATTTTAGAGATGTCACGTAAGTCTTACCCATCATACACGGGTTACTGTGTCAAGATAGAACATGCATTATGTATTCCATAGCAATCATTGTGCTCTTATGCTTTTTATACTTGCAAAAGTCACTTTCAGCCACTAAAACTATTTGCTTTGTTTTTCATGTGATTCTGTTTTCCATGGACATGTTTTTATGCTGATTCAAATATTCTTTTCCCACTGAGTTCAGTGATTTTAGCATGGCGTTATCATTAAAGCCATATCATTTTTCATTCTGATTTTTCCAGTACACTATTGATGCAAAAATAAAATTCATTAAACAATCCGCTTACCTATAACCCAAATGTTTCTTGTTTTGTAGCTATTACATACATAGACTCCAGTGCTGTTCAAGCATTGAAAGAACTGCAACAGGAGTACAAATCACGGAACATTCAGGTTGAGTGTCTGTTTTTACAAACTGTTCATTTTATCTAGAGACATGGTATAATCTCCAGTTTCTGTTGGGTCTTTTGCAGATCTGTATTTCCAATCCAAACCGAGATGTTCTGCTGACCTTAACAAAAGCTGGTGTTGTGGAGCTTATTGGTAAGGAGTGGTACTTTGTGAGAGTGCATGATGCTGTTCAAGTTTGCCTTCAGCGTGTTCTGAGCTTAAGCCAAACTCCTAAGAAACCAGATCCATTTGATGAGGATAAACCAAGTTTCTTCAAAAGGTTATCGAAGCAGAGGGAAGAGGATTTATCGATAGCAGAGTTAGAATCGGGTTGTAATAAAACCTCTGTTCCCAAGTATACAGAGCCGCACTTAGAACCATTGTTGTCTCGAAAGTCTTGAAATTTGCTTCTTCTTTTTTATCAGCATATGATGCCGATTTTTTCAAGGCACTGAGTATATATGATATCTGTCTGTAAATCATTGATTGTAAGGTTCTATTGTTTGCGTGCGGGCGTGCTTTACTGTTGTGAAGTGCAAGAAGGTTTGTTTTCTTCAATGGAATCACAAGACTGTAATCTGCATTATATAAAACAATGCATCTGTTTGTATCGCTCCTTGTCACTGTTTATATTGAGCAATCTGTATCATGTTTCCTCCAGCCACGAGCACTCAAATTCTCCCTAGTGGGATTCTCTACTTTGTGGAGAGCTGTGTGGACTTTGCAGCCCGCGTTGATAGGGGCACGGTTGATAGGAAGGCGGCCCGCGTTGAAAGGGGCGCGGTTGATAGGAAGGCGGTACCTCTTTATTTCGTCCCACATCGGTAAAACGACAAGCCTCTACCAAGTGAGGCATTATAAATAATCTACTGCTCGCTATTAACAAACTGCCTTAAACTAATGAGTAAGGAAAACAAAGCGAGAGGTGAGAGCCGCTCGCCGCGCCGAATCAAGTTTGTGCGCAAAAATTTGTGGAGGGGCTATAGGCTGGCCAAGCGTTGACGCTGCTTACTTTGCAGAACTCGCTTGAGCGGGCCTCCCAATTGGACCAACCCCCCTAAAACAATCTCAATGTTTCTCAAGCTGTTTGATGGTATGTCTCCGTTTTGTTCAAAGTGTTTGCTACAGTGGAGGGGACGTATCGTAAGCATCTAGCCATGTTAAAAATATGAGAAATATTTTGATAGATTTTTAAACTTAGTTTAAACCCCCCTATAATAATAACTCGACTGAAAATATATAGATTTAGTTTTTGGACTTCTATATATATATATCTGCTGCTGTCCGATGTAATTTTATTTTTTGGTTTGAACCGAAGTAACCTTGCAGAAGATCACGACTTGCCTTTCTATGGGATACTATATATATATATAAATTATTGGACAACGAAATATTGAAACGTAATAGTATATGCTTGCACGGATATAAACTTTGCCCACCACTTCCTTGAGGACATGACAGAATCGGATTGACTTTGACCGCACCTGTCTCTCGCACTCTCATGTTTGGTCATGTTCATTAAACTTAAACCATCAAAATCTGAGATGTTTTCTTCCGACATGAGAAATCACAAATCCAATATCTATGAGTGAACGAACTTTGCTCAAGCAGCATTATTGTATGGCATTTGGGGTTCTGGTGGACATTATGAGTAGAGTTCATTGTACCGCAAAGTTGTTCAATGTTCACCTGGGTTCCACGCCGACGTGGCTGTTGCATTTTCAGCAAATGGAAGGATAATGCATTTGGAATTGTAATTGTTCAGGTTAGGCTGGCTTTCTAAAGCCGGCCCTTCCATTGTATTTGTTCTCTTTTCTCTAATATACATTTGGAATGTTCTAAAAAAAAAGAGGATAATGCAGTTCATTTTCAACTCGAATTATTAACGGATATATCATCAAAAAACGGAAAAAATTAATAGGCTACTGCACTGCTAGGTTAATGGGTTCTATTAGATAGTAGAGCACCCTGCGAGTACCTTGGTTTTAGATTGTATAGCATACACCAGGCTCAGCACTTATTTCTTTTCCTGATAGAGAAGGCTCAACCAGATTACATGACCTTTGGCTCCCATCCAGCTATGACATGTTCCTTGGCAGCTTTCGTCTTCTCGAAAGATTCAAGGGAGAACAACAACTGCAAAACAAGAGCAGTTATATTTTTTAATCGTTTTCCAAGTTCAACAATTAAGGGGGATTTGGGTTCTATTTCTATTGATCTAAATCATAATAGTTCAAAACAACAAAAATTCAGAAATAAATCAACAACATTCATTCACTTCTCCATCAGTCAACCATAAAGTAATATCAGTATTTTGAAGGTGAGCAGACTTTACATACTTCTGGCTCTATTTCAAATAAACTGCACCTAACAGCCAACATGATAAAGTTCTTTCCTAAAGTTTTAGCACATCAATTATTATAGCTATTAATGATTTTCGTATCTTGTGCACAAATACACGAAAGCCAAAAGGCCCTCGTAAATTCCTTCCTTTACAGATCAAAGGCGTGGAGGACATTTAGTCCTTGGAGGGTACATCCCATGATGGTAGTAGCATCAGAGCACTCACTCATGAGAAAAGTAGAGTCCTTAAAGTAAGTTTGCTTCCATGCATCAAACGGTTGGATCTAATACACCTTGTGAATCTACAACTCCAAGAGCTTAAGCCATCTCTTAGGCTGATACAACATAATAATATCACTTGGGAATCGATTTAACATAGCTTGCAATGATAGCCTTCTTTAAGTGCAATGAATACAGATGCATTTGGTTGCCAGGAAAAAGAGCATCATATGCCAAACCTGTCCACATTCTAAGATCTGCCGAAACTAAGGCTTATACAACCCAGTTACATCCCTGCAAAAGGTTCTGGCTTTGCACTTACAATCCTAATTTCAGGATGACGTGACCCATCAAATGGATAACATTAACATCATGGTATTCTAAGAGTCTTCCCCTGACTTCTACACCAACCTTGACAAGGAAGAAGGCGTCTTCACAGAAGTATGAAAACTTTTATTTTTTCTTTCTGCTAGTTCTATCTCTTTGAGCACCTGATAATCCTCAGGCACATGCAGCCCTGATATCGTATGCACCAATAACCAATAAGATATACTGATGTGCCAAGAAGTGAGATGAATGAATCAATTCTAAACAATCACTTCCTAGGGTGTCACCCTAAGGTTGAGCTTACTGCATGAACCATCACGGTTTGAGAATTTCAACAAAATCATGCCCCACACCAAAGTTGGTCTTGTCATTCAACTGACACGAGTCATTATCATAACTCAGTTCTTTTAATAATCCATTATTCAATCTCAATATCACGCTTTAAGACATGGAACAACAGCAACTATGATTGGTCAGGTCATCAAGCGTGTGAAAGCTGTTACCATCTCATATGAATGATTAATATCAAAACCGAAAACAGCATACATAATAACAACTTGTCATTGTTTTAGATCCATCATTCTATTTGTTTAAATAAATCAGAAACAAGGTGCATAATCACAGGATAACAAAAAAATATGAGCACCTTGATGTAGTTGTGGATATGTATCAAACTGCCAGGGATGGTCCAGTTCTTGAAATGGCCAAGAGCAACCTCAAGATGGTAAAGCTTCGGAGCCAAGCTGAAATCCACTGCTGTGATCTTTTCCCCAGCAATGAAAGGACCCTGATAACATGCTCCAATAAATTAGTTTGCACTGCAAAAACTGAAAAGTAAAGCAGAACCTCTTCAAAGACAAGTCCGTGTTTCAAATTATACATACATGCGCCTTGAGATGCTCATCCAATGCCTTCAATTCCTCAAGCAAAGCCTGCTCAGTTCCATCACTGGGATCCTTGCTCTTCAAGAACTTGACAAAAGATGGGAATATCTTTGAACCCCTGTAGTTCCACATGGCCTATATTGCAAATTAGTTTCTGTTGATAACCTTCTTATGGAAGCCAATGAGAATAGAAGCATGACCACACACAAAACATCCAAAAACAACCTCTAGCATAGATCAGTTTGTTGTTATTTTAATTAGAAAACATGTCCTAGAATAATGCATCCCTGGAAGAAAAATAAAAAAAAGCTACAAGTATGAAGAATTTTTCATGATGGTTTATCATGAAATGAGAACAAATATAAGAGACATGAAGAATTCTCGCACACTGCCATTTCCACATAAACAGTGAGGAGGAAGCACCGCAAATTTAAGCACAGAAAATAAAAAAGTATCAGTGATTAATGATAGGGGGAGAGATAGAGATTTGCAAACGTTATCTATCTTGCAAATTCAGCAACTTCCCGTATTCACATCATCCCGTAAAAAGAAAAAAAAAAAACCCACAAAACTATCACATCCACATTGAAATTGGTGGAGATACTAAAGGAAGGAGAAAGATGCTTTACATAGAGGCAAATTCCGGAGGAGTGGCAAGAGAGGGCTCAGGGTATTTCTCCTCTAACATACCAACAATCACATCAGAATCTGCAACCCATCTGTCATCAAATTTCACCACCGGGACCTTTCCTTCCGGGTTTATATCCAAAAACCTATCAAAACGTTGACCATCCAAATCTCAATCCATCATGACACATAAAAGCAAAAAAACTGCACATACATTTTTCATGCCTTTTAAATTTAAATTTATCAAGAGTACTACAATCATTAAAGCTCCATCGATACCATTTGTTATGAATGATGTTAAATCGTCTTTACACGTTAAAGCATTCATTTCATATCTGAATTAAAAATAAAAAAAGACGATCTTAGATTAAAACAATGATGTTGCCCTCCAATATCGTGTTTACAAAGTTTCTTCTCAGTGGATGACTAAATGAGGTTTTCCCTCAAAGTCAACAATAACCATCACAACTGGCAGGTATCTTCTTAAGCAGATAGCATGTATATACAGGCACACACATGCACATGCGGAACAGATGGAGACGTTAAAAACAACAACTACAAGTAATCCAACACAGCAAGAAAAGGTTCATTATTGCATATGTAGGCGATAAAACATGGATACAACAGGAACCCATTTTTAAAACTTGAGATGAACTATAAAAGCACACAAGAACCTCAAGAGCACAACTATTCTGAAGACTAATAGATGTGATCATTTTAATACCATTGAGGTTTATCACCCAGATTTATGAGATGAGACTTGTATGGAATTTTCTTCTCTTCCAGACTCAACAGAACTCTCTGGCAAAATGGACCTGAAATAACAAAAAGACACAAACTTAAACACAAACACACAAGTTCCAATCAAAACCCAGGTGTAAGATCACAAACAAATGACACCCGCGAAAAAACATCAAACAAAACTTACAATCTCCGAGAATATGAGGGGCACCTGCAGCAGCTTTGACACAGATCTCTAAAGCCATTATTTCTTTCCGTGGGAATAGCAGTGAAAGGTTGACGGGGGCAGTGACTAGAGAGAATGGATCGTAGGAGTTGGTGACGGGTGAAAAAGTAGTGGCTTAATTATTTTGTGTTTATAATGGCTGTTGGACCGGGCCAGATAAGATACGGGCATATGTTAGTTGTTATGCTTTGTGGGGTTGAGGATAATATTAGTATATTCTAGGTTTCGGCGAGAATAAATATTTTTCTTAGCTTCGAATTCAATTTTTTTAGTATTTTTAAATATCATTTTAATATAAAAAATATTTATTTAATAAATAAAAATCCTAAGAATGAAATTAAAAAAAGGTTGTTTCTTGATCCAAAAACAACTTGCCTTTCCTGAGTCCTGACAGTCATCTACCCTTCCAATTTCGAACAGACTTTTTATATTCTAAGACCCTTAAGAATGAAATTACGAGAATGTTTCTTCTTCTTCTTTTCAAATTTGAACTCGAGATGATGGAAACTTGTTTATGATCTACCGTTTGAGATTCCGACTGGATCGCTTCCGATCTTCCGCCGAGCTTGTTTTCGGAGCACGAACCAGAGAGGAAAGATAAAATTGTCAAGCACTGAGACTTTTTCTTTTTCCTTTTCTTTTTCAAAGCGTTGGTATGGATCTGATGAATTGAATGGCTGTTACTTTGTTTTCATGGTCTGGTTACGTGCTTGAACCCGGCCGGACAGTTAGGGAGTAGCAGTAGAGAAAACTCATCAACATGAACATGATCGTGTTCTCGGAGATGTTCTTGGTGGTGTTAGGATCTCTTTATTGATCATTGAAATCTGATAAACCATATTGCTGTTGATTTTGCGCTCGTATTGTATATTAATGTTGGCTGTTGTTTTTCCAAAGGGAGAAGTTTTTAAGAAATGAATTTTAATATTTTTAAAAGCCGAAGTTCCTGGTCTGAACAACAGCCATGGAACTTGAAAGCCCACAGCCCCACACAGAGCCAGCATCCAATCACGCGATTATCACAACTTGGCCCACTCTTGTAACAGACATCAAAACCCTAATCATGTCTCAACTCACATGTAAATCACGTGCGAATGTTTGGCCTCGTTTCCCATCGACCGCGACTACAGATACTCCTGCCTCCTGGTGTCCTGTTTCTCAGTTCTCACTATTTCCACGTCCAATCCTACTACATCCAGCACCAATCATGTCACCGCCACATAAACAATATGGTACACACAAAAATGTTTTCTTCTTCTTCTCTTTCTAACAATTGCTCTGGAAATGGAACAAGAGGCATGTTTTGTACTGCTGTACCAAGTTCAACCTCGAATTTAAATTAATAACAGTAAATATAATATATGGTAATTTAGTGTAAATTATATGAACTTAATAAAAATTAAATTATAATATTTTAAACTTTTTTTTCAACAAAAGCAGATTTACTTTAATAGCATTAAAATACAAAATAGGTATATAGTTTGGCGGGTGGCAGTCAAACTTTTTATGACCTGTAATCTGGAAAGTCCCTTGACTCGGCAAAAGGCAACATATGAACTCATTAGGCATTTTCTAGACATATTCCATGCCTTTCATTTTGTTTTTATCTGGTTTAATTAGAATTGTATTTTATATCCTTAATTTGTTTTTTTATATGAGAAAACGTTGCCGTCTTTGTTGTCGATACCTTGGAGCTGGAAAGGTGTGGTCCTGTACAGGATTATTATTTTTAATTGAAAAAAGTCGTACATGATTATAATAAATTCGACAATCAAGAGCGAGGGATATTTAATCGTTCTCTTTATATTAGTCAAACACGTTAAATAATTAATGTCTCACATGTAAACTCATCAAGATTCTGTTTATTTCTATGTTTTTAAAGCATTTTTTTAAATAAAATTGTGGGTTTTCCCCCCTATTTTCAGATTATTTTTTTATATGTTTTCATGCTGATAATTAAATAATTTTTAAAGGATAAAGATAAAAAAATTATTTTAATGTATTTTTTAAACAAAAAAACCTTTAAAAATATTTTTATCTGTCAGATAATAATATAAATCATATCATAAGATTTCACCTAAAAACTTAAATTTTTTAGGTGAAAAAATTCCTTAACGTGGTATTCGAGTCTTATTGATCAAACAGTTACGAGTTCAAATTTTAACACTCTGATTCTATTTGATAAAAATAAAATACAAGGTGAAAATTTTAAGGTCAAAAAGTTTATATTTGAGGGGATGTGATAGGTAATAGTATAAATTATATAATAAGATATTATCTAATAATTTAAATTTTTAAGTGAGATTATTCTAAATAGTCTTCAATAAATCATACCATGAAAAAAATATTCTTTATTTATTCTTAAATGATTTATAATTGTTTTACCTTCACCTTAAATTGATTTTTTTTCATATTGTTTTATCCAATGATTATAATATATCAGTTCCTCCTCTTTTTGGCTAACAGTGGGAATATGGAAAACTCATATCAAAACAAGGTGTTCTTCTCTCAAATTAATTTTGGCAAATTCCAAGGTTAAAGAATTTTTATTTGGAAAAGATATTAAAGAAGAATAATAATTATATTTCATGGTTTCGCCTAATAATTTAAACCTTTAAATAATATCATTATTTAACATATATCATACAAAGTATATAAATTATATAAAGATTAATCACATCTCAAGATAATCATCAATAAAAATTTATGTGAAATATATTTAAAAAGGTATCACAATAAAGTGTAAAAGAGGTTTTTTTTTAATTTTCAACAATAACAAATTATAATAATAATAAAAATATTAATTAAAAACTTTTTAATTTTTTTTAAAAGCAAAAAATGGCTTGGTGATCTGGGAGTGTAATTATAGTTGTTTTTTAAAGTATTTTTAATTTATAAATATATAAAATTATTTTTAATATTAATATATAAAAATAAACTCTTTCAAAAACACTTTTAAAGAATTACAGTTCCGAACAATATATTGGACTAGCTCTCACGTCCGGTTCACCTGTGTGAATAAAAAACAGGAGCGAGAGTAGCAATCTGCTTTATTACCAGAAAAAACAAGAAACCTCATCATTGAGGCGCGGGGTTCGCGAATAAGCTGTAAGAAATGCGCGCGTAAATCCACGAAGCGACAGAAAACCGAACCAACTTCACTTTCTATGCTGCTTTTTTTTTATATATATATATATAATAATTAAATATTAAATAGAGAAATCAACAAATTAATAATTAGATATTCTCACGATCATTTATAATTTTCTTTTTTAATTTCTTAACGGCTCTCTCCACTTTTATTCAATTGCCATCACTTCATCATTCGCTGATGATTTTATTTATCTTAAAAAATGAATAAAAAACGACTGCCCTTTTTAATTTTAGCCGACCACTCGTGCCTTTTCTTGCAAGAATTCCATGGCTGCTGACCTAAGTGCTCTCTCTCTCTCTCTGTATCTGTCTGGCCCCAAACTTCTACTCAACATGGCAGCGTCTTTATTGCTTGGTTTTTAATCGAAATTATTTGAGCGTGATTTAGCGATCTTGTTTTCATATTGAAAGAAGAGATTTTGATTGGAATCACCGCATATTATAACGAAATGAAGTAATGGATACTGAATGAAAGTGAAGCTCATAGTCAAGATTTTAAAGATTCTTGAAGGTCAGTTTTTTCTTCTTTCATTTTTCATCAAATTCTGGGTTTTTGTTCTTGTGTTGTTCACGGGTTGTGTATAATGATTATGAGTCTTGGCGTACCTTCTCTTCTGTTTTTGTTTCTAGTGGAATCTAGTAGCGATGTTCTGTGATGGTGGCATTAAATTCATTTTGTTTTACTCGTCTTGATGCTTTGCAATGGATGGCTGTTGTTTATCACCTCTCCTTACTATGGCTTCGTATTGTGTTTTTTTTTTTTTGTCTTGATTTGCTAGTCGAAAGCTGTGAGCAGGTAGTAATAATGATGGTACACTGCCTTTACTAATAATTACTGTACACTTCTTTCTATGCTGTTCTAATGATTGCTTGCCAAAGACAGATGTTTTTTTAATGATTCTGCATCTGCATTTTGATTGACTGAGCTGCTACTTCACTAGCATTGATCTCAAAAGGCTGTGATTTGGATCACTAGCTGTTTTTTCTACACACACACACACAAAGATTTTTATTTTTTAATTGCCAACGCTTGTTTTTCCGTTTCTTTATTCCTTTAGAGGATGATTGTATGAATCTAAAGGTTATGACGTTTCCAGTATTGTTTTTTGTCAAAAGGTAAATCCAATCTTCTACGACTGTGTTTAGGCTTGGATTTTCAGTTTTAAGTGCTGTTTCCTTAACTTTTTGGTTGCTTCTGAAACTTCCTTGTTTCCTTTTTTTTTTTTTTTTTTGCATTTCATTTTCCAAACATACTCTCTTTCCATCATTTGTTGTATTGTTTAAAAAAATTCAGGAAGCAATAGAAGCTTGAATTCTTGTAAATGTCCAAATTTGCTATCTGATATTTGTTTTTGCTCCAGGAGTTACTCAGAGCAGTAGCTTATTTCTATTTTTAGTTTGTGCAGAATTTTGTTTACTTTTTGCTCACAGAGAATACAACTTAACATGCAAATGCGAGGAAAAAATTATTGATGAAATATTTGTCTTGACATTTGAATATTTTTATTTCACCTAACTTGGTATTTCTCTTTGATTTGATTTGTTGCAGGGACATTGTTTTATATTCTAAGCAGGGCTTGAATTTGCTGAGCATTAACTAAGTGCCCGGAGTGATGTCAACAGAAATGCAACCTAAACAGATGAAAGAGAGTGTGATCGCAAAATTAATGGGACTTGATGAACTGGCACCCCCGCAGCCTGTCCAAAAGAAACCTAGAGTGCTTTCCGACAATTATCTACGAAGAGTTTCTTCTATAGGTGCTACAGAAAAACATTCAGAACACATTTCGTTCAGGTTGAGTAATGAAGAGCAGAAAGATTATATTGAAGTCTTTCAAATATTAGAAACATTAAGGAGAAAAAAGGACTGTAACATGTCAGTTGAAAAGAGAAAAGTACGTTCGAGTCCCTCAGGGGAAAAAGTGATTTGTAGAAGGGAGGAATTCAAGCAATCAACTGATGTTTCAAAGGAATGTCATGATGCACAGGAAGTTATTGATTCAAAGACTGATAATTTTCCGCAATATTTCCAGGAACCAAAGTTCACCAAGAAAGCAAATGATCTGCATGATCTTCCTCCTCACTTGCAGTCAGGGCACATTACAGTGGTAAAGCCGTCGTCTCCTGATTGCAGAGACATTGGCAGGAGCAGGAAGTTTTGGAGGCTAATTGAACAAGGATATGCTAGATTGCCAAGGAAAGTTGAAGATGGCCTGGTAATATATTCTCGTGGAAAACCTGGCCTTCAAGTTGAGAATAAGCTTCATGGACCACGCCTCCCCACTACCGGGATTGCTGCTCTAAAACCAAAGCAGGGAAACGTAGAGAATGCTGGAAGATGTTTTTCATCTAGTGGTGCTGTAGAGATTCTCTGCTCAGCTGCTATGAAGCATAAAGAGATTCTCAGCGTGCAAAATGGGAACTTACATGCTGAAGTGAAAGAAAGGAAGAACCTGGACTGTGACTCAGGACCTGCAAGGTCAAGGTCTAGATTTTCAAAGCAAATAAGCAGAAAAATGGGGCCTGGCACAAGCGGCGTTTCCACAACAGCACAGACGTCTAGAATCAGGTGCAGTGACACCTTGCCTAAAGAGTCTGAGTCGATGACATCTTCTATGCCTGTTTCTTCTGACAAGAAGAGCCAGTTCCACTGTTCAGATGAGCCATATATGGCTTGGGAAGCAAGAAAGCAAATCTCTGAAAAATGGAAGACAACCAAAAAGTCTAAGCCGTTTGAATTGGCTAGTAGGAGCGAAACTTTGGATGAAATGCTTGCCATTAATTGTGAATCAAGGGCAGCAAGTTTTGTTTACAAAACTGATAGATGTGATCATGCCATTCCTGACAGTAGAGGTGCGAACTGGAATACTCCTTCAGGCATAAGAATTTTGGAAGTCCGAAATGATGAGCGTGTCAAAGACCTACCAAAATCCAGATCTTTTCTTGAGAATTTTAACACAGTTGCTAGTCCTAATACCAGGACCAGACATAAATCTCTTCGAAAGCCCAGCTGTAAAAGTTTTCCATTAATTCCTCATCTGGTGTCAGAAAACAATCATTCTGTAGAAGCTAATTATGTTTTTCAAAACAAACTGGAAAACAAAATGGAGGCAAATAATTCACACCGCCAAAGTTCCAAATGTTTTGTTTCATCTCGACAAAACTATCGGACCTTGCAAGACCCTTGGGCGACAAAGGAGGGGCACATGAATGAAGACAGTGAAGGGGACCTATCTGAACAGAATACTGAAGCTTGCATGTCTTCAACGAGTAATACTTCTTCAATTAATGTAGTACATAAACAGGGTGATGCGGAAATCTCACTTCTGAAGAGGTCCTTATTATGTAATGAGTTGTTTGAGTTAGAATCTAACAACCGTGTATTGCCTGTAAAAGGTGAATATTCTTCTCCTCGTGACCTCCCTACTTCAGTTCAACAGGTATGATTCATTGTTTCCACAAAACAAACTTGCACCTTGAACTATGATCCATCCGGAAATTTTTGTAGATTGTTAAATGAAATTTAGGTGCTTCATTTATTAGGAAACAGAAACTACCTTTATCTCTCCACATGCCGTGGAAATTGCAATAGAAATTTACCTTAACAAGCCCTGCATCTTCTTCAGAAATAGTGTCCATGCCCCGGACCTGAGCTGTATGCTATGATGCATGAAGCATGTAATACGCATGATGCGTGTAAGCTATATTGACTTTCTTTGCTGGTATTAAGAAAGGATTTCTTGAAAAAAATTGTTTGTTCTTTCTCTAGCCTAGAGAAGTCTCACGCGTATTGAGTCCGTGAAACTCCCTGGCAAGCTGGTTTATTGATTTCCAAAGGCACATTGATTCAAGGCGTCATATGTTTTGTTCTTCATTTATTTAACTTATAACATAGGTTCGCAGTTGAGGTCCATTAAGAGAGAGAAAGGGGGTTCTTTTTCATTTTGGCTGGGTAGGGGGGGATCGCTGCTTCTTTTAAATTGCGGTTCTTAACTGATAACATGTTTGGGGAAGTGGTTGCATATCCCAGTCAATCGGTGTATAAGTTTCTTGGACCCTTATGACTGTTATTTTGATGGAATAAAACAGGGATGTGATTTTGTAAGTCTCCCACTTTTCATGCTTCTTGTATACCTGGTTAAAAGCTGAAACCTTTTGTATTTGTTACACTATTATGCTCTCTGTGTTTCTCTCCCATTTCTGCTGGCTTGCTTACAGTGTAGTATTATTATATTTCAAACAGAAAGGAAGTGCAGGAAGAAGCAAGGATATGCAATAGATAACCAAAATGATTTTAACTAGGATTCAGTGGTGACACTGTTTCAAGATTTTATTAGCCATCATGTAAATTAAGCACATCTATAATTTTAGCAGATGAGTTTATGAAGATCATAGCCATCCTCATTTGTTATGTTCACTTGATTTATCGCCTTTTTCTTTCTTTTCGATGATCTTTAATGTAAAATTTTTAAGGCTCTTATTAGGAATTACATGATTATGCCGCAGGGTATATCCAATAGAATCTCTGAGATAGAGTCTGTTTCTTCACACTGCTGTGACACTGACGCAGAACCAGAATCTCAAATAAGCTTCGAGGATGCTTATCAACTTAGTCCAGATACTGTACTGGAACCATTATTCAAGAAAGAGATTTCTTCTACCTATGACTGTTTCGAGAGTGTCGATTCTTCTTTACATGGTTAGTTCACTGGATTTTCTTCTCCTCACTTGTACAGATTCTCTTTCTTTTTTATTTTTGTCCTTGTCTCTTTCCTTGTCTTTTGATCTTCCTGTCGTTTCTAGGTTTAGAATCGCATTTTGAATTTATGAAGTCAGAGGCATCAGAAACATACTCAGAAGGTTCTGGCATGGTGGTTTCTAGCGATGAAGATGCTGGAGAAGGATCCGAGGATGATTCAGAAGAAAATTACAGGACGAGATTGTATAGAGCTGAAGAGAGTAGGGATTTCTCCTACCTAGTTGATGTGTTGTCCGAGGCAGGTTCTGACAGTAGGAAACTGCTTGGCTTTGATTCTTGGCACTCTCAAGACTACCCAATAAGTTATTCTGTCTTTGAGACCCTAGAGAAAAAGTATGGTGAGCAGATATCTTGGAACAGATCTGAAAAGAGACTGTTATTTGATCGTATAAATTCAGGGCTGATTGAGACTCTACGGCCATCCATGGGTATGGCCGCATGGACAAAACCTGTTGCAAGAAGGTTTAGCTTTAGTCTTAGCCAGGAGATGAACGAGGAGGAGGTGTGGATGTCGCTGATTGCGCAGGAGAAGGAAGCAGGCAAGGACTCGGAGAAGGTTCTGGGGAAGGATGACAGGTGGTTAGAATTGAGTGATGACGTTCAGTTTATTGGCATAGAAATAGAGAATTTTTTGATGGACGAGCTGGTTGCAGACATTGTTAGCGTGAAGAGTTTCTGAAATGATGTGTTTAAATTTTTGGCCAACATACTTATATATTATCAGAATTCCACGAGACTACGGAGATAATCTGCCTGCATTGTTCACAATAACGACACCAACAATAAATAAGTAAACACAGAGAGAGGAGATAAAGGGGCCAGGGAGTTCAGTGTCTTTTTGGTCTGTTTGCTTTCAACAGTAGGAGAGAGGCGCGTGTAGGTACAATTTTGATCTAGGTGTAGGGTTTGAAATTGGTTTTGGAGATTAGAGAATCAGTATTCAAGGTTGTTTTTTTTATTCCTCGAGTAAATTTTCGCCGAATCCAATTCACGAACCGGTTTCAATGTAGTACTAAATTATTTTTTTCTGAGCAGGTTTTCGTTTGAAGTACAAGTTCTTTCATTCATGTGCAAGGAAAACTGTGTACCTTTTACTTTCAGTGGTGCCTGACTTACCCTTGCGAGCTAGCTCGGAAGCCTACTCTTACAAAACATGAGTTATCTTAGTGTTTCTGAATTGGATTTGTTATCATAGTAAGCCCAGTGACAAAATAATGTTTTAATCTGGTATCCATCGTCTCCGTATTTAGGATACTGGAGAGCCATTTTCCTTCTCAGTTTGAAGAATCAAGTAGCCAGAATTAGTATTATGTCTATCTGAAACTGCATTTTCTGGTGACAGAAACGAAAGCAGCTCCCTATTCATAGCTATGATTGATTTGTGAATGAGGGAAACTGAGGTAATGTATCGATCATTGATGATTAGGTATACAAACATCTCCACTGCCAGGTCGAATAATGCCTTCAGAGGCTTAGTTTTCATCTGGAGGGCTTATTTCGTTGCTGAAAGCAGTTTGTAGGTGTCAGATGGATGGACTTCCATTATGGTACAATCCCAACCATTCCTCTTTTCCACCTTCCAGATCTGGGGGGTTTAGGTTTCTAACTTGCACACACACACAAAAATAATAAATTAAAAAGCTTTGTACCAACTCCATCTCATCAACTCCTATTTCAGAACACAAACTATATATGCATACATTTTCAAACTCTCTAATGCATAAGCTAAACACTAAAGAAAACTGAAGATCTTCTTGAGCTCCTTTTCTTGCTTCTCCCTCGAGTCTCTGAAATGAAAGTTCACAAAATTCTCTCTGCCACAAACAAAATCATAGCCTGTCTTCTGCTCCTCACTCTTACCATTGCATTTACCACCTCAGCTAGAACCCTAGATGAGCAACCACAGGGACCTGTTGCCCCCCCGGAGTCAGTCGACGCAGTCAATGATCCTGTCGCCAATGTTCCACCACTACCTACACCAATAGCACTCACACAGCCTAACCCAACTGGGGCTGCAAGCAGTGCCACAATAAGTAATCCTGGTTATACCTTAAACTTCTTCATGCATGACATTCTTGGTGGAACAAACCCCTCGGCTAGAGCCGTGACTGGCATAGTCAGCAACCCGGCAGTCACCGGCCAAGTTCCATTTGCCAAACCTAATGGTGCAAACCTCCCAATAAATAATGGCGTGCCCCAAAATAACAACAATAACGGCCTTATAAACAACAACAACCTGCCTTTCATCACTGGCCTTGGTGGCGCCACACAGCCTGTGGTTCAAAACAATGGTAATAACTTCAACAACGCATTTAACCTGCCACTGAGCAATGGAGGCAATCTTCCATCTGGTTCCACACTTCAAAAGCTCATGTTTGGAACCATCACTGTGATCGACGATGAACTAACCGAAGGGCATGATTTACAGTCAAGTTTTGTAGGTAAGGCACAAGGATTCTATGTGTCAAGTTCTGTGGATGGTACCAGCCAAACTATGGCATTCACAGCTATGTTTCAGAGTGATCATTATGCTGATAGCCTTAGCTTTTTCGGAGTTCTCAGAACAGGAGTCTCCGAGTCTCAGCTTGCTATCATGGGTGGAACTGGAAAGTATGTCAATGCTCAGGGTTATGCTATTGTTAAGATCATCCCTTCTGTCAGTCAGAATGCGACCGATGGTCTTGAGACCTTGCTGGAGTTCGCTGTTTATGTTAGCTACTAATCCAGATTGTTGGAGAAATGTTGTTCTTTTAAGAATGTTGTATGCGTGCTAGAAAGATTGTGAACCTGTGATATTTTGGGTTCTTCGGACAGAAACTTTGCTTTTGTTTACGGATCATATCTAGAGAAATTGGAAACTCTTTTTGTTTTTTCATGAAGCTGTCATCTGTCCCTATTTGTCTACTACATTTTTTTCCCTCTAAAAACAGTAACTGTAGTTTCACATGGAAACTTATTGATCTCATTGGCAACATCCCATTCCCCCAACCTTGCCAGAGATACAAATCAACTGGGACCAAGGGACAAAGCAAACCATTTAGATGTTCCATGCTGTTTTTATATGTTCGCTGATGATTTTAGCCCTGCTCTGGAAAAGCTCTCACATTTCACACATCACCATAACCAAAATATGCAAGAACATTCATCTCAATTGAGTGTTTTGGAATTTGGACTGCCTGAGAAAATTCATTCGTTGAGGCAGCCAAACAAGAAAGAGGTTTCCTTTTCAAAGTGTTACGTTACTGATGAATTTAACTATGCTATTTGTTTGGAAGCAAAATTCCATCATCACACAAAAGCTCCAAAATAAAACCAAGAAACTGAAATTTCTCTGGATAGAACGAGACGGCTGTTGTAGTCGAATCAGATGCGAAATCTGTTCATCGGGTAATCCTATATATATCGTATATCTCAGAATTGTTCACAAGTGGGCATTTGGTCTAGTGGTATGATTCTCGCTTAGGGTGCGAGAGGTCCCGAGTTCAATTCTCGGAATGCCCCACTTTCTAATTATAGTTGTTTGTTTTTCCTTCCCTAGATTCTTTTGGGCCTATCGGAGCCCACAAGCTATAGTGAAGCTTCGATTATGTTTACTAAAAGGCAAAGCCCATTCAAACTCCATTGCGATTGGAGCAGTAGACAGCTCATCTTGAATTACTATAAAATATTTTTTTAATGATTAGTAAATATCAATTATTTTTTATAATTATGTAAATTAATTATATTTATTGAAAAATACTCTTAATCTTCATAAAATATTTTATAAACACCTTAAAAGTGATTAAAAGAACTGTACGGGCTTTGATAAGCTATCTTGGTTTTGGGTCTCCAAGCCCGTTTGTCTGGGGCTTTCTTTGTAATGATAGTTGATGGCCCGAGTCTTGAAGTCCATTTCCAACGGATGTCATTGTCATGTGCCACGTCAATAATCACGCGACTAGTGATTGTTCTCGTAGAAATTCAGTCTCCGTTTAACTAGCTCTCTTCTTCAAAACCCTAAAACCCCGATTCCAACTCCAAACCCTAACTTTACCATGTACCTCTACAGCCTCACACTCCAACGAGCCACTGGAATCGTCTCTGCCATAAACGGCAACTTTTCCGGCGGAAAAGCACAAGAAATTGTAGTCGCTCGCGGCAAAGTTCTCGATCTTCTCCGTCCTGACGAGAACGGTAAGATCCAAACAGTTCTCTCTGTTGAAATATTCGGTGCTATTCGCTCATTAGCTCAGTTTAGACTAACTGGAGCTCAAAAAGATTATATTGTTGTTGGTTCTGATTCGGGTAGGATTGTAATTCTAGAATACAACAAGGAGAGAAATGTCTTTGACAAAATTCATCAAGAAACTTTTGGAAAATCTGGTTGTCGCCGTATTGTTCCGGGCCAGTATTTGGCTGTGGATCCGAAAGGAAGGGCTGTTATGATTGGTGCTTGTGAGAAACAGAAGTTAGTTTATGTTTTGAATAGAGATACTGTTGCTAGGTTAACCATTTCTTCGCCTTTAGAGGCACATAAGTCGCATACTATATGTTATTCAGTATGTGGTGTTGATTGTGGGTTTGATAATCCAATATTTGCTGCGATTGAGTTGGATTATTCGGAAGCTGACCAGGACTCGACAGGGCAAGCTGCAAGTGAAGCGCAGAAGAATTTGACATTTTATGAGCTTGATTTGGGGCTTAATCACGTGTCTAGGAAATGGTCTGAGCAGGTTGATAATGGCGCTAATATGCTTGTTACAGTCCCTGGAGGAGGTGATGGGCCAAGTGGTATTTTAGTTTGTGCAGAGAATTTTGTGATTTATAAGAATCAAGGGCATCCTGATGTGAGGGCTGTTATTCCTAGGCGTGCTGATTTGCCTGCTGAACGGGGGGTTTTGATAGTTTCTGCAGCAACACATAAGCAGAAATCGATGTTTTTCTTTTTGTTGCAGACTGAGTACGGTGACATTTTTAAGGTTACATTGGATCATGAGAATGACAAGGTTAAGGAGTTGAAGATTAAGTATTTTGACACAATCCCAGTTACTTCTTCTATGTGTGTGTTGAAATCAGGGTTTTTGTTTGCCGCGTCAGAGTTTGGGAATCATGCATTGTATCAGTTTCAGGCCATTGGGGAGGAAGAGGATGTGGAGGCCTCGTCTGCTACTTTGATGGAAACAGAGGAAGGCTTCCAGCCTGTGTTTTTCCAGCCAAGAGGGTTAAAGAATCTTGTTAGGATTGACCAGGTTGAGAGCTTGATGCCTATTATGGACATGAAAGTTGCTAATCTTTTTGATGAAGAAACCCCTCAGATATTTTCACTTTGTGGGCGTGGTCCTCGTTCCTCATTGAGGATATTGAGACCTGGTTTGGCTATTAGTGAGATGGCCGTGTCACAGCTTCCTGGTGTACCAAGTGCTGTTTGGACTGTGAAAAGGAATCTTAGTGATGAATTCGATGCATATATTGTTGTGTCTTTTAACAATGCAACCCTTGTGCTTTCAATTGGAGAAACAGTTGAGGAAGTCAGCGATAGTGGGTTTCTTGATACCACGCCTTCCCTGGCTGTTTCTTTAATTGGTGATGATTCTTTGATGCAAATTCACCCAAATGGCATAAGACATATTAGGGAAGATGGGCGTATTAATGAGTGGAGAACTCCTGGAAAGAGGACAATTGTGAAAGTTGGCTCCAATAGACTTCAAGTGGTTATTGCTTTAAGTGGAGGAGAGCTTATATATTTTGAGGTGGATATGACTGGTCAGCTAATGGAGGTGGAGAAGCATGAGATGTCTGGAGATGTGGCCTGTTTGGACATTGCCCCTGTTCCAGAAGGAAGACAGAGGTCTCGATTCCTAGCAGTTGGTTCATATGATAACACCATCCGTGTCTTGTCTTTGGATCCTGATGACTGTATGCAGATTCTGAGTGTGCAAAGTGTTTCAGCACCTCCAGAATCCCTCCTGTTTCTTGAGGTTCAGGCATCAATCGGTGGCGAAGATGGTGCTGATCACCCTGCCAGTCTTTTCCTCAATGCTGGTTTGCAGACTGGGGTTCTATTTAGGACAGTGGTAGATATGGTGACAGGTCAGCTTTCCGATTCCCGTTCCAGGTTTTTGGGGCTGAGGGCTCCAAAACTTTTTTCCATTAATGTGAGAGGTCGACGTGCGATGCTGTGTTTATCTAGCCGACCTTGGCTTGGTTATATTCACCAAGGGCATTTTCTGTTAACACCCCTTTCATATGAGACTCTTGAATATGCTGCTTCATTCTCATCTGATCAGTGTGCAGAAGGTGTGGTTGCTGTCGCCGGGGATGCATTGAGGATTTTTACGATTGAAAGATTGGGAGAAACATTCAATGAAACTGCAATACCTCTAAGATACACTCCAAGAAAGTTTGTGCTTCAACCTAAGCGAAAATTGTTGGTCATTATTGAGAGTGATCAAGGAGCATATACAGCAGAGGAGCGTGAAGCAGCAAAAAAAGAGTTCTTTGAAGCTGCTGGAATGGGGGAAAATGGAAGTGCCAATGCTGAGAAGATGGAAAATGGTGATGATGATGATAAAGATGACCCACTATCTGATGAGCAGTATGGCTATCCAAAGACTGAGACAGACAGGTGGGTTTCTTGCATCAGAGTACTTGATCCAAGGTCAGCTACGACAACTTGCCTGCTGGAACTTCAGGACAATGAAGCTGCTTTTAGTGTATGCACTGTAAATTTCCATGACAAGGAGCATGGAACTCTCTTAGCTGTTGGTACAGCCAAGGGACTGCAGTTTTGGCCCAAAAGAAGCTTAATTGCTGGGTTTATTCACATTTATAAATTTGTAGATGATGGTAAAAGCCTGGAACTTTTACATAAGACACAGGTAGAAGGAGTTCCACTTGCCTTGTGTCAGTTTCAGGGAAGATTACTCGCGGGAATAGGATCAGTGCTGAGATTGTATGACTTGGGGAAAAAAAGGTTGCTTAGAAAATGTGAGAATAAGCTATTCCCCAACTCCATCGTCTCTATTCACACCTACCGTGATCGGATTTATGTGGGGGACATTCAAGAAGTATGTTTTTTCTGAAATACCTTTTAATCTGTATAGATATTTCTTTTGGATATTTGTTTATTTTGATATATATTTTCATGTATTGATGCCCTACTTTTCCTTGTAATGTTATAATGTTTTTGGTTTCTACTTTCAGTCATTTGATGTTTTTGGTTTCTACTTTGCAGTCATTTCATTTCTGCAAGTACAGGCGGGATGAAAATCAGCTGTATATTTTTGCTGATGATAGTGTTCCAAGATGGCTGACAGCGTCATACCATGTAGATTTTGATACCATGGCTGGTGCAGACAAGTTTGGGAATGTCTACTTTGTGAGGTTGCCACAGGATGTTTCTGATGAGATAGAAGAAGATCCAACTGGCGGAAAGATAAAGTGGGAGCAGGGAAAGCTTAATGGAGCTCCAAACAAGGTAGAGGAGATAGTACAGTTTCATATTGGTGATGTGGTTAATTGCTTGCAGAAGGCATCTCTAATTCCAGGCGGTGGAGAATGCATCATGTATGGGACAGTGATGGGGAGCGTGGGGGCCCTACTTCCATTCACCTCTCGAGATGATGTTGACTTCTTTTCACACTTGGAGATGCATTTGAGACAAGACCACCCACCTTTGTGTGGAAGAGATCATATGGCATATAGGTCTGCTTATTTTCCTGTTAAGGTAAGTCATTAATGATAGTTTCATTTGATTATAGTTTCTCAAAACCAATTTAAAATGTTGCTAAAACCACTGAGTTGTTTCAAGCGGGAACAATTTGCTACATGTACTTTTTTGTCACAATAATGTTTTTTCTTAAGAAGATCCTGTCTTCATAGTTTTATGTAGCTTGTTTAAGCCATACTGCTACCTGGTATTTTCTAAAAGAATGCTAAAGTCTTGGAGGGTTAATTTTGCAGGATGTGATTGATGGAGATCTATGTGAGCAGTTCCCAACTTTGCCACTTGATGCACAGAGAAAAATTGCAGATGAGCTAGACAGAACTCCTGGGGAGATACTCAAGAAACTTGAAGAAGTTCGAAACAAGATCATCTGAGGAAGGATTAACTTGAAGGTGCCCCCTTCCCCCCTGCAAATATTGTGATCATATTTTTAGTTCAATACGCATTTGCACAGTTGTTTTAGATATTGCAGAATGAGATGTATTTTCATGAATGCACGGTGATATATGCATGGGTCCTTTTGGGATTCAGAAACAAAACTATACATGAACTTCTTATACAATAAAAAAGGCTATGATTTGAAGAGTGTTGAGTTATTGAGGTAGTCACCCATGGAATATAATAAATAGGCATATGAAGTCAATTAAATAGATTAAGGGGGATAAGGGAGAGGATGGTGCATCCTTGTTTTGCGTTAATTTTGATGACCAAGTTTTGCTGATGAAGGCTCTTATTCACCTTTTCATTTGTTATATAAATATGCTTGTATTTAAAGTATACTTGAACTGATATATATATATATATTTAATGTTTATGTTTGAAGTTTTTGGCCAACCTCCCTCCAGCGGAAAGCTTGTCTGTGCTCTTTTGAAGATGTGGCTAATTTCTTTCTTTGGATTTTTAAATACCTTTTGGTTCTCAAAAAAAATTTATTCTTACAACTGCTTTAAATGATTAAAAAGAATTGATTTTTGAAACAAGGTTTAGGTTATTTGGTAATTTTTTTATTTTTTATTCATTCTTTTACAGTGTCAAAGTCCATGTGCCATGTTAACCAATAAGTTGAGAAGCCTGCATCATATGGAAGATAGCTGGAGCGACCCTCAAAGAAGTGCCCTTTATGATTGAACCCCTCAGGAAAGGGGTTTGAGTTTTTACCTTCTGGCCCTTCTAGGAGAGGCTAGAAGATTCCAATGTCAACCCTCTTCTCCACGAAGTGATTCTATCAAAACCTGTTGACACGTGACCTGTATAGATAGTAACCTGAGTGTGGTTTGCTTTAGCACCCTGCAAATGTGAGTGGGCAAGCTTCACCTTTTCTATAAGCAAATAGAAATTGTGTGCTGGTGGTTTTGGCATGTTGTGTGAACCCTATTTATGACTGAAGGTTGATGCTTGCGATCATTGTCCACCCAGTGGTTTGTCATTGACCTTGTTGTGGTAACAGCGTCGGTGGTAGTGGTTCTTTACAGGGGGGGGTATGTAAGTCTAGTTGGTTAGCACTCACTGGTTAAAGGTTTTGATGTCAATCATTATATACAATTTCAGTTGAAGTCTTCGTGCTTTGGGTTCTTCCATTTCTCTGTATTTGTAATCTGTCTCAATGTTAATTGGAGATGCTGGAGGCTTCTTTGCCACTCTCAATGCAAGAACCTGTCAGAACACAATTTTTATATAAACAAGCTTCTAAGATGCACGCTAGGAATTGCAAAAACAATTCTTCTATTTTGGATGTGTCATTGTGTGCAACGGTGGGAGTTATCCTGTACTGGAATGCTAATTGACTGCAAGTATTGTTTTGGTGCATTAATGAATGGATAGATTTGGGATGTTAGCCTCAAAACTCAAATGCCATTTTATTTCCACAACTTCGATTCTCTCGCTGTAAATTCAGTCGCCGTTTGGCTTTAATGTACTGGGATGCCATGCATATCATTCATGATATAATTATCTGTTTTCATGGCCCTTCTGCTATCTGATCAACAACTTTGAAATGTGTTAAACTGATAATTTTGAACAAGTGGAGGCTTAGATGATGATTCTGGTATCTCACATGTGTACATATGCATCTGTGTTTAACTGCAGTTACATCTATGAACGTAGATTCTAACTTGCTGTATGGCATGATGATAGAGAATGTGGTTGTGTATGTGCAGGGGCCGTTGTATCCGAATTAATTATTGCTTTCTGTTAGTCATAGCGAGATGAAGTGCTCTGGGGCACAGCTTTTCTAATTGAGGTAAACATAATTATTTTGAACAACAGCTAGATAGTGATGGAGTTTGATGCTAGATCAGTTTTTGTTTTTCATGAAGAAGTCGCTGTAGGGAGGGCTTAATTTGCTGTATGATAAACAGACAGTTGCAATGTCAATCTCCAAGTTGGTTTATGTTATCATTTGTGAATTTGATGTTTGCTTAGATCTGTTATTTCAAGTACAAAACGGGCTAAGAATTTAAAACTGATTGATTAATGCAACCACCAGAACATCGTGGGGAAAATATGGAAGGTAGAATGGATCCCCCCCTCCCCTCCTGTGTGCTCATTTCTGGGTCAATTCGCTGTCGTGTTGGGGTCCATAATTTTGATCTTGTTATTTCAGGTCTTTCATCTAGTTAAGCTCTTCTATTCTTTTTTTTTACCCCACCGGAAAACTCCCTGCCTGCCTCTAGATTCTGTCATCTTAAGTATTGGAATTAGTTGAATTAATCACATATTTTTATGCGATTTTTAAGCATCATAGCCCTTCAACTGGAAATGGACAGCAATCATGTTTTTGAAACTACAGGCTTTTTACATTTACTTGAGAACTGAAATTACCCAACGAAATTAAGGGAAGCTATGGGAAACAAAACAAGCTTCGTACAGATGACGTGTTGGAGAGTGAATGGAGTACAATCAGAAGCCATTTTGTTTTTATGTGATTAAAAATTACCCTATCTCGTTGTAGCTGTCCAATCCAACACGACAATGAATCTTCTTTTTATTTTGTCTTGGCTCGTTTTGTAACGAAAAATCGATTGTGCACTCGTCAAATTGAAGAATAAAATCTTGCCCAGGAGAAGATCGTCATCGTCACCACTGAATATCTTGCTCTCATTCAGACTTGGAAAGAACATCATTCATGCGTTTTTGCTGCATCTCCAATCTGCTATTCCCAAGATGAGTTCTGTTCCCTAACCAATCGATAATGTCTTCAAAAACAATGTCACGGTTTTCCACTGGTTCTCCATAAAGCAGACCGTGCCACATCTCAGGATACAGCTTAATGGTCTTGTCTGAACTTGAAGCCACATTGAAGAGTTGCTCGCTGACAGATTTATCTGTCACTTTATCTTCTTCGCCATGCAGAACTAGAAATGGCAATGCCACTTCTTCAAGCCTCTGCTCAAGATCCAAACTAATTCTTAGAAGTTCATGGCCGGTATTCAAGCGAGGTTTCCCTTTGTAGCAGTATGGGTTCTCTCTAATCTGTAATTAAGTCTTCATTAATAAGTTAATGCATACATTTAGAGGAAAAGGAATTGAATCATTAGTGATATATATTTGGAATGAAATATACCTGCTGCCTCACTTCAGGTAGTTTAAAGGCAGTATCCACGATATCCTTAGTTGGGATTATCTTCCAAGTTGGAATGACACTGCAAAGCTTTCTTAAAATGGAAATCACCATTTGAGGTGGCTTCACATCATCTGCAATCTGTAAATAAAATCAAGGTCAAAGTAAATTCTCATGCCTTTTATTCAGCTAGAATGGATCCAAAGTCCAAACAGCTTACAGAGGACCGGATCAAAAAAATGACAGTAAATATTGGCTGCCTAACCAAGTTTTGTTGACAATTGAAATAGTTTTTCAGTTGTTTTGTGCTGTAAACATTGGCTAGTGTTGAACCGAAGGTTCCCGGAAGCAGCTTTGCCGTACGACAGCCTCAAACAAAGGTCGACAAGATTCTTACTTAATCCTTTGTTGCTGAAATATTGGGAATTATTTTATCTAAAAAGTTAAATTTAAATTGTTAAATGATTTTTATATTATATTTATATTATTTTATCTAAAAAGTTAAATTGTTAAATGATTTTTTAGAATATATTTATATTATTCTCAGTCGGACTGATAAATCGCTTTGCTTTTATATTTGTTTGTTTGATCAACATTCCAGCCAGCTGCTTTAATTTTTGTTTTCGTTTAAGTTTATTATCATAATCCATTTTTTTTTAGGAAAAAATGGAGAAAAGCAACAAGAACTGGACCCAATTTTGCAGGAAGGCCATGGATATACTAAATAAATAAGGAAAAGCTGCCAAACGTGCTTGCTACTTTGAAACAAGGAAGTAATCTGAGAGAGATGAAAGCCCCCAAGAAAAGGACGTGGTCAACAGGCTTACCTTACACATGGGTGCCACTAACACCGTACCATCCCAGAAATCTGGCTTCTTTCTGTGTAAGAGCAAAGCAACTGCTCCTCCCAGGGATTCTCCTAACAAATATCTCATCTTCCCCTTGTTCTCTTGCTTCTCTAAAATTAAACAAAACCAAAAGTTTGGTCATAAAAAATTCTTCAAAACAGTTGGTACATCGTACAACCACATGTTACAGCAACAAAAATCTTACTACATATGCTTGTAAAATGACTTGAGCAATCATCGATGACGTGATCCATGTTTTCTACATAGCCTTGTAAACCAGATGATTTTCCATGGCCTTCATAATCTAAACCATACACTGCAAAACCTGCCTTTGCAAGGCGAACCGCGGTGCCTGGAAAATTATAATGAAAGCACCCTTTAGCATTGAAAGGCCGATTTTCCTTAACATTTGAGAGCCTTAACATGTAGATTTAATTTGCAGTTACTCACTATTCATGGTGATGCTGCATTCCATGGCATAACCATGGCAAATAAAGATCAAGGCTTTTGGTTCTTGGTTCACAGGAATCCATTTGCATGTGAAAAGCTTCATTCCTCGAGAATTCAACACAAACTCCTGTAAAAATTCACAAAAGAAAACAGTTTTAAAATTGATAAACACAATAATATAAGTCAAAAACAATAACAATAACAAATGAACTATGGCCACAAACTTCAATATGAACTTATCTAACCTCATCATATCTGACACTCTCAATCTCTTGTGCCTGAAAATATTAAACCCGAAAAGGAAAAAAAATAAAGAAAGAAAAAGGTAAATAACAAAACAACAAGAAACAAACGGAAACAATAGAGACAGATTTTCCAGACAGAGAGCTATACCATGACGTTGAAGGAGATACCGGAAACCTGAAACTTGAAGGGATGTATATGATTTACACAGAGAAAGTTGACGCTAAAAAGTCACAGGGAACTGTTATTTGTATGAATAGAAAACTGGGATTTTGATGAGTTGGTATAATATGTAATATAGATGTTGAGAATAAGTCTAAGCTAACAAAAACAAATCATGGAGAGTTCAGGGTTTTGATAATAGATTAAGATATAACAGGAAAATGCTCTATAAAATCCTAGGTAAGGAAGGAAATACAAGGAATACAGAAGCAGAGAGAGGATAGAAAGTTATTTGTTAGACTTGTCTTCAGAATCTATCTGAACTTATATTTATAGCTGATTCGTGTCCGTACTTGGATAATTTTAAACCTAACAACTTGCTTGTGGCTGTCACAGTAAATTAGCAGGAAAAGTTCACAGATGAGCAACTGTATTGGATTTTCCTTAATTTCGTATTTGGATTTGATTCATCTTTTCTTGGATCATGCATTGCTGTGGCATGGATAAGCCATTTTCCTTGGTGGGATCTCCACCCTATTTGAATTAGAAATCAGGTCATTGTCCTTCATAACTGCTTGGTTTTTGGTCAATATTTTCCGCAATGTCTTTCTTGGTGTGCCTCAATGGAAGCCTAGGCGCTTTTACTTTCCTTTGCCTGCCGGCATGAGAAGGTCATCTGTTCCTTTAAAGAGAAAAGGCACGCACTGGTGGTAGGGTAGTTGAAGTTTTTTTTATCATTACAAATCCGTAATGTGCAGTCAATTAAAAAGCAGAGGACATGGAGAGAACCTTATCAGTTCGATACCTTGTATTTCATAAATGAGATGCTGTGATCGTTCATCTACAAGAAAAAAGAAAAGGAAGGATATATTTTCAATCCTTTCATTTAGTAATTACAGAAGTTTTACCACAATTTTTTGAACATGGACGACTTACAACGTTAAATTTCTAGCAGTCTGTCAGTAAAAGTTTGAAATTAAAAGATTTGTTATAGTTTTAGCATTGAGCCACGTGATTATTAATATAAAAATTATTTAAACTTAAATGGTCGTTAACTTTAAAAATTATAGGATTAACTAAGATACATGCAAGTTAATATGGGCATCAATGTTAATAAAAAAAATCTTAAACAAATAATTGAATCAATGATGATTTATAAATAGTGGTTTTATTAAAAGAATACGATATTATTTTCCAAAATTGCATTAAAAAAAACTCATTGGTTAGTTCTACGAGGGCCTCGCTCCATTAATTATTGGGTCCTATCATGCACGCTTATTAAATTTTGTGATAGCATGTTTCAAGTTGCCTTTGCAAGTTGGCCGTCCTATGAAACCAGATTCGATAAGATCAAAAGGCTTTTCATATGTTCTTTTCCATGGCTCCCCGGAGAGCAGCTTTGATATTTTGAGCCGTAGTCCATGATAGTATCGGACGGCGGCAGCTTTGACCTCGTGATTTTTTCTTTCATTACTTCTCCCGTTCCCACACTGCATTCACACGCTTGTATTGTTCTTATAAAATATAAATAAAATTAAAAAACAATCCACTCTTTGAAGGCTTTGACCGTATTATTACTACTCCACAGTCCACGATAGTTATTTTGTAAAATATTTAAAAAAAATACATTAAAACAATATTTTTTTTATTTTAAAAAATTATTTTTAATATTAAAACAATCTAAAAATAAAAATAAATATTAAAAAAATACTTTTTTAAGGGTTCATGATCTAAAAATAAAAAATATATATTTATTATTATTTATATTTGCAAAAACAAAAGGTCTCTTAATAAATTTAATTGCAAGTAATTAAGCGGAAAAAAAATATTCCATGCTTAATTTACTCTCTTTTCCTAATCACCAATTCACATTTAATTAATATCAGTTAAGGGTCTCGACCAATTAGTGTCAAAGTTTAAGAAAAAACAAAGAAACAGATTCATCCGGTCAATATTTTAAATGATTCACAATACACTTTATCATCTTAGAAACATGTTGATTTTTTAAAAAATAATTCGATTACACCGATGTTATTTTAATTTTGCTTTTTTAAAAGGTTTACACGATTAACTCTCTTGATCCACGTCTCAAATCTGGACTAAATTGACTATTATTTTGGCTTTTCAAATTATGATTAGTGAATGCATCAATCAAGATTGTTAAAATCATGATTTTAACATAAAATAAAAATAGTTTCTGAGCTCGGATCATAAAATTAGAATTATAAAATTGTACCTGAAATTTTACCGTACAGAAATTATAAAATCACAGCTAAAATTGTAGAGGTAGAAAAATTATAAAATCATAAGTAAAATATTTTTGAATATAATACAGTGTAATTATGACCATAAAACTTTATTATTTAAAGTTCATGTATGAGTTAAAATAATTCAAAAATATATTATAAAATAATTATGTAAATATATGAGAATCAATAAAAGAGCATTTAAAAAATACTATTTTTTTTTTATTTTTAAACCAAAAAAGAGGGGGGGACCTGGCATACAAAACTGGGGCAGCGGATGGTACAGCCCGATAGGGCATGAGTAAATGGCCAGATTTATAGGATTGTAAAATCAGACCGATTCAGACGATTTTTTGTGAGTTTTATCCAATTTTAACGGAACTCAAATTTTCTACCCAATTTGACAGATTTTATTGAGTTAACTCGCGAGTTTAACAATCATTGTGCCAATAACAACATCACGTTATTTTATTTGGTAAAAATTAAATAAAAATTAGCGTAAGTTTATATAAATTTCAAGTTCAAAATATTTTTACTTGAAGAGATGCTTGAGAATAATATAAATTATATTTTAAAACTTTAATTATTATATAAAATTTTCAGATGATATGACTATGTGACAGGATCACAAGCTAAATAATAAAATTTTGAGGTGTATGGCCTGTGAACCACGTAGGAAGGGTTATTTGTCAGTTTCACTGGAATCCAAGTTGTTTTGGGGCCAGGAATTCTCTTCGACGGCATCATCGAGTGAAGTTTCCGGGTCCTTACTTCGTTCTCAATACTAGAGAACGAGTAATCTTCATCTGCAGATTCATTTGACGTGATTTCTCTCGTCGAGGTCACAAGACATTATTATTATTGGTAGCATTTCGCGATGCAATAGAGGCAGATAATCAAAATAGAATTCATGCATGCCATGCAGTCATCTGTCCCCGTAATTCAAAGCAGCCAGTGAGAGCATCCATGGCCATCAATTTCCAGTTTCGGTGTACTTTATTTATTGATTTTGATTAACTTTGGAGTTGACTTTTGTAAATCTCAATTAATTTCATTAATTTTAAAATAAATAACAGTATAAACCTTCAAGTTCGAATCTGAAACACGGATAACAAACCTCTTGGTTTATTATTTCAGGCTAGCGTGGCCAATAAATTATTAGAACCATGTGGAGAGAAAAACAAAAGTCAGTCATTATTAATTAAATATTTATTTGATAATATAGTTGTAGTTATTTTTTAAAGTATTTTTTGTTTAAAAATAAATTAAGATAATTTTTTTATAATTTTTTAAATTAATTTTTATATCAGCACATCAAAATAATATAAAAATCTTGAAAAAAAAATTAAAAGCCAGACAAGTGAGAGAAATACTGGCTATAGTCGACGATCGCTAGCAACTCTTTTTTTTTATTATTTTACAGGGTAAATGTGGTTAAAAAACCGGTTGATATGACTATTAATTTTCTATTTTTATTAAAGTTTATTAAAAACAACAACAACAACAACATAAAACAAGTTGATTAAGTGTTTGATCGGCACTGGCCAAATTAGTGTTTGATTATTTTTGTTATTTATTTATTTATTTATTTATTTTAATTGAATATATTTTGGTATTTTTAGATTATTTTGATGAGTTAATATCAAAAATAATTTTTAAAAAATAAAAAAAATCATTTTAATATATTTCAACACGAAAAATATTTTGAAAAACAACCGCAACAAAACTTACATGCACCTCTTTGAAAAGAGAACATTCCCACCCCCGAATCAGAATCAGATTCTCACCATGCCTCCTAACTTGTGCCTCTTTAAAAAGAGAACATTCCCACCACCGAATCAGAATCAGATTCTCACCGTGCCTCCTAACTGGTGCTCTTCCTTTTATCGATGAAGAAGTGAAACAATTATTGTGATGGATTTTCTGTGATTGAAAATAAACCGTGGATGATGTTGAAGAGAAAAATGCCTCCACGTTAATCCCAAAGTATCCGGTGAAAAGACTCCGAGTCAAAAGTGACGAGCCAATTTCGTACCAAAACACTCAAATTTTCTATCAATCAGCAAAAAAGAAAGAATAATTTAGTGTGATTTCTCTCAATCAGCCATTGAGAATTAAGCGTACAGACAAATTCTGCTCTTTAATTTCTCATGCGCGGCCCTCTTCGATCCCGTACAACTAAGGTGCTCGAGCGAGAGGAGACGGAGACGGAGACGGAGACGGAAGAACATGAACAGCAATCGAGAAAAAAAGACAACGTAAGCGATATGTGTTCTCCATGTGTTTAATTTTTGTTTTCCAAGAGATCCGGTTTCTAGAGATATCTAAGGAAATAAACAAAAAAACAATCTCTAGAGACATCAAGGAAATAGGAAAGAACGAAAAACTATATTATTTTTTTATATTATAAAATTTTATTATCTGAAAAATATATTCTATAGATTTAATTGAACGAATAAAACTCTAATTATTTTAGTTTTTTTTATAAAAAATATATAATCTAATTAAAATTCGAGATTTATTGTACAAATTACAAGTTTTTTAACTATTTAAAAATTTAAATTGTTACGTGAGATTTCAAAATATGATTTATATTATTTTTTAATATACTAATTCAAGTAGAAGCTCTTTTAACTTAAAATTTATATAGATTCATATTATCTTATACTTGATTCTTATTAAATAGAACAAAGATGATGAGATTCTAACTTGTGATTGCTAGATTAACAAGGTTCTGATATTATATTAAAAAAATTATTACATCTAAAAACTTAAACTATTAAATAAAATTTTAAAATATAATTTATATTATTATTTATAATTAATATAACGTAAGGTCATGTCAGTGGACTAAAAACAATGAGATGGTAATCGGAAATTAGCAATTTTCTCACTCGGTTGATTTCTCAGCGATGGTCACCTGGTCAAAACTCTGGGTCCAATATGACAGTGACTTGCACACCTATCAGAGCGCGTGACCAAGCATCATACAATCAATCTCTCCATTATTTTTCTTTCAATATCATTTGTCAGTTGACTTTCATAGCTAACATTAGGTATACAAATTGTGGCAGTTAGCGCATTTTATTTCAAGGAAATAATAGAGATACTGTTAACAAAAAGAAAAAAGAAGCTAGACCACGTGGGGATCTACTGTTACTATTTGGGAGTATATATTTTTTTTTCAGATTTTTAACACGGTAAAAATATTTGCTTACACCCAGGGTCGACAGAATTTTAAATTGTTTACTAAGGATTTTCTTGTCTTTTCAAACAATTTGTAACAGTGAAAGTATTTTTTTACCCGTGATCATAGAAAACTTAAATTACCGGACAAGGATATTTCAAGTTTATTATTTTTTGTGTAATAAAAGAACAAATTTAACCTTAAAAATACAAAAAAAAAAAACTTTGCCTTTGGAGGTATTTTGCTACTTTCATAGGGATTTTTTATATAATTAAAAGGATCGTTGGGATATTTTAGTATTTTTACTGTTTTTAAATCAAAACATTGTTAAGGTGTGTTTGACCCATGATTTGGAGACATCCGTGACATTAAAGTGGTTGTGGAAAGCCATACAATTACTTAGACCCTGTTTGACATTGCGATTCAATCTATTTTTTGTTGTTTTTTGCTATTGTTTTTTTTATTTTTAAAACCGGCGGTTTAGTATTTTTAGATTATTTTGTTGTGCTGATGTCAAAAATAATTTTTAAAAAATAAAAAAAATATTATTTTAATGCATTTTGGCACGAAAAGCAACAACAACCATACTCTCAAACACCCCCTTAGTCTGGTCATTTGTCACTCCGCTAAATCCACCTTCGAGTCCTATTCCACATGATATGGCATGTGTAGACGTATGTTCGTCAAATTGTCATTAGTGTTTAATTTTTTCTCTCTCTTTATTTTCTCTCCACTCACAACTAAAATTCATAGATGCTCTCTCTTTTTAGTTTGATAATTTCAATCTTTATTTTTTTTCTCATTTGATCGTAATTTTTTTTCATAAAAATTTGTTTTTCAATTATAATTTCTGACATGTTGTATGTTTTGTTAGTTCAAAACATATGCCCAGGCATCGCACGATCAATTTCTACATTATTTTTCTTCAATATCATTGTCTATGTAGACTTTCATAGCAACCACTAGGTCTGCAAATTGTGGTGGCTAACACTTGACAATGTCAGCCAATTCCTTGCCTCATGAAAAATAAGGATTAGTTATCATTTTATTTTATTTTAAGATATACTAGAGATCTTGTTAACAAAAAAGTTAAATCACGTGGGAGATTCAATGCAACTCCTACATGATGATTGTTGCCATGTAATTACTATATTGTGTTTTTTAAATTAATAAATATTAAGTTTTTTTTCAAACTCATTTGTCAACCAAGAGTTTTCTTGACTCTTCAAAAAATTCGAGACAGTAAAAATATTTTTTTGCCCTCGTGATTATAAATATATTGAATAGCTAGATAATTATATATTTAGGTTTTTATAATTTTTAGTATGGTGAAAAAATGAATTTAACCTTGTAAAGGACAAGATAAACTTTGATTTTGAGCGTATTTTGATATTTTTATATAATTTGTTTACTATAGATGTCTTTTTTATTTTTGTTTTTTTCAATCCTTATTCTCTTATTTCATCATGTAGAAGTTTATTTTTTTAATTTCCCCTTCAATTGTAATTTCTCATATGTTTTGTTTGTCATTTAAGTCACCATTCTTTTAATTTTTTTTTATACAGGTGCTATATTCTTAGTCCTTCCAGAGCAATCCTTTTTTTTTTTTTCCTAGTGTTACTAAGGCCCCGTTTGGCATTGCTTGCCAACCTGCTTTTTGCTGCTTTTCGATGTCAAAAAAAAATTTTAAAAAATAAAAAAAATATCATTTTGATGTATTTCGGCACGAAAAACACTTTGAAAATAAGCAGGAACCACACTCCCAAACACCCCCTAAATCTACCCTCTTATTCTTGGTTTTGATAATTTTCTCTTTTATTAGAGTCTAATTTCTCTATAATTTAGTCTTTCAATTCTAATATGTGTAGATGATTTTTTATTTGATTCCTCTTCTTTTATTTTATTTTTCAAAAAAAAAAATTCAATGATTTTTAATTTCCGTGCTTTAGATCAAACGATTTTTTCTCAACAGTATTAAATTTATTTTAAATTTATCCCTTTTCTCTTTCTTCACTTGCTCGCTTGTCAAAGTTTTTATATTTTTAATTTTATTCTCAATTATAAAAAATTTAAAAATTATTCTCTTATTGAGGTTTATAATATTATAAAAAAAACCAAGTGATTCTAATATTTTTTTTTTAAATTATCGATTGCATCTTTCTGTACGGCATCCACGTTATTGAATTGATGTCACTTCAAAAACTCTCTCCCGCGGAATTTTTTTTATCTCAGCGAGGTGAATCGCCCCAAAATCCCATGTCTTTTTCTCACACCGCTCAAAGTCTTTGAGGAGCTGGTTTAGGTGATTGAGATAAATTATGCTTTTAAAATATTTTTTTTAAAAATAAATATTTTAATTTTAATATTTTAAAATTATTTTTATATACGAATAAAAACAGAGAAAAAATATTTAAATATATTTTTAAATCAAAAAATACTTTTAAAAGCATACTCAATATCAGTAATAAAAAAAATCTCATCTAGTTTCTCTAGCGATATTGTTGAAAATGACCCAAACAGTAACTTGACGGAGCTCTTATTTATTACAGCAATGGAGCATTAATTATTTGTTGAACTATATAACATGTCTGATTTTTCTGGGAATATCAAGCATCTCATGTTTTGCTTTATGCACATCCACTATCTGGTATCATTAATCCAAACTGGTTAAGTGTCTAATTCATTGAATTTTAATTTAATTTAATTTTAAAAATGCGAGTTTAGTAATATTGTTTCTAGTTACTTGTCTTGTCTTTTTATTTCTTTATAACATGTTTATATAAAATTATTTCATCTAGATAAAATACGGTGTTTGACACTGTTTTTTAATTATTATTTCTTTTGCTTTAATTTAAACTGTTTTGATGTTATTAGATTATTTTCATATGATATTATCAAAAATAATTTTTTTAAAATAAAAAATATTATTTTGATTCATTTTTTAATAGGAAATATTTTAAAAAATAACATCAACCACACTCCTAAATAAATACTTAAGTTAAAATAATTAAATATTTTTTTTATATTTTTTATTTGTATAATTAAAATTGCAAACTTCAGATAAAATTACAAGTTTATTTCACTATAATCACATTAATAATTTTCTATAATTATCCTATCTTTTTATTCAAGATAATTCTGGGTAACTTATCCAAATTTTTTTTTCCAGATAATTATTTTTTATTTTAAAAATCTTGCGCAATGTAATTTTTTCTCATGTCTTTTATTTAACATCTATGTTTCAAGTCTGATTTACAAGCAAGTTTGGCATGGATTTTTTTTTTCAATTTTAATGTATAGTAAATAGGAAACCTTTTGTTGAACATGCTCAGTCAAAGACTCGGCAGATCCGAAGAACTTTTTTTTCTTCAAACAAGCGGGATCAAGCGAGGGCCGTCATGATTAGATCTTAGGATCGCAATCAAATAATCATGTAACTGGGCCTATAAATACACAAATCACCTGAAAGTATACAAATCACGGTCCAACATATAGTTCAAGTTAGGCCCATTTAGATGAAATAATCGTTAGCCCAATCTAACGAAATATCTTCTCCGGTGATTGGGCTGACATATTAAACTGAAGACTCGAAACGTAGCCCATTATCTCCCGCGCTCGATAAGTTCCTCAAAACCCTACGCTTATTTAGGGTTTCCATAACCACCGAGAGGGAACACAGACAGCCGCGCGGCAGCTGCCAGAGAGAGAGAGAGACGTAGCAATGGGTAACGAATCAAGAAAATGTCAAATCATTTGATTTTGATTAGGGTCTTGTAATTATTAATTCGGACTTATGATTTATGATTTCTGTGGATGACAGCAAGAATCAAGGTTCACGAGTTGAGAAACAAATCAAAGGCAGATCTTTTGGCTCAGTTGAAGGATCTCAAAGCGGAGCTTGCTCTCCTTCGCGTTGCTAAGGTCACCGGTGGTGCTCCTAACAAGCTCTCCAAGATGTACACACTCACAATCCCTTTACCACTCTTTTTTCGCCTTTCTGCTTTTTATTTTTTTCACTTAAATGGATTGATTGATGAATCCAGTTCTGTGTTAAATTTAATGGGTTTTTTTTGTAATTTGTTTTTACTTGTGTATTTAGGCAGTGTTGTTTTGCTTTCTTCTTCTTCTTCTTCTTCTGAGTTTCCAAGTTGGATTTGCTCTTATTTATTCGCTTCGGATCAACTTTAAGCTATATCAACGTGCTTTATTCATTTAGGCAGCGTTTGGTATCATTTTGGGCTGCTTCATGTAATAAAAATGAAAATAATTTGTTTTCAAAAAAGTTCAAGTGATTTCAAGCATATAGCCTGATAATTTTGCTTTTGAAATTTAATATACAAGCCAACCTTGAAACATCTTTTTTCTTGTTTCCGTGGAAAGAACAAAAAATGAAGCGAAGTTGCATGATTGTTAAAATTCCGTTGTGGTGTAATCTTTTTTGACAAGTAAGGTTTTAGTTGGATGGGCTATCAAGTAGTGCTTTCTAATAATCATTTAAGTGATTGAAGTTATTATTTGTTTTAGGCATTGAATTTGTTAGCAAATATTTACATTGCTTAGTCATCTTTTGAGAACAGGAAATCCCACTAGTTTATACCTCTTTGAAGTGATAAATGAGATTTATACTTTGGAAGTGAAAAATGCCTAGGTCATATTTAGGGCACACACCACGACTTGTTTTCTATATATTGTTGGCGTGCCTCATTGATTTTGTTTTATTCATTGTTTAAACTGATATTTGTGTTTTTCCTTATTGTTTGTGCTGGCTTTTGACGTGGGATGCAGCAAGGTTGTGAGGTTGTCCATTGCACAGGTGTTGACTGTGATTTCACAGAAGCAGAAGGCCATATTGAGGGATGCATATAAGAATAAGAAGTTTTTGCCTCTTGATCTGCGTCCCAAGAAGACCAGAGCCATTCGCAGGAGGCTTACAAAGCATCAGGTACCACTTCACCTTTGTTGAACTATTGTTTTATACTTGAAACATGAAAGCGTTGAGAAGGTGATTTACATGACAGATGCATGGTGATAAGGATATATATATATATAGCGCTGGCGTATTGATTGGGAGCCAAAGTATAAAATTTTTAGTGACATGTTTAATCTGGCATGAGCCTTCAAAGGATCTAGTTTTTGTGCATGTTTCATTTTCAATGCCGTAAGAAACAAAATATCGAGCTGGGTTGTTTCCTCTATCCATAACCATATTGAATTGGAAGCAGTTTTTATCATTCAGGGTTTTTTTTTTTATTGATTTTCAATCTTTTTTTTCCTTTCAAAATTTGATTTTCTCTTATCAAATTATTTTTTTATTGTTTTTGTACCATTTTGATGTTGACATGCTGATGTAAAAATAAATTTTAAAAAATAAAAAAAATATTATTTTAATGTATATTAGAGTGAAAAACACTTTTGAAAATCATTTATCAGCACACTCTCAGTACCTTTTTAGTGAACACTTGTCTATTTGTTTAATAACAAATGAATCCTTAATATACTGTCCTAACTGGGAAGTTTGGAAAGGATTCAGTTCCGTTTAGGAAATTTTGCTGTGTAGTAACGATGCTCTAATTTGCAATCCATGTGGAATTATTTTCTCTCTCGCGTATTTATATATCTTTTATTTTTTGCTTTAGTATAATAATTGATGGTGTGATCATGCGAGCATTATGTACTAGTCAAATACGTGCTGATGTGAAAGGTTTCACATTTTCGAGAAGTTCAGTCTTCAATGATTGCTAATCAAAACAAATCCTTTTTTTTCTTAGATAAAATTAAGTTAAATAACAAATACTTAGTTTCATTATTTATTTATTGGTTTCAGTCCCCCCGTTTTTAATGTATATATTATGTCTTCTTGCATGACATCTCGATATGCTTTGTTTGTGCAGCAATCATTGAAGACTGAGCGCGAAAAGAATAGAGAGATGTATTTCCCAATGAGAAAGTATGCTATTAAGGTGTAGGGTGCGTGCATCTTTAGCTTACGCCTTTTGGATATCTTTCTTGAACCTATTCTAGTGACAATTTTTGACTTAGATGGTATTTGTGGAACCAGAGTTTTCAATCCATGGTATTTGTGGAAATGGTTTCGCATTTTTTTTCAATCGATGTCTTTATACTTTTGGTGATGGTGTGCTGTGCCCTAAGTAAGAAGCTATACTTGAAGTGGAATTGCAGCTGAAGAGTATTTTTTTTCATTTATTTGTGAAATCGCTAGAGTTTAGCCAGGTCCTCTATTGCAGCTGCATTAGAGGAAATGAGAGGGGAATTAGGAAGGTCGGTGAAAAAGTTGAGGGAACGGCTAGTAAAACTACCTCTTCAGCTGAGGAGGTTAAACATCCTTTTTATTTGGACAAAAACATCCCCTTCTATTTCCACAGATAAACCATTCAAGTCAGGATAAAACTGTAATTAAGCCTCTTTCACTTTTCTCAAAGCTCGTACCTCTCTTCCATAGGCCGACTCCTCCCCTGCTTGCTGTGTTTTTATTTAGAGCTGTGTCCTGCCTCATTGGAGAGCAAACGCCCACTTTGTTACAACCACCAGCTTGCCAAAGAAAGAAAGATAAACAAGTGGCAGTAAAAGTTTGGTACTGACAGTACTGGAGAAAGGCCATATGATCTTAGGAACACTGACTATATTTATGTAGAGACCATAGGTTGAAGCATTTCTACTAATAGGATTTGAATAAGATGTGACAGGTCACTTCTCCAGGGAAAAAAAACTCGAAGCTAAAATTTTAAACCGAATGAATATTCATCTGACCCCTTGAAACATTTTAAACCGAATCATTCCCTTGAAACATTGAATAAAAAATGATAGAAGAATCTGATAATAATGTTATTTTTTATTAAATATAGATATTCAAGTTAATTTGTATGCATCTCAATTAATTTTATGAGCCGTAAAATTAACAATCATATAAGATTCTAGTGGTTATCATATTAGATATTAGTAATTATAGGACTTTATAATTCCACAGGAAAACAAATTTATAAATTCCAAACTTATTCCACTGGATCATCTCATATATAGTTATTCAATTAAAATCTTATACATGAAACTCTGTGTGTGCGTGTGTAAGCTCCATCCTACCTATCAAGATAGGAGATAGGCTGTCGATCATCTAATCTACTATTTATCACCACACTCTTCAATTTATATATATAAAAAAAATATGCTATTTTTTCGTTAGAATAAGATGGTTTTTTACCCATATTTTATTCTTGATGACTCAAAAAATTGATGAAGTCCAAAGCCACAACATCCGGGGAGGTATACAGGGAACAAGTCAAACATTCCTGCGGTTATGAGGAAGAGCACCCACCTCTCATTTTATTTTCTTTCAGTTTCAAGTCTCGATTCTCAAGCTGTGGTGTCGCTTGTGACTAGCGCCTGTCACATTCTTAGAATTTTATTTTTTGGTGTATTTATCAGGTAGTTTCTATATTATTTTTCATGTGAAAAAATAGGGCCCAGTAAGGTTTTTTCCGTCCCTTATCCAAGGTCGTCGTTTATCGCCAGTAGAATGCCATTCATTTGCCTCCAAAAAAGGGTTCAACATGCATGCATGCTTGACTTGATATTCGAGATTTCTGAAAGTCAACGATTGCCATAACGTTTTTAGATGAATAAGAGTTTAAACCCCATAAAACAGATTTTTGCTTCACCGGATGAAGCAAAAATAGCTAAACTAAATGGGTATTTGATCATAGGCAATTAGCAAGACTCTGACGACATGTCTTAGCTTTCGAGAATCAGTCTAACCCGTTAAAAAAATAATATTTTCACAAGTTTTTCCAGCCTCCCTTTCCTCTCAGCAGGCTATTAAAAATAACCCTTTTGTTTAAAATATATTATTTTTAATTCTTATTTTCAAAATAAATAAATAAATCACTTTGAATAGCATTCAAGTTTGAAATCGTTGCAATACATATTTCGTCCGAAAAACAACAAGTGGGAGGTTGCAGGTGCAGCCCGACTCCCCTGAGTAACATTTATATTTATATTATAACTAAAGAAAATTGCAGCAGGCCATATATAAGAGCCTTAGCTTAAATAACCGTCTTAATATTTTATATTTTTAATAATTTAATTATAAAATGTAATTTGAATTTCATTCAAATTAGGAATTATCATTATAAAACATATGTTTATAACTAAAACCTTGATAAGGGGGAGATAAAACCAGAAAAAATGGTAAAGAAAACCAGAAAAAAAATCCAAAAATGTGAGAGAGAGTGAGTTGACATGGATGTTAATTAACACATTCATTTTGAGCAGGTCATCGTTTTATGGTCCAACAATGCAAGAAAGCAACCTTCCTCAGTTCGAAACTTAGCAGCTCCTTTTCTCTATATAATATAATCCCTTCCCATAACGATAACGACGAATAACTGTTAGCTTCTTCCTTGAGTTGAATTACAGACTTTTGAGCTCACAGTTTCAGGGCTCAATTGTTCGGTCAGAAAGTACATAGAGCGTTGCAGCAACAAGAGGGATGTTAGCCCGCTTCTTCTCTTCATTTTCAACCCCTTCCACTCCTTCCTCCTCCACCCACAAGTTCTCCGAGTCCATGGCGGAAGAAACTATAGAAAATGCTGAATCAATCATCACCAAATGGGATCCGAACTCTTCATCTATAACCAGAGTCACCTCTCTCTTCCACGGTAACAGAGATGAAGCCGAAGTTTTTCTCACGAGTGTCAGGGACTTGCGTCGAGCAATGCGCACGTTAGTCTCTGAACATCCGACCTCTGATATGCTTGTGCTTTCGCAGAAACTCATGCAAATGGCCATGGCAAGACTCCAGAAAGAATTCTATCAGATATTGGAGGCAACACGCGATCAACTGGATCCAGAGTCTATTTCACTTCGATCCTCGGATGGCTCGAGAAATTTCGAAGATGAGAATGAGCTTGGATCGGAAGAAGAGCTCAAAACAGCCGGTGAGTCCATCACTAATGCGGAGAGAGTCATGGTTGTTGCCATGTTGGATCTCAAATCTATAGCTGATTGTATGATTAGTTCTGGCTATAGCAATGAGTGTGTAAAAATATACAAACTTATCAGAAAATCAGTAGTGGATGAAGGATTGCATCTGCTAGGAATCGAAAAATTCAGGCCTTCTCAAATTCACAAAATGAATTGGGAAGCTCTCGAGCATATGGTAAAGAACTGGATTGATGCTGTAAAGATTGCTGTAAAAACACTCTTTAATGGCGAAAAAGCTCTCTGTGATCATGTGTTTTCGGCATCTCTAACAATCAAGGAATCATGCTTTTCCGAGATAAGCAGAGGAGCAATAAATCTATTCAAATTTCCTGTGATTGTAGCCAAGTGCAAGAAATTGCCAGAGAGGATCTTTCCTTTGATGGAACTTTACGAAGCACTCTCTGATCTCCAGCCAGAGGTGGAGTTGATTTTCAACTCTGAATCAACCTCGGATATTAAACTGCAAATTGTTTCATCACTACATGGACTTGGCGAGTCAATCTGTGCCATTCTTTCTGATTTCGTGTCAACAATTCAAAACGACTCGTCCAAAACTCTAATAGTGGGTGGTGGGATTCACCCTCTGACCCAAAAGGTCATGAATTACATATCTTCACTTGCAGATTACAGCAGAATTCTCTCAGACATTTTTTCTGATTCTCCACCACCAAGGAATACAGCTTTGCCTGAAGCTTACTTCGAGACTCCAACCTCCGATTCCAGTTTAACACCAGCAGTTTCAGTTCACCTAGCCTGGCTCATACTAGTCCTTCTATGCAAGCTTGATAGGAAAGCAGAAGTGTACAAAGATATGTCTTTGTCATACCTATTCCTAGCAAACAATCTTCAGGTTGTCCTTGATAAGGTCTGTACGACTCGCCTTAATGTGCTTCTCGGTGAAGATTGGGTGTTCAAGCTTGCCGAGAAGGTTATACAATATGCTTCCACCTATGAAACAATGGCATGGGGTAAGGTCTTCTCATCTCTACCAGACATAAATTCTCCACCACTATCACCTGAAGAAGCGAAGGAATGTTTTCAGAGGTTTAACGCAGCTTTTGAAGAAGCATACAAGAAACAGGCATCGTGGGTCGTGCCGGACATGAAGTTAAGGGATGAATTGAAGGTGTCAATTGCGAAGGAACTTATACCAGCATACAAAGAATTTTATAACACGCACAGGATGACAATGAGGAGGGAGAATAATCTTGAGATGTTTGTAAGGTTCACGCCTGACGATCTTGAGAATTACATCTCAGCTTTGTTTCATGGAACTGCCCTTTCAGGCATTTCTCCACCACCTAATCAGCGATAATGTAAATCTAACTGAAATCATATTATAAATACATTTCAAAACACCGTTATAAAATCTATTAACTTCCTTTCCAATGATGTCTTTTTTGTGAATTTCGTACGGTAGAGTAGGCAGTCAGCCAACGCAGCAGAAAATTAACTGTAATCACTTTGAATTTCCTCTCCTATTCTGCACAGATGTTGGTTTTATTTGCAGTTTGCAAACAGGAATATCAGGATGATTTTTTTAGCTGAAGAAATATGGCTAAAAATTCAAATTGGTGAAGCACATACAGATTTCAACTTGAAATTTTTAAATATGAATGACGGGTATCGATCAAGTTGAAAGACAGCGAATCTGAGAAGATATCAGCTACAACATAGTCAACCAGGAAAAAAAATAGCAAAAAATCAAAGCCAGCCTGGGTAATTTTGAGGATGTCTAATTTGACTGACCAGGTTTCAGAACCAGATTCTATAGTTTGAAATATATATCTAAGATCAAGGAATTTATAATTCAGCACTACCCATTTCACATGACACATATCAGTATATGGTTTTGTTGGTGGAAATCACAAACAGATATAAACCTCAAAAATACATAAGGAACTATGCAACTATCAACATCTCTGCTGGTCGAGGAACAGCTTGCCAACCTGTGCAGATTTGGAGGATATCTTTCAGAGAATCCAAGGGGGACTCCAGGGTCCAAGTTGGATAATATTCACTTGGACGGAACACACAGTTTTCTCCAACTCCTTGTAATAAGCATGGTTGAGCTCCCTTCAGCAAAACATCTCCTTCAGATCTTATGAAACCAGAACTAGACCCTTCTCTGTCTGCTGCCTGTGAATCATTACAACAGAAACAACATAAATGCAGGAAAAACAAACCGGAACGAGGAACCCGAAGTGATAGGCAAAGAAACCTATTTGACATAGAATAGATTTCATTCGGCAGATACAGATCTGCGATATTCTAGACGAAAGCACTCAAATTACTCGACTAAAACTAAAAGGCCTGAGGTATAATAAGTACACGAGCATCATATTACCTTTTCTGTATAAAATTCAAAAGTCTTTTTCTTCTGTCCTGCTTCATATATATTGCATTGGGAATATATCTGATGAAACACAAAAGAATGAGACAACAATTTAGAAGCTGCAAATCGTTGGTCTAACCTTTATATGAAAAACAAACGCGCGCGTGCTAAATCACAACAGAGCTCTGTTCTGTTTTTCTTACCTGGGCTTCTACACTTGCACAGATAGCATAAATTCCCCAATTCCTTGTGTAATTGTTGTACAAATGAACTTTCCCAAATCTAAGACGCGGATGTCTTTGCCTTGTTCCATTAAAAAAGCAATGATGAATTGTCACTCTTATGCATCTATCACCAACATGAGATGCATCTGCTCCAATCAGCATTGTCTTGTCATGTTGAGCAAAATAACACCTAGTACAACATCGACAAAAAAAGAAGAGGAAGAAGAAGAAAACCCTTTATAATCCAACATTCACAAGCAAGGATTAAATAGCCTTTCAAAAAAGAAAATGCCTTGTCAATCTTCTTCTTCTTCTAAAAACACAAGAAATCGAAAGTAATAATAAAAATCTTGCATTAAAGAAATGGGAAAACTTACCTAGAAACAGTGATATCAGTGCTTTGTCTGGTAATATCAATAAGACCATCATCATAATCACGAAGACTACATCGATCAATCCAAATATGTCTAGAATTAGGCTTTATTTGAATGCCGTCAATATCATGTCCTCGACCGCCTTCAAATTCAAGGTTACAGACAATTACATGTTCACATTCTTTCAATCTTAATCCTTTTCCTGCAACCTTAATTCTTTGACCTCTGCCATCTATTGTTTTATAAGATGACACGCTCAATTGTGACACAAGATTGATTGTACCAGAAACCTCGAAAACAATCCACAATGGTTCTCGTCTCCTGCAACCCTCACGTAGTGATCCGGGCCCATCGTCTAAAAAACAACAGAGACACATATAATTAGATTATTTTAAGTTTGTTAATGAAGGTTTAATTAATTGTTGATCAAGGAAACGATTGATTAGAGAGGACCAGCCAAGTTCGTCACAGAGTAGAGAGGTCCGTGGAGGCCCCCGATAGAGAACCTGCCAAACCCTTCTGCTCGACCGGCCATGGCTCTCAAGCTGGAATCCACGTCAGCGTAAGGCAGCGTGGCCATTTGCTTCTTCTGCTATGCTTGTTGCTGACGGAACTGGGAGCTTTGTTTTCGTTATTTTGTCGGTAGGAAATATTCAATGCTGAACAGTTTCGAGTTAACGGGATCACCTTTTAGAGGTGAAGTTGAACATTTTGACATGTCATGGGCTGCTTTGTTGGCCCTTTTCTTTCTTTCTTTCTTTTCCCCCCTGATTGCGGCCCCGGTGATCCGAAATTGCGTGGGGTGAAGTGTAAGACCCAAGATCTTGGGCCTGATCTTGGACCTGCTCCTGGACCTACCATCACCACTCTCCCAGGAGAGGCCTTCAAGCTGTGAATGAGAGTTCTACGGCCCAATTCGGCCAGGTTTGACCCGTGAATCGTGATAAATACGGAGGTAATATACGATAAAGAAAGGCCAAAAATGACAGCTAGACAAGCTCACGTTGCTTGTCTGTTGGTGAGCGGGGTTGCAATTTTTCCACGCCTAGTTTATAGACCAAAGAATAGTCAAAGAAGCATTCCATCCTACTGGTTTAACTACCGCCATACATCCTTCAACGCAGCATGCACGTGATTTCACCACCATCCACACGGATAGTCAACTGAGTAACAATATCTTGATCTCTAATGGACATCAAAGGCTGTGTTTGTTTTCTGAAATTTATTTTTTAAAAATTTATTTTTAAAATTTTTTTGTATTTATTTATCTTCTGAAAAGTTAGTCAATAGAAAATACTTTCTAGTTAAAGAAAAATTTGATTTGGTTTTCAGGAAAGTGTTTTCTGGAAAATTTGGGCGGAAAACACTTTCCGGAAATTATGAAAAATTTAGAAATGTCATTATTTGCTGATTATATCAAATTTGACCCTTAAACTTTTGATTGCTATATATAATTTGTATTAAATATTTATTTTTCAATTCCATCTCTTAAAATTTAATTTTTAAATTAATTTTGGTCATTATTTTTATAATTGTTATTTGCTTTTTTCTTATCATTTTTTTATTGAAATTTTTTATCTATCAAATTTGGTCCTCATTTTTTTTATTGTTACTTATTTTATTTGAAATAATTTATCAAATGTTAATTATTATTATTTTAATTTATTCACCTTTCATTTTTTTTTAAAATTTTAGATTTTATCTCTATTATTTTGATTATGATTTATTTTATTTGAGATAATTTATGAAACTATATTTTTTTTCAATTTCATTCTCATTCAACTTTTTAATTTGTAAGATTTGTTCCTCATTATTTTTAATAAACTTGAAAAAAAAATTTATTAATAAATTATTTTCCAATTCATTTTTCATAATACAAACAAATACTGGAAAGTGTTTTTCAATTCATTTTTCATAACACTACTAAACATCAAAATTTACTTTTCAGAAATTTACTTTTCCTGTAATTTATTTTCCAAAAAAGACTATTTTCTAACCAACAAACAGGCTAAAATATTGGTTGGCTCTTTTCCGCCAGTACTTGTTGTTCACATCATTTTCCTCCTTTATTTGCCGGTCCCCTGATCTCTCAATAACGCAGTCCCTCGCTTAAAATCATAAAATTCTTTTTTTTCTCTCTTGAAAAATACTAATTTCCTGGCAAAATTCCAGTCAACATGCAAGTACCAGTCAGCTTATTCAGCAGAGCCCTGGAGCACCATGCATGGCCTGTAATAAGTCGATCCTTTTTTTTTATTTTGGCCAAAATCAGAAACTGATTTCACATAAGCAGCTGCGTAATTGTTTTTCGTTGGTCTGGAATGTGTTCCTGGGTAGTATATACGTGACCTTGTGCTGAGTAAACAAACTGGACGGAGGACTAGTTATTCATTGTTAGAAAATATATTTTATGGGTTATTAAACAAGTAAAATTTTAATAGTTCTTTACTCTTATAACAAGTGAATATCCTAATTTGAACTCTAAACTTATTATTGTTATATATATCATAATTTTTTTATGATGACGTCACCTTCCATTTTGATATATAAGAGAACGGAAGTTAGGTTGTCATCATGGAGATCATGCGCAGCATACAGAGATAGAGCTTTACCATGTGGTTTCAGGAATTAGATATCACTTTACCATGCATAATTAGTAAGGGTAAAATTATCCACTCTTCTGTTAATGAGTAACATTGCGCATTTATTTATTTCATGAGCTTCAGGATTTATTTTAATTCTGGAAAAATAGAGAGATGAACTATTTATCAGAGAATAAAAACAACAAAAGATGAGATTTGATAATACTTCAGCCATTACAAAATGGACTAACCTTTGGTGCTGTCAATCTTTGTCGTTAACATGAGCATAAAATAGCTCAATTTTTCAGTTATATCAAGACATCATCATGCATGTATTGGAACAATAAAATCATCATTTCAAAAATCGTTGAACTTGCTGTTAAGAATCTTAATAGGGTTGTCTTCTCATGTCCCATTAGTTGTTTTTAGATTGAACAGGAGCATGATAGTATTTTCGCATTATACTGGAATACTACAGTAACTAATTATTATCATAAGAAAAATAGTTAGCTTGAGTCCATGAGCCTTTTCATATATTTTTTCAATTGTTTTTTTAGTTATTATCAAGTAAATAGATAGACAATTTGATATTTTAAGATGTGTAAAATAAAAAAATAAATGGTGGGTGGCCTAAACAAAAGGTGTTCTTTGTACCAGAGTTTACACTCCACCATGTATGTCTATCACCCCGCGTGTCTTATTTATTCACTAGATTTGCAGGATATCTAGTAAATCCATAAATTAATTGTAGTATGTATAAGCTGATTCAAACATCCCAGTTATAAAAAAATAAAATGAAGCGAAAGCATCCCAACATGGTCTTCTCATTGACCGAGCATGGGTGTACTACGACACAACAATTGAGTTATTGCAGGTATTTTTTTCTCCATCGCCCTTTTTACTATTTGACAAAATGTAAAGGTATCCATGGTTTGTTTTTTTATACAATTTAGTCATTGTTTTTAAAATTATTATTTTTTAATTTTTTATTAATTATTTTCTACAAAAATTCCCGTCTTCATTTAGTTTCATTTAATTTCTAAAACTAATTTAGTCTTTATTTTTATTTTGATATTTGATTTTTTAATCTCTTTCATTCAAAATTAGTTATAGATAGATGGATAGATAATTGAGTTTTATAATTTTATTTAGTTTGTTTTAAGAGGTTATCCTAATATCATAATTAGTTCGTAGATTTGACATGTTAACTTAAATAAACTAAGATTAATTTTTTTTTGTTTTATTATCATTTTTTTTTGTATATGTGCTATTTAAATTAGATGAGCTAGTTAAGTCAATGATGTGATTCTTCGTAAAAAAAAAAATGTTGTTTTAGAAACACTTGCATATCTTTAATTTTTTTTATTCACGCTGAAAAAACATTGATGTAGTTATTAACTATACACTAATAAATGTGGCTATTGCTTTAATAATGTTGCGGGTCGTGCACGCGATCGGGTGTTTTTTCTCTCTCTAAAAAATAAAATAAAATTAGGCGAGAGCGTGTGGCGTGAGCGGGGCTGCACCTGCGAGAAAAGGAGCGAGCAGCTTCTGTAGAATTAAGCTCAATCCCGCGTGGAGAAGAGTTAACGATCTCGGTGTAAATGGACAGCAGCGTTCCCGCGGGCGGCAAGAATTTTGTTCATAACGGCGCCGTGTAGCGGGTACAGAGCGCGCTAGCCTTTCGCTTTACTAGCATTGTTGTCAAAATTTTGCATCTCAAGATAACAAATATGATTAAAAAATCAAATTATGTCAAAATCAGACTAAACTCATTGAAATTATATAGAATTGTAAATCCAGATCATATCAGTCTAATTTCTACTTTTCACAATCCCAATCTAATTTCTACTTTTCAAATTTTCAATTAATTTGACGCCATCCAGGTCTTAGGCCATACCCCCCCTTCTCTTTCTATCTCTTGATTTTTAGGGTATATACTCGAGATGAAATTACAGAGACAATGAAGAGGGTGTTTGAGATTGCTGTTACGGTTACTAAATAATTAAATTTTTTATTGTTATTTTTTATTTTAAATTATATTTTTTAAAATATTTTTAGATCATTTTTACATGCTAATGTCAAAATAATTTGTTGGGGTTAGAGCTAGTACTATCAATATCGTTATTGATATCAGTAGTAGTACTAGTAATATTTTTAATAATACTTTTGATTAATGCATTAAAAATAGTGAGGAAGATGATGGTAATGAGGTTGATTTTAATTTATATAGCATACCAATAAAATATTTATTTTAAATTTATTAGTTTTTACCTACTGAAATTCCATGGACATAATTATTTTGTAATTTATTTTTAAGTTATTTTAAATCATGTATAGACCTTAACAAATAAAGTTTTATGGCCATAATTATGATGTATTGTATTTAAAAATATTTTACTTATGATTTTATGATTTTTTCATCTACACGATTTTATATGTGATTTTATAATTTTTATATTGTAAAATATAAGGTATGATTTTATAATTTTAATTTTATCATCTAAATTTAGAAGGAACTCCCGTGTCAAAACTGTAATATCGATAATTTTAATTGGCAGGGTGAGCTTAGATTGGGAGTGAAAAGTGAGGTGAGCTTAGATTTGTTTTAGAAGTAAAGCTCATTTAAACACAATTTACACGCTACTAAAAATTACAAATACATGCTTTATTTATTCACTATCTATCACATCAAAATAAAAACAAACACTAAAGAATGCCGTGTTAATATATTTTTTATTGAAATTTTTTATCTATCAAATTTGGTCCTCATTTTTTTATTGTTACTTATTTTATTTGAAATAATTTATAAAATGATTATTATTATTATTTTAATTTATTCACCTTTTATTTTTTTAATTTTTTTTTTAGATTTGATCTCTATTATTTTGATTATTATTTATTTTATTTGAGATAATTTATGAAATTATTTTTTTTTCAATTTCATTCTCATTCAACTTTTTAATTTGTAAGATCATTTTCCATAACACTGCCAAACATCGAAATTCACTTTCTAGGAATTCATTTTCCCCGGAATTCACTTTAAAAAAAAAAAACTACTTTCTAGCAAACAAACAGGGCCTAGATTTGTTTTAGAAGTAAAGCTCATTTAATACACAATTTACACGCTACTAAAAATTACAAATACATGCTTTATTTATTCACTATCCATCCCATCAAAATAAAAACAAACACTAAAGAATGCCGTGTGCTCGCTGCTACAAGCAGCGCTTAGGGTTATTTTTAATTTCAATTATTTTTTTAATGTGTTAATATTAAAAATAAATAAATAAATAATATTAATTTAATATATTTTCAAATAAAAAACAACCACTACTGCAAAATACTTGAAACCCTAAAATTGTATTTCTCATCACCTCGGCCAACGTTATACTATTTCTTGGAAAGAAGTCGATGCGGACCCAGGTCCACTATCTTACCTTTCCAGAAGTGAAAAATTTTAATTAGGAATTATGTTGCCAAAACGCCAATGGAAATGACCGGAGGAAATTATGGCTTCGGAAAGCGTCTGTGCCTTTGCAGTCTGCATGCCACCAAAATTCATTACTCATAATACCGTATCCCAGTTCCCGTCCCGATCATGCTCGACGAAATTTTTTTACTGCTCTGGTGCATCGTGAATGAGCTCCAGCTATGGATTTCTTTATTCATAGTATGCGCTTTATTTTTACCAAGTTGTACGAGTATATCTGTTATTGTAGTTATAATTATTTTTTAAAAATAATTTTTAATATTATTATAGTCAAATAATTGTTCCCATAAAAAGTAGTTTGGTGACAAGAGATTTGAAATCTAACTTGCAGTTTTTGGATTTGAATTAAGATATGTTAATCTTGTAAAAGTACAAAATAATTAGAATTTTATTTATTTTATCTGGGACCACAAAAAGTATTTAAAGAGGTTGAGATTTTCTTAAATAAAAAAAAATATATCCAAAAAATATAAAAAGAGAAAAATATAAATATTTTTAAAATATAAATATTTTTTAATGAAAAAATAATAATATCCTATCACATTTACTTTTATTCCACTACAAGAGAATCTGGAGCTTCAGGTTAAATGTGATATAGTTATTAAATTTTTATACTTTATTATTTTTTATTAATATCGGATTAGATTATGTATACTTCGATTTATTTCATAAATTCTAAATCATAGAAATCGGTCATCGTATTAAAAGCAAATGTCTTAATTCTAAGTGGTTAACACCAACCACCTTGTAATAGATGGTTCTTTATAATTTATTCTTGTTAGGAGTAGGTGCGCCAAATCCATCGCTCATAGACCAACTTTATGGATAGCATTTTAATGTTTTTAAAATTTTCCGAGACGTGTAGAACTGTAGAGAGAATTATGCTTCTATTCTTTTCTTTTTTTTAATGACCGAAACCAACTTTATGAAATTGTGCGCCAAATCCATAGCCCACAAACCAGTTCATGGTCGTCATGTCAAGTTAATTTTAGATTTTTTTATTTATAAATATATTAAAATAATATTTTTTTTATTTTTAAAAATTATTTTTAATATCAACACATTAAAATAATCTAAAAACATAAAAAAAAATAATTTAAAATAAAATAAAATTCAAATTTATTTTTAAAATACAATATCAAACACCCATCATACTCAAGTTTTGTTTCCAATCAATTTTACAATGATGAATATATATATATATAACTATATGCTTAAACAAAATTATATTTTTATATCCAATACAAAGTGATGATTGAGCTCATTTAGATTTTTAATATTAAATAAATAAAGGGAAAAGGGAAGAGGCAAGGAGAATAATTTAATTGATGTACGATATAAATCCCTTGGACGACGGCTCCTATATAAAATCCAACAAATATTATGCCGAGGAAAAAACACCGACTTCTTGTCTGAAATGAACAGTGTTGTTTGAGATCCGTTGGAAAAAAACTAGGTATTTAATGGCCGTTGATGTTCAGGAAAAAAACATGTCCGGACTTCAAAGTGTTTATTTAAATCCACGGTTGAAATTAATGCTTCAAAATAATTATTTAAAACTGCAGTTGAAAGTTTGCTTATAATAAAACAATATAAAAAAACACCAATCATTTTTTTTTGTAATTACATTGATATCCAATTCACTATTCCACGTGGATTAAAACAATGCGCACACAGAAAGCTTATGTTATGGGGTTGCTGGTCGCGGTCACAGTGAATGTTTGTTTCCATAATTATTAAGGAGATTATATATATATTAAAAATTATTTTTATTATGATCTAAAAATATTTAAAAAATTATTTTTAAATAATTATTTTTAAAATATAAAAATAATTATTTTCCTAAGAGAAAAAGATGTTATAATCAGTCAATGTTTTTTAACAGTACCATTGTTTGACATGGGAGTACTTTGAATATGTTTTTTGTATATGAGATTGTTTTTAAATTATTTTTTATTTAGAAATTTATTAAAATAATATATTTATTAAAAATATTTTTTGATATTAATATATTAAAATAATCTGAAAAAATATAATTTTTTTTAAATATTCTAAAAATACAGTAACAAGATTTAACCTCGTTAAAGTGACCGGCCTCATCGATAAAAACAGACTTGTGATTTATAACCAAACACTTAGGTATTATGATTCCCCAAAAACATGAAAGGAAAAAAAAAAGAAAAGGAAAAGAGAAGGGGGTTCGTAAAGCTGATTTGGTAAGAAGGGGATAATGAAAGTAAAAACTTTTTGGAGTGAAACAAACGAAAGGCAACATCGAAGAATGTTACACGCTCCTGCGCTCTCCCTTCCACGAACTTTCATTTGACACGCTTCTCCTTGTCATCTTTGCACAACTTCTCTTCGTTCCAACTCTTCATTTGCATGACACCATCACCAGCAAGTTGTAAGTTCTAACCGTGTCCTCACCTATGGAAGAAGGTACTGTACTAATCCATTCACTCATCAATTTATGCTTCTAGATTTTATCTAATGATCAAAGGTCAGGACCCCTTCATACATTTTCTTGCTTCTTCTGATCTTTCTATTTAATCTGTTTGCTTCTTTGATGGTGCGAAAAAGTGACGTATTTTGCAGCTAAATCCAGTAGCTATAGGAACAAAGATATATGTTTTCTGGTTCTTTGTGATTTTCCCTTGTGACAAAGAGACTTTTGCTTTTCCCCCTGATTTGCTTGCCCTTTTTTGCTTTCGAAATACATAGAAATATTCTTTCAAAGTCAAGCCTAAATCTGCCCGATTTTGAGGGAAATGGAACTAGAAAAATTGGGTTGCTGAATTCTAATGGAATATTACATCCCTGAATCTAGCAAATCATGTGTAAAAAGAACAAATTTTGTAGTAGTGTTGCTTTGACTTTGCATGATCTCTGTGATTGATTAATTGATGGGTTTTGTAGGGCGGGACAGGGATTTAGAGAAGGGTTCGGTACAACCACAACTAAACCTGAACCCTCTGACCGAACCATCACCAACACCATCACCGTCTTCAACATCAACTGCCCCAGCTTTAGTTTTGTCGAATTCTGGCAAACGAATTGATCAAGCTGGAAAGAAGAAGTATGTAAAACAAGTAACTGGTCGCCACAATGATACTGAGCTCCATCTGGCGGCTCAGCGTGGCAATTTGGCTGATGTGCAGCGGATACTTGATGATATTAATTCACAAATGGTGGGGACCTTGAGTGGAGCTGACTTTGATGCTGAGGTTGCAGAGATCAGGGCATCGGTGGTTAATGAGGTGAATGAGTTAGGGGAGACTGCGCTGTTTACTGCCGCAGATAAAGGGCATCTTGAGGTGGTTAAGGAGTTACTGAAATATTCAAATAAGGATTGCCTCACAAGGAAGAATAGGTCCGGGTATGATCCGTTGCATATTGCTGCCGTCCAAGGGCACCATGGTAATAATCTAAGCTTTTCTCATTTCCTCGTTGCTCCTAAAAATTTGTAGATTTTAATTGTTTGTAATTAGGTTTTGTTCGATGGCAGTTTATTATCTTCCAATTATATGTATATGAATCTGATACCCACATGCACTGGAGCTCAATTATTACTTGCATTATCCTTTCCATAAAACAATCCCATATATCTCAAGCAGTCTGGCTTTTTGGTTGCTTGTAGTTTATATTGATGAGTCTTAAGGCTCATGGTATATTATGATTCTTAAATAAAGTGGATGATGTAGCTTTCTGGCCTTCTGTTAACTCATGCTGAAGTCCTAGTAATTGAATCACCCGTCTCAATTTGTCTTGTTGCTGACTTATTTTGAGCGTCATAAGTAATCTCTTTAGTTCAAAAGAGAAAACAGGAATATAATTAGAAAGATGATTATGTCTGGAAGTGGCTTTCCCAGGGCTTCTCCATAGAGTGTCTCATCTTTCAGAAAATTCCATCTCAAGAATCATCTTTCTTTCACTCCTTCCCAGAAAATTGCTAGCATTGGTTTCAATCATGTCTCCACTTTTAAATCGAACACTTTTAGTCTTGGGGATATGTATCGTTTTGGTATCTTGTTTCTGTAACGATTTGGTATCTTGTTTTTGTAAGAAGTTGCACAGTGAAATCTGATGTCACAAAAATCTTGATATAGGCTACAGTTTTCCCATTAATTACCTAGAGCATTTTATAAAACTCACAGGGAAGATGTGCTCACTATAATACTTTTATTACAGCCATTGTCCAAGTGCTACTAGATCACGACCCCAGTCTGAGCCAAACACACGGCCCATCAAATGCAACTCCTCTTGTGTCTGCAGCTACAAGAGGGCATACTGCAGTAGTCAACGAATTGCTGTCCAAGGATGGCAGCTTATTGGAGATTTCTAGATCTAATGGGAAAAATGCATTGCATTTAGCTGCCCGACAGGGACATGTAGATATCGTGACAGCATTGCTCAGCAAAGATCCCCAGTTAGCACGAAGGACTGACAAGAAAGGACAGACTGCTTTGCATATGGCTGTAAAAGGTCAGAGCTGTGATGTGGTGAGATTGCTTCTCAATGCAGATGCTGCGATTGTGATGCTTCCGGATAAGTTTGGCAATACAGCATTACATGTAGCAACAAGGAAAAAGAGAGCTGAGGTGATAATTTTTAATCTTTCTCCCAAAACTAGAAGCAATATCTGTGTCAGAATGCAATCTCAATTTTTAACTTGGATTGTGTATTCTAGAAATGCATGCATCTTGCTGGCGGGCATTCCCGTGTAATTCTTTCTATGTTATGACACTAACCCATCCCACTTAGGTTCTGCTATTATATGGATTGCTCATTAGTTTCCATCCCCCCTTTTAAAAAACACCACGAATTCTAAAAAAAAAAAAATCAAATTGCTTTTAGCGGATCAACTAACATGTCAAGGTTAACTTTCTTTTTCAGGTAGTGAATGAGTTGTTATTACTTCCTGACACCAACGTCAATGCTCTGACCAGAGACCACAAAACAGCGCTTGATATAGCAGAAGAGCTTACCCTTTCTGAAGAATCATCAGATATAAAGGAATGTCTTTCTCGCTATGGTGCTCTTAGAGCTAATGAACTCAACCAGCCAAGGGATGAGTTGAGGACAACTGTCACTCAAATAAAGAATGATGTTCACACCCAGCTGGAACAGACCAGAAGGACCAACAAGAACGTGTCTAATATTTCAAAAGAGCTTAGAAAATTACACCGCGAAGGGATTAACAACGCCACCAACTCTGTAACTGTGGTTGCAGTGCTATTTGCAACCGTTGCTTTTGCAGCTATCTTCACTGTTCCTGGTGGTGATTTTGATAGTGGGATGGCTGTGGTGGTGAGCCATACTTCTTTCAAAATTTTCTTCATCTTTAATGCTATTGCTCTCTTCACATCCTTGGCTGTTGTGGTGGTTCAAATTACTTTGGTCAGAGGTGAGACGAAAGCCGAGAGGCGGGTAGTGGAAGTGATCAACAAATTGATGTGGCTGGCTTCCGTGTGCACATCAGTGGCTTTTATGGCCTCCTCTTACATAGTGGTTGGCCGTAAACATGAATGGGCTGCAATGTTAATAACAGTTGTTGGCGGTGTTATAATGACTGCAGTGCTCGGAACCATGACTTATTATGTGGTGAAGTCGAAGAGGACTCGCTCGATGAGGAAAAGGGATAAGCATTCAAGGAGAAGTGGATCGAGTTCTTGGCAACACAACTCAGAATTTTCCAATTCAGAAGTTGATCGAATTTACGCCCTTTAATGCGTGAATTTTACATCTTTTGGCAATTGTACACCAAAAACAATGGGGGTTCAGCAGGTAACCGAAAGGTTCATGGCTGATAAAAAACACTCCCGGAAGTTACTTTTATGCATGTTGGCGGATAACTTCTTTTTTTATCCCAAAGTCGATGATATATCTGGAAATGCAAGCATGAAATTCGAGGCCTCTGCAGTTGAGCTAGGCTCAGGATAAAAAAAGAAGCCACCCTTCTTGGTACTGTTTTCTTGGTGGCGTGACTCTCTTCTGGAGAAAATATTACAATGCTTTGTGGATTGCTAATTAGCCTATGTGATCTTTTATCTGAGAAACCAATAGTGATAAAGGCTGCTTTGATGATATATTAAAATATTATTTATTTATTTAAAATAACATCAATATATCAAAACAATTCTGTGTGTAAAGTTAATTTAAGATATAAAAAATAATATTTCTGAAAACTATGGTTGAAACATCCCTACACACTTTAGGTGCCTGTTTGGCATTGTGGTTAAATTGGTGTTTGATCGAAATTCAAAAAAAAAAAAATTAAAAATAAATTTTTTTGGTGTTTTTAGATTATTTTAATTTGCTGATATCAAAAATGATTTTAAAAAAAATATAAAAATATCATTTTAATATATTTCTAAACGAAAAGTACTTTGAAAAACAATCGCAATTATATTCCCAAATACCCTCTAGATGACATGTACTTGATGTAAAGAAGAAAAAACAAACACAGAATACAGAATTAGTGTCTATTTTGTTTGGAATTTGGAAGTATGATTTAGTTTGTTTTTAAAAGTATTTTTTAATTAAAAATTTTATTTTTATTTTTTAAAAATTATTTTTGACATTAGCTTATGAAAATAATTTAAAAACACTAAAATTATATAATTTAAAATAGAATAAAATCTATTTTTTTTTAAATACTTTTAAAACACAATATAAAATATGCTAATATTGGATGCCAATATTGGGCAAGGGTTTGATCTGAAAAGATAAATAGATTACTTAATTATTGGGTTAATTTGGATTTATAATCTGGATATTATTTTAGTATTTTTTTTAATAAAAATGGTGTTTACTCCAAATTTAAATATAGTTTTTTTTTTCTAGATTAACGTCAATCTATCTAAATTAATTGAATTTGAGCAGGTTAATATTAAAACCAGTTCAATTTTAAAACCTAATCTAAACTAAACTTTGAATCACGAACACCGGATTTAACAGCTGTTCTCTTGACTCACATGTTAATATCACATGTGAATGGGTCAACAAGACAGCTTCTGGACAAAGAAATGAGAATAATGGAAGAACAGCATATGCTCCTTGATTGGAACGGAAAAATAAATAATTGAAAAAATAGCATAAAATCAATTGTCAAATCCAAATTTTAACATGTATACACACCCTTGAACCTTAAATTGTTAATTAGGTTGTACTATTTAGTGCTAGTTTGTGAACGTGGCTAAGATAATTTTTGAAATTGTTTATATTATTTGTTTAAAATATCAAAAATTTTAATTTAAAATAAAATAATTAAAAATATTTTTAAAATGTAATTACAAATAAAAATTTAATACATAAACATCCATGTAATAATGCGTACAATTTTTTTTTTGGATTCGAGAAAATCTTATCATTTAGAAAACATATTTTATGAATTCAGATTAACGAGTAAAATTCTAGTTGTTTCAAATTATTACAAGAGACATACATCCTAATTCAAACTTGAAAGATATTATATAGATCCCAAGTTTTTTATCATTTATTAAAGACAATAATATGTACAACATGTAAGCAAAACAAGAGAGTGAGCCTCAGAACTCAAATGTTTGTCAATCACTAATCTTAAAGAGAATCTATACGAGAAAAAAACTTGTTTTTTTTTATCAATTTTTATAGGTAATGGTGCAATTTTCTCTCTCATCTTTTTTTCTTTCAAAATAGACCCTTATAATAAGTATTGATAGTAACACATTCTAAAATATTCCTTCACCCAATTTATAAAAATTAAAAAGGGTGGTTTTGGTTTATAAAATGCCACATGTTCCATTCAAATAATTTCTTAAAAACATTCCGATATTTAAAATTAATTATTCTCACCGGAAGTTGAACGATTTTTTTTAAGGAAGACACGTCTATAATGAAGCTAATTGTTTTATCTATATATTATTTACATGGTTATCTGAATCAACTTACAAAACAATGCTTATACAGACAAGCATCTAAAAGTAAATAAAACGGTGCGTACTCAGTCATCTTCTTCACAGCTCGAAAAAGAAGAGAGGAGAGGATTCAAAAAAAGGTGAAGATTGATTGTTCTGCTTTTCAGATCGATGAAATGTCCCGTGAAATCACTCGGACTCCATATCTCCAGTTCAAAACCCGCTTGGTCACTATCGCTTTGTACCCTTCCATGGCAATCCAAAATGCTTTTGGCTTTCACAATAACATTAATATAAATTCATAGAGCTTAGATTGCAGCCGAAACACGCATCCTGATTCGTCTTCAGATCCCCGCTTTTATGCTTGCTGGTATGCAACTGCATGAGTACAGCCTGTGATTCTTGCTGTCAACCTCTTCTGACCATTTTAATTTGCGTTTTTCCAGTTCTGTAGCTAAAGGGATGGCTTCTAGTGACCGAGAGTGGTCATCAAGAATCAATAGTTCAAGGCGTTCCCAGCGATTCTTTCGGCCCCGATAAGTTTCCATTCTAGCATTGCATTTAGGCCTAATCATGTTGCTGTTTGGCATGGGAGTTGGGCAGAGGCCCGGCCCAATCTGTCCGGTCACGGGGCTGGGCAAACGCTCATTTAAGATGATAAGTTTTCTGTTTCGATACAACTTGGAAAGAAAAAAAAAAATACAGCATTTGGAATCTTGGAGTTCAGGTTTTAAAAATTGTTTTGTGAAAAATATTTTTATTTATAATTCATTACTGAAATTAAAATATTTGATTAAAATTGTAGTTGAGTTTGAAATTTAATATAGAATAACAAAATAAAATAAAAATAATTGCTTTCAAATAAAAAATATAATATAAAAAATAAAAATAATAAAATCACCAAACTAAAAAAATTAGTTAGGATTTTTTTTCTTTGAAAAAATAAAAAAGATAGATAGTATAAAAAGTTTGATGAGAAAATAAATATATTTAAATAAAGTAATATTAAATTAAACATAATCAAAAGAGTAATTAATTAAATAAATTTTGATACTAAAAAAAATATATATAATTTATTTTATAAAATTTTAAAAAATAACCCATCATTTATCTTACCAAAACCCTTGCTACTAACTATTAGAGACATGCACTATTTTGGCCATTTATAACTTATCAAGAGGTTATCCTCACTCCAAAACCCTTCCTGTGAGCTTTCCTTTTCTTTTGATCCATTTGTTCAATACATTTTGCTAGTCTTTGCAGGGTATCGGTGATTGCAAATCTTTTTTAAAAGCAGCTATTAGTAGCTTTTTTTTCCACCAGCATTTTGCTCATTTTATTTTGCAGAATCCATATAATATTTTTACATTTTAACTTTAATCAAACACTAAAGCTACAGGAGCTTTTTTTCAAACTTAATTTGTACCATACAATCAAACAATCACTTAGTCATCATGAATGGTTAGAAAATCAAGGTGATTCTTTTTTTATTTCTAGTTTAAAACACTTACAAAACACTCTAGAAACATTATTAAACCAACATAACCTCCAAGAACATAAAATATCGCTTCAGAACCTCAAACTATTCAAATTCTTGTCATCGTATGAAACTATTTGAAACAAATATCTATTATTTTGGTGAAGTCACCGCAACGATGATTTTATCTCATTAGACTAGAATCTAGCTACCCCTTCTATCCCATTCAAAAAAGACAAACAAAATAATGAAAATAAAATTTGATATTGAAATTATTTTTTTAATTAGAGGGACCAATTATCTAACAGATAAAAAAAATGAGACTCAAGAATAGTTTGCAAACAGATTTGAAAGTCACCATCTATTTTACTTTATTGAGCTAAAAATAGTTTAGTTATGGCAAGAGAAAATATGAATATCAAATTGATTTTTTTTTTTAAAGTCACACCTGTGTGCTGTGATCAATAATGTGGGTTTTGTTCTGATTTTTTAACCAATGAAGAATATTAGTGGGCGATTCTTGACGGGGCTGTCATCGTGTCTTCTTTCCCTGAAAACAATCCAGCACCCAATCATAGGATAGTGCGATCGAGTTCATCAACCTACACAATTTAGATTTCTAATTTCCAATTAGGCATGAGAGGTGGCAGTAGATCTTAGAACTGATCTGGGGCAATAAAAAATATTTTGTAGCAAAAGATTAATTGATTCCAGCAGGTGTGCGAGGCCGCCTAACTTTCACCTCTCCTCGTAGAAAAACCTGGAAGTTGGTGGGGAAAAGTGTTTCTCAATATATGCGTTTTGGTACCCCGTAGTGCTCAACAACATCAACTAGCCTTTTTCACTGCTTTCTCTTTGGCTCAAATCTTGCTAAAATTCCAGCTGACATGTTCACTTAGTTTAAGGTCCAGTACACCCACTAGGAAGATTAAAAGAAGGGAAATGAGCCACCTGAAGATTTCCGGTTTCTCAGTTTACGTGGCTGTAGCATGTCTTTCTCTAGTGAACTTAGTAGGTTTGACATGTATAGGGACTGGAAACCGCATCTTTTCCACATCTTGAAATCTTTTATGTATTTTGTTGGAAGAAACAGTGATTATTGTTGTTGTATCAGGAATCACTTTTCCTTGTTTACATATTAAATACAGGGAGGTGTCTCTCAGTTCGATTACGAGGCAGACAGGTGGGGTTTTTTTATATCCATATGATGATTAGATCTGCCATCCTATCATTGGCTTGGACAAAATGATGTTCTCCTTTGCTTAATCTGCATCACTTTCCACTTTTCTATGCTTTAGGTTTTTCGAAGGAATGCTTATAGAATTCATCTGCACTTTACAGGTAAGCAATGTCAGATTATTAGAGGAGCTCAATGATGGTAAGAAGATTTCTTTTCAGTGGTAAAAGTATTTATCTTTAAGAAACATTTTTTGGATAGCTGAGAGAGCCAAGTAATATCCTATGCTTCTGGGAAAATACACTTACAGTTGAAATCAGAATTCTCAAGTTCTATTCTCCCATGAAAATAGGAAACCTATCACAATAATCTTCAAAACTGCTGGTGTTTTATGAGAAGGGAATATATAACCTGTATAAGTCAAGAACATGTGTTTAATCTTCTGGCATTTTGCTTAAAGATGAATGATGCATCTCTGCTAGTGTTATCCTAATTTACAAAGGTCGAGTTTAGTTGGCCAATTGAAGCGGCTTAGGAGCTGTGAGAACGTATGCATTGAAACAAAAGTAGTGCAAAATTCCTGACGCGAGCTTGTTAGATTGTCAGTTTATGAAGTGCCTCTTGAATAAATGGAGCGACCATTTCTTCCATTAAGAGACGCAATTAAGAGACGCCTAATGCCCATCAAGTGAATGGATGTGTGACCATGTAAAGACAATATAATGGGATTGTTTATTGCATCGTGACTAGTGAGTAGAAAGCTTTGGCATTCTTTTGAGTAGAATCATATTCGCTAGCACCCATAATTACCACATATATCCGTGCACATTATACAAGGAAACAAACCTTTGCTGGGCGTTTTCAGAAACTACCGCAGCATGGTCTGATCTAGCAGTTAAAACACGGGCTCTAAGAGTTTTACTCCTTCCCTGAACGAGGGATGGACATATGATCAATATAGCAAAACCAGAGAAAGGAAAGCATTGGAAACTAGGTTAAAATTTATGCTTTCGTTTTTGTTATAGGTGAAGATCAGCCTCTGCAAAGAACTGGCCTTTCTTGTCCATCACATATGGACATTCTGGAAGCTGATAATGAGTATAACTTGACTTCATTTACAATATTCTTCGAATGGAATCGATGCTGGGACTGTTTGCAGTGTGCAATTGCTCCTTGGATTGGATTCTCAATCTCGAATTTTGCGCTGCTGCTTCTCTTTGGAAATGGCAGCCGATGAAACCCGTTTGAACCAGTCGAGCTTGAAAATGATGACGAGTCAGATGATGATGAAGATGATGGAGACTTGTTTGTTGATTGCCGCTTGATGGACATTGAGAATGATCTCCTGTGGAGGCGACCGCAACCATCCTCAATGATCTTTTGTTTGCCCTGCATTACAGTAGTTGAAGTTTGGTATATATCCTTCTGGATTTGCCCAAAAGGCGTCTTCTTTGCTGGCTTCACATACTTGTTCAAAGACTCTCTGGCTTTTGAAACTGTCACTTCATCTGCAACTTTTGAAGCCACTGTACATGAATCATCTGAGCAACCAGACTTACCGAACAAAGACTTGAGGTAAGCCCGGGAAGCCTTCAGTTTTGAACTAAGCGAGGACTGTTTGATCAGATTAAGCTTTTTGGTCCAAGACGACTTTGGTTTTCCATCGATAAAGCCACCAAATTGACTTGAATATTCAAAGACATACTCTTCTGGATTTAGTTCTCTGCTGACACAACATGATTCGGCAGGCGAAACATTGCAGGATTCAAAAGGAGTACTGGTTGAAGTCGGTGTTGGGGCAGTTGTCATTAGTGGGGTGCTAAAGAACTCTTCAAACGTATCTTTTCTATGATCACATGAAGAGTTAGAGTTTTCTAGGATTTTTTCAACCATTTGTAAACGTGGAGGAAGATGAAGGGGAAGGAGCTTGCCTTTGTAGAAGAGCTCATCAGCTGGGGAAGTTGTGGTATCTTTTTCCAGCGAAGTTGTGGACATCTGGAACTCAAACTCTTTTGGGAATGGAGGGGAGCTTACAGACTGGGAGAAGAAGATGGGGCGCGAGCTTACTTCCATGTTAATGTACTCATCATCATCATCTTTGTCATATGATAAGAGGTGGCTCATCGCCATTTCTGTCAACTCACTGTGTTTCAAGGCAACTCGCTCTCTGGGTTGGATGTCTATGTCTGTGGAGTGACCTGCGGGAGCTGAGTTTGGTGAGGGGGGATTTAAGGGGAGTGCAGCATTTAATAGACTGAGATGGTGATTAAGAATCTCAACACTGTAGACAATTGTCAGAATTTCCAGATATAAAATTCGAAATATAATTTAATTTCATCTAATGGTCCAAAGCTTATCTCTTTTCCTTTGAATTTTATATTCAACGGCTCATTCCCGTGGCTCTTTATTTTCATATCACGCCTTATATTAAGCAGTTATGAGAAGGTGACCAAATCCATTGACCTAATTTCTATAATATCTAGTCACATGAGTTTTTTTAATCAAATCACATGAACAAATTAATCCCATTAATCAATATATAATATTTTGAAAATTATACCATAATTTTTTAATTTAAAATAAAAAACAAAAATAAAAATTTTTAAATTTTAATTTTTTATAAAAACATTTTTAAAACATATTAACAAACACTCCGTAATAGTTTTACAGGAACTTATTTTTATAACTTGTTTGATATAAGAAATGAGCTTGAGTCAAGATAAGACTTGAATCTTTCCGTCTCAATTAAATCTGTGAATTAGATTTTATGAGCAAACTCTTTTTAAACCTTCCACATAAAAGTTTCGATTATCGTATTTTGAGTTTAAATCTCTTTGTTTATATATTTTAAAAATAAATTTATTTTACTTTAAATTATCGTTTTTTATATATTTATATCATTTTAATTTATTGATGATAAAAAAAATTAAAAATAAAATTATTTTTTTATATTTTTAAATAAAAAAATATTTTAAAAACTAGCCATTACCATATTGACAGGCCAACTCATTTACACATGTTACTGCTGTTTTTGTCTTCAATGGAAACTAAGTTTGACTTTTGCCTAAACTAAAAGAGCTGACATCAAAACTTGAGTTTCGAATATTCTAGAATCTTGTTTATTTTTATGTTTTTAAAGCGTTTTTTTTTAAATATATTTTTTTTTTAATTAATTTTTTTTATATCAAATAATATGGTAAACTAAAATAATTTGTTAAAATAAAAATATTATTTTAATTAAAAATATTTTTAAAAATAATCAATACCATACTATAAATAATTAAAACCAAAGGATAATCAGGTGACATTGGTTCCGCAACGCATGTGACATCAATCGCCATTATTTTTTAACGTTCCATTTCCGTCGATATCTCCGTCGCCCCTTCTCTCTACCTACTTTAATTCTAACGAGGCGCAAGGATTATTTTTTTTTATCTAGATTTAATAAATAATTTTGTATTTTAATTTTTATTATTTTATTTTTTTAGTTTAGTTTCGATCCCTTGATTTTTTCCAGTCATTCTAAAATAGTTTAAAATTTTTTATTTGTATCAATACATCTTTGCTCTTTGTTTAGATTTTTACTTAATTTTTATTATTATTTGTATTTGTATTAAATGCAACTCGCGTTAAAAAACATATCAAGTTGAACTTTGGTGGTGTAAAATAAGAGTAAAACTTTTTCCTATGTATATATAGTTAAATGTAAAATGTTTGAAACACTACCTCCGGTGATTCTTTCGTTTTGTCTTATTTGAGCCTACATAAGTTATTTTACTGTGCACTAAAAAAATAAATTATTGGGACACCACCACTAACAATTCTTGATTTTTGTCTTATTTAAGAGTATTATAATTATTGTACTATGCACAAAAATAGAAAAAATTGAAAATACCTATGATACTATGAAATTATTCTAAACACATTTTACATAATAAAATGAATATATAAAAAATCACTATATATTTTTAGAAGCTTTACGATATCGCACATGCCATCTAAAATGTGCATGAGCTCTGAAATTGACGTTGTGCCCAAAAATGCACCCACAACATTGCTATATAAAATATAATTAAAAATTGATAAATTATCAATACACCCTTATAACCAACTTTTGGATTTTATCTTATAGGGGTATATAAGCTTAAGTTAGCTGAGAGACCATGGTCATAAAAAAACAAATATAAGTAAAAGAAGAAAAAAAAGTAAAAGCATGAGAGCGTGAAAGCATTGTAGCAATCCATGTTATTTTTTAAAAAAATTGGCTCATGAATTAGTCGTGGTGTGTTTAAGCTAGTCTGGAGATTTCGGTTATAAAAAATATATAAATAAACAAAACAAAAGTATAAGGAAAAAAGTATCAGCGGGAAAACACTTTAGAAAAAAAAAATAGGTTCATGGATTCTCATGGTACACATAAGTTGGTTTGAACACCTTGGTTATATAAAAAAAAGGATATGGGAATTAATCGTGGTGCGCTTAAGACACCCCAGTTAAAAAAACAAAAAACAAAAAAAATATATAAGTGAAAAAAGAAAAAAGAATATAAAAAAGTATAATGGCAAAAAAATATTTTCGGGAAAAAAACATAATAAGAAAAAAAAATAAAAAAGTAAACATAATAAGAAAAAATAATGAAAAAAAGAAGTAAAAAAAAAAGAAGCAAAAAACAGGGAAAAAAACACTATAGCGGGGAAGCACTATTGCAATCAACAATACTATGTGTGAGGAGCTATAATGTTTTCTTCACACCATTTACAATTAATATTGCTTAAAAAAATAAATTCGATTCAGGAATCAGTCATGGTGTGCTTAAGCTGACCTGGAGACACCAGAAAAAAAAATTGATCCGGTGATAAGAAAAAAAAAGTATAGGTGAACAAAAAAAGTATAAGGAATTTTTTTTAGAAAAAATAATAAAATGATCGGGGGATTAGTTGTAGTGCACGAAAGGTGGCCTGGACACCACGGTCATCAAAAACTTTTTGGTCCGGGGATTAGTTATTGTGCGTCTAAAACAACACGGAGATCCTGGTTATAAAAAAAATATATAAGTAAAAAAAATAAAAAAAAGCATAAGCTGACTTAAAGACTATGATTATATATATATAAAAAAAAGAATAAGTTAAAGAAAACAAAACAAAAAATTGATTATAAAAGCACTGTAGCAATCCATATTGTTTCAAGAACAAATTCGGTTTGGGGATTAGTTGTGGTATAAATAAGCTGACCCGTAAACCCCGATTATAAAAAAAAAATATATAAGCAAACAAGACAAAAGTATAAGAAAAGTATTTTAGCAAAAAAAAAATGGGTATGAGGATTAGTCTTGGTACACATAAGCTGCTATGGACACCTTGGTTATAACAAAAAAAATTGAATAAGGGGATTAATTGTGGCGTGTTTAAGCTAGTCAAGATACTTGATCATAAAAAAACAAGAAAAATAGTAGAAAAATAAAAAAAATATAACCAGCAAAAAAATATATCATGGAAAAAAAATGAAAAAAAAATAATCATGAAAAAAAACATAATCAAGAAAAAACAATAAAAAAATTGGATCCGAGGATTAATCGTGGTGCATTTAAGTTAGCCCGAACACATCGATCATATATATAAGTTGAAAAAGAAAAACACTTAAAAGAATATAATTAGAAAAAAAAATCATGGAAAAAAATAAAAAATATATATAATCAAGGAAAAAAAGCTATATAAAAATTGATCATGAGGATTAATCATGGTGCGTTTAAGCTAGCTAGACACTATGATTATACGAAATAAATAATATATATATAAAAATATAACCAGAAAAACAATTATAGGAAAATATGAAAAAAAATAATAACAAAAAAAAGGCTATAAAAAAAAACAAATGAAAAAGCAATGAAAAAATAAAATGAAAAAAAAAGAAAGAAAAATGTAATCGGAACAAAAAAAGACTAGAAAAAAAAGAGCAATGAAGAAAAAAAAAACCACTGTTGAAATCCAAAATAAAATATACAGAAGCTACAGTAATCTCCCCCCATTTTTTAGCTTTTTGTATAATAAATGAGAATTTGAAATCAACTTTTAAAAAGCAGAAATTCATCTTATTTTTTAAAATTATAAATCAGTTTACTTTTGTAGTATCTTTAACTTTTTAATTTTATTTAAAGCTCAAATTTTAATTAATATTAAGATCATTTCATTAAAACATTTAAATTAAATTCAATTAAAAAAAAGGTTAACGCTGTTAACAACAGAAATCGGCATCGCCTTCGGTGACTGTCAAAGAAAATGGCAGGGAAGTAGAATTGAATTCCACTTCTCATTTCCCTAGCAGTAATCAAATTCAAGCTATCATAGAAGCTGAATCCCCATCATCACAGCCGTAGCAAAAACCCTTAGAATCTGATAAACACCACCCAAAATGCGTCTTTTCAAATCAATCTTCGCCAAACACCACCACGCCTTGAATAACACAAGCACGGGTCCTCTCGTCTCCCTCTCCTGCAATTCGGTTCAGTTGTCCAGACACCATCAAGTTCTTACAAGGCTTGTTAACACGCAATGTTGAAAAAAATCAGTGAACTCCCAAACGAGACAACGTCGTATGTGTCCACTCCGAATCTGGCTTCTGTCTCTATGTATGCTGCGTTTTTTGACATCTCAATGGAAGTTCTTGTATGATTTGTTTTTGCACAGAAAGCCCGGAGGTGAAGAGTAGCTTGATGAGCCCGGGTCGGGTCCCGGGTCAGATCTGGGTGGGGATTTGGAGTTGTTTGCTGATGTGGATAGCTCTGTTCTTGATGAGCTTTGGCAGACTTTTTAAAAGGTAAGTGATCTGTTTCTCTTATCAATGTGAGATTTTTTAGCCTTCAGAGAGTTTGATTGTTGTCAGATGGCATTTCAATTGATTTTGCCTTTTTAGCTGGTGAGCAAATGACAACGTTAACAACTGTCAAGTTCTTGCATTTTCATTTTACCTTTGGAAATTATTTTTTAAAAAGAAAATATTTTTTTATAATAAATTATTTTTTAAAAACATATTAACTTTATTACTTTATTAGATATTAAAAATAATTTTAAAAAATAAAATATATTATTTAAATATACTTCTAAATAAAAAAAATATATTATTTCATTTACCTAAAGAAATGTAATTTAAGCCTTCACTTCAAACTTCAAAGCGATGTTGACTGATTAATTCTCAAATATTTATGGCTGAGTTTGAATGAACACTTGGTATAATTCTCTCGCTCCTCTCTCTCTCTCTCTCTCTCTGTGTGTCTCTTGTTAACTCTGTTTTATGTTTTTCAAGGAAAAACTGTCATGGATTTCACGGTAGTAAGCTTAGTTAATAATGATGTTGCTGATCCAATCAGATATTCAAATCAAACTATAACCACAGAAGCAAAAACAGATTCGAGAAGGAAGATGCAAGTAAATTAAATAGTTGGCATGGGATAGAATCCCCACATCCTGATGGCATTTTCTATCTGTTAATGATTTAATTACTCAAAACTTAAAAGCATGCTCGTGAAGATTATATTAGACACCACTAACCAAAGATCTTTTCAACTTAACTCGAACCCAGAAGCAGCTCATGTCTTATTCTTCACTCTCATCATACTGTAATTTGTCTGTTTCTCTTCCTTTACACCCCACAACTAACCAAACCAGCTTACACGCACACACACTCATATAAAATCCTCTCTTTAAGTATCATAATGCTTAGAGCTAAAGAATCACTTTATACTTTACCTGGTCTTACTACTTTTACCTGATTCCTGGGTTTGTCTTTTCACTTTGTAACTTATTGGGAATTTTTTCATCGCTTTTTCACAGCATCTTCTTGTATAATTGATCGGTACGTGTGCAACTTTTGTGGTTTTTTCTCTTTCATGATTCTTATAGCCATCGATCAATACTCCCTAGTTCATTTGGCTTCATTTGATTAGAAGATTTTAAGAGAATTGAGTTATGAGTTGTTCACTTCACCAGGAAAACAACATGCGATCCGACATCTGATGGTGGAGAGAAGGGAATTATGGATGGAATGCCCGCAAAGCTCGAGACTTTTGTTTGTCTTTCCTTTTAACATCCCCCCCACAATCAAGATCTTTTATTTTCCCATCTTTTTTTAAATTATAGCTATAAAAAGGCCAATGGGGCATCATTCAAGAACTTGAAAACAGCTTGTTAAATATAGGCTAGCTGTTCTGTATTGAAACAAGCATAGAAAACACATCTAACTACTACATCTTTGAAGCTGTTTCTTGTCTTTTTAGCTATGTTCAAGGTACCATCATGTGTATTGTCACGAGCAAGCTGTTAGCCTGTGTAAATCCAACTACAATGCTGACCTACATTATACGAGACATTTGATGAATAATTTTATTTTTATTCTACGAAATCATGCCTCCTATTAAATATATTTTGTAGGTTCAGGTGATTGAATAAAATTCTGGTTGTTTCAAGTTCTTATAAAAAATACACGTTCTAATTCGAATTCGAGATCCGTTGTGTAGTTTTTCACCCTTTGCCACCATGCCATAACAATTTCTGGGGATCATTTGATGAATAATTGATAAACCCTTCTCCATTTCAACTTAGATCGATTGTATACAGCAGCAAAACTCAAGGGTTAGTAACTCTTGTTTGTGTTGACTTCAATTTTTTTTTTTTGAAAAGAATAATTTCCATATTGTTTTGCTGCTCGGTTTTTTTTTTTTTTTTTGCCAAAATATGTAGAAATAGCGACAATGTTTGTCCTTAGAAGGAAAATCTAGAAAGGCTGTACGGTCCCGTCAATTGAGTGAATAACAGGCACCAGAATATGCACTTTGTGTCATTTCTGAATGATTTTGAGTGTTTGCCTGGCATCCCCACCAAGACAAAGGGAAATAGAATTTGCAACAGCAACTATACAATTACAAGCAGACCCTTTTAGTAGTCGTTTTAGGTTTCAGTTACAGTATATATTTGATATTGAATTTCAATTAGTTTTTTATCATTTATTTTTAATTTCAAATTATTTTATAAAATATTTTCGAATTACTTTAATATGCTAAGATCACAAATAATTTTTTTTAAAAAAAAAAAAACATGTCATTTTAATTCATTTCTAAACAAAAAAAAGCTTTTAAAAACAAATACTAAAAAAATCATTTTTATAGTTTTAGTGACTGCCTTTATAAGAGATCTCAGGTGAAGGGGGTGGCAATCCACTAGCTTCTATACTCGTGTGTTGAAAACATGGGAGGCCTAACACAATGATGGTGCTCTCCAAAGATAAAACAAATTGTGCCTACCAGATTGGAAACCTTTTGACACTACATAAGACAATCTTTTCAACTTTCCATGTATTTGCATCAAGAAGATAACAGAGGCCCCACCATCTCTGGTTTTGTCCCCTCATCCCTTTGCAAAGAGATGCATGACGGGTAGCCTTCGAAATCAAATGGTCATCCCAAGTTCAGAACAAAAAATAGCAATCAAAAGTTGTGAAGAGCCCTTGACCACCTCCCATGAACGTGCACCTCTGCTACAAGTGAATACTGTTGATCCGAGAGAGGTTCAGACTTTTACAAGCAAACAAAGATTTCCATTCGTTTGTTTCATCAGTCACATTTTACAACATGGAGAATTTACAGAAGAATTAACAAATGGGAACTCTATCCAGTGGAAAATATAAGTTACACTGAAAAGCTTATGGTATAAGATCCAGCTTTTAAATATTGATGCGTGTCATCAAGACAAAGGCTTGCAATGTTCAAAGAGCTAGTTTTTTGTTGCTGTCTCACCAGATCTCAATTCCCTTTCAAGTTCATCGAACTCCCAGTCACCAATCTCCTCCGTCGAGTAGTCTCGAGCATCTTTCCCAAACTCTGACTCTAACCTTGCAAGTTCTGCGGCAGGGTCAAGCACCTCATCTGCCTCCACTGCAGGTTCCCTGGGATGCTCATCTATATTGGATTTAAGGGTAGTCACATTCTGTGATGAGATATGGGATGGACTTCCCAGTGACTTCTCAGATGAATCATCAGCCTTGGGGGTTGGAGCCTCCAGTTCTAGATTTGGTCTCTCAATGGACTCGAATTTCCCTCTCAACTTTTCAATATCATCAAATAGCTCTTCAACCGAGGTATCATCTTTCCTGGATAGAGGAGGCCAGGAATGGCATTTTTAAGGCAATGTACATACCAAAAGTGGAATAATAATATAACATGTAAATAACCGATGAAGAATTCAAGGACAAAACCAGAATCCCACCTAGAACTTGCCCCTTTTTGAGCATAAAACTGCTCTCTCATGTTGTCCACTACACTGAAGGTGGTTATAATCTGGATGGAGACAGCCAAACTAAGATATCAATTATGTTTGCAAAGCTTTTACCAGCTATGGACGTGCAGGAACACAACAAGGCATGCCTCAACAGGTGCAGCTATTTAGCACCTTTACAACAACTTTCAAGTTCAACACATTGCAAGGCACATAAAAAACAAAGGGAGAGGTTCAAATTCAAAAGGTAAAGAGAAAATAGCAAGTAAAAACTTGAAAAATAGTAAGAAAGAAACTTGAAACCAGCAAGACAAGTTAGGGGAGTGCCAAAATATTCTTCAAAGGCTTGTACTATTGTTTTCAGCTCAACTCTTTCTGAAAGTTAGATTTTTACAAGTGATGTTGATAGCACAAAATTAAACAGTTGATGTGGATAGCCAATTGATTCTGTTCATAAATTATAAGGATGAGCCAACAAGAATTATTTATGCATCCCACCTCATTCACGACTCTTTCATCCAAAACTGGCAACATTACTAATACGTACGATTAAAATAAACCCATGTCAGGAAAAATCATCTACCTAAAGAGGAATTAACAGTAATGTAGCATTTTACACATGGCAAAGCAGACATACTGTGAATAAATCAGCCATGCGCATATTTCACACGAGAAGCACTAAGGAAACACTTCCATACCTTCGCTTCATAATCCAAGTATTCCTCCTCGATATTTTTCCTTGGGTTTAATTCTTTAGAGTCTTCATTCCCCACATTAGATGCTATCTCTAACCTGCAATATCAAGAATAAATAAACAAACGGGATAAAGAGCAATCAGAAACCTATTAGTGCAGCAAATTACATTACCCTCCACTTAAATTCTTTAGACTTTCCACAAATTTCTCTATACGGATGATGGAAGGCTCCAACTCTTTCTGCATAAAACACACAAGTTCATTCACAACACAGAAGAGCGTGCGTGCGAGGAGGGGGAATCACGGCCATAAGTTGAATTTGTGGACATTCTTCAATAAGAATATAATTTTACCTTGTACCCAGTGAGTAGATGAATAGCCAACTTCACAAAATAGTCCTCGTGTCTCTCCAGTTCATCACTTGAAAGTGAAATAAGTAACAGGTAGCAATTATGTAGAAAATAGGTAAGAAGATAGATAACATGATTTTCAATATTAAAAATTACAAGACCACCATACAGAAAACTAGTCATAGGAAAATGCATGTGCAAACCACAATGATGTACATACTTGACCTGCTTCTCCTTAGCTTCACTGTAAGTTTGCTGGAGAACCCAGGTATCTTCCAGAAAATTGAGCCATGTAGTGAGAATATAAGCTTCTACTTTGCATGCAGCAATTGATTTTGACACCTCATCTTCCTATATACCCATATAAAAAGATGTATCACATGGTTGAATATTGAGTACCAAAGACCTCAAATTATGCAATTATTTTTGCACCTAATTAGGTAGAAAGAAACCAGAAGAGAAAATCCAAACCTTTGTTTTCAAATGCTCAACAATCTGACTGTTAGCTTCATCAAACTGATCCCTCTCTTCTCTCGCATTGCGAAGGCGTGCATTTACAGCAGCTAAGGAGATATTAACCTGTAAGGTTTGGACAGTCTTTAAATGCTTGAGATCAATGAAGGGAAATGAATGGGGAACAAGAAAAGAGAGGGTGAGCTAAAAAGGTGATGATAATCAGTTGTAGATATAATCTCATACTTCCAGCTCCAAAATCCAAACTTAAGTTCAAAATTAGGAAAATCAAGTTTTATGAAGCAAAATGAAAAGGAAATGATATAGAGAATTTAACCCTTTTCAATTCAGCTTCAAGTTCATCTCTTTGTTTTTCAAGTACTGATATCTCAGCTACTATTTCCTGGAAAGGAATCAAAGAAAAAAAATCAAAATTTCCATCAAATCAAATACATTATCTGCATGTTAGAAGCATGCTATCACTCCTACTTTCTACACACATATCCCAAAGCTTCAGAGAACACAAATCATGGATAACTTTACACCCACTATGACCACAAGTTTCACATAGTGTTTGCTTTAGATAAGAGTTACTATCTGATACATAACCATGCAATGCTAAAAACAATACAAATTAACAAACAAGAACTCTTGATAAGCCAATTAAACTGGCAGTCAACAATCTCACAACATATGTGGACACAAAGCAGGCAATCCTAAGAATTAAATATCTGCATATAGAGTGAAAACATTAATCACAACCATACAGACCATCACAAAATACGATAGCACTGTCAAAAGAAGGCTTGACACAATGTGAATGCATACAGAAAACGAGGAAAAATTAAAGTAGCTTTAAAAGATAATCCATGATGTGATAGCAATAATCTGCATTCCAAACCACAAAAGAATGATAAACAATCACTTTCCCTATACTTTGAGATCTAATAATAACTGAGTAGAACAAAGGCATTGTTACTGAAGCACATTACCTTCTCCTTTTCATTTGCTTCATCAGCTTTGGCAACACGAACTTGCAGTGCCTCTTCTTTTTGTGATCTGTGAATTATGTGGGAATGGGATGAAGGTTAAAACCCACCATAAATCCTAAAAGCAATGATGTTTTCAATGATATCTACACTTGAACACTGGAAATCAAACAAGTGGTTCCCAAGAGAATCTCTAATGAATCTCGTTTCTTGGTTTTGAGGTGTTACAATTTGACAACCACCTTTACTTTTTAACAGGGAACTTCTCAGGCACCAAGAAGACAACATATTTTAAGTGAACCAAGGTGACAGTGTGTTTTCCAAAGATGTCATCATAACTTAGCAAGAATAATGACTGCTCAGTTGCTTGTGGAGAAGGGTGCAGTTCAGCCACCTCAACAGAACTTGTGAAGCAATTTGGTGCAGTGAAATGGAAGGCAAGGAGTCCACAAATTTGAAGAGTATATGGGCAAAGCCATTTTGGCTGCGTGAATAATACTTCAAATTGACTTCATACCTGTGATCTAAAATGCGTTTTTCAGCTTTTGATGTAGAGCTAGCAAGAGATTCTGACAAGACCTTCAACTTGTCAACCTGCTCATATAAGCAAAACGTTGTTGGCAACAAACTGGCACAGCTTTTACAAGAACTTTTCAGACTAATATGAAGAAACAATGAGGGTTGGTAGTTGGCACTCAAAAGAAAATAAAAACATTTCATCACTCATCACTTAAGATACAATAGAAGGAAATAAAATAGAAGAGGAGAAGTAAATTTGTGAAGGACACAGGAGTCATTTAATAAGAAAAAAAGACGCATATAGTATATATATATGCATTTATAAAGCATCCAGAATACAGATGATAAAAAACAGGCCTCCCAGAATTTGCAAGCAATTAGTCCAATGAAGAAAATGCAAAAGGAAATGATAACAGAAATGAGAGGTGTAGATATGCTAATTACTAACAGCGAGTGGTCTATCATTTCAGCAAAGACTTATCCAAATCAATATTTAGCATGTCAAGACTTGACACTTTGCAACGTCCACCTGCTTCAGGAAACAATTCACAAAAAATGACTTCATTTGAGAACCACGCACTTAAAGATAAGGTACTTATTAGAGTTATTCCTTCTGTTATTTCTTTTGCCATTATTGTCCTTAGTTTTGTAATTGAGGCATCTAAATTACCATTGTTTCCCTTTCCTTCTTTCTCACTTTTTTGATAGGCGATATTGTTCATTGTCAGGATTTGGACCTGTTTAACCTGTGTGATGCTCGAGGTATCTAGTCCTTATCATTGCATATAGTGCTATCATTATCATTGCTGTTTTTCGCTTAGCATAAAAATCCAAGCCTGAAAATGTCTTATATGTCTCGCATAGAAAATCTTCTCACTTCCCCAGACACACCCTTATAAATATGCTCCCTGTCTGTGGTTTAGAAAACTGAATGATACAAGCTCCAGCAATGCATACCCATGCTGAAATGGACACTAGTCTCTATATGCATGCTGAAAGACAGCATGAAAGAGAAACTTGAAGGGAAAACATGAGAAAGCTAACAGATACTAAAAGCTGGAAAAAACAAACATGAAACCAAGATTTCAGAAACACAGTCAAGAAACAACTTCACAGCATGAGCATAGCATACCTTTTGAGCATGAATCTCAGGAGAGTCTCCCAAGCTCAAAGTTTTCTTTTTCAACAGAAGCCCTTCCAGTCTGGAACAAATTCGAATCTGTGCAAGAGCTTCTTTCAGTGCCTACATAAACAGGGGTCAAATCTTTAGTTGACAGTTTTCTGCTCAGCAAAACGTTAGACAGACCAGTTAATGCTTCCAAAAACATAAACAAATACACTAAACGTCCCACAACACTTTTAAGACATGAGAAGAAAAAGGAAACCATTAATTAGGCAGTGATTTTAGTCACGGATTTCTTGGTAACTTAATTATAGACATTGTGTTGTCCAAATTAGAAGAATAAGAAGTGGAGACCCAAGCAATCTATTCCCTGCCTTCTTATTGCATGATGCTCCTTTCCAGAATAACCATGACAGCATAATATGCGTGATGATAATGTACAGTTCATAAATTGCACTGTTTTGAGTTTCATTTCATACTTCAGAGAAAAAATCTTGAGTTGATCTGCACTGATCAATTCATTATCATTCAATATATCCAATGAAGAATCAAATACCATGCAATCAGTCTACTCACATAAGATTAACGCTCATATTCCCATCATAGAAAAGAGTCAAAATGAGGTAGTCACGTACTAAAGCTCACCTCTATAGTTACTTTGGCATTTTCATCAGACACCTTTTCCTGATCTTCAATTGATGGCTTCTCAGAATGCATGATTCCATCGAGTTTGTTCTTCAGAACCTTTGCTTCAGCATCTATTCTGTGGACAGAAAGGATTCAACAGGTAAAGAAATAACTAAATAAACAATCGCATAGCTTCATTTCATAATGAATAATTATATCACACACAGTAATCTACATGTCACATTACTGAAAAGTGTGTTTAGATGATTTCGACAGGTGATGGCATGACAAGTCCTAAATGAAGCACAAGTTCTAGCACTAGTTTACAAGCCAATAATTCAGCTTCCCAGTTATTAAAACTTGGGACTTCCAACGTGGAGAGTTGTATTCAAATTTGCGGATTGTGTATCAAAACGTAGGGGAAGGAGAGGGTGGCATGTCCGCTAACTAAATCATGCCTCCATGAATAGAAATCCATGATGAGGAGAAAAAATGGATATGCTGTGTTATATAGCATTCATAGTCATTCATAGTTCTGAAAGTAGCAAATTGAAACCTTATATACATGGAAAAAGAGTCACCAGTATATACATCTTAAGAAGATGGGAAAATGTCAATTAAGTTTAAAGAGGTTCAGACTCAGTTCAAGAAATTTCATTCTGAATGTAGGTTCCATCATTCTCCACATATACGCATGGAACATTGGTGTGATTTGCAGAAAAGCTGTAATCAGCGATCCAAACCCAAATGCACAACAAGAAGGACAAGTAAATAGAGGATGAAAAAAATAAAAGATAAAAATGATAAAAACTCCATGATGTTAATAACCTTGCAAGATCATAATTGATTTTCAACCCTGTAATGGCATTTTGTGCAAATAGGAGCAATTCTTCCCGCTTCACCTAGAAACCAGAAGAAAAGGGGGGGAAATGTCAACCTAGATATCTTCATATACAAGCTAAAATATGAAAATAGAAATTTCAAGCATGAATGCTAGATGCAGCTACAGCAGTCAAAGCAAATTCTCCTGCATATGTAAATATGTACTTTATACCAGACTGCTTCCAAGATACAGAAAAATAGCCTTTTCTCTTTAAAAAACGGTCACTTGACAATCAGATAATCACTTTTGCACTGCATGTTCAAAAGTGATTCTGGACGATCAAGCATGATTTTTTTAAGCACAACACATCAGCCTGTTTTCTATGGTTTGCATGGAAATTTGCCAAAATTAGATATCAATCTGAATTCTTCGTGTCTTTACCAACACTTCATCTTGGTAACTTGAAAAGGCAGAAGCCAGATCCTGTATACTGCTCACAATTGCATTATGTACTTCTTGTCCTCCAGTTAGACAGAGCCTGCAAGTTATCAGATTATGAAATGGGATTCAAAAAGAATTCAGGCTCGTTCCATGTATTGATCATAAGCACTATATTTCTACCATTTAAAATATATCCAAAACATTGAATATGAACCCCAAAACAAATAGGTGTATTCCCTTGCCACATTCAGGCTAATATAATAATGATTCCATGAAGCCAAGAGCATTATATGTAATTTGCATGACCTATACCAAGAAGAATTCTAAATTGGTCCCGGAACACCCCTAAATATATATATATATATATATGTTCAGGCATTTCATACCAGCATTTATGAATTGAGCAGTCTGGCAGACTCACCTAAACACCTCCAGGAGCAACGAAATTTCTTCTTCGTTTGGTGCTTCAAGAATCTGAGTCAGAGCAAAATTTTAACGTCCAGTTTAAACTCCACAATCAGAAATAACAAGAAAGAAAGCATGAAAACCTGTCCAACTTAGCATATTTAAAGCTCTTTCATTAATGCCTTCGACTGTGTTTTAATTTGTGAAAAATCTTAATTATGATCATGATGTTAATGCCTATACATAATGCATTCCTAAAAGCATTAGCTGAGAACTGATTTTGCAAAGCATAACCATCAGCATTTACTATTCTTCTAGTGCGGGTTAAAAATGAAGGATAAACATTGCGAAATTAGTATCCTCTTTCACTGATTCCCATTACCGACCACCTTTCTCAGCACTTCTACACAAATGGATCAAGATAAATTTACAGTACCATGGACATTGATATGCCTTCTAGAGCCTGACTTTGGAGAAAAACATCACGGAAAGTCATTGGTTCGCCCCCAACATCAGAATCATAATACAGAACCTATCCATCAAATAAAGAATTAGACAAACAAGCTCAAGGTGCCAGAACTTCCGGTGGTTCGACTATTTCAACGCGCACAGTAATTTAACAACTCACCATGGGCAGTGATTTTTTTCTTGGACTGCCCGTTGAGACATCAGGGCCAACATTTTGCTCAACGGATGTCTGCTTATCCTCCGCAAAACCTCCAGATAACTTTTCGAATTGTTTGAGCACAACCACCCATCTTCTCAGCAACAAAACCCTCTCCTTGCCGCGACAGGAGATGGCAACCTCCTCTAATCTCTTGGCAGTCTGCTTAGCACTTTTATAATTCCTATTCCCCTAAATTCATATCGGAACAAATAAATTAACTAGATTAAGCAGAAGTTTAATTAATATATAAGTGTGTTTGTGTGTTGAAATAGAATCAAATGTATCCAATCAAATCAAAAACCTAATTGCATAAAAATCAAAGTGAAGAGAGATTACAATACGATCTTGCAAGATTTTGGCTCCTTCAGCTACGGCTTGACCAGCTTGGTGAACGACAGAGTCGGCGTACGTTTTGACTGCTCGAGTCAGGTTGTTCTTGTTCCCTGCTTCCACTGCCTTGCTCACAGCAGATCTCAGCCACGACATTTCTCCTCCTCTTTTTAATTTTTTAAGAAATGAAAATGTTTATGAAGAAAATACAGGAAGGTGGGATTGAATAGAAAATTAAGGCGACGGTGTTGTTACAGGTCGTAGCCTTGGAATTGAATTGTAAGTTAAATTATTTTTTTTTGTTTGAATTATTTTTAGAATATTATTTTAATTAAAAAATATTAAAAAAAAACCATCTTCAAAACAAAATAATAATAATGTCTAGTCTCATTATTTTGAAAAGAAAAAAAGTTCTGCGTTGATTACTTTCTCTCCACCAGGCTTTTTTAAGGAAAAACACTCTTCTTCTTTTTAAGAATGTTTTGACTCGTGTTTCAAATGTAATTTTATTTTTTATATTTTTTGAATTATTTTATGTGTTACTATTAAAATAAAAATAAAAATATATATTATTATTTTAATATATTTTCAGATAAAAAACAATTTTTACTATTATCTCATTCACCTCAAAACCCTTCCTTCATTAATTATTTGAAATTTCCAAAACCTGCCTGCTCGTTAATTTACGAGAGAGATTAATCAATCCATCATTGATCATTTTTATTTTGACTAGTTTGGAACGTAAATAGTAAGTGAACAGTTCGTGTTTGGATAGACTGAAAATGGAGTCTCCCTTTGATGGTCGGGGGTTCTCTCTGGTGATTAAATCTCTGTTTGGCTAAGCAGTGAAAATTCTATTTAATTAAAAAATATATATTTTTTAAATGAAATTTTTTTAGTGTTTTTATATCATTTTGATATGCTAATGTCAAAAATAATTTTTTAAAATAAAAAAAATATTATTTTGATGTATTTCTAAATAAAAAATACTTTAAAAAATAACCATAACCACGCTCTCAAATACCCTAACACATTGGGATTACACGTTTTTCTCGTTAAATTTTGTTAATACAAACCATTTGTTTTCAGTTGGAACTTCTTTCTTTATCACCTAGCAATAAGCTGAAGCAATCGTTTGCTGACATGGGATCAGGTGCTATTTGATGCTAGAAGTGATTAAATTTGATAGTGTATTTCAAAAATATTTTAAAAAGTAAAATTTTATTTTATTTTAAATAATTTTTTAATATTTTTTTAATGTGTTGGTGTTAAAAATAATTTTTTAAAAATAAAAAAATATTATTTTAATATATTTTTAAATAAAATATACTTTTAAAAAAAACATGAATCTAGCTGATTTAACACAGTATCTGCCCCTCTCAACGAATAAGCGCATGCGGAGTGCAGACAGATCGCAACCTAAAGCACAGCGACCTTTTATCCATTCACACGTAGAAACGCAAACAATCCATCCATCTTCCTCTTTTCTTTTCTTTTTTCTATTACAAATATCTTGTATAGTTCTTCGCCCTCCTTGACTTGGTGCCTGTTTGGTATTGTCTTTGAACTGGTATTTTGTTGAAATTCAAAAGTTTTTTATTTTATTTTATTTTAAATAAATATATTTTAATATTTTTAGATCATTTTAATATGCTGGTGTCAAAAATAATTTTTAAAAAATAAAAAAAATATTATTTTGATATATTTCGACAAGAAAAGTATTTTAAAAAACAATAGCAACAACACTCCCAAACACCCCCTTGCTCACTAACTTCTTCATCATTTCTTTGAGGAGCGAGGGAGTTTGTTGGGATTTTTTTTAAATAAAAATAAAAAATAAATTTTAAAATTTTTAATGTTTTCATATTTAAAAAATAAAAAATAAATTATTTTAATATATTTCTAAATTAAAAATATTTTTTAAAATAATATCAACTACACTTTTATCCTAAACGAGCACACAATTGTCAAAAGAAAAATCAGACATTTCCTGCTGGTTTTTTGTCAAATTAATTAGTATTTATTTAGGAGTGTGATTACAGTTGCTTTTGAAAGTATTTTTTTGTTTAGAAATACATCAAAATAATTTTTTTAAAAAAAATATTTTTGACACTAGTACATCAAAATGATTTAAAAATACCAAAAAAATATTAATTTAAAATATAAAAAAATCAATTTTTTTTTATAAACACTCACATACATTTTCCATAATTGTTGCAGCATAATATCCTTTCAAAATTAGCATTGAAGTTTCAATATACAATAATCCATCATAATTTTTTTATGCAGCAAAAAATCATCAAATCTCTTATCACCCTTAATATTCACTTAAATACGGTGAAACTTTGAAGAATTAAAAAAATAAATAAAAAATATACGATAGAATAGTTTAATATAGGAAAGTACTTTTATTTTACCCTTCTTATTCTCTATATCATTTTACAGGTACTATAAAGGATAAAATATACACACCTTGTATAAATATTAGTTATCAATCACATTTAAAACAATTAAATAGGATAATCAAATAACATCATTGAAATATAAAATGATCATAGTAGCTAAGTATAAATAAATGATAATTAATTAAAACAATTATAATAGACATTATCAACTACTATCATTTAAATTAAAATTATAACATTTCACCACATGGATGTTAAAATTATTTGTTTTTTAATTGTGACTTGGAAGATAAAATTTATAATGGACTGGGCAAGGTTAGGCGAAACATGCTAGTGTTTTAGGTCCTATTTTCCCGAATTAACTTTATAAGCATTTAATAAGTTACATGATGTAGATTGTAACTACACTATAACAGATGAGATATCGAGCAACATGGCGACAAATTACACTGATATTAACTTTATACACATCTATATATAGTACTGCTATCCAAAGAATATCCGACAAATTCACGATATATTGTTTTAGATTTTACTAGTTAGATTGTCTGTGCTATGTTGTGGGCAATATATATTTTTTTATAATAGTTAGATTTGAAATAATTTATAAATTTTATTAATTTAAAAATAAAATATAATATTTATATATGCAAAACTTGATATGATACAGTACATCAATACACTCTACCGCAATAATAATATTGAAGCTTTGACATCAAAGAGATGGAAATAAATAATAGCCTTGAAAGTTTTTCAACAAAAAAAAAGGGAAACAAAGTTTTTTTCAAACATTTACATCAACCTTTGTGATGCTGTCAGTTTGCACTACGTTGTAGATCGAGTAAATAATTTTTATGACTGTTGAGATTAAAATAAAATATTTATACATGTAAAGTTTGATATAATAAAACAGATGAACATACTTTATTATAACAACAATAACATTAAAGTTTTAACATTTAAAATTATCATCACTATCACAGTCAAAATAATAAAATTAATAAATTACCTTGAGGAAAAAATACAAAAAAAATTAACAAAAAAATAAGAACAGAAATTAAAATTATTACTATTGTTAATATTATTATTGTGCTAATAATGAAAAAAAAAATTAAATCAAAGACTAAAAAAATCATAAAAAGTGAAAATAAAAAGTGAAAATAAAAAAATATAAAAGATGACAAAACAAAAATAAAAATTATTAGCTGAAAAAATTCATTTAACTTGAAAATTTAAAAAAATATCTGCTCTACTTTGCGAGCTAGACAAACAATTTTTATAAGATTTGCTGTATCAAAATTAAAATTTAATATTTATATATGCAAACTTTAATATAATGAAATAGATCAATACACCATATTCTAACAATAACAATATAGAAGTCATAACATCTAAAATTATCATTGCTATTATTATCAAAACAATAAAAATTATCAAATTATTATGAGAAAAAAATATTAGCAAAATAGTAAGAAAAAAAAACAATTAAATTATTATTATTATTAAAGAAAAAATAAATAAATGAAAGACTAAAAAAATCCTAAAAACTTCAATAAAAAATCAAACAAAAAAATAAAATAAAAATAAAAATTATCATTGTTACTACTATCAAAACAATAAAAATTATTAAATCATCCCGAAAAAAATCAATTTTTTTTAACAAAAGAGTACGTAAGAAAATAATTAAATTATTATTATTATTATTATTATTATTATTATATTCATGTTAATAATGAAAGAAAAAAAATGAATGATAAAAAAATCATAAGAACTTTAAAAAAAGATCAAACAAAAAAATAAAATAAAAATAAAAATTATTATTATTATTATTATTATTATCGTAATAATAAAAATTATCAAATTATTCTAATAGAAAAAAAAAAAGAGATGAATCTTTTATGATGTCCTCAATATTAAATATAGTTTTAAAATCTTTTTAAACAAAAAAAATATTCTATAAATTATTAAATAAAAAACAAAAATATAATATTGGTCCAGTCAACTTAACAGATTTTATAAAATACCAACCCATAATATTTATTTTTTATCTATTATTATTATCATCAATAGTATTAATGAATCATGTTAATTGATTCAAACATTACAAATTACAAATCAACCTAAACTTCCAGAGGGTGTGAGACAGAGAGCATCACAATCAAATAGCAATCATCAAAACCCTCAATTACAATGGACCGCTCCTTCAAACGCACCCGTGACGACCGTGACCGTGACCACCGCAAACACCGATCACGAGACGATAAGCTTAGAGACTCCTCCGACTCCCAGCACCACCGATCAGAGAGAGAATCTCACCAACGCGACCATCTCAAATCATCCAGGCGCGATGATACAAAGCTCGAAAGATCTCACGAACGAGAAGAGAGTGCTGATAGGCGAGAGAGATCTCACGATCACAAATCGTCTTCCTCATCGAGGCGCGAGGAGAGAGAGGGGACGTATGATGCTAGAGAGGAGAGAGAAGGGAGTAGAGAGAGAAAACGCAAGAAGAGAGAGAGAGAAACTTCAGAAGAGGATTATGTGGAGAGAAAGAAGAGAAAGGAGAGGGGAGGTGGTGAGGATAGGGTTGTTGTTGAGAAGGAGAAGAGGAATAGAAGAAGATTTGGTGAAAAAGTGAAAGGCGAGGATAATAGGACTGACAACAACAATAATGCTAATAGTTTTGAGAATGTGAAGAGAATGGATTCGAGTGAGGCTGGAGTGAAGGAAGAGGTCAATGATGAGCCAATTGGTGACGGCAGAGGCAGCGCCACAGAAAACGGTGGTGTTTGGACTACAAATGTAAGCTTTCTCTCCGACTCTATTTGTATTTTAGTGTGCTTTTTTTTTATGTGTTTGTTTGCTGTTTTGCGGCTTATTAAGTCTAGATGTATAGTCTAGATAAACTGGTTAGTGTGATATATTAAGAATAGAGAATAGGGTTATGTTCTTTATGTACTCGCATGTCTGGTTAAATTAGCTATTTGTATGGTCTGTTTGGATTAGATGCGGGATAATGAAGGTGGGGAGTGGCGAGATGGGATTTGTGGCTCTTCAGCTCTGTTAAGTTTATGCCTGAAGTGGAAAATTGGGTTATGCAATTTCCTGTGTGGCATGTGTGTGATTTGGAGGTGGACTGGGAGTGGGATTATCTCCGGCACCATGCTTGCTTTTGCTGGCTTGTTATGGCTGAATATGGTGTGCATGATGGCGGTGACTGATTTTTGTACAGGTTTTGCTTTTGCTGCGCTTCTTATTATGCGTGTGTTTGTTACAGCTCATAGTGCTCATGCATGATTGACTGGGACTGTTGTTGCGTGTTTCTATGTAGGTGATATGAGAATGGAGGTGTTATATTGGATAATTTGCTGTGAGATGATCAGTATTTGTGCTTTTTTAGAAATAGAAAATTGAGCGATTATTTGGCTCATGTTGATATTTATATGTTTCAAGTTGTGTGGTTCTGTAGGAAAAGTAGAGGTCAAATTAGTGATAAAAGTGAAAGCTGGTAAGTGAAATTTTATTTCCTTTGGTGCAATATTTCCTTTTGGAGAAATGCTGTTTCATCATTTTTACATTGCTAGTCATGCCGTTATTGATGTTGTAGGAATTTTGGTGACTCTTAATGGTTAATGGAACTTTAAAGGACTATGGAGCCGTGTAGTTGGGGTGGTTTGGAACTTCTCTTTCTGTTGATTTTGGTTGAGTTACATACAGATGATATTTTCTTTTATCGTCTTTACTTGTTTGTGATATCCTTTTTGCGTTTTTTTCCTGATTTACTCTATAGTTTATGTTTTGTTTTTAAACAAGGAGTCCTTAAATATTGACGGGCACATTGTTGGAATATCCATTTCCTTTGTTGAAGATCTTTTATGGTGTGCAATCCTATAATTTTTGGATTTGTATGCCTAAGGAATAATGCAAAGGGACTCAATTTTGTTTCTCTTTTGTTCACTTGCTCAATTGTGATCCTCATGCACATGGACTCCCTGTCTTAACCTGTTTTTTAATAGTACTAGGATCCTTTTGAACTGTATTTTGAGATTCCAAACCAATGGTTTTCTGAAAGTTTTCTGCTTTTACATAGAATGACGATTTTCTTGGTGCTGGATGCTGTTTTCCTATCAATCTAGATGTAGGTTGAAAACACATCTTATATCTGCTTTTACTTCCTGTTTATATGCAATGAATGTGTGACCTACTTTACAAGGATGTGCTCTGGAACCTTAAATATGATTTTTTTTAACTTTAACTGTTCTCTAAGCAAGGTTATTGGTGTCTGATTTTTACTTTTATGCCTAATTATATGCTTTCAGATTTTGTATAATGGACAAGTAGAACTTGTATGCATAGAATCTAGGGTTTTACAGAAGAAGTTATAGTATATTTCCCTACCATTCAGAACCTTCTGAAATTTATTTGCATGGCGTGGCTTTTTTTGCATGATATTTTTCATTTTATTATAAGCCTAATATCTTTTTAAAGCATTTTATTTGTTGTCCACCCCCCACCCTCCCAACAAATTTACTTTTGCTACGGTCTTTCTTATGGTGATCCTATTGTCAAGCCTGTATGCTGAAATGTGAAGTTTATTGTTCCGTACCAGCAGGGTGCTACTCTGGAATCATTCACCAAGTCACCAAGTGATCTGCCTGAGACCTCTGTGCCACCTATCCATCCCCTTCCTTCCAAGGTATCTTCAATTTCAAACACAAATGAAAATAAGGGAGTTAGTATTGCCAGATCTCATGAGGTTCCTGGAAAATTTAGTACAGATGGGACATCTTCAGCTGCTGGGAAAAGTGGAAATCTATCACTTGATGCTTTAGCAAAAGCGAAGAAAGCCTTACAAATGCAGAAGGAACTGTCAGAGAAGCTGAAGAGGCTACCCCTGGTAAGTTCCCATCATAGAATCTATATGACATCCTTGTATGTGCTGCTGTTTCACCATCTCTCTCCTTTTCATGTTCTAATATTATACCCTTTTACCTTCTGTGATTCCAGTACTTATCAACTGCCTTTGTTCTTTGTTCTTGTAGTCGAGCAAGGGTAATAACACAAGTTCAGGTGGTAGCTTGCAAGGGGTGCTGTCATCAGAAACCACTACTGCAGCTGTTTCTACCAGGGCAGTTTCTAGTTCATCCACCTTATCTATTAGTACTACGGTGTCTATAAAGACACCTTCAACTGGTGTGGCACCTCTGCCAGATATTACTAGCATACCCAATTATGAAGCTGTTAGGCGTGCCCAGGAACTTGCTGCTAAAATGGGATTTCGCCAGGACCCTGAATTTGCTCCTTTTATAAACCTGTTCCCTGGCCAGTTGCCAGCAGATGTCTCTGTGCCACAGAAGCCTACTAAGGCCCCCGTTCTTCGTGTAGATGCACTTGGTAGGGAAATAGATGAACATGGAAATGTGGTGAATGTGACTAAACCAAGCAACCTTAGCACCTTAAAGGTTGGGTAATTTTTACAAGTTATACAGTTTCTTTCTTTTTATTAATTTAGCTTTTTTTTGTTGGAGCTGTGATACTTGACTGTGAAGAGCTGCATGCGATGCATCTGATGTTTTTCAGGTCAACATCAACAAGCAGAAACAGGAAGCATTCCAGATTCTTAAACCTGAGTTAGATGTGGATCCTGAATCAAACCCTTATTTTGATGTGAAAATGGGAATCAATAAGAATAAGTTCTTGAGACCCAAACGAATGACCTTTCAGTTTGTAGAGGAAGGCAAGTGGTTAAAAGAAGCTGAAATAATGAAACTGAGGGTAATTCTTGCAACCTTTGCACCTTTTTGCTATTTTTAATTGTTTGCAAATATTTATGGTTTTTATTTTCTGTTCCCAGAATCAATTTGGAGAAGAAAGAGATAAGGATATGAAGGCAAGGCAAGCATTGCATGCAAAGGCGAAGGCAGCTCCTGATATAAATCCTAATTTGATAGAGGTATCAGAGCGAGTTATAACCAAAGCAAAGCCGAAGGATCTGATTCCTGATGTAGAGTGGTGGTTAGTTGACACTTGCTTCACTTTATAAAACATGGTTCTTACCACAAACAGGAATGGTTATTACTCTGTTGCGGAAGTAGTCTCATATGTTACATGCTAATTTGAGTCTGCATGATCTATCTAACTGGAATCATTGCTGGCTAAATCTCATGTTAAGAACAAGTGCTTGTCATTGGTTGTGTATTTACTAAGATGTAAGGTTTTGCCAACTCTTGTGCTAGGAACAATTTGCAACTGCTTGTTTAGCTAATAAGATGTTGATATGTTTGAGGGGCAACGATGACTGAATCTTAAAGTTGTGTTCTCTTATTCAAAGAGTTGGTCTGAGTGGCTTTGAACCTGGGTAAAAGACTTTCAGGAATTGTGGATACCATTGAATCCTTCACCATTTCCTTTAGCTAAGAGATAGAGAGGATGTTAGGGGCTCTGTTCCAGTACATCCTAGGCTTCTTTGTCTATAATCTTTTCCTTCTTGTGAAGCCTGACATGGATTTCGTCTGTATGGCTGTTTGTAAATTTTTTATTACTAACCTAATTGAAGAGAGTTAGAGAACCTTTTCTTTTGTTATTCTATATGCTCAAATACCATTTCATCTTATACAACTTAGCTGGAAAGAAGTTCATCTGTTTTTGGTTGCTGAATTTAGGGATGCACCTTTACTGACTGGTGGGACTTATGGTGAAAATGATGCTCCTATCACTGAACATAGATTGAAAAGGGAGAAAATTACTATCTATGTGCAACACCCACGTCCTATTGAGCCCCCGGCTGAGCCAGCTCCTCCACCACCTCAACCTTTGAAACTAACTAAGAAGGAGCAGAAGAAGCTCAGAACACAGCGTCGACTTGCTCGGGAAAAAGATAGACAGGAGATGATTAGACAAGGCTTGATTGAACCTCCAAAACCGAAGGTTAAGATGAGCAATTTAATGAAAGTTCTTGGCTCAGAAGCAACACAAGATCCTACCAGACTTGAAAAGCAAATTCGTACTGAAGCTGCTGAACGTGAACAAGCTCATATTGATCGAAATACTGCACGTAAACTCACTCCTGCTGAGCGCCGTGAAAAGAAGGAGAGAAAGCTCTTTGATGACCCAAGCACCATGGAAACTATTGTTTCTATTTACAAAATCAACAACCTTTCAGACAAGAAAACTCGCTTCAAAGTTGATGTCAATGCACATGAGAACCGCTTGACTGGGTGCACGGTGATCACAGAGAGAATTTGTGTGGTGGTGGTTGAAGGGGGAAGCAAATCCATCAAGAGATATGGGAAGCTAATGCTTAGGCGTATAAACTGGGCTGAAGCTGTTAATGAGGATGAAGGAGATGACAATGAGGAGAAACCTGTGAACAAATGTATGCTGGTGTGGCAAGGTAGTGTTGCCAAACCTAGCTTCCACAGGTTTTCTTTACATGACTGTGTGACTGAAGCTTCAGCCCGAAAATATTATGCTGATGCTGGTGTTGCCCACTATTGGGATCTTGCTGTCAATTTCTCTGATGATCAAATGTGATCGGTTGCTTTGATGAAAGTATCTCCAGGTCATTGCTGATTTTTGTTGAAGTATAGCTACTTTCCTTCAATTTGTGTGGTTTAAGAGCCCTGAGATTTACTTCGATGCACTTTTCACATATATGGGGGCTTTTGGATCATTGTATGCTTTTCACAAGTAGAGCTTTAAAATTTGTAAATTTGAATTCCATGTTTTTGAACCATTCCGGGGTTTAGCTAGGCAGCAAAGGGCTTCAAAGTTACAATTTTTAAGTGCAAATGCTATCGTCAAGGTGAACGGCTGTACTCTGATGGATGATCTTTCTGCAAGGCCGGGTGGCAACTACTGGGGTCGGTCTGTATACCTAGTTGAATTGTCAGGTAACGATTATATGTTGCTTCAAGAATTCAGATATTCCTAGTTGAACTTGTGTATATATATAAGTTGTGGTTTTTTAAAATTAGCTTAATGGTCTTATAATAATATTTTAACATATTAAATGATGTCTATTTCTTACGCAAACGACCTATTATATGCTACTGTCTCTTTTTTTTTTGGTAAAAAAAAAAAAACCTTACTAATTAACCTTCATGTGGGCTAAATACCTAAGGGCATTGCAGTTGTTTTTGCTATTTTTTAAATATTTATGTTAAGAAAAAAATGTTTTTTAACCAGACTGCACTCAATCATATTTCGAGGTTATGCAGCAGATGTTTTGAATCTTTTGATAGCTCATTAATTGCACAAATCATATCGTCTGAGCTTGACTTGACCTGCCTGGTTCAAAGCTACTGTGATTAATAAGAGGGTGGAAATGTTAACTTGGGTCACGATCTGGACCTGAAAAATGCTACTAAATGCTGAAATAGCTCTTAACAGTTCATGAAACCACGTGGACAGATCACCGTGTGCTTCGATAAGATGGTTAACGCAACTACCTGCTGGCCTTCTTTGTGAAGGTTGACATGAGGGTTAAATGACTAACAGCTGAGAAACGAGTCACATGCCGATTGCCTATGCCCATGTTTTATTTTGACAAGGGAGATTTTTCACAGCTTTAATTGCAGGTGCGGGTTAGCTTAAAATTTGGTGAATGACGGTAGCCTATCTACATTAAACTACCAAGGGTCTCATGTGCCAAACATGTCGTGCCGCTTTCTGAATTTGATGCTTGCACTCTTTTCTGTTCCTATTGGAGAAGGTGTGTGGGCAATATAGGCATGTTGGTGGGCACTTCACGGCTAATTAGGCAACTCTCCTCTGTAAGAACTGTTTATCATTGAATTTGGGTTGAATAAATTGTCCATTGTACTTGCGATAGACCATGATCACACACTCTCTCACACACACACACACGCATTGAAATTCTATTTTGAGGGAAGTTAACGAGCATGCCTCTTTGTATGGGCTAATTAATTTGAGAGATACGTGATATAACCAATGTTGTCATATATACCATGCCATCCTGCAAGTCCCCATTGATGGGTCCCATGTGTGATAACTAGCTTCATGACATCCATTGATATTTTAACACTAGCAAAATTCTTTTAACTAGAAGTTGCCAAATTTAGAATATAACGGGACTAATTTTGAAATAAATTCAATGACAATGTCCAAATTGAATTACCTCTTCTGTCTGCGTCCATCGTCTTCTTCTTCAGAGTATCACAAACAAACACTACATGATTTTTGTGTTCCAATATTAATTCATTTGCACAAACCATTACTTCGTTACTGTACGTATTAGTAATGACTGGTACCTCTAAATTTCAGCCTAACTAGCTTGCTAGAAACCGCGGCATTTAGCACCGTTATTGAAGCCCCCTAACGTCACCTTCAAGCAACGCATCTTCTAGCCCGCTACGTGGTCGAGCAATAAATGCTATGATTTTTATTTTGGGGTGAGGATTATCATGGTAGGATTAAAAGTTCTGGTTATTATTTTTTTCTAGAGATATATTAAAATAATGTTTTTATATTAGAAAATCAAAATAATTGTAATACACCGAAACAAAATTTAATTGCGAGGAGACGTAATTACTCTGTATCTGCTTTCTGGGAAGTATGTTTACCTGAAGCTTTACTCGTGCTGCGTACATGAAAACAAATTGATTTTATCCGATGTATTGCATGTACTTCGTCGTTTTAACTGGATGGCCCCACCTTAATTATTGTCAAAGATGTTGCCAAGTGTGAACTCATGGGATATAGAGAAGCCAGCTCTCAAAAGGAAAGATGAAGGTGGTGAAACACGTACGCATTTGGGTAAATATTTTCATAACTGGAGTATCTTCCATTCATATTTTTGACAGGTGAATATCGCTCGTCTAGCCATATTCACGCCTCTGCTGGATGAGTTAGGCACCGCGCCTTAATTGTATTTATGATGGTTAGGCGGTCTGATGGGCCCGCACCACCCTTCCATATTCTAGTGCTGGAGAGACGAGTTCAAATCTATGATGGGTCCAAAGCTCGTCCGGAGTTTAAGACTCGAATACTATAGCTTATATTTATTAACAAAAAAACTAAAATACATCAGTGATTTACTGCTCAAATGCTGTTCATTAATACTTATTGGCACTGTTCACTCACAATGTATACCGGTGCATCGTGCGAGTTCGTCCGTCTTTTTTTTTTCCACCCATGAACAGTGTAATAACGATATCGACCCTCGAAAAAGACAAAAAATGTTTGATCTGAGGGGCTAAACGGTCATTGCGCGTTTTCAGTCCGGTACGATTCTTCCGGCCGGTTTATTTATTTTTAATATTTCTTCAAACAGTGCAATCACCATTTTAACCCTCGAAAATGACAAAACAATGCCGAGGGTGTTAGGGGCCATACAGTAATTATCCATTTTTTTATTCTTTTTCACTCCGGATTACTTTTGACGCGTTCCATCACGTGCCGTCCGTTTCCGTCCTCGCGAGTATTTCGGCGGGCACATGCATAGTCATACGGCGTCCAAAAATGACCGTTCGGCATCTAGAATGTTTTTTTTTTCTTTGGATTTTATTTAAATCGGTTCAATCCTGAAATTTGAATTTAAATTGATAGTCATTTTAAAATTAATATTGCTTCTTTTTTTCCTGTTATTTTTATTTGTTTTTTGGATTAAATGATTTTTATGATTTTACTATTTACGCAATAGTAATAATAATTTTAGTGATTGGTTTTTTATTACTTTTGGATGATTTTTATTATTTGACTATTTATGCAATGATCATGATAATTTTAGTGTTTATGTTTTTTTTTTCTTATTTATACATAAATCTTTTTCTTTTTTTTATGATTTTCCAGGATAATTTAATTATTGAGATTATTTTGACAGTAATATTGATAATAATTTTAACTGTTATAATAATGATAATGATAATAACATAAGGATATATTTTTAATTTATATATTCATCTTTTTATGGATAAAACTATTTATTATTTTATACAAATTTATAATTAAAAAATTCTATACAAATTTATTATTTTGTCTAACATTATGTTATAATAAAAAAATCTAACATGATTAATATTTGTCCCTTATACTTTTAATTTTTTGTTTTCATCCCTTGATTTCTTATTATTTCTATAATGATCCTTATTATTATTCATGTATATGTAGATGTGCTCTTAACTTTGATTTTGAATTTTTTAATTCTATAATAATAATAATAATAATAATAATATAGTAGTAGTAATTTAATTAATTATTATTTAATAATAATAATAATTTAATTGTTTCTCTTACTTACTTTTTTGTTAATGTTTTTTAAGTTTTTTTTCCTCGAGATAATTTTATAATATCTATTCTTTTCGTAGTAATAACAATGATGATTTTTTTTATTAATCTTTTATTGTTTATTTACTCTTTCATATTATTATTATTATTATTATTATTATTATTATTATGAATTATAATAATAAAAATATTTTAATGCTTTTTCGTGCTTCCTTTTTTTTTTTTATATTTCTTTCTCTCAATATAATTTACTGATTTTTACTGTCTTGATAATAATATGAATAATAAATATTACTCGCTTTTTGCCTTTATTTCTTTTTTCTTTTTTATTATTTTAATTTGCTCTTTGGATTAAATAATTTTTATGATTTTACCATTTACGCAATAATAATGATAATTTTAATTATTAATTTTTTATTATTTACTTATAAAAATATTTTGTTTTTTTTTAATGATTTTTCAAGTCAATTTAATTTTTATTATTATTTTGACAATAATGTTGATAATAATTTTAACTCTTATAACAGTAATAATAACAATAATGTGAGGATGAATTTTCAATTTATATGTTCAGTTTTTTTATCGATAGAACATTAATTATTTATATTTATTAATTTATTTTTCTAGATTTTTATTTGATATTAATTCATTTAGTTTCTTTTTTTAATTATTGGAGAATATTTATTTTTTTATTCGTATCTATGCATCTATTTAAATTAAATTATAAAATTAACTAATCTCAATGCAATGAATATAATAATTCAAATATCCAGATCTTTTTATTTTTTTTAATAACAATAATAAATTAATATTGATTATTTCATTAAAAACTACTAAACATATACATTTATGATGATTTAAAATTCATATATTTGATCAAAAAAATTGAACTTCACAAGATTTCTTAACAAATTTATTATTTTAACTAAATTTATAATACAATTTAAAAATATATATAATTAATATTTTTTACATTTAAAAAAAATATTATGTGCGGGGACATTATCTAAGTATACACACGCACATATTGATACAAATAATTCTCGGTGAAATGATATTTTTTGTTTATAATTATATTTTTTTTAAAAAAAATAAAAAGATTGCCTTTTTTTTATAAAAAAAGAAAAAATATTCGAACAATTCACGGATGCTGAGCTAATTTGACTTGTACATTGAATTATCAACGCTACAAACTAGCATGCACGCACGCAATGCAATGGCGTGGCACTGTCAATTAAGTGGATTGATAATCGTTTTTGAATACCATCTGCATATTACGTGATCGATGAATTGATAAATTATGACTGGTGGATTCTCGTAGCCATTATCGTCGACCGTTTTCTGTTTATTTTTTTTATCAGCGAAGTAAATTGGTTTCCGATAAGAAAAGGGCAAGGCCCAGATTAGATTACAGTCATTTTCAATCACTGTAACTTATGCAAGTGCAAATAAACTCAGCAAATGTTCACCCTTTTTGCTCAAGATAACATGATTGGGTTCATGCCGATAATCAATGCTCTGCACATGCCATTCATTATTGTACTGTGAACTCTATTTTATTTTTATTAATGTACAACTATTTTCTCCAAAATTTATAAATATCTTCCATTTGATTATTATTTTACCTACTCGGGAATTCACACGATTCATCGCTAGGTTGATATTTCACATATCGATCTATTATCTAAGAAAACACATTCAATTCTTATATTGCATGGATAAACAGAACGTGAGGACCAAAAAGCAAACGCAAGTGGATTGATATGTCCTTAGAGTTAAATATGGTATCCCTTAGCGAGCTTACCTACCATGGCCGCCCATAAACTAGCACCATTGATTTATACAACAGGGCTCATTTCGATATATTCAGTCGCAATCCATTAACATTTTCTACTCTTTTCCCTTTCAACTGGCAACTCTTCAATAATAGCCTGCATAAATCCTTACAAGACTTGGAAAAAAGAGCTGCAGCTGCCTCCTCCTCGCCTGAATCGCCCTCGAGGAAACAAAAACCCAGTGCAGTATCCTTCAAAGAACAAGAATCTTACACGTCGCAGCCAGTAGATGTCAATATATCTACACGCCACTTTTCCCACCTCATGATCAGCCAGCTGTCATCGAGGAATAAGGGAAGCTTTCCTGAGCAAGCACCATGGCAGAATTCGTGATACTTCATTTTCACCCTTTTTATAGCGTCAATGTCAAGGTTTTAGTGGCATTGGTTTGGAAAGGAATTAAATGAATATGTAATTAATTAGGTTCTGGTGGTCGGGAGCTTATTAATTATAACTAGCCGCGAGGGCTGTAGTTATCGGACGAGTGCAAATAAACAAGAGGTGGCAATGCCTTCGAGACTAACTAGTAGACTACAAATGCATGGCTACGAGTACCATCTCGCCTAATTAGCTACACGCAAAATAGAATTTATCATTTAGATTTTTTTTTTACTCGCCTCTCATGTAATTTAACATGAATTTTACTAAATAATTGTTTAGGAGTGTAATTGAAGTTGTTTTTATAAAGTATTTTTTTTTGTATAAAAATACATTAAAATAATTTTTAATAACTTTTTAAATGCAGTTCTAAACAGTAACTAAACAAGAAATCAGATAAAATATTTTTTTAATAACTGATATTGTACCAGATTTAATAGTGACATAGAATAAAATTATTACATTAACTTGTTTCCTACACACACGTGGCCAACAACCTGGTTTTCAATGTGGAAGAAGTTGTGCTCATTGCGGGAGGTTTGAAGATCGCCCAAGCTACTAACATTCTCATGCAACTCAAACTTGTATTGGGCTCATGTCTCCTAATCAATGCCATCAAGCCTTATACTAGGCCCGTCAACTGTTTTTTAACTACAAGGCCCGTCCATTTTTAAATCTACTATTTTATTTCACACTTGATTCGACTGATAATATATTTGTTTTCTAATAGATTATTTAAATCTATTTATGAATTAATAAATTTTATTTTCTATTATTAAATTATTTTATATAAATTTTAAAAATATAATTTGACTTATTTTCAACTTGACTAGTAAATATTAAGTACAACAGTTGAATTACCTTTCAGTTTTTATTTATTTATTTATATAACTATTAAGAGTTTTAATTATCTGTGACTTGACGTTAAATTAACAATAGATAAATGAACACAAAATCTATGTTGAAGTTTCTAATAAATATTCTCCTCGATGTTATCAGTTTGTCGGAAGCATTACAAGAGTTCACTAGAACCAACACCCAACTGCTCTTTTTGGAGAACAAAGTATCTAGTCTGCCTTTATACGCAATTTTGAGGATTGAAGGACTCTTTATCGGCCCAATCAGACATTGACAATAAATTATAACTTCTTGGAGTGTGCGCCTGGCCCTTACGGTAGCGCAACGTATGAGCGACGCGCGAGGTTCCAGGTAGCAAGCTACCTTGACGGAACCTCCACTATAAAAAATTAATTTAATATCGTGTGGACCTATGACCCACGTATCAGATATTAAACTGATAAGAACAGATACTACACTTGATCTTAGCCAAAAGGCCGAGAAAGGTATGCTTGAGACCATGGTTTCAATTGTTATTTATAGGAGCAGATCTGAACGTTGGCTTGTGCTTTATCGATGTGGGATACGAGAACCTACCTCTTTTTCTTTCATGTCTTCACTCCCTGCTTCTCTCAAGTCCTCCTGTATTAAAACATATTTTTTAATATCAAAATATTATATTGGAGATGTTAATCTGGGTTTTAGTATTCACTTTGATAGCTTATTCTCAATGAAGAGAATTTAACTTAAAAAATTTGAAGCTGTAAACATTTTATAGACGGGTCTCACAGGCTATAAAATCCTTGCGTCGAGGGTTTTTAGGATTTGTTGAGAGGTTGCCCTGATCATCGCAGATAGGTCCCTTCTGCTTCAGAGATCGACATGCCTGCTGTGCTAAATGTTTCGGTTGCAATGCATCAACCATTGATGGACGACACCTTTCTAATAACAAAAAACAAAAGTTAATAAAAATTTTAACTCTCAGCAAGGTTAGGTAGAGATTTAGTAAGAGTAATGGTTATTAAAACCTATAAATAGAAATATATATTTTTTTAATTGTTTTCAGTAGCAAATTCCCGTCACCATTTTTTAACATCAATATCTAAAATTGATCTAAAAATATTATTTTTTAATTTAAAATAAAATATAAAAAAATTATTTTTTTTTAAATATTTTTGAAACGTAATAATATAGTCGAATGAAAAATTTCATAGTCATCACACCTTGTAAATTAAATTCAAAAGTGTAGTGTAAATTATTTTTATTTTCTTAAAAAAAATCAAAACAATTAAAAAAAATACATACAGTTGGTCTCAATGCAAAAGAAGCTCGACTACAGACACGCAACTCTCACTCCGCCATTCACTAACGAACAACTCCCGCCACAAAAAGAAAACGACAGACTTATCCGAACAAAACACACAAGCTAAGAGAGAACACTGCCACCATAAATTTATCCATGGCTGCACTACCATCCTCACCCTCCCTGCAACTCTTAACAGCAACAATATCAGCAACCCATTTCCCTTATCCACGTGCCGCGTTCCCAAACAAACCGCCCAAACTCCCCTTCATCACCCGTGCCACCACAGATGACAACAAAGCAGACGCTACCCAAGAACCCGAGTCGAAACCCGGATCCGCACCCGATGACCAGTTTGAGAGCCGGCTGTCCCAGGTCCGACTCCGATACAGAAGCGGGACCGGCAAGAAAGCAGAGCTCCGGAAAGCAAAGAAGGGGAAATCTGGGGCCGGGTCAGGATCGGGAATGTACCTGCCTCCAGTTCCTTTAAAGAAATCGGTTTCAGATGGGTTAAAAGTGGAATTCGGGTTTAGCCCGTACAGTGAAAGGGTAAACGGGCGGATCGCAATTCTTGGGCTGTCAGCTTTGTTATTAGTAGAGCTTGCAACGGGTAAAAGCGTAATCAACTATCACACACCATCTATTGTGCTGCTTCAGATTTATTTTGTAGTTGCGGTGACTGCTTTGTATGTTAAGTACGAGAAAGAGAAGGTTAGCATCTGGCCTGAGTCTGCTTCCAGTAAGAAATGAATGAATGAGTAAATTGTTCACAAAGAAAAATAAAAATGATGTTTTAAGTTCAATACCTTTTCTTTTGTAATATCAGTTTCTTTTAAAGCCATGTTTAGGTTACGCCTGTTTTTTATTTCATTGTTTATTCATGGATGAGGTAGATGAACTATTATTTTTTTTTTAAATAATGATGGAAATAAATTTTAGACATTTTAATCAGATAGAACTAAGTGATTGATTGTTCAGTTATTTTTTAAAGTATTTTATATGTATATATTATTTTATAAAATTATTTTTAATATTAGTATATAAAAATAATATAAAAACACAAAAAAAAATATAATTTAAAATAAAAATAAATTACTTTTTTTTTTCAAAAAAACCTTTTGATGTGAAATATGGCATTAGATCTGAACCCATGTTTCAATCAGGCATCATGCTATCAGACGCGCGTTTGTTTTGATAGTATATACATGCTTTTAAAGAATTATTTTGATATAAACATGTTAAAATATCTACACAGGCTAAAAAATGTTATTTTATAAAAAATAAACATGGTTACACAGCAATACCAATCATGACCAAAGTCATCTTATAGAAGCAGTAAATCAAGCAGCCATTGCATGTGAACGCCCAAAAAATCATTGACTTTCATTAATATAAAATACAACAAAATTCATGTTTCTTATTTCCCTTCCTCATCAAGTGTAATTAACATGATGTTTTGTCTTCCCCGGGAAAGAATGAGTCATTGTTAACAAAAACGAACAATCTAATCATCAGTTATGATGCCAGTTCGGTGCCCTCAGCAACCCTAACATATCATTTCTAAGGGGAATTTGTGTGCTCTATTTCATTTTGTGTCCCGACTCTATACATCTGTGATCTGATCTACCCTCTCTAAAGTTACAGGCAGCCTCCACAAGCTTGAGCTAAACTCATTGGTCAAGAAAATAACCGTGTCCCACCCCCACCCCCGCTTGCTGAGGGCAGCGTGGATATTTCCATGGTTTTCTTACCATGCTGTCTATATAATTTATTCCCATCACCTTGGCTATAAGGATGTCCGTGTCAGAAAATCATTAACAGCCAGATTAGCATCTCCATGGGCAACGGCATCTTCAGGTTCAGGCATGTATAGACTGGAGGATGAAGCCTGCACATCAAGAATCCAATAATTGGTCCACATGATCCCAAAAGAAAGGCATAAACCAAGCATCCATAAGCCTCTATTGTGTTTGGTCCATTTTGTACAAAGTGCAAACCAGAGACGGTTGAAATTATAAAAAGGACCAAAAAAACACGCTGAGGGAATGCCTGGAGAAATTTAAGCTTTCATTTTCACCGGGCAAGTGAATGGAAATAGCATCTAAAGCTCGGTGTCATAGCCGTAATTAGGCACCAGGCAAACATTATTTATTTTTGTGAAAATATTATGGTTAGATCGGGGATACCTTTGTATCAAGCTGAATCTCTCCACCGTTATCTGAGGCAAGGCAAGCACCATGCGCTTTCATCCATTCCAGACACTCCACTAATCCTGACCCATCCAAGTCCTTCTCATCATTTCCATCACTTGTTCTACAGAAGCCCAGAACCCGTGCAATGTAAGAAACAGGTATTGTAGGGCGATATGACCGGGACATGCAACTCACAGCCTTGTACCGCATCTTTTCAACATAAAGATCTGTAAGAAGACACTTTCTTGTCAATAATGAATTGTCGATGTAAAATTTTGAAACTAGGAGAGTTACTAATGCCCACCCATAAGGCAGGAGTTCAAGTTAGGAGCCTCCTCGTAAAGTCTGAAGAACATAACATAGTTTCCTGAAGTGACAGCTGCACGAACAGCAAGAGCATGTTTAACAGCTTTATCCTTCTTTGCCCCCTCAGTTAATCTGAAAATCAAAACAGTGGCGTTTACATTATAGAAAAATCATTTCGAGTCCATAATAAGCGAATCAGACTGATCTACACTGATTATCCGAGAGTCAGGTGGAAATTAAACTTGGATGCAGTTACCAATAAAAAAGCCAAGTGCACAACAAAAGGACAATTTGAATATCAGTATAACCAAAATTCTCCCTCAGTAAATGTCACCAACCTTGACATCGATGATACAAGATCTCTGTTGTTATTTGAGTGCAATATAACACACAGTAGGTTATAAGCTGCAAACTCCATATCACATCCTTCAATTCCTTCAGCATATAGGGTTTTCAACTGTGATTGACACTGAAACAAAATAGAGAAAGTAAGCAAAATATTATAAGCAGCTAAAACAGCCACAATCATCATATGCAATGAAAATTTAACATGGAATTGGAAAAACAACTGCTTCAATGTTTCTGATATCTTTTGTTTCTTTGAAGTTTGAATTACAAGCTATGAAATGCACATTTGAAGTTGAGTTTCAAGCTATGAAATTCACATTTACTTCAGATTCAAAATGCAATAAACTACAAGCTTCTGCACTATAAGAGACTTGACATGTACCAGAAAGAAAGAAACATTGATATAAGAACCGTGTCAGAGTAGAAGTTGCAAAACAGTACATGTAAATAAATTAAAGCAAAGGGGGAAGGACATGTCCACAACGAAAAGCTTCATTGATGACAGAACACGCAACGAAAAGCTGCATGGTTGATAAAAGCTATAAGGCACCATTTCTCTACATGTTTTCAAATTGCTCAGACACAATTAACGTACCTAGACATCATTTTTCTAACTAGACATTTTTTTATGGTCTTGCATGTAGTGCATAAGCATAATCATCAGCTAACAGACTCTTCTGCAAGGTGCAATATCCCAAAGGAAATTATCCGACTGATTACTTGGAACAAAAAAATTGCAAACAGAAAACCTTTTCATCTCAGGAAGGCATGGATGAATGTGCAACACAGCAAATTTTCAACAGGGGTTTGAAAAAAGTCCAGCCAACACAATGAACTATAGAAAAACAAATAAAAAAAAGTGGTTTATCCATTTATGGCCATGTTAATAATCTCACCAACCTGATTATACTCAGGCAAGTCCCCTGCTTCCAGTGATAATCGAGCATGCGTTTCATACACCTGAATGTACAAGAACAACACTAAATAAAGACAGTAAAAAAAAACAGGAAAGCTTTCATGTTGCATGACAACAAAGGTATCATACATACCTTAACTGTTAGCTGATTCTGTATTCGTTGAACAGTTAGATCTTGACGAATAGACTTCAACTGATCGCATTTATACAGGTAGTTCTTCTGAGAATTCTGAACCATAAGCAGAGCTTTTTCTAGCACTTCTTCTGGTCTCACCTGTAAAGCAGTTTGGATTTAGACCAAACAAAACACATTGTGTGCATACAACTCATCTTTCACTTGTAATGTGAGAGGAAAATGAATGGAATGGAAAATATGAGAAATATTTTCTCTTTAACTCACGCACGCGCACATGTGTGTTTGTGTGACAACATCATTTGATTGGGAGGTGAGAGGAAAACAAATGGAACAGAAAAATGTGAGGAAAGCATTCTCCTTGGATCCATAAAAGCTAACCAATCCAATTGGGAAAGAAAGTGAGGAAGAGTTTGATTCAAAAAATTAGATTTCATAGTTTAACTTGATTCTAAATTCAAAATAACATATCATGGGGAAAAAAATAACAAGAGTAAAGCAAATCCTCCCATCCAGAAAACAAATTAATAAGGGAAAAACCATTCTCTTCCTTTTCTTCTCCTTTCCAAACAAAGGAAAAGAAATTTTCTCCTTATTGCTCCCATTTTCCTCTCTTCATAAAAATAGGAAGATAAAAATATTTTCCTCATCTATTGTTTCCCACCATTTCCTTCCTCTTATCTTTCATCCATCCCATAAAAAAGAGGCAACTTCCATTCACTTAAGGATGCAAAACAATGGAACAACATAAAGATGATAGATAATTACAGTGGAAGGATCAGGTGCAGAAGTTAGGCGCAAATATCGTTTCTCAATTTCCTGGCAGGTACCCTTGACAGTTAGTGCATCCCAATCAATGTCTTCAACAGCTTTGCTTCCACTGTCATCCAAACTTTTGCTAATCATCAACGCACTAGCCCGCCTGCTGTACAAGTTTCCAGCACCAGCATTTTTTTGTTTGGGGTAATTAATTTCAGCTCGATGTCCTTGTCCTTTTTCAAATCGCTTGGATCGACTTTCACGTCTCTTTTTTTCCTCTGGTGTATTTGCAATTGATAATGCACTGGAATAATAAGCAGTTAAACTTTGCTCCTTATCACTATCACTTGATGCATCATTATTCGCAGCATTCAAACCATCAGCTAGATGTTGCCTCTTAGCTGGCCTCTGAGTATTTTTACTTGGAAATTTTTTCTCTGATAAAGAAAACTTCATATTACTCAAAGCATTCCACTTGCTCTCAGATTTCACACTTGGTGGCTGCATAGTTAAACGAGTTAATAAATGATTTAAACAAGATGCAGGAAACACTTCCACGCTCAAAATACAGAAGCCAACAATGACTCCCAAAAATTAATAAGTAATGAGAAGGGAGAAAAAACAAGAGCAACAAGATGTACCTTTTTTCCCCAACCATCATATTTGACAACATCATTACTGATGGAAACAGGCTTATCAACCGATTTCTCTTCTGGTAAAGGCTCCCATCTACTTTTAGATCGTCTGCTTGGACTCCTTTTATACTTCGGCAATGAAGAAACAGGAGTGGAACATTGTGAACTGCAATCATAAAAGTTAAGCAAATATCTTTTGGTGGATTCAAAGAAATTGTATATCAACCTATAATTGATAAAAGGTCAGATATGAGATAGATCACAAGAATTATTTAAGCCATGGTATTAACAGGAGAGAGCAACTAGAAGGCCCATACTCCAAATTGAGAGCCTCAGTATTTGGTATTGCAAAAAGAGGCTCTGCATCCCAGTCCCGGGTGTTAAGTGTGCCATCAGCAGTTGCCTTCGTAATGATCTGAAAAAATTAGAAAGCAATTAAAAAAATTGATATACATGCTATCAAAAATCAGAAAAAAGTAGCAAAATAGAAACCGTGGCAATTTAAAAATCTATAGGAAAACCAGGTTGCTGAAGCTCAATAAGACAGAAGACCAGGCAGAATATGACGCACGCAGCAGGGTAACTTCAGCAGATAAAACCTCAAAAGGTTTAAAGGCCAAAATCACAAATAGCTTTTAGAATACAAAGCTTTCTGGATTTGGATGATTAGAACAAAACTAAAATGAACAAACAGTTGATAAAAATGCAAGGCTGTTAGCAGGTATATGGCATTAAAGACTTCTGGAGTTAGTTGCGGACACTTCCAAAATAGTGCATCAGACTCCATACCAGAGTTTCAGATAGAAAAGGCGAAGCATCTATCTATAATCCACTATTCTGAAATCTTATGATTTCTTTATATTTATCAATTCCAGTGATTTATTTGAATCTCTATCCACTATCTCACTTATCACAACACATATCAGCCAAGACATGGGTGTATAGATCGTAGGGGAACAAGTAACCCAACAAAATTTGAGACTATCAAATTTCTTCCTTGCAAGATGACTTCTTTCATAATGTAGCCTCCAGTTCCACTATAAGATTCTGCTAGTCGAAAGGAAGATACTTTTTTCATCTCAATATATCAATTCTTATATAAAGTTTTAGCATCAAGAAAGACTTCTTTCTCGCTGTCCATTGCATTAAAAAATATATATTTCTAGACCATGTTAAACTGTATGTTGACAATCTATTCTTTCCAATCAGGATGAATGGATTCGTAGAGGTTATATAAGGGATGTAGTATCAATTTCAAACTTAAGTCATTCTGAAGGGTAAAAGAAGGTGAAGAAAGGAAAATGAGCATATGCTATTACACACTTTAAAGGCAACAGGAAAATGCAATTTACCTCCTTCATGATATCCTGACAAGCTACCCTCTGTGTATCATCTTTACAGAGATTGAAAGCTCTTTCAACATAATGACGCAGTGAGTTAGGAAACATTCCAGGCTGCAAGAAACAAGAAAGTGATTAATGCTGCATGAAATCAATGTTCCAACAATATTTTTTACAGAACAATGAATGATAAAAGACCATTTGTGTAAATGAAAGCTTCTTGGAAAAATTCCTCTTTTCCTACTTTAGAGAGAAAAAGGTGTTTTTTGTCACTGCCAATGGACAAAAACATGAATCCTTGAAAATCTTCAAAATACCATGCGTTATACCAAAAGCATAGAGGTTTAGTCTAAATATGGAATGTGGGGACAGAGAAAGGGAACTTCTATACATAAAAATTGATTAAGAGGGAATAAGTCAGCAATTAGTCTGATACGTGTATGGTGACATATAGCCATAAACCAGCCCAACAGCACAACCCCCTCTTCAATCAGTCTGACTAGGCTGCTACTCTGGGTCAAAAACCACCCATAGCATAGTTTTTTTCTCATTGATGCTGCTTGCATAGATATTAAAGGATTTGTTTGTTTTAACCATCACATCTACCTTGTCCGCATAACCTAAGTCTTTAGTTTAGAAACAACAAAGGAATTGGTAAAACCCCTACATTAAGCCACTTGCTATGAAAACAAAGCAGATATGGACCCTCCTAAAATCTTCTAACATCTAGAATACCAGGATCATAATCTGAAACTAATCTGGCAAAAAGCATTACATAGATGTTGCTAGTAAAATACAGTTTTTTAGACTTTTTGGCTGGTACCTCAACAACAAATTATAAATGTGTGTGGAAACATTAACTTTAGAGGGACAGGTTGATAAGAAACCAATATCACCTTAAGCATGGAATTAGTCGCATCATTAGACAACACCTTGACATTTGGCTTTGGCATCGACACACTGATATAAGCAGGTTTTGCTGCTGCACTGTTCGTAGGGCCATCCTTATCGGTTTTTGATAAACCCAAAGCCAAATTTGAAGCAATTCTAGGATTTGTTGGAATCTGAATTCTGCTCACCCTTCGAGTATCTAAAGATGGGGCATTTTGCAGAGTTGATTGATAATTCTGGGTCACCTGATGAGCTGCAGGAAATTGTGAATTAGGAGCTTGTGGAGCATTCTTTTGTTGTTCCTGAATATTATCATGTGAAGCTTTTGACTCAAGAGAAATTTGAAAGTGTGGTTGTATAGGACTAGCATGGTGATTTTGAAAACTTGGAGTCCCTTGTTTCCAGCCATCATGAGCGCTACTGATAGTTGAACCAGTCTGACAAGAAAACCAGAAAAGACAACATTAAATACAGTAACCAAACTTTTGTTGTGAAATAATTGACTGATCCGACACAATAATACAGTATAATATGCTGCAAACCACAATAAAATCAAATGAGGATTCCACGTATATATGCAGCTACAACTGCATTTCTGAACAATTAATTGGGACTGAACTATAACATTCTCAAGAAATAAGAAGGAACCATATGTAGAAACAAGAGCTGTATAACATGTATGAACAACATCTCAAGTAGATGCATCATACTGACAGATTAAAAGCATTAGAAAGCTATTATTGATATGAAATAATATCAGAATCAATTAAGGATATGATTAAAGTCTAGAGACCAGATATGAATCTATATCAAAATCATATTATCATGTTATGACAGCAAACCTGAAAGAATATACATCACAAAAATTTTGTCCTCTAATAACCATGCCTTCTCAGTTAACACCAAATTAGGATATGAATACATATTTTAAATCAATAAAGAAAAACATCAAGGAATAACAAAACCCCACAAATCTCTCACAGTTCGGCATCCCTTAAAATCCTCACAATTTCTCAAGAACTGCAGGTTTCACTAACATAAAACTTACAAGCTCTCTTTCACCAAGTTCTTTGAAGCACGCAAAGATAGAATGCTGCAATTATTTGGGAGAGGAAAAAAACAGACAATGTCTTGACCATTTCCACAGGTCTAGCCACATCATAAAATACATGCATCATATTAAAGCATGAGAAAGTGATTTGTGCATGTGTCCTTTTACTTTATTGGGGAAACAATAGTCGTGTATGAATACAGCACTTCAAAAAAAAATTCCCAATCCAATGTAATTTCAGAAACTACACCGCGGATTTTTTTAATGTCTAGTAGAAAAATCATTCCTGTTTTTTTATAACAAATTTGTTAAATGTGACCTACACACAAGGTAACAATTCTCATGCAGCAACAGCGTCCTAGATACTCAAATATCAGATTCCAATTAAATCCAGGAAGTTATTAACTAACCCTCCCTGATATACTTCAGTCTAGTCCATGGTCATTGATCCCAAAGGGCCCCGGGCCCCACCCACCCACTGCACCAGACCTCAGATTGCAATTCAATAATAGAAAACTGATCGGGCAAAGAAAAAGGTCAAAATGCTAAGTTGATCATGATTAAATGATTGTAGTATGGGGAAAGTAAGAACAGGAACAGGCATAGATATCTTCATGGTAGCAATTTGCTCTTACTAGCTCCCAACACACTATACCTGCAAAGATGGCAATTCAGATGATGCAGATTCAGGCCTCCAAGATGTCGGGGTGAAAGAGGAGGGAGGTTGGGTGTTGGAAGTAGGATACACACCAGAAACTGTACTTCCCTGGTTAGATGTGCTAGCAGCAGACAAGTGTTCTGTCCCTGGTGCGCAACTAACTTCTGTTTGACTGTAGTAATCAGCCCACTGCTTTTGATGCTGCTCGTAGTTCATTGACGTTGAGGCTGCAGTACCAGAGTTATAAGCACTTGTTGTGTCTGGAGCATAGGTTGAATACTGATGAGATGTATAATTTGCATTGTTGGGATCATTCCACAAGGAAGTCTGATTACTGTATCCACTACTTGGGTACCCTCCAGCTGTCTGATAATCACCAGGATTGTAGTAAGTGGTTGGATAACTTGTTGTCGCAGTATAAGACCCTGTATTCGGAAATGAGGAAAGAGGCTGATAAGGAGCACCTGTGTTTTGATATGCCCCCCCAGTTGAAGAGTACGGATGGCTAGGCTGATGCTGAGAGTATGCATGGCTGGGTTGCTGCTGAGAGTACGCATGGCTGGGTTGCTGCTGAGAGTATGGGTGGCTGGGTTGCTGCGGGGAGTATGGGTGGCTGGGTTGCTGCTGAGAGTATGCGTGGCTGGGTTGCTGCTGAGTGTATGTGTGGTTTGGTTGCTGCTGATACCCATTATTATAGTAATTTGAATACCCACTGCTTCCATAACCATATGGATCTGTAGGATTGTATGCTGCATAACTACCGTAATCTTGGGTTACATTTGTTGTTCCTTGAGTCGATGAACTAGCAAGGGATGCAGTATTTATACTGTCCTGAGCACTTCCTGCTAGCTGTTGTGTTCGATGATCATGGTGATAACTGGAATTTGAAAGAAATCCATTCTCTGTAGAATTATTATCCACTCTATGCATGGTCCATGATGCAGTTTCAGACTCGTTTGCTGAGGGATTATACGAAAATGTCTGCCCTTGGTTCACATCAACAGCATATTGACCCTAAAACAGCAGCAAATAAAAATTATGCTTTAACAATGAGCTTCATAGATCAGTAACAACTTACAAAAATTGACGAAACACACCAGTTTGGAAGGTATAAACTAAACTACCTATCGGCCCACAAAATTACATTGATGTCAGGATCTCAGATAAACTTTAGTTTGAATCCTTTACTAATCTTGGTCCTGCTACTAAATAAAAAGATTAACAGAAAACTCTTAACTGCCACTTAAGTTCCTCGAAACAAAATGATGACACTAAAGCCAATTCGTTGAAACAAATACAATTTATTTTGGTCCACCATTAGCAATCAATCATATCCAGTAAATTCAACAGCTAACTTTAAAAAAAAAAAAAAAAAAAAACACTCCTTGAAACCAAGTTTCTTAATTTATTACAAAAAAAAAAAACCTCAGAAAGTACTTCATTAAGCAGAAATTACAGTTAATGCTAAAAAAAATCCAGCTTTATGAAAATTACCTCAAGTGAATTAGGGTCCGCTGAAGCTATGGTTTGCGTGTTAACTCCTTGATTCATCATCCGCGTCTACTCAGCATCCTGAATTCGACATATTAAAGATCAAATTATGCTTGAAATAACAATAATTAAGACGGCCACAAAACCCTAATTTAGTAACGATAAATTAAGAGAAAAATCTAACCTTCGATATATTAAAACGAAGATAGCGACTGGAGAGATCGGCGAAGCGAGAGCGAAGCAACAGGAAATGAATGGAGATCAACAAAATCAAAAATAGCAACAAAAAAAAAAGAAGAAGAAGAAGAAGAAGAAATATTAATTTTGAATGTGTAAATAAACAAAAAATAGTAATAATAATGGTGGTGGTCTAAAAAACAACGTTAAATGTGCTGGAGATAAGGAGAAGAAAAAAAAAATTCAAAAAGAAATAGAGGGACAGATTCAAGTAAGGAGGTGTCAATGACAGGTCGTGTTTGGGTCCGTGCGTAACGTTGTTGATGGGTGTACAAATATGGTTATTTTGGAATTAAGGGACGGAGTTAGGTTATAATAATTTATATGGTGCGTGAACTTGTAAAAAATTGCAGACTTTTTTCAGTTTTCGTGTGGAATTTAGGACAATGTTCGTGTGGTTTTTGTTTTGTTGATTGAAAAGTTTCCTTCTTTTTTTCTCTTCTTTTTCGTCCTCATTTTCGGGCCAGTTGTAGACTTTGGTTTCGATAATAAAATTACTTTTTTATTAGAGTAAATCTCATCTTCACAAAATATATTTTGTGAATTTAGATCAATAAATAAAATTTTAATTATTCTAATTTTTTATAAGATATATACATATTAATTTAAATTTAAAATTTGCTATATAGATCATAAATTTTTATCATCATATAACATTACTTGAAGATGATAATAAAATTCTCATTGTATGGATTTTTCAAGTTCCATCCCGCAAGCAAGAATTTAAATTACTTCCTGTGAAGAAAGATAATTAGATTCTTATGCTCTATATTTTATTAAATAATGCAGACCATTATGATAATAAGATGTTAAATTTAATGTTCTCAGGATGCACGGGTCAATGTCTTAGCTTAAAAACACATGAACATGTAAATTGTGCATGGGCCGGACATGCAATTTGGGTGGACCTCCAATATATTATGAGAAATTAAAATTATTATTTATTTTGAAATTGTATAATTTCTCTCCTGAGATAATTTTATTGGATTCATTGTAGTTATTATATCAACTTCCTAACTCCATTTTCACACCAGAGGAGGGGGTGATTTTTCCAATACTGGTCGCTGAGTATTTGCTCTAGATCATTTTCCTTTCCAAGTATTCAATCGAGGTGAGGAATTCAGTACTCCTTCCCCGGGGTAAAAAAAAAAAAAATAGTGATCAGCCCAGTCAACACATGCGCAGGTCAATACGAGATCAGCCAGGATTGACCAATATCCATGCTCCCTTGAGGCCCAGACGAAGGGATAAGATGGCCATTCGTAGATCCGTTTGAAGTTGTTGCTTTCTAGTTTTTTTCTTTATGAGGGTGTTAGGAAGAGCTGTTGTTGTCGCTTTTCAAAGTGTGTTTCGTGCCGAAATATATTAAAATAATATTTTTTTATTTTTTAAAAATTATTTTTGATATCAGCACATCAAAATGATCTAAAAACACTAACCATCTGTTTTTTTTAAAAAAAAAAAGGACCAAAAACACCCAAAAACGTTTTTGGGTGGCTTCCCAAACACCCCTATATATATATATATATATATATATATATATATATATATATATATATATTACTATGCACATTGCAATGTGCATTCTCAGTCAAATAATTTGGACGACCTTTTTTTTGTTGGACTGAGAGGTTGGTTTGTTCATGTCTAACTCAAGCTAGATAAATATCGGGAAAGGAAATTTGAAGATTTATATTCTGAACGAGTTAATAGCGTTGCACTTTGTGTGCGCCCTGTTTAGCACGTGGCAGCGGCTGCGTTTTGCAGCTTTTCAATTTTATTTTTAATTTTTTACATTTTAAAAACTCACGGTATGATGTTTAGATCATTTTGATGTGCTGATATCAAAAATGATTTATAAAAAATAAAAAAACATCATTTTAATGTATTTCAGCACGAAACACACTTTGAAAAGCTAAAACAACAGTTCTCCCAAACACCATTTCCTGGCCTTGAGGTCAACAGCAAAATATCTCCCGAGACGTAGGTAATAAGCATACACCTGTCTTACCTGAAGAAAAATATCTTACAAAAGATGGGAGAGTTTTCATTCATTAAACTGGAAAGGCATCGAAATATAGCACAGAAGCACTGTTCCATTGTTAGCTCGCCCTAAAACCGAACTGACTTGAAAACCTTGAAGCGTTTACTAATAAAAAAACCTGAAGATTCCAGCTATCACCCACTCCTAGCTAGTAGCCAAACGACATCGTTCAACAGCCAATCCGTTTACATGTGTGTCAAGTGTTCCAAAGAGACAACGCGGAGACTTCATAAACCTTCAGCAAGTCCGCACGTGTACGTATGCTAAGAATTGTCAAAAACCACCCCAAAAAATATAATTAGGCGAGGGATTTGGAGCGCTCTCCTGGATTGAAATATTGTAGAACACTGCAGTTTCCCTGAGAAGCCTGGAAAGGGGGCATTTTAGTGCAATATTGGTCAAGGCAGCAATGGCTGACTCCTTCAATGGAAACCATTCAGTCACGTCACAAGAGGCTTGACCTTGGCGGCTCGCATAATGCAAGACTAGAGATTACACAGGAGGATATAACTACCGTTGATTTCATGACCTCACCTTCCCTAGTCTCCCATGTTTTGAAACTTGAAACATCCAGCATTGGCATTGTTACTAGAAAAAGCCGGAGCCGGATCATCCAATCTAAGTTTGAACATTCTTGTCAAATGGACGGTAAACGCCTGATCACCAAGAACAAGTTTAAACTCTACGCGGCAGGATTCAACTTCTACTGAACGGGTAACTTTCTTTTCCCAGCACGAAGTTAAGGTTGCAGCTATGCAATTCGGAGTCAATCTTAGGCGATCCCTATTCCTGTCTTCATTCATGGCTCTTGCCAACATCATTGACCAGCCCTCAACAAAGTCATATTTTCTTCTGACACCGGACAGATAATTACCAGGGCAGTTAAATACCAGTTTGCACAATGACAATCCAGAAAAAAGGTCAACAGGAAAATAAATTCAAGAAATCACCCGGATAACTACTAGAAAAAAAGCTTCTATTTTTTATAGCTGAAAAAGAAACTCTCCACAAATCATTCCCATTTTTTCTTCTCGCCCCTTGACTATTGAGATGGTCAAATTTTGAAAAGTGCAGTTTTCATTCCACATGCAACCCATAAGCTGAATTATACTTATCAACTACTGCCCAAAGCAAATAGCCAATAGATACGAAATCATAGTCCACAACATCCATGAACTACACACGTCTGAACTCTTAATTATACTGTTCGACACCCATAAGCTTCTGTTATTCTGCTTATTACTAAAATTTTATTTGATCATTATTATTAAAGAAGAAAAGATATGAAGATGGTGACAGCAGGTGCGGTAATGATCAAAGGATGGAGCTTATTCAACCTTGTTACTGATCCTCAAGGAAGAATTAACCTACATACCATAGAGGGGTGTTAAATCAGGGGAACAACCTTACCTGAGGTTTTGCACCACCGCCCTTACAACCAACCCCCTGGTGTTTGCAACCACAATCAACACGTGTCTTAAAACCCTCACTATACCCGCTCTGTTCCAGTAATCATGCAGCAGTGAAAACCACGCAACATGCAGTGCATCAAAGGAGTGCAATGGCTGGATCATCTTATTCACACTATTCCTAAGTAGCTGTTTTCCCAAAAAAATCCTGAAACCACTACCAGTAACACCGCAAGCTGCCATCGAACACAGAAATCATATGTTGCCTTCCAATGAGAGCCACAAAAATAATACTAACCAAAAAGCTAAAATCACCAGGAATGCTCACTTTCAAGTAAATGCCTATTAACAAACGGTAATTAAACTTATTCTCTGATGACAAGACTGGAATTGGCAAATGCGTGAGATTAGACACTCCACCAACATGGCCAATGAGAAGTTGATTTTCAAATCAAGGGATAAATAAAAGCATAGATAGGAAAGCCTGTAGCTAGTGGACTTCCATAGAAGTTTCTCGACTAATCTAACAAGCCATTACCCACTGCCTCTTGAAAGCATCCAAGACCTCTTACAAGAAAATTGACAAAAGCTTAACCAAAGTTCAGTTGAACTTGAGCCCACAAAGAGTACTTGCAGCACAAAAAACCATGGAACTCAGTAAAGTCTAAGATTCTTGCAGTCAGATTACCTCAGCCCACCAGACATTTCCAGATTCCAACAGATGTACTGTAAGTTATGAGCAGTTGGAAGACTGAAAATTTCTCTATGTAATTAAAGTAGATCGCAGCAACTAGTTCTTTATAAAAGGTTGAGCACTGTGCAGTAACTGTAGGAGCTAGCTGCACAAATTTGGTAACATGATTGGAATGTTCGTATTTGGGCAACATAACAGAGGGAGGGTGAAGCAAAGCAAAGAATATTGTTACTGATTTTATTGAAGCTTCCTTCAAGACTTCAGAATCAAACTAAAATTCCAACAACGCCTCGCTGCATGCCTGCTCCAACCCACCAAGCGTAACCAGCATGTCAAGCTAAAAACAATTGAGAAACTTGGGCTTGTCTGCTCGAGAATATACAAACATTGATTTTAACTGATAATCTTGACCATATATAAAGTGCCACCATAATTACGAGGCTATAAAACTTGCTAAGATGAAAACTTGAAAAGTTCACCTAACATCCTGAATTTAAAACAAGGAACCAGCAGAAAGAATTCTGGGAGAGAAGATATGTACATGACAGAACAGTCATCTGATGGTTGAAAGTATCCAGAGTTAAAAGAAGCTAGCATCTGACATTACATCTGCAACTTGACTAGTGAACCAAAGAGAGAACAGCAATTTGCTGTGTGCTTCAGGCAAAGAGCAATATCAATCTAGCTGTATAAGTAACCAAAACCAATTCTGCCTTTTGCCCCCTTTATCCTCGAAAATAACAAGCCCTGGATCCTGGCCTATTGAAGATGCTATTAAAACCTTTTCCTTTTCATTCGTGAAATACTGTCAAAACCATCATCATCCAACAGCTGCCTACCATGCCTGTAATTTCCTTCCTGCTCTTCAATGTCTCGGGGTCTTCTGGGTGCATTTCCAGGACGGTTCCTAATCCGTCCATCAAAATCTCTTTCCCTAAAATTAGTTCTCTCATGGAACTCTGGATCATCTTCTGCAAAGAACCTATAAGGTCGAGGGCCATCCTCTGGATGAAAATTTTCACTACCAGAACCATTAAAAGGAGGCTTAAATGAACGGACAGGTCCCCGCCTCTCACTAAACCTTCTTCTATCTTCCACATTTCCATCATCACCAAGGTCATGAAATCGACCAGAGTGCATGGGCCCTCCAAAGAATTCATCATTGTTCGTCCTTTCTCGAGGACCTGTAATACCAAACCTCCTATTGTTTCTGAGAAAAAATCTTCCTGTCTGGCCCCTATTAGAGATAACAGACCTTGATTGACCAGGATCCATTTCTCTGGTATCAGTAGGTCGAGATAAGAATGGTGGAGAACCATGCCTCCTGACAACCATTTCCCTTGGAAACCCAGGATGGTCAGGTGATCTGATCCTCCCCATACTGTAAATTGGTGATCTTCGATTAGACAATTCTGAAGTTCCACCAAACCCATCTGGAGATCTTCTTCTGGCAGATGACCATGGACCAGGAGAACGAGATCTAATTGGAGATTTTGAACGAAATTGGGGAGGAGCCCTTCTATGAACAGATGAATAGTTCCTAGTCCCTTGATGAAAATGACCATCTAACCCTTCGTATGAAGGTTGGGGTCGCCTAAATGCCTGCTCTGTACCATCATCAGGGAATCCCCTCATGTTCTCAGCATGCCTTGCTCCAATAACTTCAGAACCCTCCTCACCAATGTTTCGAGGAACTCTATGCACCATTTGAATGCCCCGTGCAGCAGGCACATCTCTCCCTCCAGGAGACCGCCTCCTTGAGGGTACATTGCGGAAAACTGGTGTCTCATCATCCATGAGCTTCCTCCCTCCCCTTGCAGTACCTACAAATGAACCATCTGGTGTGATATTATAATTCATAGATTCAGAATCAGCCTCTGCAACAGCAGAAGCATATTTATGTCTGCGAATGGCAAAATCTGATGAACCATTGTAAAATTCTGAAGCATAGTTACGTTCAGAATCCCTGTCACCACGAAGAGTGTCAATCCGACTGGAAATCCTCCCTCTACCACGGGCAAAATTCATTCTAGAGTTTCTGGGGAAATGCTCTTGGTGTCTATCTCTTGAAAATCTGCATGGACCATCAAAAATAATTTCATCCCTGAAACCAGTCATTAATGGGGGGAAACAGCCTATAATACATATAGTAGGCCTTCAAAAAAATGAAACACAAAAGAGAGAAATAATCACCTCCCTAGGGGGTGTAGTTTTCCACCCTCAAGCGGCACATCAGGTAATCTTTCTTGATATGATGAAAAAGGCTTGCCTGACAAAGATCTTGTCTTGCCAGGAGATGATGAATTAGAAGCTCTAGGCAAGTTAATAATCCTACTCCGGCTGCTGCTGACATCCTTAGCCATATCGCTACCATTTAAAGATCCCTCTAACTCAGGCAACTCATTCTTTTCCATGCTATTTGTTTTAATGTTCTCATCTGAACCTCGCTCAACAGAAACTAAAACCCCTTGACCTGCTGTAGTGTCTTGACCAGATGACAGCTCTGTCCCCTGGCCCACTTGATCATCTTTCTTTCCAGACATGTCTAGTGATTTTCTTTCAATGGTTGTGGTTTCCCTCTCTTGCACTGTCCCACAAGTTGGCATCTCAACTGTTGGTGTTTCTTTCACAGAAGCATTATCAGCATCTTCAATGGTTCTGGTGATGCATTCTTTCACAATAACTTCATTGTTTTCAGAAAGTTCTGTTTTAGAATCATTTTCCTCAGCAAGGGATGAAACATGATGATCATCACCAGCAAGTCCAGAGTTTGCCTTTTCATGTTCAGAATTATCATGAATAACATCTTTTTCCTCACATTTCTGACACTCTTCCGCAGCTTGCAGATGCAGGTCTCGGACCTCACCATCTTCAAACTCATGTTCTTGCCTCTCTTCGTCTATATCCATAGACATGGTATTACAATCAGACTCATAGCCAGAGCCATAAGAATCTTCTTCTATCATATCACCAGACAAGTTAATCTTTTCCTCATCAGTTACAGAGCAATCAACATTTCCATGTGAACCTGCAGGGACTTCCTCTGTAAATTTCAGTTCACACTGCTCCAGGGCATCCCCATTTCTGTCCTTGGTAACTGCACTATCTATCTTAACAGAAGCTTCTAATTCCTTACCAGTGTGACCTACAGGTATAGAACCCATTTCCAAAGAAACCTGCCCAGCACTTTCAGGTGTTTCCTTTGGCATAGTGTTCCTAAGAAGGGCATCTTCAACACTTGTGGTATACTCTAAACAGTCTGATGCATTGCCACTTATAGACAAGTCTGTTGAGCAAGCAGGTTTTGCTAAGATATCTTGACCTTCCCTCACCCGGATATCTGTTGAACATGAAGGTTGTCCTGTACTATCCTGAACTTCCAGCACTTGTTTACTTGCTGAACAAGGAGATTGTTCTCCAGTAACCTGACTTTGTAGCACCTGTTTATCAGGTTGGATTAATGCCCCCCCTACCATCCCGGGTGTTTCTGGTTTGCCATCATGAAATGGTTCACGTTTTATGAATCCATGACCAACTAATTTCAAAGAACCAAAAGCTGAAGACTTCAAGGCTTCTGGACTACGCTTCTCAACTAACTCGCGCTTAACAGAAAAATCAGATGGATTGACTCTACCTCCTCTAAGATCATGTTTGAGGCTCCCATCAAACGGTTCTGATTTTATGCTCCTAGAGATAGGCATGGTTGCATTGCCTGCTGACAACAAGCTTCCAGCCAAGCTAATTTTAGGAACAATGCAGCTTTCTTTGTTAGCAGCAGAAGAGCTGAAATGCTCCTGGCTTAAGTTAAAAGAAGGAAAGGATGGACTGAGACGAAGATGAAGAGAATCCTCGGATCTATACTCCTTGGCGCAAACCGAAAATGTTTGGGGGAAACTAGATTTGCACCCGATGCCGTCAAGGAGTTGCCTTTCATTAACAATACCAGTCCCAACTATTTCTGTAGTAATATCACATTTGACACCAAATCTGTTCCACCCATCAGCAGTTACTTGAGCGGCATGCTCATCACTGGAAGAACCATCCCATGTATCCATAATAGTATTCAAATCCCAGTTCAATCGGTTAGCAAACACATCAGTGCTGTCAGTAGCAAGAATATTGTCCCTTTTGTGCAGAACACCAGTCTCACCCTCGCTTAAAGACAAATTCAATGAAACAGCTCCTACATTTTCATTATTTTGACTACCATCATTGCTACAACATTCCAAAGACGAAACATCACGTTCCTTTAAACCTAAAGAAGACTGAGAACTTACTGAAACTATAGGTGTCTCTGATTTGCACTTTCCTTTCAATATTTGTTGGCTGCATATCTCTTTACCAGCATTGAGTTCAGGACCTTTATTGGATTCTAAATTCAACTCAGTTTTTGCTGAAATCAGCAACGTGTTGCCAGACTTTTCTTCCACCACGGGCTTCTCTTGTTTGCCAAACTTAGCCAAAGAATCAGAAAGGGTTGAAAGGTTCTGTGCTTTAACTTCAACTCCTGAGCAATTCTCGGCATTCATTTGCACAATGCTGTCCAAACTGTTTTTATTTTCTTCAGCTACAAAATTATTGACTGGATCAGATAAATCAGAACTCGCTGCAACACTAGAATTGGAAGGAGTTGACTCCTTAGATGTGCTGCCAGGTTCTTTCTGTGCAGAATCATTTTCCACCAGTGGCACAGATTGTTCTTCTAGTGGAGGCGAAGGAGGCAAGATGAACCTCCTTTTTTTGATAGGAACACCTGCAATGTTAAGGCTAGACTGCTGGGCAAGGGATTTAACCCCAGTCTGGCAATAAAAGATTAAAGAATCAAAATTAAGTGGGGAAACATTTTAAATGCTCTAATCTTAGTTAATAGTAACTCGAAAAGAAAATAAACACCTCTTCATTTCCTGACACCGGCATCACTCCAAAGTTTGCACGTGCCCTTCTCGATACCTTAACAAAAATAATTCATGGATTAATCCCTCAACAACGTGTCCTGAGGTGCCTTCAAACCCAGCCTCAATAATTACTTCAATCAAGTTTGCAAATTTATTCTTTTAAATAATTAAATCTGTCAATTTCCAGAGTCTTTTAGCACCAACCAAGCAAGGTTATTGCCAATGGTTGTTAGCACCTGCAGAAAAGCAGAACACAATACTACCCATATCCTTAATCAGTCCAAAAATAATTCCATAAACAAAGAAAGACCAAAAGGAAATACACTTGCTGGTCTTGGAATCAATAAACTAGATCCAAAATTTGGGTGAATTATCACCAATATGTATCCAGTAACAATTTCATAATCTAGAGAACTAAAACTCACTTTCATCTTAATACTGTCTTTAATATCCAGATCTAAAAAACAAAACAAGCTATTTCCTTAACACAGATAATAACTAACAAAGCACTCAATCAAAGTCACCGAAAACCCATTCATGGAATTACAAAATAATAATTTGAGACCTAAAGTCGAACAAATTTGACCTAATTCACGACCATCAAAGTCCAACTACCACTAACAAAACAGACACAGCGGGTTGTAAATTGAAAATAAAAAACTGTGAATTAATTGCAATTTAAATATGATATTAGCAAAGATCCAAATATTTCACTTTTTAAATCAACCACTAAATTAATCATTTATTTAAAAAAACTCAAAAAGTCTTTTTTTAACATCTGATTGGATAATCTATACTCAGTTTCCAGACATGTTCAAATCCAGAATCGAAAAGGGAAGAGTAAGACCATTTCGGGGAAGCTAGCAGAAAAAAGAGAGAAATGAACGGGGGTTGAAGACGGAATCAGAGACTACGAGGTTTCTAATTAATCAAAAAAACACCAAACAGATTAATTACCTGATAAGAGAGGAAGAGAAGAGAGAGAAAGTGATTTTGGAGAGAGAGTGAGGGGAAAGAGTTATGGAGGTTTCTTTGCAACTTCAGGGAAAACACGGAGAAAGAGATGGAAAGAGATGGGGTGAGGAATCCGAGATTGCTTTGATGAGTTGTTGCTGAGGGTGAGGGCAACTCCTTTTAATAAAGTAACCACGGTCTTTATTGTAATTTGACTTTCTTTTTTGTTGCTATTTATGGGGTTTTTTAATTGAAAAAATGTTAATTTTATAATTATGATTTTTATAATTTTGATGTTTTCATATAAAAAAAAATATATTATTTTTTATTGAAAATCAACAGTTCCGTGTACACTCTTATTTTCAAAAATATTTTTGAAAAAAAAAAATTCATTTTAAATTAAAAAATTTAATGTTTTTCTATCATTTCGATATTAAAATAATTTTTATAAAATAAAAAAAAATATTATTTTAATATATTTTAAAAAAATATATATTTTTAAAAATAATCATAGCCACAATTACACATTAAAAATAGACGGTCGAGGACTCATTTAGCTTGTAGATTCAATCGCCTTTTCATTATATTTTAATGTTTTATTATATTAATATTAAAAATAAAAGTATATATTATTTAAAAACAACTCTTTCCATTCTCTCAAGTATCCTCGAAACTTTTCTATTGTATTTACATTACAATAAATTAAATGAATCACCAACGTGTTTATACCACTTAAGAATCTTTGGATCTCACTACTGGTCAAACTAAACGAATTATTTTATGAAGATCAAAGTGGGTTTTCAAATAATTTTTCTTAGAATTAGTAAAAATGAATGTAATTGAGTTTATTTTTTAAAATATTTTTTATTTAAAAATATATTAAAATAATATTTTTTATTTAAAAAGAAATACTTTTAACATAAACATGTCAAAATAATATAAAAATATTTTAATTGTTAATTTAAAATAAAAAAAATATTATTTTCAAAAACATTTTGAATTGCAGTTAGTTCGAAAAAGAAAAACTAAAACTAACAGGTAAAAAAAAAGGTACGACAAAAAACAGTAGATTTCAAGTTGATGTGGTTTTCACCGAGTTATCAGTTATTTTAAATTACATTACCGGTGCTGGTTTCCAAAATATTTTTTCGAACGTTGCTAAAAAAAAAAACACTAATTTTAAAGCTTCGTTATTATTTTGCACTGCTAAAATTTTAAGCAAGTTTGTTTGAATTTTGTCATTTTTTACCCTCGAAGCAAGAGAGCAGCTACAAGGAAACAAGGATATGACGAGGGCTGCTTTTTAAAATATTTTTATTTAAAAATATATTAAAATATTATTTTATTATTATTTTTAAAAAGTTATTATTATATTAAATAATTTAAAAACATTAAAAATGAAATAAATAAAAAACATTTTTGAAATTATGTATCAAACAGGTTTTAAATAAATATATTTTAATTAATTATGGATAATTGAGTCAAATTGCAGTAATTCATTTTATAGATACCAAGTCAAGGGACAAAAAAAATATAATAAATATGCAAAGGTGGAAAGGTTGCTGTGGACTTCATGGCTGCAGATTGGACTAGCATCAAGATCGAATATCAATTGTATTTTATTATCTGGGGAAAACGCCTTTATTATATAAATGAATGAATGAAACTGTATTGCTGTGTTTATGGCAAGCATCGTGTAATCTTTTTTACAATCTCTCTCAATGCTATAAATAAACTAAAATATATAGTGTTTTCCTGCTAAGCCGGAATATTGTGAACTGCTTGTAATTTTTTTAATTTATTTTTATAATATTATTACGATTTTAATTGATCTTAGTTGATTTAACACGTAACCATTTTAATTTTAAAAAAATAAATTAATGAAAGAAATTACATCATCTAATATATTGTTATTTTAATATTTAAAAGTCATATTTCAGATTTTAAATTCATGATTGACTTTTTTTTTCTCCCAGACTTTTGCATCGTTTTACTGTTAAAAAAAAAACTCCCACCTGCACATCTAATCTATCCTCTACAAAAATCAATTTTAAGAGGTTAACAGGTAAGAGCACCCTTTTAGCTTCTACCATTAATTTGGCTGTTCAATCAGTTAAATTCACCATTTTTTGTGTTGTTTTTTGGGGTGTTTGAGAGTTCGATTGTTGTTGTTTTTCAAAGTATTTTTTATACCAAAATATATTAAAATAATATTTTTTTATTTTTAAAAAAATTATTTTTGACATGACATATCAAAATAATCTAAAAATACTAAAATATATTTATTTAAAAAAAAATAGCCAAATATAGATTTGACCACGGTACCAATTAGAACATCTTCTAACATCAACAGTGTTCAATTTTAAATTGGGGACATGTTAAATTACAGCCTTGCTGATGCGCGTAGCAAATATAAGAAAAATGACGCAAATTTGGTTAGAAATCGAAGGTTGTTTCTAGCACACGTTGCTCGATGAGGACCACTGTCCTGTCAAGGGATGATAGCTCAAGGGATAGTGACAATCTCAGAGAAGAATCTCTGTTTTAAACTCGGATTTAACTCGGTGAGTGGACCTAAGCTGCTGCTTCTTTTTTTTCCCTAAGAAAAGCATATGATGCTGTTGTAAACTTGGATTTAACTCGGTGAGTGGACCTAAGCTGCTGCTTCTTTTTTTTCCCTACGAAAAGCATATTTCATATGCCAGCAAGAAAATTCTAATTATTTCTTATAAAAAATATATATTTTAATTCAAATTTAATATATACTTTATAAATTTCAAGTTTTTTACTACCACCTACACCTCACCCCTTAGAGACAAGTAGACCTAAGCCTAATCATCTAGGTTAAGAGAAAACTCGAAGAACCCAGTAAAACACGCCTCACCCCTTGGAGACAAGTAGACCTAAGCCTAATCATCTAGGTTAAGAGAAAACTCGAAGAACCCAGTAAAACACGATCAAATCATCATTTCGGCCTGACAGTTTAAAAAATAATAAACGAGATTGACTCTATTATCTCAGATCCAGGCGATGGCTGAAGACCGGTTATTTCCAACCCCATCAAAGCTATATAGATATAACCCGCCTCTACCAGTCAAAAGAGCTCGGCCGACAAACTCGAATTCGATTTCATATTAACGATCTCAGTTATCTATCATCATTAATTTAGGTCTTCGTCAAATCATTAAAAGAAAGTCCAGACCGTTAATTAAAAAGCAACGAGCCCATCAAAAACTGAATACAAACAGATTTCCATTCCAAAACAAGAACCCAAAGTTACATCCATCAGCCCAACCCATTACTTACAAAAAAGTACCTAAAAAACCTAATTGCCAATCTCGGTAGAATCCCTTAAAAAAAAGGCAAATTTCTTGACACCAGGGCCTGATTCTTAACCCTAACCACCGAACCCGTAAAGAGTTCTCCCCTGCCTCTTGAGAGCGTACACCACATCCATGGCAGTGACAGTCTTGCGGCGAGCATGTTCGGTGTAGGTCACAGCGTCTCTGATAACATTTTCAAGGAAGATCTTGAGTACACCACGAGTCTCTTCATAGATCAGACCACTGATACGCTTGACCCCGCCCCTACGAGCAAGACGGCGGATTGCAGGCTTTGTGATGCCTTGAATGTTATCACGAAGAACCTTCCGGTGACGTTTGGCTCCACCCTTTCCTAGACCCTTGCCTCCCTTTCCACGTCCAGACATTTTCACAGTTAATGGGAGGATCTGCAAGGAAATACCCAACAAAAAACAGGTCACCACTTGACAAACGCCCAAGATATTGGAATCAAGCGTACGAGAATAAAAAACAAAAACCTCAGTAGATAATTAATTGGAATTTTAATACGATAATTTGAGCCAAAATTCTTTAAGTTACCTGTGCATTGAAAACGCATTGAAAAGCTAAAATACTTCTCAAACATTAAATGACAGAAATGTGGAATTGAAAACGCAGTTCATCATAATTAGTAGTAAACTGGTGCTATTTTGTTTTAGGCTGCTGTTGCGGAGCCCTAACTGGCTAATCATATGAAAACCTGATCTTTATTTAAATCGAAAAATGAAATAAAACGATTTTTGAAAATGAAATCAGCCGGTGCAACCAAATTGACCCCAAAATACGACGACAGAAAAGAGAAGATGATAGAATAAATGAGAGAGAAATACCTGGACTGCGGACTTGTAATTATATTTCGAGGAGAGGAATCGAGATCCAGAAAGAGAGACTTGTTTGTTTGCGTGAGAATGTAAATTTGGGAGACGAATCGTATTTAAAAGGACACGTGAAGGAGGGAGCTTAGGGGACGATCCGCGACGAGTCTTTTGAAGAGGACTTTGGACCGTTAGTTTCTAAACTGGACGGTTGGGATTATAAGATGTGTGCCGACGCGGATCGATGACGTGGTTTTAAAAATGATTGCTAGCTTGGGATAGTGTTGGGTTTTGATCGGCCGAGGGGAGGAAAATAGGATTCGTGTGTTTCTTGAGCATGATTTGGACCCAAGTTCGAGCAAGATTTTTGAGAGTTTTGTTCAAATTCAATTTATTTTGGTTGGTAGGGAAGGTGATGCTTATGGATTGAAAATCAATTTGGAGGTTTGAATAACATAAACTCGGCGATTAGAGGTTGAATGAACTTGACGATCAACATGCACTGACGAGGGATGGTCACTGATAAAGAAAGGGCACCAATTCTTGTTCTCTTGTTTTTCCCAGCCACTGGCTATACACGTATATCAACTTATGCAATATGTACATTTGTGTTTGTGTTAAGAAAGTTAAATGGTAATAGTTATTTTGAAGAGTTATATTTATAAAATGATTTTTTGAATTATGTATATATAATTTTTTTATTGATGTTTATTTTAATTGTAAAAGTTATTTTATAGAGTTGTTTTTTTTATATTATATAAAATAAAGTTCAATTCTTTTGTGTATAGTTTAATTATGCAATTAATTATATAATTAATAGGAGTAAGTTATATAATTAAATGATTGTTTTTAAAAAAAAACCTCCAACAATAAAATTATTATTTTAATTAAATTTAAATTTAAAAAAAATAAATTTAAATATAATTAAAAGACCCCTGATATTTGAAATTTGAAATTTAAGATGCTTGTATGTTTTTCAAGTAATCTGTATGTTTTTTTTTTTTATGGTTGTTGTATTTAAAGTTAATTAATTTTATTTATTGTCTTTGAGTGTTAGAGAAACTTAAAAAAAAAAATGAACACATTAACAAACAACTAATGAGTTCAAACATAGTTAATTAAAATATATTTTATTACACATAATTCAATCAAGTTAATTCCCTTGTTTTTTATGTTAATTATTATTATTATAATTAATAATAATTATAATTCATAATTATTATATAATCATAATTATAATAATTATAATTAATAATAATCAATATATAATGATTATTATTATATGATAATAATAATTTATATAATATAAACCCACCTCACTTGTCTGTCCCCTTTATTTCAATCTCAATTTCAAAATTAAAAAACTCCACCCCATCATCCCCACACCCCCAACACACACACACACACAAACACACACTCGTCTGAAACTTGGGTAAACAGAAAAGATGAAGAATTTGGGCTTATGAGAAAGGAGAGGGAGGAAGGGTTAAGTCTTGTGGATGTACTGTGGAGGTTGCGCACAAAGGTATGAAGGAAGATGTTGTAGAAGCGCAGGTTGTTGTTGCTGCCTTGTTTAAGCTATATGCATGCTTTGTCGTTTCTTCACTACCCCCTCCATCTCCCCCTGCTGTTGTTGTATTTTTATTGTTGTTGTTCTCCAGCGATATAATTCTAACGGCTCCCTTTTATTCTGGCTTTGCATGCTTGATTTGTAGGAATGACTCCTTGGTTGAAGAAAAAACATTTTGCCTCTCCGGATGCCTCTCACGTTTGAGACACTAAATAGAACAAGAACAATTAGAATTTAAAAAATTTACCTTTGCCTCTCATGTTCAACTTGTCTTTGGAGTTTATTTGATTTTATGTTTTAAGTGTGTGTGTGTATATATTTAGATTATATATTTTTTTTAGTTATGTTGGTGTCAGGTATATTTTATTTAGAAAATATATATTATTTTAATGTATTTAAAAGTAAAAAATATTTTAAAAAATAATGGTTGTCACAATGCCAAATACCAAATAGATAAAGCTGTTTTTATTGCCAGCAAGTTATTGGAAAAAAAAATAGTTTCTTTTTGTACTCTTCCTTGTATGAAATTATTTGATGTGATAATTTTTTCTTATGTTTTCATTTTATTTTATTCTTGTTACAAAACATTATATTTTATCAAAAAAAATACACCATATTTTTTTAATTTATTTTTTACAAGATTATCCGTAACTTATAACTTAATCCGCGAGCTTAACAAGTTGACCAAGCTAACCTAATTTTTTAATCAATTTTGTCATTTAACATTTAGCAAAAAAAAAAAGTTTTGTGATTTATTTTTGTCTTATTTTTACGAGGTTATCATCATCTCGTAACTCGAGTCACATATTTTCCAAATTAATCATGACGGACTCAATTTCTTTTTTTAATTGATTTTTTATTTTATTGTTATTTTTCAACACAGGTTTGTCAAAAATTGAGCTCCATTATCTTCTTTTTTTAATATTGAACTATCATGGTCTTGTAGCTAGAACTATGGTTTTTTAACATTGGGTTTACTTCTATCTTTCCATCTTATCATTTAACATTAGATTTATCGGTGATTGAGTTTTATATAAATTTTTATAGTGTTATCATGTTTTCATAATTTGATAGGTTAACTTGAGCTAGTTCAAATTGATCCAGCATGTCGCCATCTAAGTGTTTATTAAAAAAATTCTTAATAAATATTTATTGACTTAAATTATTGGGATGTCTGGGAGTGTGGTTACTGTTGTTTTTCAAAGTGCTTTTTTGTGCTAAAATATATCAAAATGATGTTTTTTTATTTTTTAAAAATTATTTTTGATTTCAGCACATTAAGATGATATAAAAATACCAAAACATATTCATTTAAAATAAAATAAAATAAAAACAACCAAATACCGGTTTGACCTCAGTACCAAACAAGCACTATATTTTTATTGGCCATTTAGATTGACACTCGACTTGTCAACGTGATTTATTTTTTGTCCACTAATAAAAAACACTACGATGCCTAGACTTTTTTTGTATCAAGTGATTTTCCATGATATACCGTGGGATGGATAAAAAAAAAAAATTGGACATGAAGAAAAATATTCAGTGTTGCTGATGTATTTTTAGTGTATAAAAAAACTAAACCACACGAATATTGATCCAATACAATAGTGTAGACATTCAAAGACAACCAATTCAATTTTTTTTTTATTGAATATATTGTTTATTTTTCAAGATTATATATTTATATCAACAACTGAATTTCAACTTTTTAACTCTGTTATGTTAAATATAGTTTAATTTTTACCTTTTTCACATAAAATAATAATATTTTTTTTAATGATAATTATAACCCAGCATAATTTTTTCTATCACTGTTAAATCATTTTTCATGCGTGTATCGAATTTATATTATTATACAATCAATTTAAAAATTAATCATAATAAATAAAACCACTAAACATAACAAGATACAAAACTTGTACCGAGATTATGTATTTCTATTCATATCTATCTCTTAGTTTTTAGTTTTTTTAATTTATTGTTCAATTGTCATTAATAATATTTTTTATTTATCAATATATATTTTTTATTTAATTAAATACACGGATAACTTTTTGATTAGGAATGCTAGGAGAATGAACTGCAACCTAAGGAACAAAAAGGTGATGTTGCCAAGCAAGTAATCTAGGTCTGCTGCTTGGAAATGTTTTTGAAAAGGATTTTTATTTATAAATATATTAAAATTTTATTTTTTAAATATTTTTAACAATAACATATATAAATATCTAAAAATACACACACAAAAAAATTAACATAAAATATAAAGTAAAACTATTTTTTTTAATTTTGTTTTTAAAATACTTTTAAAACACCATTCTAAAACTATGTTTTCCTGCCAATAGCCCGAGGAAATGGTACCCAAAGGAAAAATTCAGCAGCACAGTGCTAAATCGGCCCGGGCCTTTCCCTTTGCCAGACAATTTCAAGTCTCGATTCTAACAGCCCAGCACACCTCGAACCATCACCCGTCTTCTCACCCTATCCTCTTCCTTCGATGTTCAAAGTTCGAACACCAGCTCCTCCATAGCCAACGGCACCAAAAACAGCATCCTTGCATGCTTGCTTGCTTCCGTTTACTTCTTTAAAAATCCGCAAATGCCATTGCTCTCTCGCTGCATAAATCCACGGCGGTCTCTTCGTCAGCTATTCACCGCCGATCATTGCTTCTCTAACAAACTAAACTTCTTCTCCTCCTCTCCCGCTCCAGAGGTTAAAAAAACACAGATTTTTTAAAAGAGGTTTTGTTTAACGTTTAATAATTACTTGATACTTTTTCCCGCTAGGTACTGTTAAATCACCACGACGAGGAATGCGTTGATTTCCTGCCGTGGTTAGAAAGGAAAGCTGGAGCTGAAATTTCTTCAAAGCTTTACGTTGGCAAATCCGCATGCGGCAGGTTATTATCGTGCCTATGTTTTCTTAATTGGATAATTTTATCATGAAATACTTGACCGAAGATCTAATTACTGCCGTATATCGGTGCTGGTGTGGATCAGGGCTAGTTATTTGATACTGAGATGGTGTCTTGGCCAATCTCAGTGCATAATTTTTTTCCACGATAAAACAATAGCCGGAATTTGTACCGTTTCCTATTGAATTGAATAGAATCGAAAGACATTGCGCGTATGGAGTGGTGTATGCAATAGACACAAGTTTTACTTTAGATGATCGTAAAAGAGAATTCCGCAGCTAGTTGATTGCTGTTGAGGCGCGGTTGGAGGAATTTCTGGTGCTTGTTGTTGTTGTGCAGTGCTCCATGGAATCATATAACAAGTGTTTTTTTCTTTGAAAAAGTGCTTTCAACTCTCTTATGATGGGGTGCTTTTGGTGATAAGCAAATATTGCATGGCATTTTGAAATTGAAATTGAAATTGGAAACTGTGTAACTCAGCAGGATGAAAAACCGGGGAATCTCTTGGTGTTTGGATGTGTGTTCACACATCCTTATTTTTTTTAAGGTGCGCAACACCTTGGATCAAGTTCTGTTGCATAAAATGTGACAACTTGTGAAATGAGCTCATCCTACAAAGCCTCAAGTCAGCCTGTCTTATGCTCCTGTTTACTGATATAAAATCAAAGCTTCTTGTTTCTCTTACCTCATCAAAAGCTTCATAACAAATGTTCAAGATGTGTTTGCTGGATCTGGGAGAAATTAATGATATCACTGACCTCGATGAGCATGTAAATTTGGTTATACTATCTGAAAGTGGTTCCAACCAATTACTCGGCCATTGTAATGCAAATACACATTCCTGTGCGGAACTTGCTAGTTTATAAATTGGGTTTTGATTCTTATACTGAATTTGGGAATTGGACCAGTTGATGAAAGATAGTCCATTACATATTACATTGGAAGGCCTGATTATTTCTTGCGTGTACAACTTGTTAAGTTTGATCACTTCTGTGGCTACATGAGGTAAGAGTAAACTGAAAAATTGAAGGGATATCCTGCACTCTTTTGCCCCATGCTGGAGTGAACATAAATAGAGTTCAATTGCATGGACATCCTATTTCCTGAAAGCAGTGCCTTTTCGCTTTAGTCCGGGCCAGGCATCTCTGATATGTGTGTCTTCTTCTGTCCTCAAATAGGTCACTCACCTGAAGGAGAATATTTATAGTATTCAAAGGTCTTATTATTTTCAGCAATTAACTGTGTTTCCTGCGCCTCATCATTAATGAGGAAATAGCTTAAGTATTGGAAGGCCTTTATTACAATATTGCAGCTGCAACTGTTGATGGAAAATAATCTATTACTAAAATGCATGGAGGGATGAATGCTCTCTTTTGTCACCATACTTATTAAATTTCTTTCAAAAGCAAAAAAAAAAAATTAACGATGCATGTTTTGGCGTACAGGTCACTATTTGCTTCTAAAAGCATAAAAACTGGAGACTGCATACTGAGAGTTCCATACAATGTGGTATCCTTCTTGACACATAGTACTGCTGCTGTTGCTTTTAACGATTTCCTTAACCTTTTCTTTTTCTAAGGTTGGCCAATATTTTCTTACTTGATTTCTCAGCAAATAGCACCAGTTAATCTACTTCCAAAAGTTGCATCTTTGTTAGACAATGAGACTGGCAATGTTGCAAAGCTTGCTACTATCATTTTGACTGAGCAGAAAAGAGGGCAGGTAAACTCAATTTGTTATTTTATTTATCTGATAAAAGGTTGGCTGAAGGAACAATTACTTGCAGTTGCATGGTTGGGCATAGATTGACATTGCTATTTCTGATTTTCGAGGAAATATAAAGAAATTGACGGCCTATATTTGTATTTCCTGCAGGAATCAGAGTGGGCCCCTTATATCAGCTGCCTCCCCCAGCCTGGAGAAATGCATAGCACGGTTTGCACCGTCACTTTTTGCAAGTTTTCATCATCATGATCATCAATTCTCAAAGGATATGATTCATGAAAACATATATAGTTCCTGGAGAAATGCAAGAGTTATTTCTCTCTTATTGTTTGAATTTATCCAGAAACTTGCCTCTCTTGTTTCTTTGATTTTTTACAGATATTCTGGAGCAAAAGTGAGTTGGAAATGATTCATCAAAGCACAGTATACCAAGAAACAATCAAAGAAAAATATCAAATCAAAAAAGATTTCTTGAAAATTAAGGCGGTGAGTTTATTTCTCTCCAGAGAATCTTTAAGCTCATATGAAGTTGTGAGTGCACAATCAAGAGTTTTGAAGAAAAATATGTCTAGATAAGGTTGCAATACAATTTGGTTGATTTTCTTGCTCTTCACTTAAAATGCTCAAGGACAAAGTTGTGTTCCTCTTAATTTTGAGAGGTGGTTTACAAAAAATCCCTAATGTAGGTAGGTATGACACAATCACAGGGAGCTAAAGATAGATGGATGTATGGATGCTCCTCTCGTTTGTGTGAAAAAAATGGGCTCAAGTGCACATATTGATCTGTTAGGTGGGGTTAGAGATAATAACACTATCACATATTTTCAACACATTTAACAATTCAGATTTATCGAACTTCTGGAAACATCAAACAGTGTAAAGTATCTGTCGGTGACTGATGAGGGATTGATAGTTGCAAAGTTAACATTGATTTTTGTTCACTCAATATACACGTCATTGGCAGCTCTGCTTACATTGGGAGTTGTGATTGAATTAAATTTCATATGCTTTCAGGCTCTTGATCACTCCCCAGAAATTTTTGATAGCATCACACTTGAGGATTTCATGCATGCATATGCTTTAGGTGAGCAATTTCTGCAAAAGTAATTGCTATATATGATTCGTTTTCCTTTGTGAATGCCCATATTTTGAAGAGAGAGAGGTTTATATTTTGGCCACTTTTGTGATTACCAAATTATTCTGAGAAATGCTTCATCTATATGTAATTAGTTTTTATGAGTCTGTTTGTCATAACCAAAATGGAAGGATGGGCTCTAAGTAAGGAGTTACATGGTCCTATGCTACTGTACTGATCAACTATGACTTCAAAATGCCTCTGAAGCTTCTGAATTTTATTTCCTGCCTTGATTTTAGCTGTAATTTTCTACGTCTATAATCTTTCAAGTTCTTATGTGAGCTTTCTTATGCATGTGACAGTTAGATCTCGAGCATGGGGAAGCACAAGGGGGGTATCCCTGGTATTGCCTTTATAATGACATCGTTTATTCTGTAAAACATATTTTATATTTTCTTGTGGTGTATCCTTTATTTGTATAGTGTTTTATTTGAATTGTTTGGTTATTCCATAGATTCCGTTTGCAGATTTTGCAAACCACGATGGTGTTTCTGAAGCATTCATAATAAATGATGAAGACAAACAGGTTTCAGAGGTTTACACTTTTTTCTTTCTCCGTATCATGCCCAGTTTTTGATGTAAGAGTTTAATACAACAGCAAAGTGGCAATATTCTTTTTTGTTATTATTATCTTCTATCGTTTTACAATATCTCCTGTTGTTATTCAAGAAATGATGGTTGAAAAAAACTATCTCAGAGCACTACAAAGTTTGAATCACAAAGGGACCCTTTACGATGTATTGTTTTGGATTCTGTTGATCTCAAAGCACAATGCCCTATCGGAGATTTTATTTATCATTTATTGGAGATTATATTTCATTTATGTATTCTGTACATGTTTTCATTTCTAATATAATTATTTAAATCCATGCATGCATGCAGGTCATTGCTGATCGTGATTTTGCTCCTCATGAAGAGGTTAGATGGTGAAACAGATTTGTTTCTCTAACAAAACTTATTTTTTCCTGTTGAAAGTAGGATTAGATTTTCTAATTAGAAAACTGAGCAACACATGACTTGTATTTCTGATTCATTTTGCTAAGAAATTTCTGCCATCTTGTTGTTTCCACACAAGAAAACTATTAACAAACAATTTGCAACAAAGCTAATCACATAAAAAAGTGTACTTTTGTAGTAGTTGCGTATCATGAATGCATTTCTGGTTCCTTTGGGGGCCATAAATCTGTGCTTTTAATCTTCCATCACCCTTGAGTTGAGAATTTAGATAAATCTGAAACACCTGTGCAGGTGCTGATCAGATATGGAAAATTTTCAAATGCTACCTTGCTGTTGGAATTTGGATTTATAGTTCCTGACAACATCCATGACCAGGTTAGTCTTTACTTTAAAGTTGCAAAGATGTTTAATGGCACTATGTCACGGGATCCTTTTCATACAATTACTATCTTGCCTGTCAATTTATCAACCATAAATTATTATACTGAGCAGAAACACTTGTCATTCCTATTTTCTCTCTTGGGCTCTCTTAACTAGTATTTTCTCATACTTTAACTGATTCTTTACTCGATGCCCAAAACTATTTTATATGCCCAAAACTATTTTATATTTCATATTTTATGACGCCTGTTTTTCCATGTTCCAAATTTTGGACCCATATCTTACAAATGTTGTCAGTATTCTCAGGTCCAGATTCACGTTGACATACCCAATCATGATTTTCTAGGTGAAATGAAGTTGGATGTTTTACGAATGCATCATTTACCAACCACAAGATATGCCAATGACTCAGAGTTTTCTGGGGATTCTTTCATAATCAAGTCAGTATTGTGGGTTGGTATAGTAACTGTGCTATCTTGAACTTGTTTTGATAAAAATAGAACATGGAATAAGAAGCCAATCTTGAATATGAGTAATAATGATGCTTTTGGCGGACCCTCCTGAGAAGTGTTTTTGTTGATTTCATCACACAGGGAAGTGAGGTCCCCTAGAGGAAAAGGAAAAGGTCTGCCACAATCACTACGTGCATTTGCTCGTGTTCTTTGTTGCAACTCTTCTCAAGGTGTGCATCAGATCACATCCTTTTACTTTGTTTGAAATCCATGTCTCAGGACCTGTTAGGGCCATACTAGTCTTGAAAATATTTCCTGAACTATAATTGCTCTTCAGAATTAATTGATTTGGCCATGGAAGCTGCACAAAATGATGGTCGATTAGCTCGACGCCCTTTTAAAGATAGCAGCAGAGAGATCCAAGCACACGAGATCCTGTTGTCAAGAATCATTCACCTTATTAAGGAATACAATGCATCTATGAAGGTGAGCATGCTTATTTTCCCCTCATGGACATTATTGTTAGGACTGGGCATTTCCATTCTAGGGAACATAATTCTGCAAAATAATCTTTAAATGAAAAGAAAAATAAAGTGCCCCTGCAGGTTTAATTTTACCGTGAAGAGTTAAAGTGCATGTATTGAAGTTTTCAAATGGGTGAAGCATCGGATTTTTTTGGTTCATCTCCAGTGGCAATTGGTTCTTAATAAGAATTGCCAGGATACTGACTGTTTCCTAACATGTTATAGATATTTGTTAATATTTGTACGTCATCAATTCTTGTTGGCCCTCCATTTGTATCCGCTTTTCCAGTTTCAGCCATTACTTGCTTGTCATGGTATCTCTTGCATCTAGTTAATTTCTCTCTTTGTTTTCTTTCTGAGAATCTTACACCTTGTATTTAGACTCTTACTGGAACATTTTTTTTCCTTTACGAGCCCTTTTCATTTGTTTTAAGCCTTTTTATGCACTGTACAGTCACTGGAACCAGTTGCTCCTTCGGCGTGCAAAAGATTTGCTCTTCGAAGGCAGATGGCTCTAGATCTCCTCGCCGGTGAGCTTCGTGTCCTTGAATCTGCATACACATGGCTCAATAATTACTGTGCCACCTTGTTACAGCATTCCACTACCAACGATTGATGCCAGTGCCTGAGGAAAGTAAATAAGAGGAATGTTCATTTTCTTCGTCACATACTGGTCCATGTAAATTCACTCAAAACTGCAAGTAGGAAACTCAGAAAGAAGCGAGTCAACGTCCGGAAAGGGACCAGAGAACTACAACAAAACCCGAGTAAGATAGATATTCGAAGGGTTAGATGCCCGGCTCATGCCTGTGAGAGCAAAGGTCACTGGACAAGGCTTCCACCTCTCTGTACGCTGTACATAATCTCCGAGTTTTTTTGGAATTGAGCGCTTTTTGTCTCTCTCTTAAGAAATAACATATTTCGTAAGATGTTTTAAGAACTTAACAGTTTAGTGCAGGGCTGTTAATATTATTTTGTTCCGTTCAGGCTGGAATATTTTGTTTTATTTAAAAAATCGAGATAAAACGGTATTGTTTTCGTTTTGATTTTAATTTTGATCCGTTCTGAAAATTCCAGCTAGATTCCGGTTAGAATTTCTCGGTACTGTTCTAAGTGTGCTGTTTCGACTTTAAAATCCTTCTTATTTTGATTAACTTGTGATTTTTTTTTCTAATTTTGAGATTATGTTTGTTTGGCTTTGTGTTTGTATTGAATAATTTAAAGTTAATTTATTTTGAATTTTAATTATACTTATTAAATTAATATTTTAATTTTTTTTATATAAAATTAATTATATATGAACAGTACAACCCCGAAACAGCACGTTGAAATGCTCCGAAACCAAAACGTTTCGTGCCAATAGAAAAACCAGAACAATGAACGTTATGAATGTTGACCTTTTGAAATGCAAAAGATTATAATAAAGCCAGATGATGAAAAAAAATCTCACCATACATCGAACCTTTCCAAGTAAAATATTAATATTATCATAAATTTTTTATGAATATGACTTCAACAACAAAGAAAAAAAACTATTAACATTGTAGTGGACCACATAAATACACTACTGTTTACGTAGTTCATGTGGCGGGGGCTTAATTATCTGACTATAGCGTACCGTATAAATACACAAACTGTCTGTGGTGCGGGCTTAATTATCTTTGAAAGGTTAGAGAGGTCCACTTTAGGGATTTGAATGATTGAAGTTTTCATGCTGGTTATTAATGATATTATTATCAGTTTTAATGTAAAAAGAGAGATGAGAGGAAAAAACAAGAAGTCGCTAATCTGTCACTTGAAGATTTTATGGCCATGTTATTTCTCCAATTGTTCGACTGTGCTGAAGTCCAAAAATAAACCATAATCTCCCATGACCTTTCACTGGGCTGCTGTGTTTTGCGAAGGGTCGAGTTTGAATCTTCAGGTCAAGGCTTCGGTGGGAAGCAAATTAATCACCGCCTGGGAGTGGTTTTCCATGATGGTAACTGGTAACCCATAATCCTAGCATCACAGATGTACGAATACAAACTTCGTAAGTAACAGTCCCAGACTCCCAGTACATCTACCACACCAATCTCTGACCAGCGTCACAAGGATTATAGCTGCTCTTCCTAGATTTTCTCACTGGGATGTACCTGTAGTTGTTCCATGTAGAATTTCATTCCCGAGCCTCCGTGTATTGAGGGGAGAATCCCGTGCACTACAGTAGCGAAATTAATTGCTCTACAGCAAAAGGTGACCTAATTGCATCTGGAATACAACAAACAAATAGGGCAGGCAGCTTAAGAACATACAGTTTGCTTCTTCGCATGGATGTGAGCACATCATGCAGACAGGTTTAAGTGGAACATTTTAATTCATAGGACCTAGCTACATTCAGGATCCAGGCAACATTGAGAAAATGCAAAGCATAGATGACTGGATATGATCAAATTCGCAATTGCAAATCAACTTTAGTCTATCGTTAACTGCAAAGAAACAAGTGGTCAACACAAGATTTAACGAGGAGAAAAAAGGAGAGACGACGAAGAAAAAGGAGGATTCTTTCAGCATATATACAGGCGGGAAGTCTCCACACAGGTATCAGATCAAGGTGCGTGAGAAACTGCCCCGGGTTATTTGAGTGTTTAATGAACATCACATTCCAAGAAGATGCTTGAGCTCATGATGATTTCAGAGCCCAACGCAGATGATATTTTCACTTGAAATACACAGTTTGCTACACGATGCAAATTTACGATATATATGCCTTCACCAATTGCAAATAGTTGCAAACTAATCCTGTCCTTGGACAGGTTATTTTACCACCATTTCTCTTCGCCATTTCTTCAAGTGCCTGCAAAAGTAAAAAAGATGCCAAACTAATCAGACTAGTGCAGCAATGTACTTAAGAGGTATCTTTATACCACATGCAAAAATTGAACCTTAGTGCTGTAAACATAGCCGTTAGGCAAGACTTGGGGTGGGTTCTCCGTGTCCATCAGTTCTTTGGTTATGTAGCAAACAAGCTTTGAGTGGTGCTGCTTTGAGTATGGTAATGGCGATGCCAACTTCCTGAAGCTCTCCTGTGACAGTGGATCTTCCTTGGTGCAATCATCTTCATAGCAGTAGCTAAAAAGGGTCAAGGAAAACAACAAACACTCGGATAACATTACGCAATAACTCCAGTACAGAATGCTGCCTCATCATTTGTGAGAGAGATACAAGTCATGATGTGAAAACTGTTAGATCACTGTATGATTTACAGGCTTGACTCGAGATCAGCCCACATTAAACTCAAAACCTCAATTTCTTAGTTTTTTAAGTACTTTGCCAGCATAACATCTAATGTATTAAATGAGACTCAAGAGGGATAAACTCATCTTCTCACTTTTTATTGCTTGAAGCACTTTCCCACCATAATTAATAGTGTATCAAACAAGACCGTGTGCATGTGCACGGGTGTGCGTGTGGGTGAGAGGGGGGATCAGTTGCATGCTAGCAACAAGTCCATTAATAATGGATACGGAGTTTTCAGGGAGGATAGCCCTGCCTGTAGAAATATATTCAGCAACGGTTCTAGAGTCATGCCATACAACCTGCAGAATTCCTGTTTAAATTGTTCTACCAAGTAATCCCATTGCTTTGGTTCAAAAAATATCTGGAAAGAAAATCACCAGGTATCAATCAGTTTCTCATTAATCTGTCAAGGAAGAAAAGAGCAATAGAAACAGACATAACAATTTCATTTCCACAATCTGTTAGATGAATCTACCATGGGGGAGATATATCTGGAAACAAGATAGTGTGTAAAAGAAGAGTTCCAGATCTAAAATTCTCTAACAAGTATTTCCAGGTCTATCACTGAATCACACACAACCATTAAAATAACCAAACTGAGTTTTTTCCCTCCAGTGCATAAATGAATATATATAGAAACACAAGCAACAATCGACAGAATCGGATTAGAAAGCCTTTTAGGAAATGAATAATGAGAGGGTTTTTTTTAAGCAAAAACTAAGTTTACAGTCACTTGAAGTCCACAAAGTTTCATTCTAGAGAGGGGTTTGAACAAATAAGAATACAAATCCAGGTAACTTTAGGTTTCCCTACTTCAATGTTCATGGATGTTCTAAAATGAAAAATTCTGAGTATCTTTTCTTGAGTTTGGTTTTGGTGCAGCTTGTTCTGGGTGCACTGCAAATCTCAGTTTGGTCATTTTAGATCTTTGCAAAAATAAAAATAAAAAATAGCTGAATTGAAATTCATCCTAACCAAACCACTTACTAAATGCTTCCACATGCATCAGTCAAGGTGACATTCTGTATACCAAAGTTGTCACGACGAACGGTGTCATTTGCAGTAAAACATGGCAATTATTCACTGAAACCAGGTTACCTTATATACAGCACATTCAGGATTGCCCTTAAAAGCCACTATTGCAAAGACCCGCTGCATTTCTTTCATATGCGTTGCTGCCCAAGGTGCGAGATACTTCCGAGCATATGTGATAGCACGCAGGTGGTCTTCTGCTCGTACTAACTCTACATATTCTTGAAGTCTCAATTGGAACTCAAATTTGCTCTGTCATCCATAAAAGCAGTGGGCATTAAAAATATGCCCGCCAGATATTTTAGAATCTTAAGTGGTTGCTGTCCAGTTTTGCAAAAAACCATCAACATTGATTCAGAAGTATTTAGTAACATCAAAATCAATGAAGAAGCACCATCGGGCAGGGGGTACCTTCACTGTGATGCAAATGCACATTTTAACATGAGTTTAAAGATCAAGGTGTCACAAATCACACAGATAATCCCCAGGAAAAAAGAAATATGTTATTCTGCAGTTACACGGCATTTCTTTTCTTGTCAAAATCAAATTCCCAATCCATAAAATTATTCAGGAATTCAATCCAAGACCATAATTTTCCAGTATCAATTGCCTATCAAACAGACTCATATGTTTAATAATATAGAACTCAATAACATTCATTCAAGGATCACAGTTCATGTACTGGTTACAAATGTTTCAGTTAGTGGCAATTCCTAAAATAAGTGCAGTGAAGACCATAATATGTCCACAACTTAGTCATGAATATACTTAAATACTTCAAGTCTTATATTATATCTCTAAGTATGCTAATGAAATACTGCATGTCTACAACTTAGTCATGAATGTACTAAGGATGCTAGGATTAATTAATATACGATTTGCACTTGAATTTATAAATCTAATTCTTGCCGAGCACACAAACCTAGAAGAAGCAGATCCAGCAAATGAGATAACAACAAGGGCAAGTTTTTTTTAGCCTCTATCCGAGAGTCTGCATTCAAAAATGATTTGCAATTACCTTTGACTTCTTCAACCTTGATTTGTTATCAGCACACCATGCTAAAGCAGGAGCTACCTCCCTTTTTTGAAGAGCATCAATAACCCTTTTCGCCTCCAAAAACACATCAATGTCAACAAGATCCTGGCATTGAATTCACCAAATTATCAGAGCATGCAACAAAGTTACCAGATATGCTGCGGGTTAAGATGTGACATCCATGATTAAAAATTACCAGCATATTGCTGCTTTCGGCTAGTTTCAATCCAGTATCGTAATATGACATTCGAAGCATGTAATCCACAAGAATCCGCTTCATCCGCGTGTTATTCCACTCTGATAGATTCTCGGCACCAGCTGATTCTAAGTGATCAATCCGTGCTCGACACCTCTGCGCTTGTAAGTTCTCTGTCCGGCTTCCCTCTTCCAACTAAATAAATGTATCAAAGTATTTACACTAAAATCACTATAACTAAATCCAAGAAAAAAGAAATTCACCAATCACATCATTACATGCATCAATTACTTATTAACTGACTAAATAATTTCCATCATAATTCGATCTTTGAAAATTCAACTTTAAATAAAAAAAATATTATGATAAAAATCAAGTAAAAAAAATCTACAAAATCCTTGCAAAACAACATTTTCTTGAACTAATCATTATAAGTTAAATTAAAATTAACAAAAAAGAACCACAATTAGCACAAAAACTTAACGACGTCGATCGGGCCGTTTTCATTTCATTTTTTTTTAATCAGTATACCTTTCTTTTAAGACCTTGCAATCTGGAAACGAGAGCAGTGAGATGCTGAACGGCATCGTCGTTGGAAATGTCAGAGTCAGCGGCTTCATTAACGATTGAGATAACGGAAGAGATTTCCTTTTCTACGGCGCGGTGGTTGGTACGGATCGTTTTCTTGTAGTGTTCGAAAGGAACCCGTAAGAACTGGTGTTCTAGTTTTAAGGATTCAGTCAGTCGCGTCAGTTTTGAGGACAGTGCCGTTGACGGAGTGGTGGTTGAGGTCGGGATTGTGGAATTGCCGTTAGGGAGGGAGTCCATTTCCATCGTGGAAGTAAGATCAAGATTCGCTGGGAATTGGTGGAGGTGGAAAATAATGAGGTGCAAAAGCAAGCAAAGTGCAATTATTGGTTTTAGAAAAACGACATGGGTTTTGGTCTTATTCTTTTTTTCTTTTTGGTTAATGGGTCGTGTTTGGTTGCTGGCTGTTGGGTAATCTGGGCCGGCGCAGGAGAGTGGAGTTTTAAGTTAAATTTGTATATGGATACGATGGTTTCAAGAATTTGGATGGAGTAGTAAACGACGTCGGCGCTGTTATGGTTAATTGGTAATGCTACTAATGGGCTTGAGGCCCGTTCACTTGTGTTCTGTGTAGGATACGAGCAGAATCTTAGCCATTTCGGCCCACGTAAAAAAACTCGTTTTGATTTTTGTTTTAATTTCGTCAAATGAAAACGTGTTCATGGGCTCTTAGCTCCATGATAGTCCTCTCCTCCGATGTTTTTTTAATTTAAAATGACGATCATTAAAGTATTATATAATTATTAATTATAGGGCTCGTAAAGAGATACATATAAATTGATTTAATATTAATAAAAAAATAAATTGTTAAGACTAGAATTTGTATCGTTGTAAAAAAATATTAGTCACACACGGTTCATAAATTAAATCTGGATGCGTGATTTATTGAATGAATAAGTTAAAATAAAAATATAGAATAAATGCCCAATTGGATCTTGCATATGTGAAGGAGAATCTTTACTTATCACGAGTTGAATCTATTAAGGGTGAGATATCTTTAACTACGGGGACCTGAGATAAATACCACAGATAAAATGATAAAACGAACGAAACAATGTGCGAAGAATAATATAATTATTTGACAATTAATAATAGCCAAGAGTATTCGATATTAATTTTCACTAGATTTTAGATTGTAAAGTAGTTTTTTAAATAGATTTTTTATATATAATTCATGATCATAACAAATAAAGCATAATTGTCCGGTCAAATTGTTCATTTGATATTGAACACCAACCAAATTTTTTTTTATAACTCATTCTAGTCTTAAAAAAAATATTTTTTGCAATTTCATCACAATGAAAGGGGAATTGCTTATGATTCCTTAGTCGACGGTGAAATTAAAAGGAGAATCGTGATGAAAATTTGGTCAAACATAGATGATATGGTAGAAGTTATGAGAAAGATATATGTTGATCCTTAAACTTTCAAAAAAGCATATATTATATATTTTTATCACCTAAATATTTTTTCAATTCAGATTTGAAATAAAAGTTTAGTATATAGTCAAGAAATGAGATAGATTGCTGAATTATGACGGTAAAAAGTGAAAAATATCGTTAACATCAATTCAGGTGACAATCTATGTTTGTAATGAATAATATTTTTTTTACTAGAGTCTATATTAAATATTTTTCTTACTTTAAAATCAAATATCTTGATCAACACCTATCTTACAATTTTTTAGTTTTGTTTTAATTATTATTTATGTTTTTTATTTATTTATTATCTCCTAGTTTATTCAATTACATGTATATATATACTTTTCAATTTTCTTTTCAAGTTTTTTTCTAACTATAAAAGCATATTAAGATTTAATTTACATCGTTATTGTTTTTATGAAAAAATATTCATTAATTATTTCTTGAAAAAAAAATCCATGGCGAACTGGGATGGCAAAATGTAGTATAAGAAAACTATAATCATCAGACAAGAACGACGTAAAAAGGATTTAAGGGTCCACACCAGACACACTGGAAAGGTTCCAGGAAGGTAACAATAGTAAACTACAGTAAGTACAAGTCCAACAACCGTGCCATAAAAAGAGTCAGAGGTAAAAAAATGTTCTTTTATCATTTTTGTTTAATTTTATCTTCTCAAAAGAAAAGGTTATCTTAGGGCAACTGCAGCGGGCTATGTATATAGAGAGGCAAAAATAAAAAATAAATATTTTGCCTTCTATTTTATGATTTTGACACTGCAAGAGAGCTATATTTATCTTTTGTGTGTGTGTGTATATTATTATATATATATATATATATATATATATATATATATATATATATATTAGAAAATAATATAATTATAGTAAAAATATTTATTTTTTATTTAAAAATATCTTAATAAGAACAAAAAAATTATATATAAAATTAATAATTATATTATTGGAGTGTTTTTAAAAATAATTTTTTCATTCTATAACTTATTCCTATTAATTGTATAATTAAACTACATATAAAATAATTGCATTATATTTAAAATAATATTAAAAAAAAATAGCTCTCCAAAATGGCCTTTACCATTGAAGCACACATCAACAAAAAAACTATATACACACTATTCAAATAACCATTTTAAAGATTTGCCTCTCTAAAATACTTTTTACCACTAAAATTGCTCTTAAAAGCTATGATAACTCTTCCTTATATGAGTTGCTATTTGTAACAACTCAAATAGAAAAGCCATAATATTGTGTCAGGGAAGAGAGGATGTCGGCACACTTTTTCAAGTGACAAGAAAGAGAAGAAAAGGTGGAGTTTTGCCAAATCAGGGAGGGATCTGCAGATTATAGAGATACCGTCAGGGATTGTGCATATGTCAAGCTAGTCGTTCCCATTCTTCATCATGATTCACTAAGCCTCGACGTTAGTGGTGGTTGTCGTCGTCGGCGACACGTAACACCTGACTGAATTGAAATTGGCTGTCTTCTTAACTCGGGTATGAGCTGCAGTTGTTATAATGAATCCCAGGACAGTGTGGTGTAAGGGCATCTGCAGCGGAGAAGGTAAACAGATATGTAAATTCAAATTAATGTACTTTTGGCCATTTTGTACTTACTGTATCTGCTGTAACGGCATAGCTATACTCCCAGCTAAATATACATAATCCTGATCAACCTGCTATATATGGCAGGAAATGAAAGAGAAGGCATTGTACAATGTTACCGTTGGAATCACTATTCAGCAATACAATATATATCACACCCGGTGCTAGAATTACTCTCATTGCATCGCACAAAGAAACAGAGAGAACAAACACACCAGAGAGAACAACAATTTTTTTCCCCAAGGATTTGTAGATAAAGAGAAATAGAAGAAGAAGAAGAACAGTAGCAACAAAAAGGTTAGTTTTCGAAATCTTTTCTAATTTCTTATTCTTGTTCTTGCGCGTGCTCTCCCATATGTGTTTTGCAACTGTTATAAAATTGATTTTTGATTTTCATGGATTCCTGGGTTTATTTTACTTTCCTTTATGTGATCAAGGCTTGTGGTGGGATTTTGGATGTTAGATTAGGAGATGTTATTCATGGGATGGTGATTAAGCTGGGTTTGGTTTTGGATGTGTTTGTGGGCAATGTTTTGGTGGGAATGTATAGGAAATGTGGGGTTGTGATGATGCGATGAAAGTGTTTGATTTTATGCCTGAGAAGAATTCGGTTTCATGCCTACTGCTGGTTTTGATTTTATGGATAGGAATTTAGACCATGTATTTCTCTTGCTGGCAAGTTAAACTGGCCATCATCTAGTCACGTGCTCTAGGCATTGCATGTTGATCATGCATCTGGTGTCTAGCTAGCTTGATAATGATAAAGAGCACAAAAGAATCAAAACCAGCAGTAGACACATCGTCAGAAGGCAAGTATTTCTGGAGGACCTTTAAAACAACAAGAATGGAAACATGTGAATGCTGTGCTGTTGTGTTTGCCGTCTCAACAGTAAGAAAGTTTTAGCATTCGAATGTAGCAACATGCAAGATACTATGCTATCAAAATATCATGCAACAAATCATCCCATCTACATTCTGTCCTAGTAATTGAAATCTCACCACCTGCTGATGAATCAAGTTTGGTAATGTTACATGAACTATTAGACATTGAAATGTCAAAGGAATCCTAATCAGTTTTGGCAGCAGTAGATAACGACAAGAGAGGGCATTGACAGCAGTGTTTGAATGGAACCAGCAGTAGACACATCGTCTATTGTGAGAGTTTCATGTAGTTTGCAATTTGAATGTTGTGCTGTTGTGTTTGCAATTTGTGTATTTTCTGGAAAAAAAAACAGAGAGGGAGAAGGAAACACAGTTGATTATGACAAATCTTAGGGTGTTCTGCCCAAAATTCTTTTCCATGTGAATGCAATCTTCAATTTTACTTCTGCAATTTTTATCTTGTTAATTTGATTATTACAGAGAAGCATTAACAAGAGATATTGATATAGAAAACAGGAAAGGACCAAAACGATGAATATATCATGAGATATTCTAACATTAGCTTAGTCATGATTTAGAAATAAACACATTCTAGCTATCTTTCCACAAATCAGCAGTGATGTTGCCATTTCTAATCGCTGGCTTGAGAAGAGGCTGCATCATGGTTGATTTAAGTCAGTGGGGCATGACCATAAATGTGAGATATGAGTATGTGGCTGGCTAGTGTGGGATTATTGTTAGGGGAGTCGAGAATTTCAGCAAATTTTGATAGAGATCTATGGGAGCTCATGGGGGTGGGGGGAAATTAGGCTTGGAGTTGTCAATTATCATCCACGTATGTGTGCTGGACCAGCAAATGCCACTTGATCAGAAGAGGCAACACGCTTGATGTTAAGATGAATGGTCTTATTATCTGCACCTTTCATTCTTTTTTTGTGTTAAGGCCCTGTTATTACTACTTGAGTAAGGGAGGAAGATAGTCTTTTTCTCCTTTTAAGAGGGAAGTTTTGATGCAACACGTTCATGCAGGAACGATTAATTCATCTTTCTTGTTATCGCCTGCAACTGCCTTTATCTTTATTCTAGCTGTTATATGCTAAAGACATTCAAATATCTTTCCTTTTAGGAAGGTTAGTTTCTGGAATGTAATACTAGGGGTGTCTATTTAATTTTACTTCTGCATTTTACCTCTTTTTTTGTCAATGCTTCAAGTTATCTTTCACTCTCTTATCTTATTATTTGTTTCCTTGTATATATGAACTAATACAATTTTTTTTGTTAGATGGACTCAAATTTACCAAACTCATTCACCAACTTTCTTATAAATGAGTCTGAAGATATTGTGTCTTAACCAAGTGATTCTACTCAACTTCATAAAAAATCACAAAGGACTAAAAATTTCTCACAAGAAGAAGATTGTTTACTTATTTCTGCATGGTTAAATACAAGTAAAGATCCAATTACAGGAGTTGATCAACAAGCAAAACAATTCTGGGCTCGAGTATATGCTTACTTTGTCGAGAACGGGGGAAACATAAATAATCGCTCTCAAATAAGCATCTCAAGTAGATGGCAAGAAATAAATAGAGAAGTTGGAAAATTTGTTGGTTTTCTTACCCAAATTGAAAACCGTCAACAGAGTGGAACGACTGAAGAATCAAGGGTAATTTTTGTTTCTTATATTTTTCTAACATAGTTTAATCTATTGAATTTCTTTTACCAGATTAATGATGCTCGTCAAATGTATGCTTCATTGCTTGGCAAACGATTTCAACTAGAACATTGCTGGGTTATCTTAAGAAAAGAACCCAAATGGCAATTTGAGCGTGCAAGTCAACAACAAAAGTCAAACAAGAAACAAAAAAGTCACGGAATTGCAAGTCCTGCTTCTTCAAATCCATCAACCCCAGATTCAGTTAGTTTAGGAGAAGATAGTGATGCATTTCTTTATCAAAACAGACCAATTGGTAGGAAGGCTGCAAAGGAACGACTTAAACACAGACAAGGAAAAGAGAAAGTTGACGAGATATATATAACAAATCTCCTAGATAAATTCAAGGATACTGTGGAGAAAGTTGAGGATAAAAAAAATCAAGCTAGACTAACAATGTTAGAGCAGCAAGCTATAATAATTAAACAAAATCAAGAGAAGCAAGAGGATGAAATCATGAGGACGGATACTTCGTGTATGGATCCAATTTCTGCGTTGTATTTTCAAAATAGAAAACTAGAAATTATGACAAAGAGAGGTTTTAATTTGTAATTTATTTGATTGAATTATTTGTAATGGAATGTATTTCTAATTAATTATTTTTAATTTGTTATAAATATTTTGTGTCGTGTTATAAAATTTCAAACGTTGGTGGGAAATGAAATTTTGGCGGAATTTTTCAATATTTAAAATTTTCAAATTTAAATTGTTGCAGTGTTTTTAAATTTAAATTCTTTTTTTAATTTAAAAATAATCATGAAATTAATAATTATATTATTAGAGGGTTTTTTAAAAGTAATTATTCAATTATATAACTTATTCCTATTAATTGTGTAATTAATTGCATAATTAAACTATATACAAGATAATTGCACTATATTTAAAATAATATTAAAAAATAGCTTATCAAAATGGCTTTTACCATTAAAGTATCCATCAATAAAATAGCCATATATCTACTATTCAAAAAGCTATTTTTAAGATTTGGCACTCCAAAATACCTATTGCCATTAAAGTTGCTCTAAGGACGCTGCCATCAAAAGCCATAAAAAGGTTCCGTGGAGTTGTGCAAATTTTGTGACCCAAGTTGTACAGAGTCTAGGTGTTAAATTTTGGTTATGGATCTGGCGGAGTTGCAGAGATGGAAAGAAAATTACATGGGGGGGAATATAATTTGGAGGGTTTAAATATATTGTTGGAATTCAATATTTTTAAATTTAATTTTTAAATTAAAATATAATTAAATTAAATTAAAATATAGCCCCATTTTTTAAATTTTAAATTCATTTTTATTTAAATATAATTAAAAAATAATAATTATATTATCAAGGGATTTTTTAAAAGCAATTATTTAATTATATAACCTACTCCTATTAATTGTATAATTAAATTATATATAAAATAATTATACTGTATTTAAAATAATATATAAAAAATAATTTTTCTAGATGATTTTAACCACTGGAATATATGCAAATAAAAAAACTATATCTATACTATTTAAAAAATTATTTTAAAAATTTAACTTTCTAAAATAAATTTTACCATTGTAATTGTTATATCCTGCCTTATTTGCACTCGAATTGTTATATCCTGCCTTATTTGCACTCGAGCTTCCAAATAGCATATTGCTTTTGCACGGACAAAATGCGGTGCGAAGCTGCCGCATATTGCCCTTTTTTCAACAAAGCACCAGGCCCTGATGGCTTCACCGCCTTGTTCTTCAAAAAATGCTGGAGTATTGTAGGGAATGACTTCACGGCAGCCATTCGCCATTTTTTCAGCACAAGCATAATGCCCAAGTGTGTCAATGCCACGACGTTAGCTCTGATTCCCAAGGTGGAGAACCCTGTTTCTCTGGATGATTATCGGCCCATTTCTTGTTGTAATATAATCTACAAAACTATCTCAAAAGTCCTTGTGACTCGTTTGAAAAAGGCCCTTGAGATCATCGATCGTAGGTCCGGCTCAAACTGCCTTTGTTCCTGGCAGGCTTATAGCAGATGCCATTTTGCTATCTCAAGAGCTTATGCATAATTACCACTTGGAGAAGGCCCCCCCTAGATGTGCTATGAAGATTGATTTGAGGAAGGCTTTTGACACCATCAAATGGGAGTTTATCATTGAAGGCCTGGAAGATTGGAATTCTGACTGTTATGGTGAATTGGATTAAGCAGTGTATTACAACCCTTTTTTTTTTCAATAAAGGTTAACGGAGATTTGCATGGCTGGTTTAAAGCCGCCAAGGGTATTAGACAAGGAGATCCCCTATCTCCATACCTATTCGTTTTGGCCATGGAAGGGTTTAATGGGCAGATTAAGGAAGCCACTAAAGACCCAGCTTTCCAATACCACTGGAAGTGCAAAGCTAACCAAATCACTCATGATCATATTTGTTTTGCAGACGATCTCCTTCTTTTTTGCCATGCAGACGTGACTTCAGTGGGAATTCTAAAGCAAGCCCTTCAAACTTTCATGGAGCAGGCAGGGCTTAGCATCAACCAAGCAAAAAGTTCAATCTTCGTGACAGGCATTGACCAAGACATGAAGGTGGAGATTCATAATCTGCTAGGTTTCCTACCTAAAGCCCCCCCTGTTACCTACTTGGGCGTCCCCTTAGTTTCAAAAAGGCTAACTAGCAGGGACTGCACCCTTTTGGTTGAGAAGATCACAACTCGTGTGAGGCTGTGGACCTCAGCCACTATTAGCTACGCGGGAAGGCTGCAGCTCATAAAATCCACTTTATTCTCAATGCAGGTCTATTGGCTAAGCATTTTTATTCTTCCAATGGCAGTCACAAAGGAATATTGAAGCTATTTTATCGCACTTTCTTTGGAAGGGACCTTCTCTAGTGAAAACAGGGGCGAAGGTCAGCTGGGATAAAATCTGTTATCCCATAAAAGAAGGTGGGCTAGGTATTAAGTGCACCAGGGATTGGAACAAATTAAAGCTGCTGTGGTTAAGCATTTGTGGCGCAACTTGACAAATACGAGGTCTATATGGACTTCTTGGGCTCGCTCAGTCCTTCTTAAGAGCCGTAGTATTTGGGAAATAAAGCTGCCAACGAGAGCAACGTGGTCATGGAGGAAGTTTTTGGGCAGCAGGAACTGGTGCAAGGGGTTGTTCCTCAACAAAATTGGGGATGGCGAAGAAACTTCGCTTTGGTTTGACTAATAGTTGCCTAATGGAGAAAGAGTCTATGAGTCTATCCCAGCTCGCACAATAGCATCTGCAGGGCTGAATTGGAAGGCTAAAGTTGCTACTATTATCAATAATGGGCGATGGAATTAATTTTCCTTCAGGTCATCAGGATATGCACAGAATCTGGAGTACTATCACTTTCCATCCGAGAGTCCACGCCTCAGACACCATTATTTGGAAAGGGGATGCTTCCGGCAAGTTCACCGTTGCTTCAGCCTGGAATTGGATTCGAAGGAAAAAGCCAAAGCACCATCTCCATAGTTTGATATGGTACCCAAACCATGTCCCTCGGTACTAGTTCATTTTATGGCTGGCTTCTATGAGCAGATTATCAACCATGGACAGACCCCATATGCAAAGCAACATTTCCAGTAGGCAGTGCGTTCTTTGTGGCTTAGAAGTTGAATCCCATGATCACATGTTCTTTAGCTGCCCTTTCTCAGACACAGTCTGGACAAACCTAACTACTCAAGCTCAGTTGCATTGGCCTAAGGACAGTTGAGGAAACTTGCTACACTGGGCTGGAAGGAAGTTCAAAAGCAGGACGGGGTACACTAATCTTATTGCTAAACATACCTTGGCAGTGGCAGTATACTTTATTTGGTCTGAGAGAAACAACAGAATTTTCCATAATAAGCACAAGCAAGCAGGTCTCCTTTCTCATGAAGCTGCCATGCAAATCAGACTTCTGCTGCTAAACTATCCAGGTTATATACCAGAGACAACTCAGCTTTGGTGGAATGTGTGACCCTGATGGGTCTCAAGCTTTGTTCTTCCATTTGTTTCTATGGTCCTTTGCATGCTACTGTGCCCATGCATGATCGTGGGGTTTTCGTGGTGACGGTTTCGGGTTCTAAAAGATGGGGTCTCCTGGTGTCATGGCCTGCTGTTCGTAGGCTTTGCTTTGATGAGGCTTCATGGGATGGGGCCTGTTGGTGTTCAGGCCTGTTCTTCGCTGGCTCTCTTTGTTGGGGCTAGCTCGTTTTCAGTCGTGGGGTGTTTCTGCTAGTTTCGGCCCAGTGGTCCCTAGCTGGCAAAGTCCAGTCTGTTTTTCTTTCTTTTCTCCTGCCAAGGCTTTCCCCCCCTGTTTTGCTTTGCTGGGCTTGCTCCCTGTCGAACTCTGTAGGCCCTAAGGCCATTTCGGTTTTTTGCTAAGTGGCTAGCCACATCCCTGCTTTTTGCTCGGCCTCTGGCCTTGAGTTGGCAGGCCCCTTGTAATTTCCCCACTTTTTTTAATCCATTTTGAATCTTTCGTTCAAAAAAAAAAAATATTGCCCTTTTTTCAGTCCCAAAACACCTACTATATATTCGCATCTTGCCATCTTGGATGCAGCGGTATAGGCTATTGGACCTAAGCTGAAAAGCCATGCTCACCCAACATGCACAAATCAGTAGTTAGTTGGGAGTATGATTAAGTTGTTTTTTTAAAAAAATTTATTTAAAAATATATTAAAATATTTTTTTTATATTAACATTTAAAAAAGATCTATAAAAAATAATATATTTTTTTTTAAAAATATTTTTAAAATATAATTCTAAACATAGCCTTATCTAGTTGCACGCCACCTGGTGCAGCAATAATCATCCAGTCGTCACTGCCACAAGTCCCTGCAGGAGAAACTTCCTCAACGTGAATGAAAACAACTGTACTGAGCAAATGCAAAAGGTAAAACAAAGGCATTTCATTTTGAGTGCACTCAATTTTCAACTTAATCATCATTGTGAAACATCTCAACATGGGGAAGGAAGATGATTATAACAGCAACGCTTAAAAAGCTGTCTGGATTACAATAACGAATGATGTAGCGTAGAGGTGACGCCCAAACAAATCATCCAAGCTTGTTTTTTTTTTTTTTAATACGGTTAAAATTATTTTTTGAAATGTTTTTTATTTATAAATATATTAAAATATATTTTTTAAAAAAGTTTAAAATTATTATTTTTAATTAAAATAAATAATAATAATAAAATTTTAAATTTTATTAAAAATAATTTTGAAATGAAATGCTGTATTCATTGCATTCTCTACTGTATTCTTTTTTCGGCAAGAACCAGTATTCAACGTCATCGTTTTTTTTCCTTGCAATTTAAATCAAATTATACTGCAGTAAAACCTTACTCTTCAACACTTGCACACAGGTTGGTTTTAGGAATCATGTATATATATATTTAAAAAAAAAACATATTACTGCATTTTGCTACAAATCCAATTCGTACACACAAAGGGCCCACTTTAACTTCCTTGTGCAGGGCTCCACTGGATCCCAAATTCCACAATCACCTCCTTCCCCCCCCGCTTTATCCGCGGCAGCCAAGGATTTTAAATTTCCTTACTTAATGACCAAATCGCCCTCCAGTATCACCCTTAATTTCTGTTTTGCTCCCTCATTTCTCACTTCTGTTTCTCGGTTGCCCCTCTCCTCCTTTCTTTCTCTCACAAGTTCCTCTCATAATCAAAATCACTTCACTTTCTCACTGGCCCCAAACAGCAACCCCCTTTCTCCCCCTATTATTTCCGTTCTACACAATTTATTTTCTTAAATTTCGGTTTCGTAGTTCTGCTTTTGTTTTTTTTTTTAAAGTACTGTTAATCCTTTTTTGAATTTTGAAATCCGCTTGAAAAAACTTGATTAATTACACACTAATCGCTGCAGTATCTGCTTTTAATGGTAAGCTAATTAATTCTTAGATCACAATTTCAAAAAATAGAATTCACCCATTTAATTGGCTTCTTGTTTTGATTTCTTTTTAATGGCCCCAACCCCCAAGTGTCATTAGAGATTTTTGACCGTTGGTAGTGCAACAGAGGAAAGAAAGAACAGTGAATATTGTTTTTCTTTGCAAGTGAAGCTTGCTTTTCGTTCCCTACCCGTTCTTTTGATTTCCTTTCTTTGTTTCTTGATTCTGTTTGGTTCCTGAGAAAGTAAAGGAAACGGAAAGGATAAGGCACGAAACTCCTTCAGGTGCATTTTTCTTTCTTCCTGGGAACTTTCAATTGCTGGCGACTGTGTGATTTTTCAATATCAAGTTTTCTTTCTCTTTCATTTTATATTAGTCTCACAGCAACCAAAAAGTGTTTTTTGTTCGTTTTCCTTTCTCTTTAAAACGTGATGAAGCCGATTTTCTTTTCTTTACCATCAGTTTCTCAGTCTCCAAACAGTGTCATCTCCTTTTCTATTTTTCTTTCTACGGAATTGTAATCGAATCTTCCTTTTCGTTTAATCACGATTACTTTTGATTATTAAACGTTAACAATATCAGATTCTGTTTGTGTCAGATCTATTTAATTTTTTAAAGTGTGGTGGTTGATTGGAGATAAGGAGGGTTTTGGGGGTTTTGAGAACCGAAAATGGTGGGGTAGTTTGGTATTTTTGATGGCATAACTTAGCGAACCAAGGAACAGATCACAAGCCTTGGCACATGCATTTGACAATTGCTATGTTTAATGTAATTTTTTTTTTAAATTAATGCAAATATATATAGTTTTTTTAATTATTCATTTATTTTCTGCATGTGTGTGGGCGTGTTATTGTGCTGCTCTGCTTTGTTCATATTTGCCTTTTGATTTTGAATGACGGACGAAGAATTGATATATATATATATATATATATATATATATATATATATATATATATATATATAAACTTACTGTTTTAGTTCAAGTATTTATTCTAGCAATTGAATCTGATCACTTTTTGTATGTGGGGTTTCGAAATTAGTTTCAGTTATGTACTTGTTGGCATGTTATTCTCATGTTTCTCTGGTCATGTAAATCTCAGGTTTCTCAAATTGTTAATTGGTTTTATGTATGATAACGTGATGGTTAAGTACTGAACCTGTTTATTTTTTGCTTTTAAGGTTTTCCTGTTCGAATTCATAATTATCACCACCTTGTTGCATGCTTTCCTTTTCACTTTGTTAGATACACTGATCTTGATTTTGTGGCTGGTGTGTCTAGGTGGGGGGATTGGAATCTTTTCTTTGTGAATGTGTTATAAGGTGAGGAGATCATATGTCGTTGTTTGTGGACTAATAACATTTCTCCTTTTTTTTTCCTTTTGCTCATCCACTTCTTGAGTAATCACTATGATCATTATTTGTGTATGAGTAGCTGCATTTGTTGTCAATTCTTTCTTCGTAAAATTATAATCCAGGTTTCCCCTTCTAATTTCTCACACAATGTAATTTCAGCTTCAGTGGGATCCCTTCTGTCCAAGGAGTGATAAAGCACTGGGTTGTGAACTATCATTTTTGATGAGTTACAAATAGCAGTTCTGATTTGAGATAGACAGATGAAGAAACTCTTCTTTTTCAGATCTTCTTCCTCCAATGCTGGAAACAACAATACTAGCTCTCCACCGTCAGCAGATAAGCAAGTTTACTGGGAGGCACCATTCCAAGGTAAGCCAAACAATCATAACGATGATAATGCTCAGTGTGATTTTTTGATCCTAAGGGGACTATTGTCAAAATCAGGAAAGCAAGCATATGATAACCAGAGCACCCGCAACAGTTTGGCTCTTAGAAGGAGCCGCTCATTGTCATCGACTACCTTTCTTGATGATGGGAAGGGGAATTTTTCTTGCATAGATCAAGCTAAAACTCCTAGTAGTTCCAGTGGTGCTCATCAGCAACATGATCACTCATCTCGGTGAGAATCTCAATCTCATTAATATCATGCTATAAGGATGCATCTATAGATTATTTAGTGATCTTGAATACAAGTTTGTTTGCATATTACTTCTTTACACTTTCTATTTGAAATGCTTCCTGAGGTTAATTCAAATGTTTTCCAACTCAACACAGCAGGAACAATCTTTTTCCTGAGAGGCGAGCCAAAAAAAAACAATTTGAAGTGGCAGCTACTGGCGTAGAGAGATCTGGCTATTCCAATTCCCATCATGATTCGTCTGGAAATTCTACTTCTAGTAACGTCTCAAGCAAGGTTGTGGATCGCTACATTGATGGAGAACAGCAGCAGGAAGTGAGCCAGCCTAAAAATAGTTCACAGATAACTTTTATTGGAAGCAGAAATGCTGATGGAAGACTTCCTCCACGAGTCCAATACACAGCCCCTACTTCACCAATGGATAACATCAAGGATAAGCCCAGGTCTCATTCATTTCGGGAATATGGAGGGTCTCGGCAGAAGTTTTCTTCAAGAGATTGGGTTGATAAAGGATATGGCCATGAATCTCCACGGAAACTTGCAAAGAATGTCTTGGAGAGACTCTCCCTGGGGCGTTCATATCCTAAATCAAGTCCAAAGGAGTTCGCCTGTGATATTCCAATCACAATTGAAGATGTCTATGGTGGATCAATGAATTCATGTATGGATGTTCCTGCCCAAAAAAGTTGCTCACTGGAGGAACCTTGTGAAACCAATAAGGGTTACAATGGCGATGATTTTTCAGTTTATCAGAAATCAAATTACTTCCTTGGAGATGAAAATGGGGATATGAACCCTGTTAGTAGTGAAGACATGGTAGATGTGAAATTACAACAAAGATCTAAGGAAGCTGAGGAGAGGATTGTTCTTCTTTCTGAAGAGCTTGAGCAGGAAGGCTTACTCCAAGATAGTCAATTTGATGCTCCACTGCTGATGCAGACTATTCAGAGCTTAACGGAGGATAAGTTAAGCTTGGCAATTGAGGTTTCAGGTCTTCTGAAATCTCGAATTGCTGACAGGAATTCTGCCAAGGAAGATTTTCAATTAGCAAATGCTGAATGGGAGGCAAGGAATCGAAGATTAGAGAAGGAGAAGAATGAATTGCAGACAGCCTTGGAGAAAGAGCTGGACAGAAGGTCGAGTGACTGGTCATTAAAGCTTGAGAAATACCAGTTAGAAGAGCAAAGGCTTCGTGAACGGGTTAGAGAGCTTGCAGAGCATAATGTTTCACTCCAGAGGGAAGTATCTTCTTTTAGTGAGCGAGAAGCAGAAAACAAAAGTGTAATAACATATTCCGAGCAACAACTCAGGGACCTGACTTCAAAGGTGGAGGAGGTGAGTGATGAGAATCAACATCTGAAACACAATCTTTCAGAATTGCAAAAGAAGTATGCAGTGGCAGAAGAAGATCAAGATTGCATTAAAAGGAATTTTGAAGAGAAGAACAAGGAGTGCAAGGATTTGCAAAAATCCATCACAAGATTATTAAGAACCTGCAGTGATCAAGAGAAGACAATTGAGGGTTTGCGGGGAAAAAATAGCGAGGAAATCGAAAAGAAGCCACCATTGGACAAGTGTGATAAGAATGTGACACGATTGCAAATGGAGCAACTGAGGTTGACAGGATTAGAACTGGCTCTCAGACGTGAGGTGGAATCTTATAGGCTTGAGATTGATTCCCTTCGTCATGAGAATATAAACTTATTGAAGCGCTTAAAGTGTAAGGGCGAGGAGATTGGTGCTTTAAATTTCAAGCTAGATAAGGAAATGTGGACACGTACTTGCTGCCTGCAGAATCAAGGATTATCTATGCTGAATGAGAGCACTCAGCTGTCTTCCAAGTTATTAGAATACATCCGAGGGAAAGTGGGTGGCCACTTTCAAGAAATTAAGCAGGGAATGGAAGCTTTGGGGAATGGTTTAGATGAGCAGTTTATTGTTGAATCTGATATGAAGATTCAGGGCCTTAAGCGTGGAACTGAAGGCCTAACAAGGAGTTTGCAGACAATATCTTGTTTGCTTAAGGAGAAGTCCAATCTTGGTGCTTCAAAATCTCAGTCCCCAAGCAGTAATGTCAATGGCTCTGGGAAACTTAATCATCATAATCTAGAGGTAGGCTGCTGCTTAAATTTGTTCTTGTGAGATGCTCATCGTTTGATTTCTGCGGATGATGGTCATAATGCAAATGTATTTCATTTGATTCGAATTTCCTTTTTAGCAACCATTATTCAGCATGTTAAGAGCTAAGTTGATCTTTGATTTGGGTATTGGACAGTTGGCTATTGCTAAACTTGATTTCAACCCTTAATGCTATTATTGATTTCCCTTTCGTCTTCGCAGGAATCTTTGAGATTTGAACTTAAAGCTGAAACTTTGCTTACAAGTCTGTTAAGGGAGAAACTTTACTCTAAAGAGTTGGAGCTTGAGCAGTTGCAAGCTGAACTAGCAACAGCAGTGAGAGGTAATGACATCCTTCAATGTGAAGTCCACAATTCGTTGGATAACCTCGCTTGCGTCTCTCATCAACTGAAAAATCTTGAACTTCAGGTATTCCTAGATTCCAACTCTGCAGAAAAAAATCTGAAGTTACATATCACTTTAAATATTCATTGACGCAGGGTGCTTTGCAAACATTGCTTGTGCTAAATGCATGTACAAAAGCACGTAATTTCAAGCTGATGCATTAACTTGAAGGGTTGAGGTCTGCATTGATTTGGTCAACTCATAGTGTTCACTAAGCTCTTTTATATGGACACCTACCTAACTTGTCATTTTGTTGAACTGGCCTTGTGTAGCTACATTTCCAATGGATAGTGAAACTGGCATGAGGTCATTGTCTGCTTCATTTTGCCATAATTGTTTTTTATTACCATCCTTAAAACTGGATTTTCTTTCAATCATTATCCTTTAATTCAAAAGCAATATAAAAACTGATATTCTAAATGTTGCTTTTTATTGTTTTGCTTTTAATTTAGTTCCTTTGCAATGGCATAATTTGATGTTATTGTTCATTAAAGACTAATTTTGTTACGATGGACATCTGTGACATGTTTACTTATTTTTCTTCTTTGGTTCATATGGTGATCGGCCTAGCATTTTCTGTCATATTTCATGAGAACAATTCGCTACTAAAACCATTTAAAGATATTTCCTTTTAAATATATATAAGTTTTGGGATACCAAAAGCCGACTAGATATGATTTTTTTGCACAAAACTGTCAGAAATTAGCAAAGAAGTATAATGAAGTGCTGTACCTGATCTGCCGTGAGATGTCTTGTGATTTCTCTTGCTGTGCACCTCCATGTTTCTTGGGACCTGTTGTTATGCCTTCACACTTTGTTTGCCAGTGTACAGTTAGGACAGCTAAATAGCCTTGATTTTTCCTTAATAATTATATCTCATCAGAAATGATTTAGAGCCAGTTGGTAACTGCAGCTGTCTTGACCTTTTGGTCTCCTATAATATGACTAATGTAACTGTCTTTTTAACAGACGATGAAGAAGGATGAGAATGTAGATCGACTTCAAAGTGACCTCCAAGCATCCGCAAAGGAATTAGCAACAACTAGGGGGATATTGGCCAAAGTTTCACAGGAGAGAGACATGATGTGGGAGGAAGTGAAGCAGTTAAAGGAGAAGAATATGCTATTGAATTCAGAGATTAATGTACTGAAGAAGAAGATAGAGGCCCTAGATGAAGATATTCTTCTTAAAGAAGGTCAAATCACAATCTTGAAAGACACCCTGGGTAGCAGGCCGTTTGATCTCCTTGGTAGTCCTAGTTGCACACGAGAATTCTTGCTAGAATGATTGCAGAGGGAGCAACCTTTTCTTTCTGGGCAGGGTGTGCAGATACTGTTCATAGTTTGAAATTGTGTTTTTCGGGTTTCTTTACATTTCTTATACCTTTTCGTTTCTTTCCTCCATTTCCTTACTGGAGGCTTTGATGGGCAAAGATGTTAAAGCTTGGAAAAATTTACACACCATGATTCTTTGTATAATTGTATGTAGCTGGGGTTTCCTTCTTCCTTCTCTTATAGCCATGAATTGGTCTTAGCAATTTTGATTCTCTCCCTCTCTGAGTGTGTGTGTGTGTGGTTCAGCTTGTTCACTGTGTAATCAGGAGAGAAGGTTGGGTTATGGTTCCTTTGTTGGTTTAATCCCTTAACATAGGCTTTTGTTGTGAAGCTTCATGATCTATAGTCATCTTGAACTAATAATTATTCATTCTCTATTCCTAGGCTAAAAATCGCTGGCAAATATATTGGGGCCTCAGGATCCAACCTGGAATCGATAATTCACAGGCCAGACGATGGTATCATATATTCATCGCTTACAATTCCTAAAGCTGGACCTTTGTTACTTGTTGATACAATTGTACTGTTTCTTGTGATGTGCTCAATCAGGAACCGATGTTGGTGTCCTTGCCATCAATTAGATAGCTTTAGAATTCGAATTCTGACAGCTGCGGAACCACCTAAAACAGGTCTAATTGACCGCTGAAAAGGTTTGTTTAGTTTGCAGGATTCGACATCGGCCCGCTGCCGGAGGATAGAGTCAGACATTATATAAACAACAGTGGCTAAGCAAATGCTCCGAGAGTCCAGAGTAAATGGGTTCCTTGAGGTGTTATTCACCTAATTTAATCGTGAAATCGCCATTTTTGCCTGTCATTTTTGTGAGGGCCAGACTCACTTGGCATTAAGCTCCCATGATTTACCTTTGCATGTAAAGTTTCTTACCAGGCAAAAGCAAAAATATGCGATGGATGTGGAGTTATGAACAAAAAAGACATTAATAGCTTGTTTTTTTAAAAAGTTTTTTTTACCAGGCAATTTTTTTATGATGATGCTTTAAGGGTAACAATCTTGGCCAGGATTTCAATGGCCAAACAGGTAATGATGGCTACAGTTAAAGTGACGGGAAAGCTTGCTCTCCTCGTCGAGATTTCTAAAATGGTTTCCTGGTTGTAGTTATTTTTACATCGAGGCCTCTCTCTATCATGATTCTTCCAAGCATCCTTCACTGCATCTTGGAATGGTCTTCTCTCCTCCTCTGGCAGTGATTTCCACTGCTATTTCATTTTCTTTCTGCTTGCCTTTCTCAAGGGAATTGCATTGTGCTCCAGTCCGTGAGGCAACCAACTATTGTATAAATATACGAACCTCGGCTCTGCATTATCAAAATTTGAAGCAGCCGCCGGATTAACTCTTAATCTTTCCGGGGAGTCTTCACCGCCCTCCATTTCAGTGATAATTAACATCGCCATAAAAAAAAAATTGTCATATAAATATTTATTCTCATAATTTTAGGCATTAATGACCAAAAACACCAGAACGAGACTAATGCATTTCAACATCAGAGTGAAAAATAAAATAAAAAAATCCACAATTAGAATTACAAAGATAGATTCAACACCAAAGCATGAAAAAATCCCTCAGAAAAGAAAATAAAAAGAAATCCACAAAGTTATTAACTATAAAACCATGTTTATTGAGCGAAATAGAAGAGTTCCGACAAGAGGCCTAACCAGTTTTTAAAATAAGAAAGAGACGTGGTAGAAAAGAGAGAGAGATCAGAAGTGGAAGACAAATAAAGCAAGTGTGTCAAATGAATCTCAGTTTAATGTATGACAAAAAGAAATGCTCTTAATCGCAACTGTGCAAAAAAATATGAAAAACCTAAAATGCTTTCGCTTTCAGAATTGCATTTGTCCCATCCGAGGGAAAATTCATTATTTCATTGTTCAATATTAGAGCAAAAAACTAAAAATATTCCTAAACAGCCTTGTCTTCTTGTCAACCTCTGGAAAGTAGTTTTACTAAGCAAATAAAAAAAAAAACAGATCACTCCAAAGAAATCTGCAAATATCGGAAACATCAAAAATACCCCCCTTACAGTTAAATTTCTCAGCTCACCCCCAACAAATCTGCATATGCCACACAAGTTCCGTAGAATTATCCAAAATACTCAGTTAAATTTTGCAAACCGCTAGGCAAAATGGTAATTGCCCTATTGAAATCTACAGTGATATTTGTCTGTTAACACAATAAAACTGTGTTTTATGTTTACACACACGATCTTCTCTATGACACAGTAAAGATCATTAGATTTTTTCCATTGACAGTGATGCTTGAACCAAGGGTAGTTGAGAACAATTTGTTTCTCATGAATGCCACAACAGAGATAAGCATTGAACTGAGTAGACTAGCCCAACAGTGGAGTGAAAGTATCCTGTGACAAAAGCAAGGGTGAAATGAATCTCTGTTTGCAGAACGAGAGCCCTTTGATGCTTTCCTCTTCAAACGTGTTTGATGATGATGTCGTACATTAATAGTTCCAGGCTCGCAGCAATAATACACAACATTTACTTGAAACATTCACAACGAGGAAAGGAAAATGTTACAACAGAATCCTTGAATCAAATATCTGACGAATATTCTGTGGTCTATAACAGTATTACAAATGTGATTAAAAAAGGCGACCATAATTTAACCAGGCATGCTCACTGACTGATGACACTAGAACTTAATTTCATCTTATTTTAATAACTCTTACCGTCCTAGATGTAGAAGTAAGAATATAGATCATCGTTCCTTGAATCGTATCTTGGCGGCCCATTGTCTGGACAAAATAGCACAGGTGGAAGGCATAATGCCTTTCCTAGGAGGCTGGGGGATTTATTTATTTTTCCCTTTTGATGTTCCTTTCCTGTAGCTGGTTCATCCATTGGGGTTTCCTCGACTGGACGATCACAGAGATGCAGATTTCCAAAACTCGATGGGCTTCCTTTGCTGGTAGCACAGGAGATTGCATTTCATTACAAACACGAAAAAACTTGAATATAAGCAAGCAAAAACACACGCACAAACACCCATGTAACCAAACACCCACACATGATTGTATGATGGATTTACATGTGCAACTTCTACGGCATCAATGTGCAAAAACACACGCACAAGACCCCACACACTGACACGTGCACCCATGCAAGGACAGGAAGTTTGAGCATACAGATGCTCACACACTCTAATTCTGGCAGTACAGGATTGACACGGGGGGAGCCAGTTGCTAGATTAACAGGCAGTGCCAGGGCCAACGTGGCTCGGGCAGTTAGGTTAGGCTCTAGCTAGGCTACAGTTCAACATCAACCCAAACCAGGCTAATAGACTTAGGGGGTGTTTGAGAGTGTGGTTGTTTTTGCTTTTCAAAGTACTTTTCGTGCTGAAATGCATCAAAATGATGTTTTTTTATTTTTTAAAAATTATTTTTGACATCAGCACATTAAAATGATCTAAAAACACTAAACCGCTGGTTTTAAAAATAAAAAAAAAAAACGACGAAAAGCAGATTGAATCACAATGCTAGACGGGGCCTTAAGAGCAAGTACAATGGCTAAGGTATATGAGAAGTTAAAGTTAAAAAACTATACTTCTAACTTTCATTTTTAATTTTATCTACTCCACCGCAAGAGTTAAAATGGCTATTCTGGTCGACGGCTGCTATTTTTACCCATTTCAACATAAGAGCTAAAAGATAAAACAATGTAAATATATTGTTGGAATATTGTTCAAAAGCTAATTAAAACTCTTCATCGATCTTCTTCTCCTTCGCCTGCTGTCAAACTTTATACTCTTCTTCATGGCATATTGTCCGGAGGCACAAGCCAATCTAGCCAATATCTCAACCTAAAATCCTGATCCAAAAATTTGCTACTGCAAGCAGAAGTATTAAGCACAAAGACACTTCCGTACTCTAAAACTTTCTCTAAAGGAACTGAAAACTGAAACTCCAATAAAACGTACAGAGAGAAGGAGAGTGTGTGGAAATGGCGTTGACAAAGAAGAGACCAATAAAACGGAGTGATGGGGTAGAGGAACAAGAAAATAAGGGACGGATAAGAGAGTGAAGGTCAGAGAATAAACGGTGAAGATATCATCTGCAACTTTTTTACACAGTGAATAAGGCATAACATTATGTTAAGTGTAATATAAGAGGCTTTTTTGTGAGCATACAAGACTTCGGAGCCCATTGATGATTCTCTCTTCTTGATTGGTGGGTGCTGGATCTTCTTCTGGATTGGCGGGTGTTTTTGAATTGGATTTAGTTATTAATTTGATTTTTTATAAGAAATTAGCTACTTTAATTTCAAACTTAAAATGTTATGATTTTTTTATTTTAAATTTCATTTTTTTATTTAAATAAAATTTCAAAAATAATAATTAAAATGTTGGAGTGTTTTTTAAAAATAATTATTTAATTATATAAAATATTTATATTAATTATATAATTAATTACATAATTATATTATATACAAAATAATTATACTAAATTTTAAAATAATATAAAAAAATAACTCTTCTAAATGGCTTTTACTATTGGAGTAGACATAAACAAAAAAAACTATATTTATACTATTCAAAAAACCATTTTAGAGATTTAACTCTCCAAAATAGTTTTTACCATTAGACTTGCTCTTAGAAGCTATCTATGTTGGCAAAGCTAATTTTTTGAATTTTTAGCTTCCTTTGTTTTATTTCATGTTCTAAAGGGAAAGACATCTTGGTAGGCAAAATGCATTTTTTTCAATTGAGAAGTCATTCCTACATATTTTCACTGCAAAGCCAAAAATTATATAGTTATTGGAATTATACCGTTGAAATACAGATCAAAACACAGCAACAACAATGAGAACCACAGTCGAAACAATTCAAAAAAACACAGATTTCATGTAGTAAAGGGCAGTGTAGGAACAGGGAGATGACACCGGGAAGGGTGGGTTTGATGTGTTTGGTTTGGGAGGCGGGCATAGGAACTGGGTAGGGTTTCACGGGATTTGTAGGGGGTGGGTTAAATATAATTATATTGTATAATTATACAACTATTTTAAATTCATTTTTTTAATTTAAATATAATTAAAAAATAATAATTTATTGTTGGATGGTTTTTTAAAAACAATTATTTAATTATATAAATTACTCTTATTAATTAATTAATTGCATAATCAAACTATATATAAAATAATTGCACTATATTTAAAATAATATAAAAAAATAGCTTTCTAAAATAACTTTTACTATTGAAATACACATCAATAAAAAAACTATATATATAATATTTAAAAAATTATTTTAGAGATTTGACTCTCCAAAATAGCTTTTGACTTACTCTAAGGCCTTGCATGCCACATATGGTATTCCACTATTCCAAGCGAAACAAATATATGGAGCACCAGCAGTGTGGACCTGGTCCATACTTCAAGTGCTTGTCCCTAGCCTCCAAAGCAGATTGCCCATCAATCCAGGCTCAACTTTATATATGCATGTCTTTCCGCATCAAATCTCTCTAGGGCTAGGGCCACTCCTGAAACCTAGAGGGCTGCCTGGCTATTTCTACACCTGTGATTGTCGTTTCTCCCCTTCCAAATTTGATTTTGGTTGCCCTTATACTCAGTTAAATTTTAATCAGGCTCGTATCCTAGAGCTGAATAGAGTGGAATTTACCTTAGCAATTGGTATTTTTGCTCTTACTGAATCAATCAATGAGAAATCAATATCAGCCACAGCAATCCCTGTTGAAATGCGATCTGCATAGAGAAAGCAAAACGAGTTGGTAATCAGTAAATCATCAAACATGCTAATGATCTATAACCAAAGTACACGGCACATACAATAAAGGCACCACAAGACAGGGAAGAAGAAGAAGGGAGTAGAGGAAATTATCTATCAGTCTGTTGAAAGAAAACAAATAACATGTAATGCAGATAGAAATGCATTTACAATATCGAGACTCTTCACTCAAGGATAGGAAGAAGCAACAGATTGAGAGACAGTAATTCTCACCAGGCAATCGACCCACAACAGTTCCCCAAGGATCAATTATTAATGTGTCACCATAGCTTTCTCTATTTTCATTATGCTTTCCAGCTTGGGCAGCAGCTATTACCTGATAAGGAAAAAAAATATTATTGATTGTGCATAATGGAAACAAATTCATAATTCTGTTAAGACAAAAATGAATTCATACATAGCATTGAGTCTCAATTGCACGAGCACGAAGCAAAATTTCCCAGTGTGCCTGACCAGTTATTGTAGTAAAAGCAGAAGGTACCAATAAAACCTGCAAATGATAAGAAATGCTTCATGTTTTAGATGCTTCAAGTCAAATGAGAATAAATGAGAATACATAAACTGAATTATACCTGGGCTTCATGCTGGAATCTGAGCTGCTGGTATAACTCTGGGAATCTCAGATCATAGCAAACTGATAAACCCAGTCGTCCAACAGGACTGTCAACTGCAACTATATCCTTTCCTGGGAACATGAATGATATAGATGGGTTATGCACAGAAATTTGTGTCAAGAGGCGCTGACTAGGAACAAGGAGATGAAAATGTTAACATGGGAAAAATTTACGAAAGCATTACACATGGCTAATTCTTCTTAGAAAACTGTATGAATTCAGAAACTCGGATCCTAGAAAAATAAATTATTGGAAGGTCTGCATCAAAATCATGCAGAAAGCATGCCACATTAGGCACATTGGCTGGAAGTCACTTGTTTTGCCATAGATTTGCAAGCATGAGGATACGGGAAGCAAAAACATCAAAAGTGATCTTTTATTCATAAGAAATCTTTGTACACTGAACCAAATGCAGGTGTTGGCAGAACAAAACACTTAAGTAAGATATTTGTTTATTCAAAATGCAAGTCCGACACATGGATGAAGAGCTTGAGCCTGTTTGAGAGTATAATAGAAGTTGTTTTTCAGATGTTTTTTACGTGAAAGTGCATCAAAATAATGGTGTTTTATTTATTTTTTATATCAACATATCAAAACGATATAAAAAATAGTTAAAAAATAATCAAAAGCACGGTTGGGACACAATGCCAAACAGGCCTTCACCAGGTTCTGTAAAGCTGCTTTCCTTGTATGCACGTCCACCAGGAACATCCACATCAAACCTTTATTTAGAGAGAAAAAGGTTTGTTTAGCTCCCAAATGGATAGATTAAATCAAGATAAACACAAATCAATATAAAGGAAAGAATTGACATATCAACTTCAAGCAAGCAGTGCTCATATATACACTCAAGAACTACAGTGACAACGAGAAAAACATAGCAACAAAACATAGAATCAACCATCTTACAAATGTATTTTACTATAACTGCTTCTAATATTCCCACTGTCATCAATGATAACATGTGTGTTGCGCAAGTGTGCATCATCAGATCCTTTTTCTTGAAATCCTCCTAGTGACAACCAAATGCCCGACTCCCTGCAATTCAATAATCATAGCCATACAGCAACAAAAGTTCTAATACTGTGCCAACGAATAAAATAGGCAGTGTTTATCAGCTAAAAATAAAGAAAGGAAAACCACAATGCAGAGAAAATAAAGAGAATTTATATGTTACCTAGCCAACGAGCAATACCGTTGCATAATTGGTCCATCCAAAGGTTCCGCAAGCTTAACACTTTCCCCGCTCTTTGCCGCAATGAAAGAGAAACTTTCAGGAAAACAAACCAACTTTGCCCCGGCAGCCACTGCTTCCTTCACATACACAACCACCCACCAAAAAAAAATAGTTCAGAACCACTTCTCAACAGAGAGATGGTAACTACAATCGCGGGTAATCTTCACTATACTTGACGCGCGCATGTTTGGGGTACACACTCAGTGTTCGACAAGCCTACCGAGGATTCCGTTGTTTCATAATGAGAACGAATAACGCAACAATTACACTGATTTTGATTCAGTACTAGAAATGCGTAATTACACTGATTACACTAGAAATGCGTAATTACATCGTATTATAATTATCAATTAAATATTCGCTGATTAATAAAAAACGATTGTCAACGCTAATTACACTGATTTTGATTCAGTACTAGAAATGCGTAATCAATGATGAAAACCAGAACAAACAAGCAGTAAATAACAAAAACAGTGTGCCGATGAGAAATTGAAAAGTGAGTATACTTTGACGAGGCGAGAGCAGGTTGCGAAATTGGCAGCCAGGTCGTTGATTGACGTCATCTGAGCTGCAGCGACTCGGACTGAGTTCGATGCCATAGCTGGATCGCTGGAAACGATGCCACTTGACTGTACGGTCAGTGAGCGAAAGCGCACGTGACGGGTCGGACAGAGAAGATGATTTCTTTTGCTGTTTAGGTTGACGTGGAAGCGGCAGTTGTTGAGCCACAATGGCATTGTTTAAGTAGAGAGACAGAGATCTTTGATGATGTAACGACTGACGAAGGAAACATATCTCTCTTTCACTTTGATGCTTCTATTTTGATTTATTTGCATAATGATGCTATTACTTTTCTTATATTACATCCGCCCCCTCAATAATTTGAAAATTTTTATTTTTGTTTTTTTAGTATTTTATTATTATTTTGATATGTTGATATTAAAAAATATTTTTAAAAATAAAAAAATATTATTTTAATATATTTCTAAACTAAAAATATTTAAAAAAAAAACTTAAGTCATATTCACGAAACCTATGTTTCTGACAATTTTATTTGCTTTCTTATTTATTGCAGCTTGATCCTTGTACCATACACTGACGCAAAGGGTAATGCTGTAAATCTATTACTATATAATTATTTTTTATATTTGAAATTCAAAATAATTTAAACAAGTATAATTCTTTAAAAAATATTTTTGAAATGCAAAAAATAAACACTCTAAATTTTTCTAATGGATTGATTTGAGACATGATAGATTATGTTCCTAATCTTGAATTATTTTTTAGAAAAAATATAATTTTTGAATTAACTTGATTCATTTTATTTTTTAAATGAAATATTTTGATTAACCCTCTAAATTTATAAAAGTATTGATTTAATAACTTTGGTTAAAATTAAAATATTTTGTTTTTAAATAAAAAATTCTAAGACTTAACTCTCGAGTTGAAGATTGATTAATAATCTTAGCCATAAAAGTTCCCCTCGACTACCAAGAGACAATGATGTGCTGATGTCAAAAATAATTTTTAAAAAATAAAAAAATATTATTTTGATGCATTTCGGCACAAAAAACACTTTAAAAAGCAACAACAACCACACTCCCAAACACCCCATAATAATCTTAGCCATAAAAGTTCCCCTCGACTACCAAGAGACAATTTCTCAAAAATAAAAATAAATATGATAGAAAATCTGAATCACTTTCTCGAAGGGGAAGATTTAAAATTACCATAAACGGACAAAAGAAGATGAGCAAAAGCTGCCTAAAATGATGGGTTAGTTATAAGGTCAATGTCGAAACCCCTCCTATAAAGCAAATAATCTGGAAAAAGAAAAAGAAAAAAACTGAAAATCACAACCTAATAAGCCCACCAAGGAATCAGAGAAGAGAACCTTCTTATCAATGGATTTCCTTCAAAACCCAAGATTTGCTGTATAAGTAATTACAGTCCTGTATTTCTTTAACCAATCACAACTCCACAATCCCTGTCTGCGTCTTTCTCTCTCTAGATCTATCTTTATTACAACCTTATTTTCTGTTAGAACATTCTAAAATCCCTTTGCCTGAATTTTTTTTTGCATCTAATAAATCCTTCAAAGTTTGGGCCTTTTTGCTTCTATTGTAAGGCTTCTGCATTGAAGGATTATAAAGTTGTGTTCTTTACCTCTTGAAACTGATTACAAGGTATGTTTAGAAACTTCTTTGATTCTGAAAAAAAAACAGAGAAAAAAAAAGCTGTTTGCAATTCATTTTATGCAATTTTATGACTAATTCGCAATGTCAAACTGTATCATTTCAAGGGTATTTGGTCCCGAGACATGATTTTTGGGCAGTGCCCGTTATCTGTATTTTTCGTGTTGATGTTTCAGGGCGATGGTGTATGCAATTTCATCAACCAGAATCCCTCAAGGAAACTACATATAGATTCTCGAGGTATGTTACAGAATTATCGTCAGATAGTCTGTAGTGTGATATGATTTTCAAGTTTTGGGCCCTTTCCTGTACATGCCTCCTGATCATTAAGATGACTGATGGTGCCTGCAAATTGATCTCAAAACTATTTCTCTTTAAAATATGGGGCCATACAATGAAAACACAACTTTGTTTTATGCATTTCCTAAACTCTTCATTATGCCGTTTATGGATATGCAAATTCATTTGGTTTATTAGATTGATGGTGTGTCGGCTTATGACTTTTTTCAAAGCCCGTATCATGCAGTTTCTGCACCCCAAGGCATTAGGTTTGTTTTATTTCAGTTTTTGATGAGGCAGTGCTGCTAGCGTTTTGGTGCCTCCATAAATGCCATGCTATGCAGTTTGTGCATTATTTATTTGTCATTTGTTAATCTGCGGATTGCTTTCAGATTCATGGCGCTTGGATTTAATATATGTCAAGATCATTTTTTATGCAATTTCTTGGACATACTCACTGGATTCATAATATTGTACTCTGCAGATTAATGGTGTCCACATCCAATAAGGGTTTGATTTCTGATACATCTTTTGTGGGGTTGGAGATTGGTGAGAAACAAGAGCCAAGAACAGTCTCTTATTTACTTATTGATACTGATTCAAGGAATAGTTTGATTTCTGGGTTATTTGGGAGAGAATATGTAAGTAATGGTATCCGCTACATTGATGAGGTTTGTTTCACCCTGTTGGAAGCCTTCTGCAGAGGGTGAAAATTCAAGTAATGGCGGGGATGCTGCTGGTAGAGCTGAGGGATTGTTATGGTACAAGGATTCAGGTCAGCATGTTAATGGGGAATTTTCAATGGCAGTAATTCAAGCTAACAATCTATTGGAAGACTGCAGTCAGCTTGAATCAGGTCCAATGAGCTCAGCTGAATCAGGTCCTCACGGAACATTTGTTGGAGTCTATGATGGCCATGGAGGTCCAGAAGCTGCCCGGTTTGTGAACGAGCGCCTTTTCGAAAATATCAAGAGTATGCTTTTCCTCTTCCATGATGAATTTCATTCTTATTCAAATGATTGTATGGTGTCATTCATGTCATCCCATCTGGTTGGTTGATGTTATTACAGTTGCTCCATGATTATCATCAGTGAAATCTAGTTTTTGATGCGTGGTGATGATTATTCTTTTCCACTCATCTTGATGTTGGGGCTATTTTGAATTTTATGAGTATGATGGATACTTTTTGTGCTCCCAGAGTACCATACACCATCCATGAAGATGCTTTTTGCCCCCACATTTAGAGGTTAAAACAGATCATCTAAGTCAAATTAGAGTGCATTTTAATTATTTCTTTTATTAAGGATAATCAGGTTTTGTTGGATTTTGAACAGGGACAGAAGTAGGTTTCAGAATATGTACAGGTTTAATAAGATTAATGAAAAATAAAAACTGGTGTCATGTTAAAAGATATTTTTTGGATATAAATGAGTTGTAGATTAATGGAAAGTCAAAACTACAACTTAAATAATCTATTAAGAATAATGAGAAAGGATGCAACAAAAAATTTATGTTCCAAGCTTGAGAGCTTCATAACTCTTATTTCAGCGCCTCATTTACATTGAGTTGCAAGTGTACTTATTATTTACAAGAATTCATAAAGCAGATTTTGATTCTGACATGAATGGTGCATTATATTCACCCTCTTCCTCTCTCATAATGTGGAGGTGTGATTTATTCTTTTTGGGATATGTGGGCTAGATTGTTCACTTTCAGTGGAGAGTCTTGGGTTGTGCGGAGAAGGTGGCAGACTACTTGTCATTTGACATTGTAGGTTTCAAAGGAGGAAAGAGTCAAGGACTTTATAAGGTTACGTTTCTTCTGTGCTGTTTTTTGGTGTCCTTGGTTGGAGAGCAATGCTGGAGTTTTCAGAAATTAATACTCTATGAAACAATTATTATGGGCCAAAATAGGTTTTCTTTCCACCTTGTGATGCTATGCGTCAGGTACTTTTAGGTGTGTATCCTTATTGGATATTAATAGGGATGGGCTGCTTTATTATGATTTGTTTTCGTCTGCTTTCCTTGGAGCATAGCTCATTCTCCTTCAAGTTTTTGTATTTGTTTGGTTTTAATATGATTTTTCTTTTATCTAAAAAAAAACAATCTTTTCTTCTGCCTTATTTGACATCTTGTTTATATAGCTAATGCAAATGTTCACTGACTGACAGCTATTCATGGTGCAGAATTCACATCAGAAAACAATGGAATGTCAGCTGATGTTATCAACAAGGCATTTTTGGCAACAGAAGAGGAATTTCTCTCTCTAGTTAAGAAGCAGTGGCTAAATAAGCCACAGATTGCTTCTGTTGGTGCATGTTGTTTGGTAGGTGTAGTATGCGGTGGTATTCTCTACATTGCAAATGCAGGAGATTCTCGGGTTGTGTTAGGAAGATTGGAAAGGGCCATTAAGGAGATCAAAGCAGTTCAGTTATCATATGAACATAATGCAAGTATAGAATCTGTGAGAGAGGAGTTGCATTCATTGCACCCCGATGATCCACATATTGTTGTTCTAAAACACAAGGTTTGGCGTGTGAGGGGTCTGATTCAGGTGAATTTGAGCCTCTCATAAAGCTCTTTTATCATGCCTTTTTCTTGAAACTGCAAATTGCTTAGTGTCCCATTCTTCATTTTTTTTCCCAGATCAATTTCAATATATTACTGTAAAAAAAATATCCACGGTAATATCTTTATATGGCTGTCTTTAGGGTAATGCAACTTTATTTTGGCATCGTGAATGCCATTATGCTTTTTCCATGTTCAGCTAGGCACCAAAGTTTTCTTTTTTATTTCTATAATGATAAGTGGTGGCATTTTATATTTGTGATCGCTGATATTACAGTCTACTCTGTTGACAAATCTTTGTTGCTTCTTCAGATCTCAAGATCTATTGGTGATGCCTATCTGAAAAGGGCGGAATTTAACAGAGAACCTCTATTAGCTAAATTTAGATTGCCTGAACCCTTCGATAAACCGATTCTTAAAGCTGAGCCAACAATTTTAGTGCAGAAACTCTACCCTGAAGATCAGTTTCTTATCTTTGCATCAGATGGCCTGTGGGAGCACCTAAGCAATCAGGAGGCAGTTGACATTGTCCAAAGTTGTCCACGCAATGTAAGATTGCACTATATGGTTTCAACTTTCTTTTTTCTTCATGTGACTTGTGTTTATTGGCTGTCTATAATCAAATTCAAGGAATGGTGACCTATAAAACTTTCTGAATCCATCCTTTTCCTATGCTTATGAAGAAACCTTAATTTATCCAAGTTTTTGCAGGGTGTTGCAAGGAAACTTCTCAAAGCTGCACTTTGTGAAGCAGCAAAGAAACGAGAAATGAGATATTCAGACTTGAAAAAGATTGATCGTGGTGTCAGGAGACATTTTCATGATGATATCACAGTCATAGTTTTGTTTCTTGATTCAAATGTTGTCAGTCGCAGCTCCTTCCGTGACCCTCTAATTTCAATCAAGGGAGGTTGTGGTGTCACTGGAAACGGCAACAATTAGTTTGAAAAGTCCTGTTCCCTCTAGCCCCATTTCTTCATTCGTACTGCGAAACATTTTTTTTTTTTTTCATTCAAGAGGAGAGGGTTGTAAGTTTTTTTCCCTGTTTTGTCAATTGTATAGCCACGCATCTCAGAAACCTATATGTAACGTCTTAAAAGACTGGCTGAGGTAGTATAGTTGATGCCTTGACTGACAGATACCTTAACTAAAGCCTTTTTTAGTGGCTGTCTGGTTATTGGCATATGATACTTGATAAACTACCTACTTACTGTAGCTGTGGTTTAACTCAACTGTCTTGAGAACTAGAAAAAATAATCCCATTTAAAGCGAGTCACTATTATTCAGTTTTAGCTCATTGAGTTGTCCATTTATGGTGTGAGTCAGGATCTGCGATCTGGCTCCTTCCAAGCTTGCTGTGTATATTACCCTTCATCGTTCCTGATTTCTATTGCAATTGGAAGTTATGGGGATATTTCTGCGTGTCATCAATCTGTGTTTCACTGCTCTATCTAACGTAGTACCAGGTCCAACAGCGGTTACTGTTTGTGTTTTTTTCGTGGGACATCATCTGGATTTAGCTTTTGCACATAGACTAGATTAATGTCTTTATGTTAAACTTACAATCTCTCATTGGATTCCAGCCATAAATGATATGTTAAAGTGGGAGAGTAAATCCACTAGCTAACTAAGCTCTCCTGTAGATCCTCAAAATTAAAAACCTATTGTCCCAGGACTCAGTTTTGCACATGATTTTGTAATCCATGGCGTACCAACTTCTCAATACAAGCCTCGCGTGCTGTTTGCAGTCTTTAATACAGAATTGTGTCCGCTATATCAATAATGGGCCTAGCCTATAGTTATAAAGCACAGTGATCTGAGATGGACCTGAAAGAAGTCTCTAAACTTGAAACAAAAGGGTTGATGAGATAGTTTTTTAAAAAATTTTTTATTTTTAAAAAATTATTTTTAATATTATCACGTAAAATATTTAAAAATATCAAAAAAATTAATCTAAAAAATAATTAAAAACACTTTTAAAACATCCCCCGTCAAACAAACAAGAAGAGGACAGACTGCAAGCATATATATGTGGTTGTCGTAGAATAAGGGACTGCAAGGGTAATATCGTCATTTTATCAAGTGGCCAAGATCAAGATCCACTCTTTGAAGCTTAGGTTTTGTTCAGTAAGATAACGTATCTACATTCAATTAGCTTAGCTCAAAAAGTTATTTTAACCTTGTCTTTACCTTGGATCAACGTTTGCCAACGTATGGCAAGACAACTATCCTAATGGTGTTTATTATTTTATTTCAAAATTATTTTTAAAAAAATTATTTTTCATATTATTATATTAAAATAATTTAAAAACATAATAATAAAATAATTTTTAAAAAATAAAAAATATATTATTTTAACATATTTCTAAACTAAAAACACCTTTTAAAAAACTGAACTTCAATTACAAACAGCTTTAAATAGGAATCTCAGAATCACGCTTCCTGCTCTGGTTTGTAAACGCAAGGACCTGACTGCCCCTCAAAATCCAATCGGCAACATGGCCACATTACTGCCCATGAACTATTCCAGTTGCCCAGCACCACTGACGCCTTCGAAACATCTTTCTCTTCGTTTCTCTTTCCATCTATCCTCCAAGAAAACAAGAAGATGGCTGGACGCTAATGCCATTAAACTACCACTCAATCACTCGCTTCAACCTCAACCACGAAGCAAATCCATAACTGGTTCCATATCAGCAACGATGGCTACTGGGTATGTCAATTGTCCTTACATGTACATACTTGCATGAATTGGATTGGTTATTAGAGTTTCTGTTTGGTTGCTCGCTGAGAAAATAGAAGGAAAGGAAAAGGATGGTGAAAAACTGGCACCTCCCATCTCTACTCCATGAAATACTTGCTTTGTTCGGTCGCCTAGAATCGGTACCCTGTTAATTAGCACCTAATAAGAAAAATAAAAGATAAGACTTCTTTTTTCTTTCACGAGTATTGCAAGATTTCAAATCCATTTTCTTTTCAATTGGCAGTCAAACAGGTCAGAGTATTTTTTATTATTATTTATTTAGTGGTGGATTTTAGTTTTTCTTCTTCTTTTTTTGTCAAAATTCTGTACAGAAGAGGGAAAGAAGTTCTTCCACCAGTTCTTACTTCTAATTCAAAACCACCTCCAGTTTTTGATGGAACAACAAGGTATGGTCTCATTTAGTTCAAATTTTTGCAAATTTATAGCTTATGTTATGATAAATTTGTTGAGTTTCTTTATCCCTTTACCAGTGCATTTTCCTCCAATCCTATATGGTTGAAAATTAACTAGTTGTCTTACCATGTTGTATGTTGCATTTTCTATGTTTTAGGTTGTATATATCGTACACATGTCCCTATGCACAGCGTGTGTGGATTACCCGGAATTGCAAGGTTATTTCTACAGCATTTCATCACCTGTCCTTGGTTTGTTTAGTCTATATAATTTAGTCGATACAATCAGCTTGTGGCTATGTTTTTGTTTCATCAAATTGAAAGAGCAGGGACTTCAGGACAAGATAAAATTGGTTCCTATTGATTTACAAGATAGGCCTGCTTGGTACAAGGAGAAAGTGTATCCTACTAACAAGGTAAAGCTGTTTGATAATCCTAATTATTGCTGCTGTCTTCGTTCCTGGATTGGTCATGCAAAGTTCTTGTGCAGGTGCCTTCACTGGAACACAATAACGAAGTGAAAGGAGAATCTCTTGATTTGATTAAATATATTGACAGTCACTTTGATGGGCCGTCACTTTTTCCTGATGTAAGATTCAGATTATCCTCAATATCATTTGTGTGAGCCCTTCATTGAAATGGATAATTGATGTTCAAACTGTGAACCATAGGATCCTGCAAAGAAGGAATTTGCAGAGGAGTTGTTTTCCTACACTGGTTCATTCAGCAAAGCCAATAATTCCACATTAAAGGGAGAAGCAGATGAAGCTGGTGAGAACAATGCTTGCTACCTTTGATGTTTCAATGTCTCTAAAAACACAAATAAAAAGACTGAAGTGGATAATTTCCTCAGGTGCTACATTTGATTGTATTGAAACCGCTCTTTCCAAATTTGACGATGGACCCTTTTTCCTGGGGCAGTTCAGTCTGGTAAGAGAAGAATCCTGCATATCCTGTGGCAGCTATACCTGCTATCTGCTACAACTTAGCTTGAGTTTTATCCCCATCAAGTGTAGCATAATAATGCTTGATATGTCGGTCAAAGTTTATGCTTACAAATTTATATTTTTCTTTCAAATCTCATTTATTTTGTACATAGTTGAAATCTGAATAATGAATGCTCTGATGTTTACAGGTGGATATAGCTTATGCTCCATTTATTGAAAGATTTCAGCCTACCTTGCTGGAATTTAAGAAGTATGACATCACTGCGGGAAGGCCTAAACTGACTGCTTGGATTGAGGTATGCTCAAACTGCCGAGTCTTCTATTCCATTCCCTTATGTCATCCTGTCAATGGTCTATATGCTTTGGTACATATCATAGCGAACATGCAAGTGATTTTATGGAGTGTACTGCTATGATTCAACAATTGAAACATTGCAAAACCACAGTGTAATTATATGTGTAGGAGATGAACAAAATAGAGGCTTACAACCAAACCAGGCGCGAGCCAAAGCAGCATGTTGAAACCTACAAGAAACGCTTTCTGGTATGGCTTGTTACTGGATTTTGACAAGAACTTGGATTCCTGAAATGTTACACGTTATAAAAATGATAAAAAGTGTAGCTGATGCTTCTCTCTTACCATATTTCTTGTGTAGGCTCATCTTTGAGACTTTGGCGCTCCATCTCTTTTTTAAAATAAAACAATTATGTCCAGCTTTTCCAGTAGTAGCCCCAGGATTTCTTTCTTGACAAATCGTTTGGCGCGTCACATATCATCTAGAAGACTGCTTGTAGGGTTTCTATATTTTTGTTCCGAAGACAGCAAAATCTGGAACCATTGGGAAATCATCAGTGTTCTCGTCATAGTGGTTCACTGTTTTAATACCGAATTATTGATCACAGGCTAGACTTCCTAGAAGCATTTAAGAAAAAATGGTAGCGAACACGCTTCTCTGACCATGTTTCTTGTGCAAGCTGTGAAACTCTGGTGCCGTCTCTACCATGAAATTAAATTATTAGTGCGGATCTTTCAACGAAAGCTTCATGTATATGTGTACGTATATACATATATTGGTCGATGGTGCTTGTAGAAGTGAAAACAAATACTAGGCCTAGGGGGTTAGTTTCGCCTCCGCTGTGCTTGTTGGGACTTGTGCGTTGTGCTTCGAGATGAAAATGTACTGTTGGATAATATTGTGTTGACAACAATTAATGAAGATGCAGGATGCTTCCCATTTATATATCCATGTACCTGTAATGTTTGCGAACATGATCAAAATGAAAAATTAATATATGTTTGGAAGTATAGTTTTAGTTGCAGTTAATTTTAAAAATATTTTTTATTTAAAAATATATTAAAATAATATTTTTTTATTTTTAAAAAAAATATTTTGAATATAATACATAATCTAAAATCACTATTTTTTTAATTTAAAATAAAAAAAAAATCAAAAACATTCTTGAAACTACAGCACAAACATGGAGCGGCAGGAAAGAATGCGTCATGGTTTACTTTTGTTTTTCAGAAAGCAGATGCGGCCTAAAACAATCCAAGTAGGAAACATGGTTGTTTAGAGTGTTAGCCTCGTCTACAGCTGGTGCTTCAGAGACTAGGGCAGCCGATAAACTGGTGAAGGCTCTGACAATTTACAAAGCAAAATATTGCAATGTCAAGTCGCATGCACCAGGTTAGAGGGCGGCTGTTAGATGAACAATGTTATCACTTGCAGACTCGAGGCACGAAGAAAGATTCAAAGGCAGGGATAAATCATGATCTAATGGCTTCCCTTAGATATTTGAAAACTTCTTCATATTAGTCGTTGCTGTGATCATAACAAAGCTCTCACTGGCGCAGAGCATCTCAGCAAAAACTACTCCTAAACTTGACAGTGTCCAAGAGATAATTTTAAGTTGTTAATTCTCTGCAGTTGTTAATTCTTGATTGATTACATTGGACTGAACAAGAATTTTCCAGCTCCATAGTAAAAAAAATATATATATAATGTTGTACAACCAGCATCCACCCATGGCATCAATTATCCGGGGGGGATCAAATCAACACTATCAATGGCTATGATCAGACTTTTCTGACATCTACTTCCTAAAAATTCTTGTATATAACAAACTAGCATGATTTTAAAAACACTTGGAAAGCTCCCAGAGGATCAGAGAGTCTATGATCGCGCCACAAGAAAACTAAATATGAGGTACTTCCCAAGCCAAAAAAAAAAACCCTTTCCCCTTAATTGCCGCCTACTTGAGGAACTGTGAGAGCAGTCATTAAAACGGGATATGTAAAATGCGTCTCAATGTCATCTGCATACATCCTCAGGAGCGCGTGTAGGCAATGCCCAGCACGGCTGTCAAACTACTTCAGCAATACTTTCCATATCTTACTCATATAAATAGCCAAAGACCACACAGAAAGACCTGCTGAGATATAAAGCAAAAGGACACCTGAAGGTACTAAAATCCCCGGTCCTCCAAGGCTGCACAACAAAGAAAATAAAAGGGGAACAAAGAAACTGTCAGGTACAGGGAATGGTACAAAAAAACTTCTGAGATATCGATCACCAAGTTAGAGTAAATAAACCATATAGGAGGAGGAACCATGTGAAAGGAAATAGATGGGACCTGCTGTCTCGGGTAGCCAAGAGGATAGTTAGTGAAATCATCTGGGTAGCAGTTTTCCACTTCCCTAGGTTATTTACAGCAACAGCCTGAGAATAGGAATCGTTCTTGATATTTAAATCACATTTAAAAGTAAGGAATTTCCTCTTAACAGCTGAGACTTTTTGAAAAGTTTGCGAAGAAAAGGGAGAGGTGGTTGTGGAGCTTGGACAACAGCAAACAAACCTCTAAAAGTCTTGTATTCTGTGAAGCAGCCCATTCTCTAACTGCAGACATGGTTATCTAAAAAGACAAGAAGAAGCAAATCCATTGGTCAGATTAAATCCATACTATCTCACAAGAATATGACAAAACTATACCATTGGAATGTTGGAATGGAGGGGGACAGGAAACACAACAAAACAAAGCAAATTACAGAAGTAAGGATTCATTGATGCATTTGTCCATGGCTGAAGAGGATTGACGTGATTCATGATCACATATAAAGCAACCTACAATTGAGTTCCGTGAAAAACCCAACTAAAAGATTTGCTACAAACCCAAATAAAACAAGAAAATGCATCATTATATTTTGATGAGCAATGGCACACGAAAGATGTTCTTATTGTTGATTATGAATTTACAAAAATTACAGATTATAGGTACATTCATATCTGCATTACCTCCCGTCCAATAATTGCAATTGCTGGTACAGTGAATAGCCACGGTACTTCTCCAAACATTGCAACCTCCAAAGGTCTGGAACTTAATAAGATCAAGGTGGCAGCAACCATAAGCTGCATTTAATTGTCATGAGAATCAAATAAGAAATCTCAAACATTTCTCACGAGTTTAACAAACCATACATACTAAGAAAAAACACCTTTTGGTCCATTACCTTATCAGCTACCGGATCCAAAAACGCACCAAAAGCTGTGCCTAAGTTCATCTGCAACACAACGAAGCGTTTAAATTTAACCGATCACAGAATCCTATCGCAACAGAATTTACTCTCCCTTTCTGATCGTATAAAAGACTACACCTTTCGTGCAAGGTACCCGTCAAGCCAATCAGTAATTGCTGCGGCAACAAAAATACTTGTTGTAGCAGTTCTTCCCCACCTACTATCCACATAAAATGCTACAGCACAAAAATTACAGCGTCAGACACTTTTAAGTCCAAATCACATTTAAATTTCAATTCTACGAATAAAAAATATTTAATTAAATTTTATTTCTACAACTTTAAAATATTCAAATGGATTGTGAGAAAAAAAATGCATAAGTACAAAAATCATGCGCGCTTTAACCACCAAGATAATAAAATCTACAACTCGAAATGCCATTAAAATCAATTAAATCAACACGCGTTTCTACAAAAAAAATTCATCAAATTAGCAATAAAAATCCAATTAACCTAAAAAAACAAAATTAAATGCCCAAAAATAATAAACACGCGAAAATAAAAATCATAACTTGGAAAAATAATTATTAAAACGGTGCGTACAAGCAACAAGTAGCGGCACGGCAGCGACGCGACCCAGGGTTAAAATGGTTGGCAAAGTGAGCAATTTGGGATTGTGATTCTGCATGGACGGTAACATAGACGGCGGTTGATTTTGACGGCCATTTTTATCCCAATCAACATCGCCGTCGATTTTATTCTCGGCTCCCATATCGGAAACGAAACCAGAGCCGGGAGAGGAAGCTGAAGGCGGCGAGTCTGGTCTGGAGAAGCGAGTGGAGGATCTAGAGTTGCGAGAGGGAAATAAAAGAGAGCCACGAAACGCAGCTCCTAGGAATTTTTTGCTGCTTTTGTTATTATTATAACTAGCAATGTTATAATGGTAATAATAGGGGGTATTTTTATTGCTCTTATTAGAGGGGAGGTGTGCGCAGTGTGTTAACGTGCGCAAACTTTTATCGCAATTTAGGGGTGGAGAGAGAGAGTGAGGAGTGAGAAATGGAGGGGTGGTGGTGGTGTGGGCTATTTTTTTGTGGTGAAGGAGCGAAACCGCCATGCTTAGTTTAAGGGTTGGCATGATGGCGGCGGCGGTGGGGGATTAGGAAGGGATTTAAACTCTTGATTTTTGAGCTGGGATTTGAAATTGAAGGGAAAGATCGATTTTTTGTGTTCAGTAGAAGGTGGTTTTTTGGGGGAGGTCGTGATTTCTGGGGTGGATTCGGGGAGTGGTTCATAGGCTTATTTTAGCGTTGTTTCTTGTCTGTCTTGTTTGGTCCGTATATTGTACGGTATGTTCCTTTTCAGTCCCTGTACTTGGAAGATTACCAGGTAGGCTAAGGGCAAATCCAACGCTGGAGCTAAATAGCTTTTTTAGTCAATTTTTTCATCTCTAACGCAAAAGGTATTTGAAGAGCCAAAATAACTATTGTCATGGCCAGGATCTATTTCTACATGCTTCATCCAAAGAGCTAAAAAAATAAAATAATATTTAATAATTGAAAAGGCTTAACTAAAATCAGGCAACGAGCTTTCATACTTAACTAAAATATCAATAATCAAATCAGTTAAATACTTCACCCACAACCCAACAAGCCTCGTATCCAAATCGAACTCTTCACTCACCTACCAAACCAAACTCCATTGCTCCTCTTTCATGGCAGAATGCAATTCTCAAACCACTTCACAGACTCTCATAGATGGGTTTTGATTTGGTAGAGTTGTGGTAAGGATTACGGGTTTTGATTTGGTAGAATTGTGGAAGAGAGCAGTGGCTGTTGTTAAGAAATAGGGGAGAAGATAAGAAATGGGATAGGGTTTTTTAGCTTTAACTTTGAGATGGGGAATGGACAGGTGGGGTGGGTTTTTATGTTAATTATTATTATATTATTATTATAATTATTATTAATTATAATAATAATAATTAATTAATTATTATTATTATTATTATTATTATAATAGTTAGCATAAAAAAATAGGGGTATTAATTTATAATTAATTTGATTAAATTATTTGTAATAAAATGTATTTTAATTAATTATGTTTGAACTTATTGGTTATTTGTTAATGTGTTCATTTTATTTTTTTTAAGTTTTTCTAATACTAAAAGACAATAACTAACATTAATTAAAAATATGACAACCATAAAAAAACATACAAATTACTTGAAAAACATACAATAAGTAACTTAAATTTTAAATTTCAAATATTGTGGGTCTTTTAATTATAAATAATTTTATTGTTAGAGGGTTTTTCAAAAAAAATTATTTAATTATATAATTTACTCATATTAATTGTATAATGAATTGTATAATTACACTATATATAAAATAATTGAATTTTATTTAAAATAAGATTTAAAAAAAATAGCTCTTAAAAACTGCTCTTTTCATTGGAAACCACATCAGCTCAAGAGCCATTTATACACTATTCAAAGAGTCATTTCTATCATTTGGCTCTTAAAAATGACTCTTACCATTTGACTTGCCCTAATAATTTTCATTTTGTTCCTTGATGTATCGTTTGCATGGTGCTGGATAGGAAAGGACACGTAGGTTCACTTGTAATGGTATCTGATGTGCGTGTTGTATTGAGATGCAAATATTTTGTTTAATAATATGTTTTGCATTGAAGTTTAAAAGTATTTTTGAAAAAATATATATATATATTTTAAATTAATATTTTAAAATTATTTTCATGTTTTGATGTTAAAATAATTATTTTTTAAAATATATATTATTTTAATACATTTCTAAATGAAAAATATTTTTAAAATCAATCTCAACCACACTCCTCAATTGATTTTATTTTTTTAATTATAATTTTAATTTGATTGTTTTTATAAATAAAAATCATATCGAACCAAAAACGACTAGCCCTTGTAGTTAGATGCTCGCGTGCTTGATTAAAAAACCATGATTTGTGACAAGAAGTAAGTATTTGTTTAAAAATATGGTTAAGATTATTTTTTAAAGTGTTTATTAAAATAATATTTTTTATTTTAAAAAATTATTTTTGATATCAATACATAAAAATGATACAAAAATATTTAAAAAATTATTTTAAAAAAATATTAAAAAAAAAAGCTTTTGAATAGATTGACAGAGAGGAAAGAAGTGAAAGCCTGAGGAAAAGGTCGCATAACAAGGTTTTTTTGCAAGGGTAACCTGTGTGGGTATTTATAAAACATTAAGGATATGTTTGGTATTGCTTTTGCTTTTTTGATTAAAGTTTTAAGAAAACAATTTCGTGAAAATTATTTTTAGTTGCAGTTCATGATTGAAATTGAAATGATTTGTTAAAACTGCGGCTGAGTTTGAGGTAGATAAAAAATAATTTTGCGTGTTTGGTTATCGTGTTTTTCATATTGCTATTAACTTGTGAAATTACTTTAAATGACTCACACATATATATTGTTCTTTAAATTTTATAGATTAATAATCATAATAATAAAATACAATTAATAATTCATGAAAACATAGATATTTTTTTTATTCAATCATCAAACTACTTGTCATTTCACTACAACATAAATCGATACGTGGATGTCTTTGTAATCCCTTGTTATTTGATCGAGGCACAACACCTGTTAACAATATCATTAGCAACAACATATGCGATCTAGTTGTAGAAATATAATTCTAATTTCAAATCCAATTGCAAGTTCCTGATTCATAATCAATTAAAAAACAATAAGGGTGTGGAGTAAAACAGAGTCACACATCTTTCCTTTTCATCAAAACTAATCTTTATTTACATATTATTTTTATTTTTAAAAAATATTATTTAAAAAAATAGATTGGGACTGACCCAACTAAATGGGTCGTGCCAACCAAATGGGGCCAAAGCCTAACTATGTTGGACTTGGGTTTGGTCGAGAGTAGGCCCATCCTAAATCCGGCTTTAAAATGTTTTTGCATAAAACAATGCGTTGCACTTCACATCTTCTTAAAACATGAACAGTGCAAAACTATTGTTGATGTGAATTAATTCACGTGAACAACATTGTTCGATCAACGATGACAGAGGATCAACGGTAGATGTCGATGGGCAGAGAAGGGCGAGGTGGTTCTTCCTGTTGTGGTGACTTAAAAAATGTTAGCTTGCGGTGGTTGATAGGAGTATCAAAAGCCTATTGGCGTCGTTGCTGCATCGATGTTGGGGCTTTTTGCTCTTGTTGGAGGTGGTCACGAAGAAGCTTATGGAGTGAAGGAGAAGCTACCGGTGATGAGGGAGATGGTGGTGGTGTCTCTGGGAGCTACCACAATTGTGGAGAGAGAGAGAGAGAGAGAGAGTCGTTGTGTAGAAAGAAAAAGATCTCGCCGTGGAGAGAGAGTTGCAACTATGGAGGGAGAGAGACCGTTGGCCGCTTCCTACCGTGATGTTGCTTCAAATTGCTAACCAAGACCTGCAATCCATGAAACATAGGCAAAAAAATGAATCGTGATCGCAGGAAAAGCTTTATTTTTCAGCTTCTCGTGAACCACGGTTTTAGTTATTTTTTTTATGGGATCCAGGATATATTAATATGTGTTTCCTCCATTACCAAACACCACAACAATGCTATTTGCTCCAACCTTTATTTCGACCGCAATGTCGAACGGCCACTAAGAAGGTGTTTGTTTTTGCTATGCAATCCGAGATTGCAAAAAATTTCTCTAACTCGGCGTTTGGTTAAATTTCAAAAGCAAAAATTTAACATGGCCCCCATGCATTTACCAAACACCGCATTTATAGTTGCTTTTCAAGTTTTACAGATTGCTGCTTTTGAAGTTTTGCATGTGTTTTCTCATTATTTAAGTACAAAACTTATCGTTGAAAATTATCCTTGAAACGTCCTCACCATCAAAATACACCTTCTCATCTACATCTCCCTCTTGTCTCTCACTTTTCTTTTCTTTGCAACAGATCCACCCTTCTTCTTCACGGAACGCCTCCCGTTCTGCTTTGCCTAACAAATTTGCTCCAATAAAAGCATTTAACAAAGCATTATAAGATCTTATTCCAGGCTTGCCCCCAAAAATCTCTTCCATTTTTTGGAAGCAATTAATATCACAACAACATCTTCTATGAACTTACATTTATGGGTTTTGATGAGCTCAACTATTCAAGTCACTTGGACCACTAGTTTTGGATAAGAGAGTAGACAAGGAATGAGGAGAAAAATGTGTGGTGAATGAGTATAACCTGGTTGGTGACTCGCTGAGTCGAACAAGGCAAGTGCTGATTGTGGGTTTTTTTCGACTTTTTAAGGTGCTTGAAGAGTTGTCTTGCTGAGAGAGGTATGGGAAGCACGACCATGGGAGTGACGGTGAAGGTGATTTTTGGGGGTTCCTGTGTCATTTTGACATGTTGCTAAGGATCTTTGAGGTGAAATAAGGATATCTAGGCTAAGGTTGTATGAGACCGGGGCTTTAGTTTCTTGAATGGCTTAACCACACACATGTGTGTGTAAATATATCTATGCTCTTTAAAGTAATTTCACAAGTTAATAATAATATAAAAAGTTTGATAACCAAACACATGAAACTGTTTTTCATTAATCTCAAACTCAACTACAGTTTTAACCAAACACCTCATTTTCAACTATAAACAACAACTAAAAATATTTTTTATAAAAATAATTTTTTAAAATTTCAATTATAAAAATAAAAATAATATCAAATACATCCTGAAACTAACAGCTAGATCGAAGTGAAAGCCTAAGGGAAAGGTCGCATAACTAGGCTTTGCGAGGGTATTCATAAAACTAGCAGCTAGATCAAAGTGAAAGCTTGCACTTCATTTGATTTTGACGTCTACTAAGATATGAAAGTCTCCAGGACCACGACGAAGAATTCTATGCAAATGCAATCTACAAGATCAGGTTACCTTCAGTCCGTGACCCGCGCATTAAAAAACAAAGGAAACTAAACATATGACAGCGATAAGAACAGCAACAACAATAATAATAAATAGAAGAATTTGCTTGAGAACTTAAGATAAAACCGAACACCTATTGCAATGAATGTGTTCGTGACCTTTCCTGGTTCAGAGACTTGTAGTCCCACTTGGGGTAGTATATAGTTTTACTCTAGGGGAGGAAATAGGCCATGGAGTAATTATTGTTTAAAATGGTAATAAAAGTTGTTTTTCAAGTATTTTTTAAATATATATAAAAAAATTATTTAAAAAAAAATCTTTGGTAAATATCAAAAATATAATTTTAAATAAAAATATATTTTTTTATTTTTATACAAAAATATTTTATTTTATAATTATCTAAACATCCACGAACCGGTTCTATGGATTTACAGCATTTTTTCCAGGTTTATCTCTCTAAAAGAGGCTACTTTACTCGAAATTATTATAAATTTGCAAACTATTTCAAAAATTAATTTATTGTTAAATCAATAAGAAAAAATCAACTATACATTTTTTTATATTTAGAATTTACAAAAAAACAAGTTTAAATAAACTTAAAACCCCACATCCGCTTTACGTCTCGTGATATTCCATGTTGGACCTATGGATGAAGCAAATGAACAAACAATTAACATCAGTTCTACTTCACATTTATATCCACAAATTGTTTAGAAATTAGGTTAGATATCGTTTTATAAAGTTTTTTTTTTATTATTTTGAAATACATTAAATTAATTTATTTTAAAAAAAACATATTTTTAATATCTGTACATCAAAACAACAAATATATGTATATTATAGTTTAAAATTAAAAAATTAAATGAAAACACACTGCCAAAACTCGTCAAACAAGCTCCTTGTTGAGTGAGCACCTACCCAGCGATGGTCAAATTGGTCGTGACAAAAAGAAAGGGGCAACTTTTTTGTACTAGCTGGCAATCATAACAATGATAGCCGTCTTGGGCCTACTTGCTTGAAGGAACCCAACTCAAATTCTGCTGCCCATTCGGTAATTGCCACATATCGGTATGGCCATTAACCTCCTGGACATCATATTCGACTGGGGAAGGCATGAACACCATGCATCATGCTAGGCATGCTTGACGTGTTTTGACACAGTAAAAAGTCAAATTGCCGACACGATCGTTCGTGTGAAGAAATTATTCACCCCGCACCATTCAATTGTGCTTTAAAATATAATAGTATTTTTTTAATTTTGCAAATAATATATATTTTTTCAAAAAAAATTAACAGTGCATTAAAATAATTTAAAAACTAGAAGTGATTATTTTGGTTGGATTTGTTTTTTTGTCTATGAAAACAACTATACCAAAAAAAATAACAAAATAAAAACCGAAACCGAACTATACCTGATTTAAACTGACTGGTTTTGGTTCGGATTTTTAATTAAAAAAAATAATTTTGTTTTTTTGAGGCTTTAATAAGTTTTTTGGTTTAATTAATTTTTTTTAATGGTATGGTTTTTCTTGATCAATGTTTTTTGATTTTATCGGTTTAATAAGTTTTTTGGTTTTTTTATCACCCCTACTAAAAATACTAAGAAAATAATTAATTTAAACTATTTTTTTTAAAAAAAAAAAAACCAACGGCATCAAAAACTTCTTTATTAACAAAAAAGACAACATAAAATAAAATTTTCTTGTTAAAAAAATGTAATGATTGGTTATAAAAAAACACAGTGTATTTTTTCGTGACTGTGTTTTAATAATTAGAGTATTTTGAAACGTTTTTTTTTTATATATCAAGATATCGTTTCTCAATTCTACTACTTAATATCTATATAAAAATATAGTTTTTCATGAGTTTATTTCCTTGATATAAAAAAATAAAAACACAAGCCTAATATTATTTATCATAAAATAGGATTACCCTCACCACAATTCTATTTACGTTTAGCACCGATTGACAATTTGACACTGATGGCATCAATTGAAAAGGTATTTTATGTTTTCTCGTATTAGAATCATAATAATCAATAAAAAAAAACTTTGATCAGTACTACTTAACGGTACCAGTATCCATGTAATATCATTATCTTACTAATTTATTTGTTGTCTGATTGAAAATATAATATATATATATATATATATATATATATATATATATATATATATATAATTTAGAAATGTAATAAAATAATATATATATTTCAACGCGTCAAAACAATAAAAAAAAAAACTAAAATAAAAAATCTTAATTATTAAACAAACACATCTTGCACAATTTAATGTTTGTTTGACACTACATTTCAAAAGTATTTTTGAAAAATTAAAAAAAAAATAATTTAAAAAAAATATATTTTAATATACTGATATTAAAAATAATTTTTAATATATTTATAAATAAAAATAAATAAAAAATAATATCAACCACACTTTTATGAGAACCTGTAGTGGTCGTTTGGTATTGCGATAGAAACCGAGATTCAATCAAAAACAATTTTGCGATGTTTGGTAATGCAAAAATACTGATTTAATTGCTATGGGACTCGCCCAAAAATAATATGAAACTGTGGTCTAGAAAAAGCTAAAAAATAATGTTTTTATCCTCGATCACGATTCATTTTTTTACTTGTGTTTCATGGATTGCAGGTCGTGGTTAGCGACTTGAAGCGTGAAGCAATCGACAATCTCTCTCTCTTTCTTTGTAGTGACAACCCTCTTTCTCTCTACAACAACAACTTCTTTCCTCCATGTGACAACTCTCTCTACAGTGGTAACTCTTTCTTCACAGCCTGGGTTAACTCCCCAAAACTCCACCATCATCTCTCTCATTACCATCTATTTCTCCTCCACTCCCAAAGCTATGTCGCGGCCATCTCCAATGAGAGTAAGAAGCCCCGCGCGTTAAAGCAACGACAATGGTGACAAGCTTTTGATGTTTTTATTGGCCACCATAGACCGCCATTTCCAACGCTGTCATCACAAGAGAATCACCTCGCCTTCCTCTACCTATAGACATCAACTGTCGAGGCTCTTGCCACTGTTGATCAGACGCTACTGTTGACGCAAATTAATTTATGGAAATAATAGTGTTGCATTGTCCATATTTAAAGAAGACTTGAAAAGTGCAACACATCGTTTCACTATACTTGTGTGTTAAAGTTTGACCTCCTCTTAGCCCAACTCAAGTCCAGCAGTGTTAGGCCTTTGACCCAAAAGGCTAGCCCAACACATTTAGTTGGGTCATGCCTAGTCCTATTTTTTAAAAAATATTTTTAAAATAATTTTTTTTTTTGTAGATAAAGATCAATCATGATGAAAGGGAAAGACACGTGACTTCATTTCACTCCACAAACCTATTGTTTTCAATTGACCATGAATCAAAAACTTGCAACTGAATTTTACATTGAGATTATATCTTTACAGCTGGATCACAAATATTGTTACTGGTAATATTGTTACCATATATTGTATCTCGATTAAATAGCAAGGGATCACATAAGCATTTACATATCAATTTAGTTTGTGATGAAATTGCAAGTAATTTGATGGGAGAATAAAAATATATATCTATTTTTTTTTATGAATTATCAATTACATTTTATTGTTATGATTATTAATCTATAAAATTTAAAAAACAATATATGTATGCGTGTCTTTTAAAATAATTTCACAAACTAACAATTCTATAAAAAATATCATAACTAAACATATAAAAATATTTTTTATTAACCTAAAACTCCATTATAATTTTAACCAAATATTTAAATTTCAATTATAAACTAAAATTAAAACTATTTTTTAAAAACTTGAACATGAAATCAAAAATAAAACCAAACAGACCCGTAATTCCAAACAAATCTCTCGTCCCACTCCTACATGCTGATCCATGAGCAACACCATCGTGGGTCCCTTATTTAACCAAATGCAGGTATCATTATTTTCAAAAAGCGCCCTTTTCTCCCTTCTTCCTCCCTCTGTTAACCACAGCCTCGGACTCCGTGCTTAAAAAATGGAAAAAGTATCAAGAAACGGCAACTCACCTCACAAATCTCATCTAAGAGCAACTTTAATGATAAAAGGTATTTTGAAAAGGCAAATCTTTAAAATAATTTATTGAATAGTATATATATGGCTTTTTTATTGATGTGTGTTTTAATGGTAAAAATCATTTTGGAGAACCATTTTTTTTTAAATATAATAGAATTATTTTATATGTAGTTTAATTATGCTATTGATTATACAATTAATAAAACAGCTAAATAAATAATATTTTATTTATACCTTTCTATTTGGCACTGCCGCTGCAGTTGCCATGTAAACGACAATCTCGCTACTCGCATGTGCCCATTTACCCTTCTCTAGCCCCCCGGCATAAAACTCTCACAAAACCCACACTACTTAGCGCAAACGTGCACACACTCTCCCCCTCCCTGAAAATCAGTCGCAAAGTGAGATCTCTATCTCCTGCATCAATCTCTCAACAGAAAGGCTTGGAAAACGGACCAATCAAATTGATCCAGCAAATGAAGTCCCAAACGAAATCTATCAACCCTCTCACCGCCTTTGAAGACAAGAGGTACGCAAATAAATCCTCCTCTATCTTATCTCGCCACGCGTCACTTTCTTTCCTTTTATTCATGAGATGATCTATCGAATTCCGCCCCTACAGTTTGCGTGATGGAGTTGAACTCCATCAGTACACACATTCCTGATCGATCGCGCTAATAATTTCTATTTGACTATTCTTTGATTTTGACTAGCTTGATTATTACTGCGTTTGGTTTGTTTGAATTTGATTACTCTAATGCGTGATGTTTGGCTTAGTTTAGAAATTAGCTGCGAAGTGCGGTGAGTTTTTTTTTTTGGGTGAATTTTAGTATAATGTTGAGAGATATGGAGGGTAGAATTGGGGTTTTGAGTGGAATATGTTGCTGTCTAGATTGACCCAGCGAGATTTCAAGGTTGATTGCAGGTGAATTCATTTTATTTTTTATTCAGATTTGTCTTAATCCATGAGTTTTTCTATTTGTTATTTTAGAGTTATATTTCTTTTTTTTTCTTTGTTTATTTATTGCGGGCAGAAGTGTATGTTTGTGATTGCTCGTCATCGGGAATTCTCTTGATATTTTTTCCCGTGGAGGTGCTGTGTTGTTAATGGATATTGATGTGGACAGGGATGCGTATGGATTTGCTGTGAGACCGCAGCATTTACAAAGATACAGAGAATATGCTAATATCTACCAGGTTTGCTTTGTTTCTTTTATACTTTTTTTTGAAAAAAATAAATTGAATTATCTGTTTAGTTGATGAAGTTGTTAAACAGTGTTTCGGTTTCTGAAAGTATTGATAACTGAGAGCAGCAAATGTCCGAGCATTAGTAAGTTTGAAAAATGAGGCTTGTTTGTTTAATTACATATCCGGAACTTTTTATCTAAAATTTGATTAATCTGCATTTCCTAATATTTTTAAAGCATTCAAATGGAGCTTCAGATGAATAAATTGCTTACCAAGGAGAATGCCCCCCCCCCCCCCGCGCTGTTTTTCTGACGAACTTGTGATTTCAGGAGGAAGAGGAGGAAAGATCGGATAGATGGAAGACCTTCTTGGAACAGCAAGCAGATTATTCTCAATTGCCAATAAATGGCACATCTTCTGAGAAAGATAACAAGGAGTTGCATGCTGAAGCAACAGGGCAAGAGATAAATAATGGCTTGGAGAAGGGCGTTGAAGGAGATGATATCAGTGGTGAGAAACCTAGTTCTGATATTTTACTTGAAAATGTTACTAGGGAGGAGAAACAGTCTGCGACCAGTACAAAGACTCATAGGATCCAAATATGGACAGAGATCAGGCCATCCCTCCATGTCATTGAGGATATGATGAGTCTTCGCATCATGAGGAAAGGAAACCAGTCAAAAGACCAGCAAGATACTAAAAAAGAAAGGATGGTACCTTCTTTTGAAGATGCTAAATCAGCCAAAGGAGCATCTGAAGAGGATTCTGAAGACGAGTTTTACGACGTGGAAAGATCAGATCCAAATCAAGACGCCTCTTCCAGTGACAGTGCTAGTGCCCCTGCCACAGGTGCTGCTGATGCGCTGTCTCCAGAATCTTCATTTCCTTGGAAAGAAGAGCTGGAGGTCCTTGTACGTGGGGGAGTCCCAATGGCACTCAGAGGAGAGGTATGTTTTGTGCTATTTGTTTTCCTTTTCTTCTCAAGCTAAGCTTGTTTCATGGTGCATGAGCTTCAAAATTGATCTGTGCTCTCAATTTTAGCTCTGGCAAGCATTTGTGGGTGTAAGGACACGCAGAGTGGAGAAGTATTACCAGGATCTGCTTGCTTCAGAAACTAATTCTGGAAATCATGTAGACCAACAATCAGACAGTAACACCAAAGGTTCAACTGCAGACAGTGTTTGTGTACCAGAGAAATGGAAAGGCCAGATTGAGAAGGTAATGCCATGCATAGTCTTTAAATTTAGAACGGGGCCTACTTTTTCCTATTTGGTATTCTCAACTCTCAAGTCATCATCCAACTTATTAGTGGTTTCATATGCAGGACTTGCCTAGAACTTTTCCAGGTCATCCTGCTTTGGACAATGATGGTAGAGATGCTCTTAGGCGATTACTGACAGCATATGCTCGACATAACCCTGCTGTTGGATACTGTCAGGTACTTGAAACAGCTTACGGTACGCAATGAAATCAACTCTTGTCTTTCAAGGCTTGGCCTGCCAGTGTACCAAAAATAATAATAATTACTATGTGATGAATTATGTGGCATGCATAATAAAGAAGATGAGACAGCTAGAATGTGAATAAGAACAATTTGCATCCTTACAAATTTTTGCCAAACTTCTTACAATTTTTCTTTATAAATTCCATGAACACATATGGAGATGTCTGGTCAAAACCAAGCAATTCCTGAATGTAGTTGAATTGTGTATTATTATCAGCATTCAGAATCACTTTGAATGATAACATCATCATCAACCAGACATTCGATACATGTAATGAAATTATCAGCTTTATATTTTTAAAAATTCATGAATATATGATATTAGAAGTAAGCAATATCTACACAAATTGCAAAAGATGACCTCCTAATCGCAACAATCTATCTCCTGTCAGTTTCATCTGTGTTAGAAGAAGTCTGATAACTTTCAAAAGCATTTTTCTCTCATCTTATGAGATATATTTGGATAAGAAGGATATCAGCAGATAATACAAAAGCTGCAGCGTTCAAAATGTGATTTGACAACATTTTTCTGTCAGTTCAGACAAGTTTCAACTGAAGTAACAAATTATTCAAACTCAATAACTGTGATTTATTGCAAGAATATGCCGTTGAATTTTAAAGTGCTTTTGGATTCTATATATATGCAGGCCATGAACTTTTTTGCTGCATTGTTGCTACTTCTGATGCCCGAGGAAAATGCCTTCTGGTAGGCCTTGAACTTTTATTTTTGATTTTGTAATTTTTTTCCAATTGGATAGTGCATGTATTTAGAAGTGTGCTGCTGTGGTATTTTGTTGTATAATGATAGAACACAATTTTATTAGTCCTAATCTTGTACAGTACTTTTCGATTTATATTTCCTATGTGAGATGAATTTTGATATTTGTGCCCCTAAATTTTGGTTTAATTCCCAGGGCATTGATGGGTATTATTGATGACTATTTTGATGGTTATTACTCAGAGGAAATGATAGAGTCACAGGTAACGCTTGCTATAGATCTGTCTTTCTGTATATATGTGCCCTTCCCTCTGGTGATGCCTGCTATGATGCTGTGATCTGTTATCAGATATAGATAGGTATCTGATCAACCCTTCCATTTGTCAGGTTGACCAGCTTGTTTTTGAGGACCTGGTGCGCGAAAGGTTTCCTAAATTGGGTTTGCTCTGTTCCTAATTATTTATACATGCATAAAATTCCTCTGGTGATTCCACCTAGGATAGTTCTCATGTCAGCTTTACTTTTGGTGCAGTCAATCATCTTGATTACCTGGGAGTGCAGGTTGCCTGGGTTACCGGGCCATGGTTCCTTTCCATATTCATGAACATGCTTCCTTGGGAAAGTGGTCAGGTTTTATGCTTTAAAATATGAACTTAAGTTTGTCTAACATTGGATGATAAAGCTTTTCCCCTCAACATTAACATCATTTCAAATTTCTTCATTCTTATTCCCTTGCATTGTGCCCTACTTAAATCCTTGGCATCTGACTGCTTTCTGTTGACTTCAGTTCTCCGAGTCTGGGATGTCCTCCTTTATGAAGGAAACCGTGTCATGCTATTTAGGACAGCACTTGCTTTGATGGAGTTATATGGTACTGAGGAACTACGTTGAGTTTTTTTTTCTTGTGCAAACAGTAAGCTGATTTTTCAATCATCAAGTGAAGATGCTATAGTTATGGAACTTAATTTAGTTTAGTCTTTTGTAGGCCCTGCATTAGTTACCACTAAGGATGCTGGAGATGCAGTTACTTTGCTACAGTCACTGGCAGGCTCAACGTTTGATAGCAGTCAACTTGTCTTAACAGCCTGTATGGGTTACCAAAATGTAAATGAACTCAGATTACAAGAGCTGAGAAATAAGCATCGACAGGCTGTTATAGCTATGGCTGAGGAAAGAACAAGGGGGCTTCAAGCTTTGAGGGATTCTCAGGGTCTGGCAACTAAGCTATATAATTTCAAGCATGATCGCAAGTCAATACTGATGGAAACAACTGAAAAGACTAGTGAATTGTCTCGTTCAGAGTCTGGATTTACCAATGCAGATGAAGCTCTTATTAGCCTGACAGGGGATGCAGAAATAGACAGTGTTCCTGATCAGGTAGCTAAACATTTGCACCCTTTTCTCGAGCATAACCTTTTCCTTGATGCAGCATTTGTACACATCTAATGATGATTGTCCATATGATGTTTTTCTACACAAGACCCCTGAGTTGTTGACTGGGCATTACTTTGGTTGTAGTAAATTAGAAAACTATGTAAGTGTACATATATAGACCATCCTTCTTTTAAAGTGACCCTCTTCTTCCCAGGGTTTTTAGTTACACAAGCTTGACCTTGATTGCAAAGCAATTGTGCTGGGAATGAAGTAATCATACATTTTTAAGCTGTATGCGAGGGGGAAAGAATTGATGGACTCTGCTCTGATTTGAATGATGTGTATGAAGATCACTATGTAAAAAATTGCACGTGGACTTTTGGGCAATTACTAGGGAGGGAAATGTAAACAGTCACTTTTATGGTTATGAACCTCTGGAGAAATTACTGGGGAGGGAAATATGTATATGTGATCTGGAAGTTTGTGAGAAGAGCTTATTTGATGTGTTAAACATCATTGTTCAACCATCAAAGTGCAAACTGGACATGCTGGTTATATTATGCTATAATTTCAGGTGCAGTAATAAAGGGCTTCATTACTAAGCGATTTCGTGTCTGATTGGGCTGGGTTTGATTTCTTGCTTTATTTTGTGCTCCCCCTTTATATCTTGTTTGTGGAAACCTTCATGAAACTTGAAATTTATATTCCCTTCTTTATGACATTTATACAAGTTTAGATAATTGTCTTATGATGTTAGATGGTGAAATGCAGTTCTTTTGTCATGCAGGTAGTGTGGTTGAAGGTTGAACTGTGCAAATTGCTAGAGGAGAACAGATCTACCACGCTCAGGTTAAGATTTTTACTGGGATGCATGTCTCGTTTTTAAACCTAGGCAACCACGAGTTGCATTCAACACTTGGAGCATTTTTTTGGCTGTCAGAGTTTGTATGTGTGGTGGAAGGAAATTTGAAATTCCACTAGTGTTGTTTGTGTTGGAAACAGTTCTACAGAGATCATCTACCTCCTTGGGATTTCTTAGATCTCTAGATAGTAGGAGCATTTATATGGAAAAGCCTTCAGTGTTTTCCAAAGTTACCACTTCATCTTGGAAGTTTCGTCTTTTTTGCTGCTGTGGGCTCATACCTTGTTTTAGTTTTCAGAGTATCTCCTCTGGCTATTTTAAACTTGTCACCCCAGCTTTCTACATCAATAACGGGCCTTGACCTTTTCTCCGAGTACTTTTCCAATTCAATTTTGTAAATGTGCCCTTCTGTTGAGTGACATGGTGTACCATTTTGGTCATGGAAGGCTATAATATGATGAAACAATTACACTAATCCAGCCTTATAATATTTGTTGGTAGTTGTAAAGAAAATGATACCTTGATTCACCTTCAATTTCCACCGCGCACTTCATAGCATGAGCTGAGGATCTGAACGCATTACTTGGGTTCAAAGCTAGCACTTGCTTCATAACTATCAACTAGCTACATAGATCTCCATACTTTAGCTTTTGCGTGGATGAAATTCATAGTTTGAACAAGAGTAGATCTCATGAAGATCCCCAAATAAATAGTGTGAAGCCTTAGAATAGGTGAGTTTTTCATTCCAATAAAAGAAGGGAAAAGAGCATAGCTGAGTTATGGGTGGAAAGGGTGTCTTTGGCAGAAAAAACAAAACGTTTTTGTCTTTAGGTGGGAGTCTCGTGGAAAGCAACATTTGTAATGATTTATATCTCCTTGTGATCTATAAAAAAGTAAAAAATTTCTGCAGTTCTCTTGTCTGCATAATGTGATGTCCTCATTTTTAATTGTTGAAGTGTTTTCATTTTTCAATTATATTGCATTAAAATTCTGTCAATATCAATTCTGTCAGAGCTGAGGAGTTGGAGACAGCTTTGATGGAGATGGTCAAGCAAGATAATCGGCGGCAATTGAGTGCTAGGGTATGTCCAAACTTTCTTCTTTAAATGGTTGATTTTCTTGCAAGGCTCAGGGAAGTGAAATGATGCAAAATCCACAGCTATTCTGTATTATTTCCATTTCCCTTCTTGAACAGTTGAGTTAAACGTTGTAGTTAGAATCCACTTCATCTTATGCCCCCAGGAGTGATGGTAGCGATAGGGAAAACTTCATCGTACAGTAGGTGTTATTGGACTTCACATTAAGCTGGGATGTTTTAAGCGATATCATTTAATCAGTTATAAAGCTAGTTAAGTCCTTGTTGTCTAACTTTGATCAAATGTAATACCTGCTGAGCATCTACTTCTGATCTTCAGGTCGAACAGTTAGAGAAGGAGGTTTCTGAGCTGCGGAGGGCTCTTGCTGATAAGCAGGAACAAGAAAATGCCATGCTTCAGGTTATTTTTGCTCCATGTTCAATTAGTTTGGTTTGGGAAGATTGTATCTTCACTCGAATTTTGGCCTGATTTTTTCTTTGTAATAGCTCATTTGTTTCTTTTGTAGGTCTTAATGCGAGTGGAACAAGATCAAAAGGTAACTGAAGATGCTCGCATATATGCTGAGCAAGATGCGGCAGCACAGAGATATGCTGCTCTAGTGCTTCAGGTTTATAATTTCTTGTTCTATTCCTATTTCATATTATATATGCAATTTACATTAAATAGAAGTCTTTAACAATTCTATGGTGATGTATGGATGTGTCCTCAGCCTTACACTTGCAGGTTGTTTGACTTACCAATTATGCTTGCCATATTGTTTGTGCAAATATATCATATCATTTAGCAGTTTATCAATCATTAGGAACTGGTGATGAATCCTTTTCTACCCTAGTTCTGGAAGGTGGTGCCTGTTAAATATAGGTCTAATTTAATTTCCATATAAATAGGGACCAGTATGTTATGAAAAACATGATATGATTGAGACAGATAATTTGATTCTTCATCACTGTAGCTAGAGGGAATGAATGATTAGAGGGAACGTGTCCCTAATAGAATCAGCAGAGGAAGATCCATGATTTCATACAAGGCTGCAACTCATCTTACAGCGGTGAATTTGTTCCTAGGCCTTGTACACACTGCCCATCACACTATCCCTTTTCCTGAATGTTACGCAGAACACACTTGATATGGTCCTATTCTACCATAGGTCCTTGAGCTATAGATTAGTTGTGTTCCTACTCCACCAGGGGGAGCACCAGATGCCTTTGTCATTCTTTAATTGATCTGTTATGTATTTCAACATTCTGAAAATGTTCACTTCTTGACATTCTATTTGTCTCTTTTTCTCACTATTCTCTCCAACTATTTATATGCAGGAAAAGTATGAACAGGCTATTGCATCAGTAGCTGAAATGGAGAAACGAGTGGTTATGGCAGAGTCAATATTGGAGGCCACTTTGCAGTATCAGTCTGGTCAACTTAAAGCACAACCATCTCCTCGGTGTGTAGTCAATTTTGCTAGTGTCAAACATTTCTGAAACCTCTGCGCAGTTCAATTTTCTTGCTGACAAGATTAATTTTCCACCGTTCCTTGGAACTGTATTTGGTCATATTTACTTTGATTTACGCCTGGGAGTGGTTTGATATACTCTAATGGAATAGAGTGATTGCACATAATGGGATGAGATTTTTTCAAATGTTTCATCAATTAATTAAAAGACACTCGTACACATTTAAGTAGAATACGGCGGAGGTTGTTCTAACTTCCCATGCTTACAAATAAATTATATTTGAATTTTGTTATCACTCTCTTTGTCCCCCAAGGTTTGATATGCGTTCAAGAGCAGCATGTTCAGTGTCTTAGCACATGCATTAAGTAATGTCTGTTTACACGCATATTTTACCTACTTGGATGATTGGTTCTTATAGAAAACATAAATTTCTTTGTAGATCTTCACATCCAGATTCACAAACGAGTGTCAGTCAAGAGTCTGAGCAGGAAATACCTGCAAAAAGGATTGGTTTACTAGCCCGGCCATTTGGTCTTGGATGGCGTGACCGAAACAAGGTTTGTTTATAATTTGCTATTGCCTCCTTAAATTTGTGAATGCTTTCACCACCTATATATGCTAATAAATAGGATTTTGATGCGTCTACTTGGGGTAGCTGATAGTTATCTCTGCATACAAACTATGCGGTAGCTTGGATATCTTTTTCATCGTGATTACCTGTTTTTCTGCCTTTTAATTTAGTTTTGTTTGTCTGTAATTGGAGTAACAAGGAGAGCTAGCTGCTTAACCCTTCCAGGATTCCCCTTGGGTCTCTGGGGTGACACCCCCATATAGACTTCGGCCCCTTCTGTGTACTTGGTTTAACAGTCTTGTTTTGCTGTGGCTCAAACATTGCCTGAGGCAGCTAATTACCAAAATCTCCGCCTTTTTTTGAGGCCGTGTACCCAGCACCTGTCCTTCGTATTTATTAAGTGCAAAGCTGTTTGCTTCAACACAATGCTAGTTTTATTTGCCTAGTGTTAGCTGTCGATTTTTTTTATTAAAGTTGCTAATTTTTCTCATGAAAATAATAATAATAATAATAATAATAATAATAATCAATGTTGCCAACTCAAACTGAACTCAACAGGGGAAACCTATTATTGTTGAGGAGGCAAGCGATGACAAGTCTTCCAATGAGGGGCAAAATGCTAGATGTGAGCAGGAGACTAATGGCATTTCAGCGCACGACAAGGAATAGAAAATTGCATATTCATTTTAATGATGTAGATCGTGAAATATCGTATTTGTGAACATGGTAGATATTTTTTGTGTACGAAGGCCAGTTCAGGCAGAGTATAGATTAGTTTCTCGTTATCTGGGTTTTTTTTTTCATTGTAGAGCCCATTTCCATTTATTATTTGTCATTAAACAATAACATTAATGTAAAGGTGAAGAGAATGGAAGGACCATGATATCATCAGTGAAACAATCGTATAAATCTTTCTGTGGTCGGCACTTGAGTTCATTCCGCCGAACCATGGAGGAAATGCGTGGTGATACGTTGTTTAATTCTTGAAAACTACTCCTTTACGGAAGTGTAAACAGTAGATTAGCGTGGCATGCCTAGAGCTGGTGTATTTTATATATGGAAAGCTGCAGAACGGTTCCAAGTCATCAGATAATATATTCCTTGGCTTGCTTTTGTTGTTCAAGTGCATGTTTGTATCTAAATAATTTTAAAACATCTAAATATATATATATATATATAAATCATTTTTTTTTCAAGAACATGACTAATACCCTCTCAGTTGTTTTTCATTAAGGATAGAAATTCCTGCTCTGCTTGTTATCGCTATTGACAAAACATGCATGTACCTTTTATTCCAAAACCACAAGCACCGATCATATGAAAGTGCCAGATCCAAAACAGTTCACCCTGAGAGAAAAATTAGTTCCAACGATCTTGGGCAAGGCACACAAAAAAATTACCAACACTGCGGCATAATTTCAAGCAATTAAGGCAGAATTGTCCGAGGCTGCACAAGTTTCTACTATGGAAGACAAATTAGATACAAAGCCCCAAGCTCGATTGTACATGAATTTTTTTTCTATAAGGGTTGGAAGACGGGGAATTATGATATTTGCAAGGCCAAAACAAATCTTACAAAATGGCAGCGGCCGCGGAGGAATTTTCTATTGCAGCATTGTCTGGAACTGCTCGACAAGTACCGTCGCAAATGCAGCCAACGATTGCATACTACTGAACTCCAATCCAGTGATCTCTGAATCATGGATAGAAATATGTTTGGGTGAAACATCCTGTGTTCCCATGGTTTGCAGGATGATAGCAGTCTAATTGCTGCTTTCCACGGATTGTCATTGAACTATTCTTTGGACACTTGTTCCCACTAGATCTCTCTCCTACAAGCTTCATTGTTCTCTTCTAGTTCTAGGGGTGGAAGAGCCTGTGCGAGAGCTCTGGACAGGGTGGGTCTCTGGATCATATTTCTGCGAAGCAAGATAAGAAAGTGCTGTGACTACATCAGCTATAAGGGGTCTCATATTAGGCTGTTCTTGAACACACATGGCAGCAACAGCAAGAGCTTGATACAAGCCCCTCACAGGATACTGGCCGTGGAGCAATGGGTCAGCCATCTGTGCAAATTTCCTTCGATCTTTAAATAAGGGTCGTGCCTGCAACATGAGACAAATTTAGATAACATTCACTTTATGAGCATTTCAACGAAAAATAGAGTTCTTGGTTATCAACTCCTCACAGTAGAACTGCATGACAGCAACAGCATAGCAAATGCAGAAAAAATATTAACTAGCTAAATATGCTTGTTGTGTGAAACGCAAATGCCCATAGCCTGAAATCGGCAGCAGTCCTTCTCTCATAAAATCCTGGGCTTATTATTACTGACTCTCAACCAAGAAAAATAAAATATAGGACCCAAAGTTTAGATTCAAGATTGTTGCACCACATCTATTCAAATAAGGCGTCTATGCAGCAGAAATGATGAAAATATCATTGCGGGAGGAAGACAACATTCTTACCCATGCAACCAGGTTATGCTCTCCAGCAGCTCTTGAATTATCAATAGCTTTCCTTCCCGTAATAATCTCAAGGAGAACAACCCCAAAGCTATAAACATCTGATTTCAGAGTGAGCTGGCCAGTCATTGCATACTCAGGTGCACAGTATCCATAGGTTCCCATCACTCTCGTGGATACATGGGTCTTGTCTCCAACAGGACCCAATTTTGCCAAGCCAAAATCAGATAGTTTGGGATGATAACCTTCACCAAGTAAAATGTTTGAGCATTTCAAATCACGGTATATAACAGGGGGGTTAGCTTTGTCATGCAAATGCTCCAAGCCTTTCGCAGCACCAGCAGCTATTTTCATTCTTGTATTCCAATCAAGTCGTTTTTTATCGGGTGGCAGGTCTGAAATATAAGGCATATAAGAAGAGAAAATGCTGAAGCATTGGTACAATAAATGTATATCAAGCCACCGTAGTTATTAAACAAGAAATGGTAATCTAAAAACAGAAATCTTAGCTGCAACCATGTAATTTCTGCACCTCACCTGCCATCCCTCTCATTCAACTAGTAATACATGCAATGGACCAAAAAACACAACTTTTTTGCAGCCTAATTATCAAGAGATCAAGATTTGGTCATATACCATATAGATGGTCTTCCAGACATCCTAATGGCATGTATTCATAAACCAAAAGTCTTTGATCTCCATCGGCACAATAGCCAATCAAGTTAACAAGATTTGGATGGTGAAGTAGGCTCAACATCAATACTTCAACAAGGAACTCCCTATTCCCTTGCAGCCCGTTCCGATCAAGTTGCTTGATAGCTACAACCTACACAATCCACAGAACATGGTTAAGGTCTTACCAAGGGTCTATTGTGTATGGTCAAAACCACATGCATTAAATATTATCCTGAGTTATGGGTTTATTTTGAAATAAAAAAGAACAGCCACAACTAAATAAAGAATAATATTTAACATTTCCAGTTAGAAGCACACAATTTTTGGAGGAAGTTCTTCAAAAGCTTTTCCTTTTTGGTGAAATATGCACCTCATAATTCCAATATTTTCTTCAGGCACTTTTATCCCTTCCAAAATAATAAAAACTACAAGGAAAAGCCTGTTTTTAGATGATTATTATTTCCAGTTAACTTCCTATTCGCTTTACATTATAAATAATTAGTTTCGAAAATAGTGATCACTAAGCAAGATCAAGTATACTACATTAGGAAGCAAACCATACTACCTAAAATGCCTTCAATGAGCTTGCAACAATGATTTCAGGAGTAGTGAAAGGGCAGCATAGATTCGAGTGTAGGTTTTGGCTTTCAAGGTGGAAGTGTACATAGATGAACACATGGGGATTTTCTATATGATAGAAGGCGCAGTGCAGTAGTCATAAAATGAGGTTCTGGCATTTGAGTTGTGATGGTGGCAATACTGTCCAGGGACTAAGGTAGCAACATTGATCACAGTACAGGCTAAGTGGTGGTGCAGGACACTAGTGGGATGAGGTGACCATCATGGCATGAACAAAGTTGTGAGGAGGCAGAACTGCTGTTTGTTCCAGGCAATAATGATCATGGAAGGTGATGCATAGCAGCAAAATAACATGTGAAGCTGCAATGTCAGTCTTGGCCAGGTTAGGGTTACTTTCTCTCCTAAGCATCATTGGTTTTTGTTTCTCCTATTTGGTTCTTTGAGCTCTTAATTCACTTTTTTTATTCCATCACTTAAAATGCACACACCCAGCATCTTTTGTCTGCCAATACGATTCTTTTTAAAAACATGCAAAATATCAACCTAGAGGTCCACAGAATGCCTATACAATAACACAGGTACACAGGTAGGCATATTTGAGTTTACAGCAGAATGCTTAAGCATATGTGCTGCATCTGAAATTTTCTGGTGAACTAAAATTTCAATAAGTTCTTTAACCAACCTGGCTGGTACTCTCCAATCTCCCTTTATATACTCTTCCAAATCCTCCCTCACCCAAAAGACAATCCGCCCTGAAGTTCTTTGTTGCATTCGCCAGTTCACGAAATGTGAATGTATGTGCTGCAATGCGTTCAGAGCCGCCATCCTTGGAAGCCTCCTTTACATCTAGAGCAACATTTGACTTTGTTTTATCTGAAATGAAATTAATACCACCTACAAATGAATGTACAAAAGCAAGATATAGTACATACAACTACATAAGCGAATAAAGGATGTCTGAATATTGATAATGTTTCATCAGTTTAGAAAGAAAACAAGAATCACAAAAGGCAACGGGCATTCAAGAAGGATCCAAGCTGGGATTTTTTTAAATCACACAAGACAAGAAAATGATCGATCTCAGTTACAAGTATTGTACATTGCTTCCATGTGCACCACCGATTATCCAACTGTAACAGAAATATAAACAGTTTCTGGATTAAATGGTTGCTGACCAGTTCTTTTCAGGGCAAGTGGACCTCAACACTAAAATAACTTGCTGTTTTTCAACAAAGTAGAATTAAATAAAAAAATGAAAACCTGCATGACCACTGCAACATTCATTAACCCGCATTTTAGAATTTGCATTGAATCGAGAGTTTGATTGACTTCTTAAAAGTGAGGATTTCAAACAAATGTAAACATGAATAAGTGACGGAACTGACATGAACATCACAGATCCATCAAAAATTTAACCATTCCATGTTTTACAATCAAGGTGAGCAAAGGCAAGAGGAAATAATACAATTCAGCTTCATTAATCATCTGATTTCTTCAGTTAGATGCTAATGTTTACGGTAAATATCCCATGAATTGATCCCGGTAGTTACAGACAATCATTTTAAGCTAGTATGATCTTATATCACACTAAAGCAAAGACCAGGTTCACACTTCTCATGATTATAGAAACTCGCCGTGCTCAAAAGGCTATTTTCGTTTGATTAAACCTCAAAACAGACCACATTAGCCTGAAAGGAGCTAAGCATGGGTTGAGGCGAAACATCAATCTCTAATTATATCCTCCATGTCCAATCCAGATCAATACATTATTCAAGACCCAGATAAGATTGTTCCACACAATTATGCAAAGGACACAACTCTAGCGATTCAAATCATTTTACATGACAAAGAAATGCATGAAAGTCAGTCCAGAAAATATTAACTCGATACTTAGAATATGAGAAAAAAACAAAATTTTCAAGCTTTATAGCGTTTTTCATTGAAATACCTGAAGATGATGGGATCTGATCATCAGGCTTCTTCTTACTAGTATTTTTGCTGGACTTTCCAGCACAGGAAAAGCAGCCCATTTTAGTCGCTCTTCCTCTCTTACTGCAAGGGGTATTGTTACTTCACAGAGAAAGAGCAGAGGGGGGGCAAAATCAGACCAAGCACCGCTTTGATGGAGGAGAGAGAGTGTCTGTGTGTTAAGTTCAGACAGAGGGTTATTGTAGTATATATCGTTTCATTCTTGTGTCGTTTTGCAGCTGTGCCCTTCTGTCTTGCCAATTTGTAAATGACGACTCGAACTTTTTATATTCTCCTTGGTTTCCTTTTTTGTTTTTATTTTTATCAGGTGTCTCGTGTCTCATTGTATGCTTCTTGAGCATGTTATTTTTAAATCACTCGTATTTTACTTAAATTTTAATTTGCATTTTGATGATGCTGTAATCACTCTATATTTTATTATTTTTATTCTGTATTTATTATAATTTAAACTGTTATACAGCGTTAGTCTTTATTTTAGGAAGAAGATGGAGTATCTTGTTCATCGTAATTTAAATTATATTGGAATGTAATTTATAATTGTTAAAATCAAAGTTTAATTCATCAACAATAATATTTAATATTTTGTTCAGTTATGCTATTTTTTATATAAAAATAATATTTTTTTTTCATGTTTTAATTAAAAATAATAATATTAAATATTTTTGTTCAGCTAGCCACCTGAACATGGCTATAACATGCAAGCATGGCCGCATACTCCAAACACAAATAACTTCAAGGCTTTCCTCGTTTATTAATAAAAGCATGTGAACAAGGTATCGAGCTACGTGATCGAGGATTTATTTCTCTTTCAATCGTCGCTCTCTCTGGCTCGAGCAAAATTTAGATCCATGCCGGCCGGCCAATGTGTCTCCGACAGAATTTACCGGCTAATAAAAATAATCCAGAAAAGCATGGCGTGGTGATTCAAGAGGCTTCTAGCATCCACTTATATTATCTGCCAGTGGCCAACCATCTCCTCCTTTCCAATTCAGAGATAACATGCAGTTAAGAATCCGAGTAAAAAATAAAAATATATATAAATAATTGGTCGACGTCCACATTATAACATGGATACACCTCTAGATTCATATTATAACATGATTCAATGGCGTTAGTTTTGCTTTTAAAAACATTTTACCCTGATGTTTTTATTAATAATTTTAATATGTTAATATTAAAAGAAATTATGGGTGTCGGATATAATTTAAAATCCATTATAATTCCAATAAATAATATCTGATTAATATTGTCATGTCGAGTGATCGTGGAAACTTCTTTATTATTATTATTACTGAACTGCACATTCAACGAGCATAATCCATATCATGTCTTGATGTGAGATTGTTTGGTGCAAAAAACCCAACAAAGTTTTCGGAAACATCGACGTCTTTAAGATTTGGTGGCGATTAGGTGGTAATAGGTACTACTTGTGTGTTTATTTTAATAAAATACTGTCCAAATTTCCACTTATTTTTGTGTGCAGTGGCGGGACTTCGCTTTCCCTTTGAAAACAAACAAGACGAGGGAGAGACATCGAGACAACCCATGCGTTGTTCGTGACATCAAGCTTCCTTCCACGGGACACGACCACTATTATTAAAAATGACGTCCAAAGTGTTCTCTGAATAGATTCTTAGTGTGTCTTGTGTTTTTTTAAAGGATTTTTAGCTATGGAATTCAAGGCAAAAATAAAATAAAATAATATAACTCAGTCCCGCTTGTTAAGTTCTATATCTATATCTATATCTATATATATATATATATATATATATATATATATATATATGCGTGCTATATATCCATTAACAGAAACCATATCATAAATATGTTATTGGATATATATCCATTAACATATTTATTTTTCATGAAACCATTTCATAAATTCCTATATATATATATAAAAAAAAAGAGAGTCAAAGTTTCAAAGGCTGCTGATTTTTAAGAATGATTACAATGTACTCACCTAACCTCATGACTTTAGTGCATTGCCGCCATGTGATTGATAATGGTCTCGTGAAACACCACTCGAAGGCAAGGAAAACTTTCCACAGAAACGTTGTCGTGTAGAAAGAGCGTGATTTTTATTTTTTATTTCCATATGGCACTCCAATAGCAAACAACATGTCAGCGTGTTCGAATTCTTTAAGAAACATAATACGATCACTGAGAGTTTTATAATTTATATAATAAATTTTGAGTTTATTTTTTATAAAAATTTAAAATAATTAAGATTTTATTTTAAAAATATATTATTCAGGATGGATTTCCCCACATCACAAAATATTTAAAATTTAAAGTGTTTGATAATTACTCGCAATGATGACCGTAATTATTTTTTTATATAAAAAATAAAGATATATCAAGTTCCACTTTTTTTCTTTTAAAAAAACATGTTTTGTTTTTATAAAATTAATATATACATAAAATAAAATAATCGGAATAACCACGTTATAAAAAAAACAATGAAAGTCTGGTTACGACTTGTACGGTCTTGTCCCTCGACCACCCCAGTGAAAATTGCCTTCTATATAGTTTCCGAGCCCCTCAAAGTAAAGGGAGAATTTTTTTTTATCCATTATGTTTATTTTTATTGATTTTTTTTAAAATAAACATAATGGCAGTTATCAATTATTTTATTTTATTTTTAAAAACTTATGGACAATTATTACGTATGTCTAGTCGTCACAAATCACTCGTGTCATTCATCACTACTAAAAAAAAATCAATAAAAATAAACATAATGGCAGTTATCAATTATTTTATTTTATTTTTCAAAACTTATGGACAATTATTACGTATGTCTAGTCGTCACAAATCGCTCGTGTCATTCATCACTACTACTGTTTGGGCACACATCTAGTCCCTTACCATGAGGGCATCCATCCCTTCCGAGAGTCAATGATGGGCTCGTCAATAGGCAGGCGCGTGGCATGGATTCACCAAACTCGTCACCAAACATGCCTTTTCCAGTCTGATGAAGCTGGAAGTCTCTGGGGAAATCAAGGGCCTAAATCAACTATTTCTGAACACCAAACTACGATTCCGCAGTTCAATCAATATCCATCTTCTCCTGGTGGCTGCTTTTTACCAATCCGGTTTAAAATATTTTTTTTAGTATTTTTAAAATGCAAAAATAAAGGTGATGGTGTAAAATATACAGTATAGTTGTTCGAAACATGCTTTGCCAATTGTATTTTGGCGGTTAAGTCGAGGCTTTGAAAGAGCTGCTCTGGTCAAACCGTGTTCCAGGGGAAATATTTTTATTATTATTAATTTGTGAATTTGCCCGGCCGAAAAAAACAAGCAAGTGACTTTTAAATAATCACTTTGCTCGAATATTTATATTATTTTCCCCTAAAGCTTGTAAATATACGTAAAAGCCGTAATTCATCGTCTCATCCAGCACCCATTCGGCAGCGTAGCTTTCCTCTGAGAGAGAATCTAGGGTGCTTGTCTGCTACACCAAAATAATATCCATCTACGTACGTGGACCCCATTTCAAACATGATCCTTGACCCTCTCGTTAAAAACAATTGACTGTTTTCGAATCAAGATTTCTTGTCAACTTTTTAATGGACTAGCTTTTTAAGCTATCACCTTGGCTACAAATTTAAGAAGAAATCCCGGGGAATAAAAGAATTTCTTATAGATAAAATGCCCGTGATTTGTTTAGACTGTGTGTAAGTTAATTACCCGTAGTTACGGCCTGCTTTTAAAATTAATTTTTATTTAGAAATATATTAAAATAATATATTTTTTAAAAAATATTTTTAATTTCAATGTATACAAATATTTTAAAATGCTAAAATTTTTTAATTTAAAATAAATAAAAATTCAATTTTTTCAAAATTATTTTTTAAAACACAGTAAAAAACACGTCACGGCTCCAAGGGGCTAGCCTAAATTCGATAGTGTTTGAAGAAATGATGAGCAAGAAAAGCCATGATCAAACGGCCAAAAAGAAAGTGTCTTTTGTTTTAATTAGGAGGGGTATGGGGGCTTTGTCGTTTTTGAAGCTTTGACTTGCCTTTGGAATAAAGGACCAAAAATGATGATGGGGTGCCAGCTGGTGCCAAATGGCTCGTGACTCTAACTTGGGGCACATCTGAGGGGAGGAAAATGAGGACAAGAGCTTCCTGATCTTCATCTAATTATTATTTTTTGTTTTCTTTAAATTATTTTTTTTTCTTAAATTATTTTTATATATTAATATCAGATATAATTATTTAAAAATAAAAAAATATCATTTAATATATTTTTAAATAAAAATATTTTAAAAAATAGCCCCAATCATACTTGTAAAGAGCTACAACTTGTATATATTTAATGATGCGTCAGAAATGCGGTCAAATTATCTTTCTCAAAGAAAATAAAAATAATTTTTTTGCTTATAGATAATTTTTTTATTGTTTTAATATGTTAATATTAATAATAAATTTTTAAAAATAAAAAAATATTATTTTTTTTAAAATAATCTGTGCTACGCTACAGAATAAATAATAAATAGAGGGCTACTTTTGAAGTGTATCGTTTTATATTTTAAGACGAAGGGCGAGGTTCAATTTTATCATTCACAAGCGAGGTAAGAAACAAAGTACAGGGCACAAGTTGAGCAATTTTAAAAATGACGACCCATCACTCTATTTATAATTTTATTTGATTTATTATCTGTTTTTTATAAAATAAATCGAGTGAGATAATAAAAATGTTATAAATAAACTATTTTTCAAACACCCCTCCCTAGTATATGCTACAGTGTGGGACTTTCGAAGAACAAACTACTGGTGGTTAAGCAAACCAGTCATGTCTTTATCTACTTACAGGCCCTGCCTGAAACCCACAAGCTCAACACCGGGGCTACTGCGACGGCACGAGAGGCTAGAAAAAAACTATCGTAGCCTTAGCCCAAAGCTCTCGGTAAAAGACAAAATAATCCGAGTCGAGGGCTCCGGCCTCCAGGCACAAAATGGCTCGAATGTATTAGATTGAAAATATCGACACTTGATTGTACAGCTCACTATAATTCAGGCACCGAGGTTTTAATTTTCTAAACTAATCTTAAATCAAGAAAGCAAAAATCCCTCACAAAATTGTTTTTTTATTTTTCTTAAAAAACAGGAACCCTCCTTCCATTTTCTGTTCCAAAGACAAGAACCGTAAACCCTAATCACCGATGGAGAACCGAGCTCTAAATCTCCTGGACGAAGCCCTGGGACTCGGCTACCAGACTGACCCATGGCCTCTTCGCGGCAAAGTGGTTTTAATCGAAGACTGCGTGGAGACCAGCGGTTGTTTCGTGCTTCATCAACTCTTAAAGCGCACTCTCTCTTCCCAATCTCCAAACAACACAGTCATCTTCCTCGCTTTTTCTCACCCCTTATCCCACTACGATCGCATTCTACGCAAACTGGTACTCCCTCCTTTTTGGAGTAAGAAATCACAGCAATTATATTTTTCCTGGAATGTTATTTCCTACATATTCAATGGTTGAAACTTTATGGGAAAGAATCTTTGATTATGATTAGCGTTATCCAAGTTAATCGTAGCAATTAATTTTGACTTAGAGGACTGCTAGGTGCAAACAATGCCGTGTTCCGGTCCAACTTCCTGACTATAGTTTGCATGTTTACTCTAATCTAGTGAAACGAAGTAGTGAACATGGCCGTGATGTGAGAAAAAACTTTGGTGTTAATGCTACGGTGGTTTTAATATTCTGGTTCCTACCATTTAAAATTCGAAATGCTAAAATCACAATGGAAGATGTATGGTAGAAGGGAAGCACATGCTTTTTTTTCTTTTTTTCTTTTTTTTTTTTTAAAAAGGGTATGATATGAAGGTGTGGTTCCGTGACAGGGTTGCAATTTGGTAGCACAAAGGGAAAATGGCAGATTCTTTTTCTTTGATATGCTTAAGCTACTGTGTCCAGGTGAGAAAATCAGGTTAATTGGTTATTGATAGATCTTGCTTGCAATGCTACTTTAGTTTAATTCTTGTTTTAGATTTCCCGTGGATTTTCTTTCATGTTTTATTTTTACACGAAGTTATTATCTCCTCCTTAAAGAAAGCAATTGAGGGTTTATTGCTAGGTTAATAGTTACAGTTAGTCTGTGTTTCCACGCACCCTGTTTACTTGATCTACATTTGCTATATTTTGATGCTTTCCCAAGCCATATTGTGATGCATTCCTAAAAGTTAGTGTTAATTTAATGAAGTTGTTTAAATTTTTGGTTTCTTTGACTTATTTCTTTCATTTTGCTTGTAGTGCTATTAATTATCTCAGAGAAATTGTTATGAACCATATGATAAGATACAGGTTATTAATTTTAACATGTTTTTGATGGGAATGATTTCATGTTAGTATGCTATTTTCTGAACCTTCTATACTTGACTAGATGAGAAGGAAGGGAGAACTGGCAAAGGTGGATTTATTTCACTATACTGGAAAATACAGGATACAATATGTGCCTTGCCTGAAAACAACAAGAACCATGTCACCATAATGATAGATGACATGTCCCTTATGGAGGTGGCTGCCCACGGTTCTTCAGACCATGTCTTAGACTTCATGCATTATTGTCACACCTTAACATCAGAACTTGTAAGACAGTTTTGTGATTGTTTACTCCTTTTATCAACCTTGTATAATATTTCCGCGTGTAATTACTTGCTTTTTGGCTGAATCATGTGGCATCGTGTTATAGGGTTGCTCCTTGATAACACTTAATCATGAGGATATATATACAAGCATGGAGAGGCCAGCATTTATGCTACAGATTAAATACCTTGTGGATGTTTTTATAAAGGCAGAACCTCTAGCCACTGGGTTGGCAGCTGATGTACATGGGCAGGTAATACATATCACTATATATGAGCATATGCTGCTTAAGTTTTGTTGTGTCTTTGATTATACACATCCAGGAAGAGGACATGTTAGATATGGAAAGCATCATCTCAAACTGATAATTTCCCCTTTGCACGGACATAATGGTTTTCAGAATGCAAGCTAATAACTCGAATTTGACATCGAGACTACACAATTTTATTTGCTGCAGTTGACAGTTTTGAACTGGGGTTTTTGCAATGTGAAGGGGAGCTCAAATAACAAGATAACCAATTTTCACTTCAAGGTCAAGGAAAATAGCGTTGAATACTTCTATCCTGGCACTCGAACTTGAGGAGCAAAACTTTTTTTGTGTTTTGACGGACACTTCCCTATTGGGAAGGGAGCAAAGCGTTCTGGTTATCAGAACTGTGAAAGGAGGCTGGATATTTTTTTCATCGGGGGAGGCACGTGCCCATTGATGATAATCACAAGAAAAATGCGATCTTCGAAAAAAAAGGCAAAAAAAATTCCATTTTTCTGATTAGAATCGTCAGATTTATTTGTAGTGTTATCTTGCAACCAGCTTTTTTCGTTTAGTTTGATCAGCATTTCGAAACCAACTTAACAAATAGAATTTGTGATACTAATGAAGTACAACTCACTTGATCGTAGCCATGTTAACTAAATGTTGGTCATGTAATATCTATGGATCTATATTGGTGAATGCAATTTTGGGAAGTTGTTCAGTGCATTAAAGATTCCAGTGGTTTTTCATCGTCTTCATCTCATAACCAACGAACAGTACGCACCGCTAAGACCGCTCCCCCGCATAGATGCATGCTTGCTGCAGAAAGTATTTGATAAAACAAATGGTAGCATGGGTTCACCATAACAAGCAGCGGGGAGAACGGGTACACTAATTGGTTGCAGCAGTGTAAGGGCCTGAGGAGATTCCCGCAAATGTCACGCTTGGGCTTGCAACTCTCGCTGAAAGCTATTACTGTTCTGATACTATGCAGAGGTCACCGGCAATAATGATATAGCTCAACGATGGTAGATGGCAGGGAAAGGATCTTCACATAAAGAATGGCCTAAAACTTCTTACTTCTTTTGAATTTTTGTTTTCTTTTTTCATGGCAACTATGCCTTGCATAGATGATGACTTCATGATTTTGTACTCTAGCCCTAGAAGGCAAATGTTTTTCTGAGAGATTTTGCGACACCATAAATTCATTAAGTGCAGGTGGGCCTATCCTCCACCTTGCTAGGTAGCCGATGAGCTTCTGAAGTCACCCGATAATTGGGCTGCGGGCCTGTTGAAGCATTCCTGGTCCATCGACCACGAGGCTCGAGTAATCACGTTGGATTCCTGGTTTGAACTCGCTATTGGAGTCCAGGCAGTGAAGCAACAAAAAGAACGAATAGCCATCTCATATTCTGGATAACATACACAGTAATGATAACAAAGACACGGTTATTTTTCCATAAAAAAAGCGAGCAGTTTCTTCTTGGTGTCTGGCTGCCTATTCACTTGGATAACACTGGATACCAAAGTTTAGTAACACTAGTGAGCTTTCGGAGCATGGCATGCTCGAATCAACATTGCAAGGAACGAAAATTAGCGGCTTTTTTCACGGGCAGAATTAAAAAACATGAAGATGACCTAACCAGCAAGTAAAAATTTGGACCAAAAGAAATTGATAAAAAACAAACAAGATTGTTTCTTGCAAATAATTTTTTAGCAATATTTCCCACATCAAGAAATGCGTTGTGTTTGCAATGAGAGATCCAGATGCTAATAGTCTCTCAAAGAATAAGACCGGACTACAGCTACCCTCCTCCCTACCTGTGTGTGTGAGAAATTTCAGCTACATTCAAAACCAGTTAACCGAAAAGAATTGAGAGCAGAAACATCATTAGAAAAGGATCCGTTTCAAGGAGAACAAAAGAAATGACAACCTTTCAAGTTTCACGCGGCACCCACATAGGACAGGGTTAGCAGTCCTGGTAAACTACAATACGACAAATTGATGAGCCCATTTATTGGAGAAGGCTACCTTGTGAAGGGTTGCCTTCTGTGTAGTAGTAGCAGTAGTCCATAACAGTAACACCAATATTAGTCCACGATCATAGAACAGTTCAAGTTATCTTTCTGAACAAACTCTTACACAACTAATTTGTTCTTGATAGCAGCGGTTCTGTAATCTTTTTTTCTCCCAAGCATATTCCAACGATCTCAAGTACAGAATTCCAGAGGCACAAGCTGGGTAGTCAGGTTAGCTACGTGCATCCTCATCTTTATGTTCAGGCCCCACTTGTCGCACAAACTGTCCTCGAATCCGGGGTCTTTGTTCTGCCAGCTTCTTCCTACTCTGGTATCGAACCTAGGAAAAGATTATGTAACGTAAGAGGGAAACTTCAAATACAGTTTAGAAACAACCATCACGATAGATCCTTTATTCTGAATTTCAAAATTCACTTAGATGATTGTTGGGTAAATAATGTTTTCACGGGTGAATACGGGTAAAGAAAATTCTTGGTGCTTGATATGTCCATGGTGATCGGTCATAGAGTTGGGTGTTTATCAGTGCACAGCTGAGATCTTTTTGTATGTCAGTTCAAATCGTACTCTTTTACTAAAGATTATCTATATGCTAGGACTGTTTCACTAATGGTTCATTTAAGGAAAATAATTGAATTCTAAGCTTGTATCTAATGGTGCTGCAATTTCAGTTTACCTTCTTCTCAAAGCATCTCTCTTTCCTCTTCTGGCGGAATTTGCTCAACGCAGCCTCTCTCAGTGTAAAGCGATTTCGACCAACTCCACTCCTGCTCCCACTTTCATCACATGGTCCAGGAGTTTCGCCTTTATCAACAGACCTACTGTTGCTCTCCATTTTTAAACCCCTGGGATTCAAAACGATGCAGCTTCCATTCTGGCCATTGCTCCCATGGTCACTTCCTGAGGCACTTCCATTCAAACTGTAATTACCAGCATTTCCTTCCATCGGTGTGCTCAGCATGTTAGATGACCCACACTGAGGAGCTGCAGCTGCCAAATTCAAAGACAGGTCATCATGGTTGGCGAGCTGCTGCTGCTGGGACATGTTATGCACACAATGATTATGGTGCTGCACTTGGCCTTTCTGGTTCACATCTCTTGATTGAACCAGGATTGTGTTAGCAATAGGAGCATCACCCTTACCCTGTATAACATGCTGAGGAAGAGCTGCATGGTCATTCTGCACTGGCTGAAAGGCAGAAGGATGGAGGCATTTAACTGTGGATTTGAGAGTTGGCTTGTCACTGATTACAGAAGGTTTGGCGAAAGTAAAATTAGTTGTAGAGCCCATGCCATTGTTGTTACTACTTCCATTGGTACGCTGATTAGAAGGTGTGCTATTTGAGTTAGATTGGAGATTTTGCAGCGATTCTGTTTTTGCCGCCTCTGAACAGCTACCTACATTCCCTGATGGAGCCTGGTCAGTGGTTGAAGCAGAATTATACCTGCATCGAAATGAAGATTCAACTTTCAAATGTAACTTCACTGGAGAGCAAAAGGATGGATATTGTCAGAAACCAAACTTCTCCTACCTTGAGAATGCTGAAAGGTCTGAATGCCTCAACACATTCCGGTCATGGGAACTGGTCCTGGCATCTCCAATATCTCTCAGCCTTCTCAAACTCAGCTCAAAAGAAGGCACCTCGTTGGTCTCATTCATGACCTCATTTTTTTGGTTAGAGGAAAGACCATTTGGGACGTCTAAGACTAAACTTTCCATCTGAGGATTAGTACAGTTTGTGATACCCTTAAGATCATTGCCTTGGTTTCTTAATTCTGTATTGTGTTCCTCACTATTGAGCTCCTGTTGTCTTTTCTCTAAATGCCCACCATCCTGCTTTGGTTTTATTTCAGGAAATTTTTCACCGTCATTATCTGCTATGTTGGTTAGTACCTTTTCAATTGGATCTTTAAGCTGCAAATTTGGAATTCTAGGTACTCCTGTCTCCAAGTCCTTGCCCATAACAATGTTATCTACAAATTCAACCAAAACTCAAGAAAAGGAGGAAATAAGGGGACATCAGAGAGTGAAAATCCAAAAAAATCACTGCTTACGGAACCATGCCTACCAAGTTCATCATCCTGCTCTCCACACTTCTTTGCAGTAGCCGGGGGCACCCAGTTATTGTCACATACCTCAGGCTTTGAGTGAATAACCTGGGCGCATGTGCTATCAGCAGGATCAGCTAAATGGTCCTGGTCCCACAGTGACATTGGTTTGGGACTTTCAACTTCGACAGCCCTCTTCGTGCAGGAACTCTGCAAAGACAGAACACAAGTGTTCATACAGATATTTGAATACCTCTTCGTTACAAGATGCATGTTAGAAATCTGCCATGCAATACCATTCATGTGTTAAGGTACCTTTCTGCGCCAAAAGTATCCTTGCTTGCATTGTCTAGAGACACAAAACATATACTTGTGCACGCACATGCACATTAACAAATCCACTGTCAAACACAGGAAAGATACAGGATCATGCAGTCCTACCAGAAGTTGTGCCCGCTATATGGAAGCTTTAGCCATTCTACTTTATCCTTGATTGTTTTTAAAACCATTATTCTAGGGTTCATGCAATCAAATCACACCATCCTATGTTTTCTCACCAACTTAAACCTTGCACATTGGTTTATAGGCTATCATGCACATTAACAAACCCTCTGTCAAACACAGGAAAGATACAGAATCATGCAGTCTTGCCAGAAGTTGTGCTCCCTATATGGAAGCTTTAACCGTTCTACTTTATCCTTGGTTGTTTTTAATACCATAATTCTAGGGTCCATGCAATCAAATCACACCATCCTATGTTTTCTCCAACTTAAACCTTGCACATTGGTTTATGGGCTATCCCTTTCTGAACAAAATACATATCACTCACTAAGTTACCATCATCCCTTTGACATGACATATTACCCAAGAACATCCGCAGCATTTTTTCTCTACTTTTAGCATGTGGTGTATTATGCATTATTAGAGATCCATCCTTTTTAGCACAGTTATTTATCTACATATACTCAAGATTTAGCATATTTGCACAATAAAGTTTCTACTGGTAGAAAGACATGCAATTGACTTAATGACAAAAGGCTATGTGGGTTTTTTTCCAGAGAAGTAATGAATTTTCTAACATCTATGCCATTATCTATGCATCTCATTTGTATTTGGAATACATAGATTCAAGCAAATGTGTGTCTAATTGTGGACTAGAAGGAACCAACATGTTTTTTTTTTTAATTTTAGAGATGAAAAAAATATAAGTCAACGGTGCTACCATTCAATTCTTAATAATATAGAAGGAATCTAGTTAGTTGTGCAACACTAAAATACTAACATGAAAACAGCACGCTTAGAAAAAGATCCCAGCTTGTACATGTATACATTGCACATCAATTCTAGGTCGCTGAAGCTTGATTTTGGAAATCCTGAAGATGCTAAATTTCCTTGGTAAAAAAACAGGAGGCAAATTTTTTACTTGAATATCCTATCTCCACCTTGACCACAGATAACAACACTGAATTTGGCTAGATACAGCATTCCAATAAATAATCACTGATAGGTGCATTGCAGAGCCATAGCTATAATAGTTTGTAATTATTAAGTCCCAGATTTCACCGGCATGAAAAATTGTAGTCAAAGTACAAGGAATAACATTACCCCACTACTCTATTACTATCTATGTTCTTTTCTTTATTCCCTTCATAAATATCAAAGTATAAGCTTATTTATTAAAAAAAAAAAAAAACACCTGGGTACCACTTCCATTGTCACTTCCATCCCTTGCATTCAAACCATTGCTTCCAATGCCATCATCATCATTGCTGTCAGTATCATTATCTGACTCATCAGCACATTTTGACTTTGTGGATTTTTGAGTCCGTACAGCACTTTCACTCCCACTCCCACTAGCCTGATGAAATGATGAATAGTAACGCAAAACAGAATTTTAGAGCCTTGAATTTTTTTGCGATCCCATATCACTCGAGTGGTAAATATTGTGAATACAAAAAGGGAAAAAAAGAAGCCAATGAAAATCCAAACAAAACTCCAACAATGTAAATGGTTCAAATTTGTATCCATAATGTGTTCTAGCAAAATTAACAACTTGCTTTTAATTTGGAATTTCTCAAAAAAATGACATGAAAAATGCATATTATAGGGGAGACTAGAAGTAGGAGTCCAAATATTGGCCCATAATATTTATTTGATGCACAAATTGACAAAGTATAGCAACTCACGCTGTGGCACTTCCTCCAAACATGTTGCCAGAGGATTTTAAGCTCATTTTTTCGAATGGGCTTCACTAAAAAGTCAACTGCACCCTTTGACAAACACTTAAAGACTAAATTCATGGAATCATGAGATGACATCACTGCACAAAAGAGTCAACAGGTGTGGCAGTTAAGAGTATCAATTTCTGAAGATGAAAGTCATAAGAGAGTCCACTTCAAAAAAAAGAAGAGCAAAATAGTATCAATTACTGGAGATGAAAGTCATAAGAGTTCCCACTTCAAACAAAAAGAAGAGCAAAATAGTAGAAGTATACTCACTAATAACAGGAATATTCCGGCAAGTTTTGTGGCTCATAATCTTGCTCAAAAGGCCAATGCCTGATAAACAAGGCATGGCCACCTCAGTTAAAACAAGATCAATGTGATTTGTCAGATCTTGTAAAACCTTCCAAGCTTGCAGACCATTTGACACAGCAGAAACTAAAAAAAAAAAAAATACAGGGGGGGGGTGTAATTGTTAGCTTTAACAGGCAGAACGGAAACAAATAGGAGAAAGTTCCATGCATTTGCTGAGATACTTAAAAGAGTAATTTACATTATCTGTTACTTCCTTATGAAAGTAAAACATTTATCCATTACCAATCATTGTTTAAATATTACATCCAAGAGAATTAATTGAAAGGTTATATTTAGTAAATGAAGAAATACACTCAAAATAGAAAAGAAGTCGGCCATTCCATAATATGTTTTATGATAACTTTACTGTACTTAAATATATAAAACATATCACAAAGAATAAGAAACCCAACTTGCCTCAGACTCTTGAACCCCAACCAGATACTTATATTATACATAAAACAATATATTTTATCATAATTGTATAAAAAACTTTACTGTACTGAAATATATAAAAAAAAAACCCAAAGCATTACATAATTATATTTTTATCAGATGTGATACAGTGCTTCAATATATATAAAAAAATATTACAAAGAATAAAAAACCCAACTCGCCTTGGACTCTTGAACCCAAACCGAGTTTATAAATAATCCTACTATTTCCTCCCAAATCCTGAGGTGAAATTTAAGTTTTGGCAATGGTGTAAGAAACTTTTTGATGGAATCAAAGGAACAAGGGAAGAGTGTAAGAAAAAATAACCCGACTTCTCAATTTTTAGATCTTTAGAAGAAAACCATATGTGAGCCTTGCGGTTCAAAGGTGGCATGTTCTCCTCCCCAAACAAGCTTGGGTAAGCCAAAAGAAAAAAGGATCATTAGGCAAAGGCCTCTGGAATTCAAGATTAGGGGTGCTGATTGGATAATACATGATCTTTGGGAGTGAAAAACATGTATTTCTATAATTTAAATAAATAAATTTATGATCAAAATGTAAAATTTGCAAAGTTCGAGGTTGCGATGGCCACCATCATTAAACATAGGACCGCCCTGCTTCTATCAAAACTCTTTGGAACCCTTACCTCTTGCCAGATGCTTGAGAAGCATGAATGATGAGCACAAAAGTTTCCTTATTCAAAGATCCTTAAGGTGATGTGCTTTTTAGAGGACACAAATCTTGTTCTTAAGAAGTGCAAGGCTTGAATATCATCATGAATAATTCTATTTTTTGGCTGTTCTGAAACAAACACATACAAGATGGACAAGGAAGGCATCTTTATTTCCCAAAGAGTTTGTGTTTGATCTTTTTAGGGGAATGAAAAATTAGGACATGAGTATTCTAATACTGCCAGTGGACCTGACAAGCTTCGGAAAAACAATGAGGATAATCTGTACAATTTTCATAGCAAGCCCCAATTCATGCATAGCTGGTCTGCCCCAAAGATGCAGAAGGAGGAGGAGGAGGAATTGGAGAAGGAAAGAGAACAGGAGGAGAGTGGAGGAGAAACCAAGGGAAGAAAAATATATCAGTCAAGTTAAGGAGTAATGCTCTTATATAAGCATCAAACCCCAACACCACAGGAATAGGAATAGGAACTTTTACTCTTCTTTCTATAACTCTCAGAGCAGACTCGCCTTTATTTGAAATGGTATAGGGAGAAAGTCAGCACCACAAGAATTGAGATCCAAAATAAAACCATTTAATTGGGAGAAAATTGAAAGTCCTATTTAATAAAACCCCTAATGGCAAATCAAATATTATATAAATGAACAATCTTAAATAGTTGAAAAATGGTCATATATTTCATAATCCTGAGTAAGAGCTAGATAAACAGTTTCTTCACATTTGCCATCACTTGAATTATTGTCTTGATTTAAGAGAGAGAGTATCTTCAGTTTCTTGAGCATCTCAGGACATTATTCGTCAGACTTTCTTTTGCAATACATGTCAACAGAATGGGGTAGCTAAAAGAGAGAGAGATGCTGGACTGAAGTTGCACAAATCATTCTATGATAAGTTATCATTACCCCATGCATCTCTTTTTATATGAAGTTTAGGTCCTGATTCTCTGATCAAAATAATAGAGCAGGCCTTGACAATACTTAGCTCATGATTCATTTTCTTTGCATGATATGAAATGTCTTCTATCGATCATCTATCAGGTTAGCTCTTCAGCAAAAATAAGCTGGAACCATAAAAATGCTTACCTTCATAACCACAATTTCTAAGCAATGCACTGACAACATGGCGAGTTGAATCATCATTTTCCACAAGCAGAACCTTAAGAGACCGAAGAGGCAGGAACCTCTCCCAAAGAACCAAAGGCCCTTGAGACTGTTGCTGTTGACTCTGAATGACAGCCTGGGCATCGTTCTGGACCTGAAACAATTCCATGCTCTTGTCGTTCATATACTTTCCATCCTCATTAATTTGGGACTCGTCTTCCTCCGAGAGCTCCTGGCCATCACCCATGATCCCATCCCTTATTTCCTTCCTCTCATCTTCTACAATATGATTTTGTTCTGCAAATCCGTTGGTCAATGGAAGCATTTTTATTCATTTGAAGTTATTTTGAACTCTCAACATCAATCAGATATGGAACAACACTATCAAGGAACACATCGGACTGAGTAGGTGAGAAAAACATTCTTTATTCTGCAAGAAAGATTGCACATTTCATTGTCTCCAAGAGAGTGATGTCCTGCACAGGATATGCAAGTCAAACATCAGATGTTATACACAAAACCATCACCCCAAACTACAGTGTGATAACCTTTGAATGCTCAGACATGTTGACAGCATACCAATATCTTACACATCTATAGCCGAGAAAATATAGAAAAAGAAAAGGTCATTATGTTTTCATATCATTAATGTTCAATAAATTGGGTCATAAAAATATTAAATGAAACACGCAGTTCCTAGGTATTTAGCTCGGAAAAGTTATAGTATTTTATTTACTTCGGACACAGAATATATCAAAGATAAGATTCAAAACTCATTATCGAAGAGTAAAAAAAAGTAATAATTTTGTTCTTCAATTTCAAGGCAAGCAGACGAGCCAGCAAAATGGAACCAATATCCATGTCTTGTCTCCCACCCCTTGTTCGAAATAAGAATCCAGACATTAAAAACAACACAACAGAGTCCAAAAAATGGACATCAAACACAGTTTCCTTGATACAGCAATAAAGTAAAACTAGATCTTGGATTTTTTATCCACTAAATCGAATAAAAGCAAAAAACAAATTCACAGATGTAATAATCAACCGAACTCTCATGAACCTATGATTTTACTCTCTTTCCTGGTTTTTTACTACAAATTTCAACTACATGAAAAAGATTCCTAGGTAAACTTTATATTCCCTTTCTGTCCAAAATTCTGGAGTCTCCGTGTTTCTGAACTTCTCTTGTTCCTTTATGTCGATTTTCTCAAAAAACAAACAGATTATAGTAAGAGAGATCACAACTTCTCAGATTCTGACCAGGTAAAAAAAAAAACTTCAAAAACAGCTAAAAATGCAAGAATTCATTTATTTTTTTTAAGTACCACTTCATTTCTTCGAAACAGACCTCAAGAATTCAAAACAAGTTTATGTTCCTCAGTTTTCTCAGTAACCAAACAGGCAATAAGTTATAAAGCCAACAGAATACTGGAATTTCGAAGTTTTCACGAAAAAAGAAAGAACAAAAACTGAAAATAAATTAAATTAAACTCCGTATTTTCTCAATAAAAGAAAAATACCGTTCGTTTCATTTTCAGGAAAAAATTGAGTTAGCAGCTCTGCAGGGTGTCAAGCAGTATATAAAAATAACGACTTTACCTTTTGAACCTAATCCTTCACCTCGATCCAGTTATCAGCCTTCAAAAAATCAAGTGCTTGAAACACAGATTAAAGATTGATAAAGCAAATACATTAACTTTTAGGGTTTTGTTTGCAGGATCTGCAAAGATGAAGAAACGGCTTGACTGGTTGAGAGAAGGTAAACAAAATACAGATATTGCAGGAAACAAAGGAAAAGAAAATAGAAAAAGATATTATTATGCTCCCCGTTTTCTCCTCTCGATGACGTGGACAAAATGAAGGCTACCAGCCCTGCCATGTCAATGCCACGGGAGAATGTGATTTATGAGCTGGCAGCGATCAAAAGCTGTGCTGTGAATAAATATTCCACGAAATATAAATGATCGTGGAGCTCAAATTCAAAGTGTCGTTTCGAGTGTTTTTCTTCCTCAGCTTGATTTTACCTGCAAAAGCATTAGAAACCCATTCTCATTTTCTTTCTTCAAATTTAATTCAGTGACTGTTTTGAGGAGAGGAAAAAAAGACTCGAGTGACTGGGCGAGAATATAGAATGCCCGCGTCAACGGGAAGAGGAATTATTTGCCGACGTGGAGCGTTCATTGTGAATGATGAGATGATCTCATGAGGATCTCGTAGATCATATGATGAAACGTGGCGTGGTGTGCAGCGAGTTAAAGATGCTCCTGCATTGTGATCCGTAATGACGGAAATAACCTTAGTGTCTCATGAGCTTTTCGAGGAAGGGGACACGGAGCTGACACGCGAGCTAGAAAATATCTTTGATGACATCGTGCAGTCAAGGGCCGGGTTATCGGGTTCCGTATAAAGAGAAGGTCTGGGAAACATGGGTCTGGGCCGATGCTGTAGCCCGGTCCATGAAAAGCAACAAAATCCAGTATCACCGAACTGCAAATAACCATGCTTTGGCAACTAGCTTGCGCACCCGACAACCGTTGTGAAAGGATTCTAGATTATTTTGTAATGCAAGAGAAGAGGATTTCGATATTATAAACACGTTTTTCTCTTTTAAATATTTTTTAATTAGCGAATGGAAGTATGATTTTTATTTTTAATAATATAAATAATATATAAATTCATAAAAAAATAAATGAAAAATATTCATGCTAATTAAAAACTTTTAATTGATTATAAAATAAAACACACCATTAGTTTCTTGAAAAAATAAAATAAAAAAGTAAATAAAGATATCTATCTTTAGATATCCTTTTATTTTATACATTTTATTTATTTATCTTGTATTTTGATTTTTAGTGTTCATATATGTTATTCTTGTCCATGCATCATACAGGTATAATTTATATATATATAAAAGAAAAAATAATATAAATCGTAATAATATAACTGAAACATTGTAAAGTTATACAAGTAATTCAAAATATTAATCGCTATTTAAAAAAAAAACTGAATTAATAAGAGATGTTGTTAATTGAATTTAAATTAAAATTTTAAGTATTGTCTGGTTCTTATCCTGAAATAAATAAATAAATATGATAAAATAACTTTGATAAAGATAATATATCATTCATATTGTGAAATAATAAAAAAAATTATTATTGTTTGTAGCTGGATGAACATCTGTCTTCGAAGCATAACCAGTCACGATCAAAAGCAATTTACTGAAAACAGAGAATCAGAACGGCAGCATCGCAAATACGCGCAAGGAGATCATAAGAAATAAAAACCAAGCAGAGATTGAAAAAATGGTTAACTTTTTTTTTTTTTTTTTAAATATTTTTAAATTATTTTCATGTACTAATATTAAAAATAATTTTTTAAAAATAAAATAAAATACTTTTAAAAACATACTAGCCTTTTCTGCTAGAGCAATCCTGGATGAAAGGTGTGGGCACAGTTTGTGCATCTGGTCAATAGCGGGAGGGGACTTTCATGGATCTGATGGCTCTTTAACGAGAATGGCCTAAGAATCTGATTACAAAACGGGTTTTTGAAACTCAACATCGATATTGTAACACTAGTGTATACTAGGCATGACAATCGAACCTGAAGGAATTTATCAAGTTTTTTCGGATTCAGAACAATCTATGTAATGGATTTTTATACTCCTGTTGAATATTTACACTATTTTCCCCGCACGCACTCGAGTAGAGCGATGAAATGGCTCTGCCCAGCTTTCTTTTCGATCAGCGGGAGAAAGAAGGAATGACTAGAAGGGAAGCACGACGCGCGCATATAGTTCATCTTCAACATAGAAATAACTCGGGCAATAACGAAAACTGAATCAGTTACACAGCTGCAAAAGAAGTGCTTAAAACCCCTGGTGGGAGCATAAACTCACAGTGCAAGAAGGGGGGGGACTGCGTGTAAGCAATATGCAGGGAACTTCGCATTGATCTGAAAGGAGAGGACTATCGTTCTGAGAAAGAAAGACTGCGAGATGAGAGAAGAATGCTGATAGATGAGAAGGTAAGATAGGTTAGCATATTGTTTGTATTGATGTCGAGTAGCTTGTCAATTAGCACAATAAAAGGTTATCCATAGGAAGCTGGGAGCTCAAACAACTAATCCATCCAATCTCAACACATGCAAGAAACAGAAAAATCAGGTCGCACCTCCCAACAAGTAATGCAAACAAGAAGAAGATAGTAGCTCCTGTCTAAACAAAACTAGAATATAGAGCGGTTTATTCAGTTTCCACTATTGTTCGCTATTTCTGTTCAAATAACCCTTAAAAACGAATCTCAAAACCAATTGTTATAGCAAAATTGAATAGCACTGACATCTGTTCACCATTTAATCACTACAAGCCACATCCATCCAATAACAAATCACATCATCAGCCCAATCCATTAAATTGCCTCCTTGCTCTCCAAACAATAAAATTATGATGATAGTTTAGGCTTTTTTATTTGATATAATTGTTAGCCTCCTTTTATCTAAATACTATGCATGTAGTCTCTCCCACATGCAAAGAATCACCTAACTGGAGAATATGTTTTGCAGAACTATGGGAGTTCACGCCACTGCTGAGCATTTATCCTCGTGGTCAAGATTCAGAGCTTCCAGCAGCTTTGGCCAGGATTCTGGAATTCCTCCAGGAAGATCAAACTCCAACAACTTCCCACGGCTGCGGTAGAACTCCTCAACAGGTTGACTCTGCAAGAAAATATGGTTTGCAGATTTCAGGTCACTAATTGCAGAACATATGACAATTACAGCTATTGCTGCCAGAATCATTTTAAAAAACCTACTTCATGCCAGAAGTTAAGTATGATTATTATGAGCGTGCACTTCACTACCTAATAGTGCACTTCTCTACCTAATATTCCCACTCCAAGGCAACATTTTTATTACTATTTACCACTTTAAAAGGAATAATTAAGGAAGGAAATATGCAGCATGGCATCCATGTATTGACAAGAAAATTCTGGCATTTATATGTTAAGCAAAAACCCTATGGAAAAACATTATAGATAAAACAATAAATTTGAAATCAAATGCACCTAACTACACTGCATACATATCACAGAATGCCTAAATGATCCACTGCCTTTACTCACAAGTTACATTAAGATAAACTACTATTTCTTGTCCTCTCATTTTTCCTGAATTCTGTCGTGTAAATCATTGATGAGATGTAAAAAGTACACCTCAGGACATCTAGATTATGATGACAATTACAACGACAGTAACAATAAAAAACTATAGAGTTCATGATTGTGTATATATTGATGGAAGTGGCATTTGAAATTGGGCATAGCACCAAATATTACTCCATGAAATCTAGAGATACCTACTGGTGAATTTACTATATCAACCAGAGATGCAGTTTGTTCTGTTACTTTTTTTCAACAAAATCTATTCTTTTTTTCAAAAAGAAAGGGGGATATAGAAGAAAGGCATTCTTAGTATTTTGAGAACTATAAAGAGGACAAGAGAGTCTAAGAACATCTTAACGTTTAGATTTCAGACATTCACAAATTCAATATTTCCAAAAACAAAAAACATTTTGCTCTTGCACCTGTGTCACTGTGAAAAAAACATAAAAATAATACTAAGCCAGCCATATATTTTGAGTGGATATCAGCACATAGAACGGGTCAGTTTATTGCATCAATAAAAAGTGTAAGTGCTGTGAGTGAGAACAGGTGTCGATGGTTTCTAACAGATTCATTTGCAACGCCAAGACTATTTTTTACTTGCCCACTACATGTTGCCATACACGAGCACTTGTTATCATTCCAATAGTGTGCGCATTTTGAGAGAAATCAGAATAGACAGACTGAAAGCTTTTTAGGATCCATCTATCATCTCAAATCTACCAAGGGTTTGGGGGTGATTTGTTCTGGGAGGGGGGGGGGGGGCATACTTTTCTCTCGTCAGTTATATTTCACTTTTTTCCTGAATATACCACAAGGTCCATACACAGGCTATAAAATATTTCATCTTGCAGAACAAACTTCAAAAGAAGATGATATCCCATTACACGTGACTGATCAATGGCTGATCAAAAGATGATGTGTTAAAGAACTTCACAATTATGTGCACAAGTTCATATGATGATTACATTAAAATAATACAAAAGCACCAATAAGAAAAACGAAAGATGCAGTAATACCATTTCATTATAAATACGTAGTCGCTCCTTAACAACTTCTTCAGTGTCATCAGCTCGTTGGATAAGCTTTGTTACACATTGTGGAGGAGCAGGAAGTGGATCCATATAAATTCCAGGATTCCCGTTATCACCCTTGATGTCAATGCAAGCAACATTGTAATTTCTTCCACACTCAACGCAAATCCTTCTCCCTAGGCATTTTGCAAGCAGCGCTTCTTTTCGGAGCTTTAGGTTCACCACCAAGTCAATGTCTGTTACCCCCTCTAATATTTCCTGCAGTATGACCAGAACATGAACACCAGGTTAGATAGACAGACACCAGAGTAACTGTCGGCGATAGAAGAGAAAGGGAAAACAAAGCGCTTAACATAACAATTTAACTCAGAACGTGCTAACGAGAAAACTCAAAGTGCTCAACTAGCTAATCATTCACAACAAGAATTAGTTTTTTTATCAGTTTCAATACCCATGAGAAGGCCAACAAAACTAATCAATAATAATAACAATAGCTCACCGCTTGTCTAATAGTTCGAGGGAATCCATCAAGAATGAAACCAGATTCACCCTTGACTTCTCCAGCTTCAAGACGTTTTGACAGTAAGCTTATAATGATCTCATCAGAAACTAATTTCCCTTGATTCACAGTCTCCTTAAGCTACAGCACAACAAAGAGAAAAAATCAATAATAATCAGCTCAACGATTTTCAGATCCCAAGATTTGTTGGCACAGTCATGTGGGCCCCGACTATTTAGCACCCGATGATTTTTAAAGAGTAAAAAAGAAGCAAAATATCAAACAGGTAACAGTCAGTGTCGCAATCTCCGCGAAAAACGCAGCCTTTAATAGAGTTAATATATTTATAACGCGATTCAATTCAAACAAAATCAATAAAAGTTACTATGCAATACATTTCGAGCTGCAAAGATTCAAACTTTCGACAGCCAGAAAGCCAAAAAGAAGAAAGAGAGCGAGTACCTGGGAGGCGAGCGGGCCAGAGGAATTGAGCTCCTCGCGAACTAGATCACCGGTGGCGATGTGAGGAACACCGAGAAAAGTGGAAAGACGCGAAGCATAGGTACCTTTACCAACACCAGGACAACCAAGAAAAACCCACTGGACATTTCCATCCTTAGTTTCCTGACGGCGAGGGAGAGAGTTTTGAGAAAGAAAAGAAGGTACTTTAAGGTCAATCTCGGAATTCAACGTAGTTACAGAAAAATTTCGAGATATACAAGAAGAGAATGATTTTATTGAGGTTTTGGGGATTCTTAAGAGAACAGCCATGGATAGATCCGGGTTTTTTTCTGGTTGGAAACAGAAAGAAAAGAGATGGCGTGTGGAAAGCAGGAGCCGGCTAACACTGTGATGGTATGTTGTTTCTGCGGTAAGACGGTAGGTTTAATTTATTTATCTAATTTATTAAAATTAAAATAAATTAAAAAAATCTTATTTTATTTTATTTATAAAAAAAATACTTTTTATCCAATACAAAAATTATTTCATTATCTAAATAATTTTTACACTTTATATTGAGTCATATATATAATTATATTCAAATCTTAATTTTATTAAAAATAAAATGACTAACTTGTAATTCATATAAACAAGTTTTTTTAAATAATTTCAACTTAACATATATTTTCTAAAAATTATATTTGTAAAACCATAACTATTTTCTTTTAAAAAAAACTATCTATTTTTAAAAATATATATATATATATATATATGATCGTAAAAACTAACACAATATCATACATTACTAATACTTTTTATGTTTTTCTATAATGATAATGATATATTTTCAATTAAAAATCATTTTTTATAAAAACATTTACACGAGGAGTTGGCTGCAAATAAAAACGATGTTTCTCTCTCTCTCTCTCTCTCTCTCTCTCTATATATATATATATATATATATATATATTAGTTATATACTCGTGACTCATCATGTTTGAAACCATATTTTTTTTAACGTAAAAAATATCAATTATATAAGATTTTTTTATTATAATATAAATTTAAATAAAATAATAAATATATACAGAATTCCTATGAAGTTCAAGTTTCTTATAAATATATATGAATTTTAAATTAATATAAATACATTTTTTTAATAGATTTCAACAAAATAAACAACATAAAATTATCATCATCATTAAAAAAACAAGATAATTCAGATATTTGAATTATTGAAATCATTGTATTAAGATTAATTCATTTTATAATTTAATTTGAATTAAACATAACAAATAAAATATAAATTTTGAAAATAACTGTAATAATCAAATAATAAAAATAAGTAGTTAATTTTCTAACTACAAAAAGAAAAAAATATCATTGAAAATTCATCCATACGTTATTATTATTGTTATAACTATAACACTTGAAATTATTATCAACATTATTGTTAAAACAATTAAAATTATTAAATTGCCCCAAAGAATAAAAAACATAAAACATTTTTACAAAAAATAAAAATAAAAATAAAAGCGAGTCACTAAAATTATCAATATTATTGCACAAATAATAAAATCATAAAACCATCTAACATGAAAAAAAAAAAGATAAAAAAAACACAAAAAAAAGGCAAAGGGAAAAATGGAGAAATATTAATTTTAAAATAATTACCAAGTTAAACTAAAATCCCGGGACTGAATGGAATAAAAATAAAATATTAATAAAAAATAAAACGACAAAAAAAATAAAAAATATAAATGCATAAATACAGGTAAAAAATAAATATTGTCCAGAAAGAACTAAAAAAACATAAAGAATTAATACCAAATAAAAATTTTAAAGAATAAGGACCAAAATAAAAATCAAAATATATAATTAGCTGTGATTGAAGGACAAAATTGAAAAAAAAATAAAGGCATTTTTAGAAAACAATTGTAATGTAATTTTTTAAAATTAAAAAAAATAAGGATCAAAATGAAAAGAAGCATATATGACAAATTTCAATTGAAAGATAAAATTTAAATAAATCAAAACTTGCATACTAAAACAATTAAAAAAACCAAAAAGAAACAAAAAAAAAAGAAGATCTAGATGAAAACCTACATAAATAATCAATTTTAATTGAAAGAACACGGTTAAAAAATATCAAATTACTCATTAAAAAATGAGTAATAAAATTGAAATAAAAAAAATATAGAATAAAATAAAAACTTCAAAACGTTAAGACTTACTTGTACTTTCCGGTGGCAGTTAAGAGAAAAAAGAGAGTAAACATAAAAAACCATTATCTGATAATTCATTGACCACATGTCAATAACGTGTCACACCGCAAGGCTGAGTGCTTTTCGGAATTTTCTTGTTTTAAATATACGCATCCTATCCAATTAAATTCCTCTTCCCAAATGTTTTGAATTAAAAAAATTACAAAAACTACACCCTAAATTATCCACGTTCTTGTTGCAAGGATAGAAGTTTAATCCATCCTTTAACAGGCCTGATCTTCCAGTCTCCCTGATCAACTAAAAACTTTAAGGCAATCTACGTGCACATTTTCTTGCAATCACTAAATGAGATTTCAAATTGTGTCCAAAAAAAGATAAGGAAAGAAAAACAAGAAAACTCAAAAAAAATAAAAAAACACAAACCGCTACCTTGTTTTTGATCATGACAACAACATTAGTGGATAATAATAAAAATACACGCTAAGCTACTCCTGCATCATTCGAGGATGTCATCAAGCTAAATGTGGTCAGCCCTTCCCCCGTCATCATTGATCCCATCCCCAGCATGCCTGCAACCAGACCCAGCACATAAGATCATGAGTCTTATATTTAATCAGACGATAAACACGGGCATGAAACTATCTAGGCGGGCGAAAAGCTCCTCTGGTCAAAGCAATACATCAAATACAATCCTAATGGAAAATTCAGTTCATCAGAGTGATGCTACAAGACCTCTCACTATAAGATATCTAGATGAGACGGGTGATGCTATAAGACCTCTCACTATAAGATATCTAGATGTGGCGATTGCCCACCAATTTAGCTACTCTAAAATGTTTAACAACAAGACAAAGGAATGATGACAAACCAATCACTATATGGTCTCAGGATTCCCGAAGGTGAAACGTCCAACATAAGAAAATTAAAAAACTTCATAACAATCTAATCGCACCCCTCACCAAGTTTCAAATATTGGGCAATCTCCAATCTCTGTTATTGCACATGATTTTCATATATGCAGTGGCAACTGTTCATTTTGTAATGCTCCAGAATAAATGGTTATCAAAAAACACTGTTACCTAATTCATAATGGATGAATTTTGAAAATGAATGAGAAACTAACCTCCAAGATGTAGTCAGATTCCTAGCTTTCCTGTCCAGCTGAAGGTTTTCAAGGGCAGTAGAAGCTCGAATCACATCCTCAGGTAGTTCATCACCATCATATCTCCAGCTATTATCATCTTTCCTGTAACCAGACATGGAAGACCCTGCTCTCCTATCTGCACTATGCACAGTATTAGGAACAGGGAGCAAATAGGAAGGGGATGGTAGAGCAAATAATGCATATTTTGATCACTCACCAGATGCCTGGGAAGAAGACGGCCTAGCAGAAAACATGTGCATAACAGAAACAATAATGAGTGGAACAGGGAAGGGAATATTTGACACCAAAAAATAAAAAATAAAAGATCTGAAAAATTAAAAGTTGGAAATGGCTCAGCACCTTACTAATGGAGGTAAGCCACCAGCAACAGATGATGATGGGGGTCTTCGCATATTCCTAGACTCTACATTGGATAAGGACTCGATTTCTGACATTCTCCTTCCAGTACCCCTTCCTTGGGATAAATTCTGTCAAAAAATGATTTTCATCAACAAAATAGTGAATGATTTTAGAAACAAAATCAGGAGACAAGAAATAATGAACAAGCAATATAGTTACTTGAAATTTGAATAGATCTTTGAACCTTATTCCAGGAAAAATATCTCCTAGGAAAACATAAATATTGTTTTTAATCATGTATGAAAATTCAAGATGAAAGTTTATGCTGCCCAGCAGAAGCATTGCATCAGATCCAAATGGAATTAACTTATAAATCCTCAATTGCCACTTAGCTCCATATAGGATCACAAACTTGTCAAAATAAGTCTCATGTTATCACTTTGCTGCTTCAGCTCATTCAGATGCATTTTCTCTTATAGCCACCTGCATGTCATCATATCATCCACTTAAGCATGCAGATTTTAATCTTCAATGTCCAGTGGGTTTAAGAAGCTATGCTTCAACCTATATCTCAATGGCTTAAAAACTGAACCAAGTTCTTCTCATAAGTTTTAATTTCATCATCCATGCATGCAGATTTATACACCATTACATATTCATCTCAGCTAAAAATCAACATTGAGTCTTTTTTTGGGAGCTCACACTTGATTTCTTTAAACCTTCAATCAAAATTGAACCAGCAAAGATGATATTCTTCTCACACACTGATATTTCCATGGCTAAAAGTGGTCCCTGATTCTACCAAAGTCTAGTTCCTAAGCATTTGCAGTATATAAGATAAGAATATGGTATCTGTGACTAGATCATTAAAAACAAAATCTAAGTCCTATCAAACAACCAGCAAGCTCATTTCAGTCCCCATGACAAATCTGGTCCACTGTTCAAGTGTTATAAGACGGCAAACAATAGCACACATCCAAGTTAGTTCATCATATTCCCGATATGCAGCCAATTTCATGATCTTAGTAAAACACCTTTGAGAGCTTGACAATAGGCTCCACAGCTTCCATTTCATAACAATTATTACAGACTCAGACATCACATAGCAAAACTATCAATAATTCCTTTGCTATGTTTGATTTCTTTTAAGAATAATCAGATGTCCAAAGAGATTGTGTTGCATTACATTTATAGCTGGAAGCAGACACCATAATGCCATTTTTCTTTTACCTAAAAGTCCTAAAAGCGGATATGCAGCTACAGATAGGGACAAACCTCAAACTTCAAGAATCCTTCTAGAACATCCAAAAGCAAAGGAGCACTATCGCCGTTCCTGTTCAGATCATATCCATTCTTAATACTGAATTCTTTCAACTCAGCTTTCCAAGAATCCTTTTGCTGAAGTAAAAATAAGGAATGCAGTTTAATATTCACAAATCAAGTACAGTGAACATCATATAAAGGTGTTAAAAACTCTGGAAATAATACACTGATAAATTGCATGATTACCAAATTGCACTCTGGTAAATAGACTTTTAGTGTATGATTTAGCTGCCCCCAGTCTAAGTATTCACATATCAGTGCAGTTAGCAGCCTCCCTGCATTTTGTTTGGAAAAAAAATCAACACAACAAACATAAGTGACTACGAACATCTTACTTTACCAGAACACATGAATTACTACAAACTTCGAACATTATCACAAGGCACTAATTTTTAGGAATGGATAGGTGGGGAATAACTGTTTGATATCCTATCTTAGCAACAACCAATAAAAGATCAGCGATCCTGTGATGTTCTCAACACCTCAAATTCTATCTTGGAAACTTGAAGGTCCATAACCTATACAGATCTGAAAGAGCAGAATTCGATTTTGGCTAGAAATAGCATCTCCGCCCATGACGCTTCAAAGTCGTAATCACCTATGAAAGAGATTGAAAACATAAAATTTGGCCCAGGGGAAAAACTTACTAGGTAGCCCCCCCGCATCAAAGTTTTTAGCAACCATGATGGGCTGAATTGAGACATAAGCATTGGTCCAGGAGGATAATAAATTGGCAACTCAGTTACCCCTAAGTAACTTCATTTCACGACCTGACACAAGCTCTCATAATCAAACAAAATGCAAGCCAATGCACACACCCACACACTATATTGGATTTCATCAATCTAAACAAACATTAAACAAAGTTTCAAACTTGAGAGACAGACAAAAAGGGTCATGAATTCAAGGAGTAACCTGATGGAGAAGCATGAAGTTGTTTAGCACGGTCATTGCAGCTTCCTAATAATGCAGGGGGTAAGCCTTCATCCTTTTCAATTACTCTATCCTCCTCTTCGATTGCCTCAAAAACACTCGCCCTCAGTTCAGCCTGCAAACAAGCAAGTTATAAAAAAAGGAAACGACAAACTACACAATACAGATTACTGTGTCTGATTACATTCTCTATTTCATTCCACTCCATAACCACTTTCTGATACGGAAAAAAGGAGTACATTACGTCATTGAATACTTGGACATAATAGCTAAAATGCAGAGCCGACCACGAATTTCAAAAGGAAAAGAAAAGCCCTCTAATTCACCAAAAAAACTCGAAATCTTGAAAATTTGAGCTTTACATTTGGCTACAGAGCTTTGATCCTGCACAAAACACAAAACCCTAGCTACAAAAGATAGAATAACCCATTTCTCATCACAACAAATGAGAGAAATAAAATAGCCTAATTTCAGTTTCAAACAAGGAAGATAAGATCTGGAGCAAAAAAATTTTTCAATTAAACAAAGAATAAAGGTTCCGTTTTTTTCCCACGGGACAAGATCCAACCAAAAAATAAGAAACTTGACTCAAATCAATTACCTTAAGACAACTGAATTTAAAACTTACAATCAAAACAGTCCTTCCACTTTTCAGTTTATCATCAATATAAAAGAAAATCATAAAGAAAAATGAGTGATTACCCGGATCTTAGCAAGGACGCCCTTTTTCTCTAGGGTTCGAGTGACGAGTGTTTTCAGGTCCATCATTTCTCTCGTGTAATCATCCATTTTTGTTTAGTGAGGGTTAGTTTGTTTCTTCTCTGCTCACTATTTATTTAAGACACAAAATTTAAAAAAAATGAGGAGAAAGAGAAACAAAGATAGAAGTGTTTTTCAGGGAGGAGATGGGTGTCATAATAACCATAACTAGGATACTGAAGGTTGAATCTGGGTCGTCCATGTCATCATCTAAAAAAATAAATTTTATAAAGTAAGGTAGTGTTTGTCTTTCTTCTACCGTGTTTTTTTTATTTATAAATAATTTATATTTTTTTTATTTTAATATATTAAAATTAAACTTTTAAAAAATATTTTAATATATTTTTAAATAGAAAAAAAAATATTGCTATTATAATACCAAATACCATCTAACTATTTTCTGTGTGATTTTTGTTTTTTGAACTCGAAATGCGTGACCAGCTTATAATCAATGGATTTATCCCTTTATAGTGTTCTTTTAACTGGTGAGATAAAAGTAGTCACGTAATACATCATCATTAATCTAGAAAAAATCAGAGTCATAACAGCAACTTGGCAAGACAGGGTACCTGTTTTTTACTGTTTGCAAAAAGGAGACAATTTGTTTATATTTTATTTTAAAAAATATTGTTTTTATGTTGATATTAAAAATAAATCTTAAAAAATTTAAAATATATATTATTTTAATAGAAAAACACTTGAAAAACAATACTTATTACATTACAAGACATCACCCAACTTTTCTTACCAAAATCATAGAAAAAATTATTTAATTAAAAACACCTAAATTTCAAATATAAGAGCTTGGCAACTACAATCGAACCAGCAAGACCCGCCACCACGAGAAGAGTGTTATCGTTCGGATAGATTTCGGCTTTCATCGACAAAATTACATAAAACGTAGATTATGATATAAAAAATGGCATATGATAAAAGGCCTTGCTTCAATGTTGCCGGGCTCAAGTAGACACCCACCGCAACAAAAAGGAAGCACGGTCTTGAGACCTGTCTGGTCCCTTGGCTCCGACCGTTTATTTCGGTAGATCAAGTTTTTGGATTAATAACGTTAGCTATCCTGTTTCGACTTCCCATCGTTGAATTGCAGATAAATACACATAGGATAAGAGAACTTGTACATTTTAGGACTCCCAAGTCTTTATTTTTTTTTTAAAAAAAAACAAAGAAATAATGCAAGGAGAGCAACAAACGAAAGCATGAATAAATAGAAAGTTCTGTTTGCTTAAAACACCGTCTCAAATATTTAAGACAAAATATCCACGGCCCAGGTAGAAATAGTCATGCAAAACAAGCAGAATTACAAGAGTAAAGTGACAAGATACAAGAGGGGTATTCCATTAAAGCTGCCTCAAAAGACATGGCAGCATGGCGAGTTGAAAGATGCACATATTAACAAAATCAGAAGTCGTGTTACTGGCCTGCTAGATCCCGAACACCAAAGGATAAGTATAGGCTCAAGCCATTGAAGGTCTAGGTTAAGATAATATATTGTGCTATACACATCCTACACGTGCTTCGCAAGGATTGCCTCAACGACACCTTGAGCGATAGGGTGATAACATTCACGGGCTTCTGCAAACACTCTTTTAGCCAAAATTTTCTCTTCATCCTTTCCAGCCCCTTGGACAAGACCACTGTAGAGTGGACGAAGGTACTTCATCCTCCCAACTTCCTTCAAAGTCTTCTCCACTTCACCATAGTAATCCCTACACTTGGAGGAAATTGCCAGTTGGAGGAATGCCACTTTCACCTCATAGTCCTTTGATTCTGACAGCCTGTAGCGTGCATCCAAGGCGATGACCTGCATAATGAATTAAACAATGAGAAGTCAGAAGTAAATTTAACTTTCATGACTTGGGAGGCGCCATGTTTGAACTTTAAACACAACAAGGTAAGGAGTTGCAAACTAACACATATACCAGCTAAAAAAGCAAGCAAAGATGCAGAAGAAATTATACAGGAATCTAAGTGGTCTTTAACACCACATAAACATGCTGCTTCAAAACTGTCTTGCATAAGCACATACATATATGAGCAGACAGAGTAATTAGGACATTACGTTTCAAGAAATTAAGATCACTGCAGGTTGTGAGACTTTTTGCAACAAGAAGGGAGGGGGTTAGGATGGGGAAATTGAAAAATGTATCAAGACACTACCTGTGAGGCTTCAACAGCTTTGGACAGATTCTCTAGGTAGAGCTCCCATTCCTGTCCTTTCCAGTCACAAACTTCATCCTCTCTTGGCATCCTTCCAAGCTTAAAATCATTTGCAAGTGACACAATCTTCGTATATAAGTCTGAAACCGGCTCATGAGCATCAGGGGGGATGCCGGTACCCTCAGTCCATTGTTGAAGGTCAATTTCTTTCTCTATTCCAGGTACGTTGGCTTTCAGAAAATCAAGAAATGTTTCTGTGTCAATTGACTTGAACTTGAAGGTGGCAATATATTTCTTCAGGAACTCATCAAATGCAGGTCTTCCAATCTAAAATTTTCAAAAGTCAAAGGTTATTACTGTTATCAATCTTCAAGTTTAAATTAGAAATAGCTCAATATACCTGACGTTCAATGCGCCAGAGAAACTGGAAACCTTTCTCATAAGGCACTTGGGAGTAAACGTCATCTGGGTCCACTCCTTCCTGATTATTTTTTAGCTTAGTGAACTCCATGTTGTCCTTGAACCTCTCCATTTCCTCATTTAAACCTCTCCAACCAATTCCGACATTCAGAGCAGCTATATCTTCACCTTGCACAACCTCAACAATTCTCCTCTCCGCGTAAGTTGTGAAACCCTGGTTTCATGAATCAGAAACTTATAGATTATATCTCAAAAGGAGCAAAAATTGCCTACCTCAGCAAAAACTGAACTAACAATGGGATTTGGAAGTTAAGGAGCATAACAGACATAGACATAGATCCTAACAAAAACTATCCAGAATAATTTGCTCACACTTCCCTTCATATAAAACAGACATGTTAAAAAATGTCCCTAAAACTTTGACAATCATGCCAAACAATCAGCATTGTGTGGGTAAAAAGCAATTAAAATACTATGAACTTCTTAAATGTATCGATCAATGAACAAAATCAAACAATTCATCATTGTATTCACAATCAACTCGCTAATTACAAGTAGACAAACAAGCACTGAGATACAAACACATTCGGTACAGAAGATGAGAACACATACAAATAAACTTTAGCAAGCACACAGTGAGATACTGTTTGGGGCGGCTACTATACTGAAACTAAATTCGGTAGGAGAAAATGCCAAATAATCAAATCAAATGTCAAAAGCAAAGGCTCAGTGTACCTCATTCAACAAAAAATGAGATACTATTAGCAAGCAACAATGAGATACTATTTGGAGCGGCCATTAAACTGAAACTAAATTCGGTCGGAGAAAATGCCAAATAATCAAATCAAATGTCAAAAGCAAAGGTTCAGTGTACCTCATTCAACCAAAAATGCTCATTATTCTTATTAGTAATCAAATTCCCGGTCCAACTATGAGCCAACTCATGCGCCACAACCTGCGCGCCACTCGCATCCCCTTTAATCACAGTTGGAGTCAAAAACACCATCCTTGGGTTCTCCATTCCACCATAAGGAAAACTCGGTGGCAAAACCAGCAAATCAAACCTCTCCCAGTCATACTCACCAAACAACCTTTCCGCTTGCCTCATCATCTCTTCAGTCCCCGCAAACTCCCTCGCAGCAGCATCCAAAACCCCATCAACTGCCTCCGAATAAACCCTAGTCCTCGGCCCCACCTCTCTAAACCCCAATTCCCCGACAGCAAACGCAAACAAATACGGCGGAATTGGCTGCTCCATCACAAACTCCTCCACAACCCTCCCTTCCTCACACCACAATGACTTCAAATCAAACCCAAATTCAGTCGCCTCCTTCGTCAACACCCCATCCAAATCACTACCAACAGGGTCACGATGGTTACAATGCCTAGCAGACATAACAGTAGAAAGCTGCCTCGGAACATTCAACTTTGCAGAGTAACAAATACGCGCGGCAGGCGTATCCTGGCAAGGAAAAACGGAGCGCGCGTGAATAGACTGGCACTGGGTGTAAACAAAAGGGTGAATCTTCTTAAAAGTTTGGGGCGGGGAGAGCCATTGGAGGGCGGAAGAGGAAGGGGAGGTGGAGTAGAGGATGAGAATAGAGGAGTGGTTGTTGAGGGAAACCGTGAGGTGGCGGCCATTGATTGGGTGTTCGGATGAGGAGATGGTGAAAGGGAGGGGAGTTAGGGTTTCAGGGTCAAGGATTTTGTGGATGATGAGGGAGCGAGTGTCGAGAGAGAGTGGGCCTGTACACGGGTTTTGGAGAGTGAGGAGAGCGGTGGCGTGGATAATGGAGGACGAGAAGTCGAAGTAGAGAGTGAGGGCGATGTGGGTGGTTAAAGGGTGAGTTGAATCTGTGAATGAGTGGGGATCGATCGGCGCCATTTGGACGAAAATCTTGGGTTTGGGCTATGAAGAAGGAGAAATTGGGGGGTGCTTGTCAATGGTTTTTTCTTCCAGGGGATCTGATTTAATGGGGAATGACGATTCGGGGAATAAGAAAAGAGAGAGGTGGGTGATTTGGTGCTGCCTTTGTGGTTCAGGGTATTGTTTTAAATTTGGAGGGAGAATCTGAAAAGAAACAAGGACGTTGTGAAATCATCTCGAGACTCGACACTCTGTCTATTTCCTGGACGACAGGTCACACTAAACACGAGTGACGAGTCATATGAGCTGAACAACGCCGCCAGCCCTGGGCTCTTTTGTTTTCTAGCCAAGGTGAGATGTGGACTTTGTTTTGCCGACGAATAAAACTGGCTTTGTGAAACTCCTGGCCCATAGGGACGGGATGGGAAGAGAATGGAAGCAGAGATGATGCGACCTTTTCAGAGGTTGTTTATGGAAAAAAAACAAATATTTTTTTTAATTTAAATTTTAATAATTTTAAATTATTTTTATACGCTAATTTTAAAAATAATTTCAAAAGCAATTTCAACTATACTTCTGAACAGGTTTCAAACAGGTAAATAGTGAAATGTCTTAACAATGGATGAAGGTTTTTTTTTTAATTTTATGAAGTATAAGGATAAATTGGCTACAAAAAAAAACTACCCAGTAGCTTGATGGTATTTTTAAGGTTTGCTCTTTTATTAAAATTCAACATCAGTTGGCAATGGTATGTAACGACCAGACAGCCATGGCATTCCTTCTGGCGTAAGAAAATGAATGGCACTTTGCAGACGCTCAGTATCCGGAGAACAATCACATCAATGGCGCATCTCGGGCATAATTCAAGAGCTGTGTTGCATTTCATAATCCTAACTGCGCGAAGGATCTCGGGCATAATTCAAGAGCTGTGTTGCATTTCATAATCCTAACTGCGCGAAGGATGCAATGCCCAGGTGCAACTTGCTTGTACTATTATCAACAATCAGCATAGTGAGGGTCTCTCGTGCGTGCTTAACATGAATTCCTAGTTTGCAGGTTTACTTGGGAAAATTAATATTGATTCGAGACAAGCATGCACCTGCTGTCAATTGACACCAGAATCTGGCTAGGGATCGTTTGGGAGATAATATCCTATGGAATCCTTAACTATAGTCAGAAAAAAGAAAAGGGCAACGCAACCAATGCTACTTAGCTCCATGCAGCCAGTGAAAGCAAATCAAGCAAAAAGAACGAAGCAGGCAATACACAAATACTTGGTGAATACTTCTAAGTTCTAACAAGTAACAGAGGAGGCCAAAGCAACAGGTAAACAACGATAGTGTAGTGTTCTAACAAGTCAGAAAATAAAAAGTAACGTTGTTTCCAAGTGAAAGATCTAGTTGATGGCTGCACGGAACAATTTCTTGAGTGACACGTGTTTCTTTAAGATCTTCTGAATAGATTCTCTCCCAGCACGCATCTCGGAACGATTCTAGATTTAAGAAACAATGTTAGAAATTTATAAAAAAATCCATTAATATTTCGTTCTCTAAATCTACGCCGTTTTTGTTTCCTGAAATTCATTTTTTAAAAAATTATTTTTTAAATTTTTTTGTGTTTGTTTATCTTTCGAAAAGTTAATCAACGGAAAACACTTTCCAGTCAACGGAAAACACTTTTCAGTCAAAGAAGAATTTGGCTTGGTTTTCAGGAAAGTGTTTTCCGGAAAATTTGGACGGAAAACACTTTCCGGAAGTTGTGAAAAATTTAGAAATGTCATTATTTGCTGATTATATCAAATTTGATCCTCAAACTTTTGATTGCTATATATAATTTGTTTCGAATATTTATTTTTCAATTTCATCTCTTAAAATTTAATTTTTATATTAATTTTGATTCTTATTTTTATAATTGCTATTTGTTTTTTTCTTATCATTTTTTTATTGAAATTTTTTATCTATCAAATTTGGTCCTCATTTTTTTTATTGTTACTTATTTTATTTGAAATAATTTATGAAATGTTAATTATTATTATTTTAATTTATTCACCTTTTATTTTTTAAAAAAAAAATTAGATTTGATCTCTATTATTTTGATTATTATTTATTTTATTTGAGATAATTTATGAAATTATATTTTTTTTCAATTTCATTCCCATTCAACTTTTTAATTTGTAAGATTTGTTCCTCATTATTTTAATAAACTTGAAAAAAAAATTAATTTATTAATAAATTATTTTTCAGATCATTTTCCATAACATAAACAAACACTGGAAAGTATTTTCCAATTCATTTTCCATAACACTGTCAAATATCGGAATTCACTTTTTAGGAATTCACTTTCCAAGAATTTATTTTCCCCGGAATTCACTTTCCAAAAAAAAACCACTTTCCAGCAAACAAAGGGCCTAACCAAACTGATTCGGATTACTTGTTTCACTTCAGATGGGAAATAAGTATGCATACAAGGATTATAACGGAGGAGCTATGCAAACCAGACCACTGACATTCTCCAGTCACTACCTTGAAGAAAACCCCGGGAACAGGAGCAAACTAGAGATGGGTATCGCAAAAGGTGACTTGGCAATGCTGATGCCAGGTTCTTACTGTGAAACCAAGGATGCCCGGAAGGGGATACAGAAATCTCAAATGCATAGTTTCCACAAGGCATATACTGTGGTTTCCTTGAATCATTTATAAACCAAGGATGACCGGAAGGGGATACAGAAATCTCAAATGCATAGTTTCCACAAGGCATATACTGTGGTTTCCTTGAATCATTTATAAGACAAAGCCTCTTTCAATCCATGAAAGATACACTCACGGTAACACATTCTGCACAGGAACAGCAATAAATCGTTGCTACAGATGCTCAAAGAACAAGATAATGCCCTTGTTTCCAAAAAAAAAAAAAATGTCCCAAGAATAAGAATTACTATGCATTGTACATGTCACAGGTCTGAGACTCCATCTCCATATATATCAAGTAAAAAGAAGCCTAACTCGATTTATCAAGCACAGGCAGTCACTCCACGGATCCTTGCCGGCAGAATTAAATGCCTGACAAGATAATGTCTGCTAGATGTAACCACTTCATCTATTTTCTAAAATCAAAGGACTTGCATCATTAAAAGAGCAGAAATATTGCCTTTGAACTCTTATTACTTAAAGGACCCTCCTACTATTACTACAACCAGAAGTGCCTCGTGAGAACATAATCAACACTCAGAATCAAAAGGCATATGTTCCTATAACCCCAAAAAACTAGATTCCTAAAAGAGCTTAAAGCAGAATTGAAGGAATACCTTACCAATTCCATCACATATGTCTCAAGTAATACGCTTTAAAGGCACTTGAATTTGCTTGGATGACATCTAAATAAATAAAAAATGGCAGTGTTCTAGGCATTTTCCTCCAAATGTATAAACAATGGAGAGAAATAGAGTTACATATGCGCTCCCTAGCAAACTAGTTACTTTAAAAACTAGATAAACACATGTGGATTCCGAATGAAGGAATCCCCCAACCAGGCAGCTATGATTAAACCAGGTGGAACACGCAAAGTATTCTGTATATACATTTTCCCAATATATCAGGTATATAGCCATAGCCATAAATTTCGCTTCAATAACCAACCACATATCTCAAAACGGCAGCAGCATTCCAAACACGAAAAAGAGGTATGAAAATCAAGCTCACTACAAGAAAAAAATTGCTGGAATTTCCCCTAATACAAATTCATTAAAATAAAACCACAAGAAAATAACACTCTTGTACTAAACCTCAAGACAACTAGCAAGGTTCCAATTTTATAAATTCTACAACTCCATTCGCATTTTCGTATAATAAGAAAAAACATTTAACCATTAATTTTGCTACATGAATTCAAGAACAAAACGAGGAGCTTTCAAACAATACACTTACATCACATCACATTGCATCTTCACTATTGCCCACTACTCTCCTCCTCCAACTTCTGCACATAAGCCTTCAAAACCATAACAACATCCCTCGCCGGCGCCTGTAAAGTACCCACCAATCCAATAGCAGGACCCTGTAAAGCCCCCAAAATTTTAGCATAAACCTCAGCTCTGGACGGCATAGTTTCAAGTTGCTTAAAATCACCAGGCCCATAAAACTTTCCTTCAAAAACAGCCCCGGTAAATTCATTCTCTAACTTCTTTTCTTTTTGAAAATCCCTATAAGGCTTTAAAGCTTCAGGAATTGCCTCACTGTGCACAAAAAGCCAAGCATTCATTCCTTTCATACAAGGTTTTAAAGCTTCCCATTGAGTATTTTCAATGGCCTTATAAACCAAAGTGTTTTTAGCAACAATGAGTGTTGATGATTCAGGTAATGATCTTCTCAAGTCTTGAAATTGTTTGACTGTGAAGCCTTTGTATTTTATAGCTGCTAAGAGGTAGCAATTTTCGAGCTGGGTTTTAACTGTTTCCACTGTTTCTTCCTTTTTTGTACGGGAAATTGCGGATTTGATGGTAATGGGTCTGTGTGAAATGGAGGTTTTGTGGGTTGTAGGGAAGGAAAGGGAAAATGGGTTTGCGGGCTGAAAATGGGTTCGGGTTAGGGTTCGGGCAGGAGGTGATTTAGAGGAGGGAAAGGAGAGGAGGCTGGTGGTTTCCATGGTTGTGGTGGAAGATTGGAGGAGAGTACGAATGTGTGTTTTTGTGGCTTACCTTATCATCATCAACGTGCACAGTGGATGATGAAAAAAACCGGAGGGTGAAAATTTGTAAAAGAAGGGTAATTCAGCGAGGGTAAAGCTTCTTCTTCTTTTTTCCATTTTTTCCCTTCATTTATTTTTCATTTACTTTTAGCTCAATTTTCCTTTTATTTTTTCTGTAATGGAATTAGGTTAATGTCTAGCACTAGCAGCTTTTGGATATCACCACCCAATCTCAAACTTGTTCAGCTTAAGCTAATTCTGCCAAGTAGTTGTTTCGAACTGTCTTAACTATTATTTTTTAAATTATTTTTAATTTAAAAAATTATTATTTATTGTTAAAAAATTATTTATCGCATCAGCATTTTAAATATATGAAAATATCAAAACTTTATTTTAAAATAAAAAAAATAATTCTTAAAAATTATTTTTAAAATACAAAAACAAACAACCTCAAAGTGTCTGTTCCATGTTTTAGAGCAACTTAATTTTTAAAATATTTTTACTTTATAAAATAGTAATTATTTTTTTAAAACAATTTTAATGTGCAAATATATAAAATAAAAAACTAAAAAATGTAATCTTAATTAAAATAAATAAATTACACCATAATGCTAATAAAAAATTACTTTATGCAGACATTAAACAAGTAAGATGAAGGATAAACTTGTATTCCATTTGCATCAAATATTGTGATTTTTTCAAGCTCAACTTCAAGCTGAATACGCAAGCCATTTTTAGAGGTATCCGCTTGTTGCAACAATAAGAATTATTTGATATTTTTGCAAAGGGAAAACAAGAAGCGACGACAATGCTTGAATTGATGAAACAAATGATCAGTTCAATACTTCGAGAAATAAATTCATTAAAAAAAAAACTATAATCCAAGTAAAATAGCTCCCCCGAGATTGGATGGGATTAGTTTTGAAGACTGCCCTCTTGACTTCAGTTTTCTTTTCACAAAATCCATCGAGTCAGCTGTATTTAGCACAATCAATTGTGACATCTTAACCGAGTTTGAGTGGAGAAATTGGATTCGGCTGACATGATGCTGGGCTTGAGTTGGGTGTGCTCTCTGCATTATCAATTCTCAATCTCCAACAAAACCTGTCCATCCAAGATCCAACCTTTCAGAACAAATGCCAGAGGAAAGTTTGGCACAGCTCAATCTAAAATCTTGAGTCTGGAATGTGCTTCAACTAAACCTGTCATAAATCTGAAAAATACTGTCACCTGCCAAAAAAACACTTGAAAACTGGCATAATGGAAATAGATACCCTGCTCTGGCTTGAAAAATGTCGAAATCCTCACAAGACAAGAGACGAATACTTGCGGGAGAGTTAGGATGCTGATTATAAATACCGTGTGCTAACCATGCACGTAAGGTGCTAATTACAAGCAAAAGGTTCTTGCCACAAATACCCTTCACTTTGAAATGGTTGCGATAACAAGCCAGGTATGGTGCCATCAGGAATCAAATGCTGATTTCGGAAAAAATCAGGCCTAAAACTTATTTTCTCATAAGAGAAATCTTCAAGTTTCTTAATTTCTAAAACAAACTGTCTGAAAAGATTGATTCTGAAGGGAAAATGGAGCATTTTAAGTTAAAGGTAGCCTATGAAACACACTCCCTTTCAAGAATATAGTCCACTGCCTCTTCCACAGTATCAACAACCTGCACATTTGACAGAAATACAGCGTCAGGCAAGACAAATGTACACGCATTTAGAAAATGAAAGAAGAAACAGAAATGTGGCTGCAACTCTTAAAATCGGGCATCCCATGGTTATAAGTGAGAGGGGAAATGAGTGATCTCATCCAAGTTTATGAGTATTAATTTGCACCAAGCTAAGAGTTCCATAATTCTACTTGCCATATCTGCAGGAAATTCTGCATGGTTATGCTTGCCCCGGAAAACACCTGTCCTTGTCAGGATAGAAAACCAAGGATGTCCTGCCTGAAAATGAAACCGAACAATTTTATTTTTCATTCTCAACATGTGCTCGTTGAAAGCCCTATGGTACAGAAATCTTACATGCTCCACCAATAAAAAACAAGGAATAATCAGGACAAACCTGTCGTGCACCTTTAATGTCAACTGAAGGATTATCACCAATCATATAAAGGGTTTTGAATGACTGCAAACCCGAATCTCCAGATTCCTTAGAATTATTGCTATAATAAGATAATTGAAGCTGCCTCAACATAGCTTCAGCATTCTTAAATACAATTGGATTTGGCTTCCCAAAGGAAACATGCTCTAGAGGATTGTGGTGAACACTGCAAGCAAATACCAATTAACATACATTATAGGAAAAGAGGATTACAGTACAATAAACTGCAAAGCGTTTTGGCAGTTTCAATGGTATATATCACCTCATCAAGTATCATGTGTTATGAGTTCCAAGTTGTTTATCCAAAATTTCTTTCTTTTTTCTTGTCTTAAAGCATACAACAAAATGTGTGCAAGCAATTTAGGTGATAAAAAACCAACACAGCTGTTTTTGAGTGCAAAATGGAAAAAAACGAGAGTAGTATTAATTCTTATCTTTAATCTATTTTGAGCACCATGTGAACAAACATGTTAAACAACTGGCCAATGCTAACTAGCGCTGCCTTTCTTCCTTCACTATTTTGACCAAATCAACTTCTTCAAATGCCTTATCCTGGTATCCATACTTCTTCCTAGATTTACAGTCTTGTTTTTATGTGAAAATTACCTAATTTCTCTTACTAAAATAGAAGCTCAACTAAGAAAAACAAAATGAGCCAACAACCACAAAAAATTCTGAAATCAAGACTTTGTACGAAACAAAACAGAAATCCATAAATAAACCACCAGATTGATGCAGTCCTGCTTATAGCAATGTGAACTATAATGAATTATAAATTTTAAATGACTGGAGAAACTAAAATTACCTATTGAAAACACTTTCCAGAGCAATTCTGAAAGCACCCATTCCAAGTCGATTAGAAGGAAATGCAGCCTGTACTATAAAACAAGCTGATTAGGCAATATAGAATCCCTATATGCATGCAGAAAAATCGTAGAGCTAAGGTCTAGCAGCAATTTTAACTTGTAAGAAATTTAAGAAACAACCAAGAAACAGGAGAGTATTTGACGATATGGCACCATCTCGTGCAATGTGGATTTCAAAATCAAACATACTAGTCAGATGATCTTTCTGCATGAAGGTAGCAAAACTTCTAGCTTATAAGTTTTCATTCTCTTCAGGTCAGTTCAAAAAAAGAATTGCACATTGGAGAATCCAACATTTGCATATTTGCCTAATCCATTTAAAATATGAGAAACCATTCAACTTAATGCTTTATATAAAAGAATCTATAAATCACAACTGCCTATAAATATCTAATAAACAGGACTACCAACCTGATATTCGAGATCATCAGAGGCAAAATATAGAGGAGGCTGATGTCCATTTTCCTGTCCAGGAAGACCCCCGCATCTTAAGACATCACAGAGAACCTAATGTCATGCATTGGTCAGTGCATAGCTACGGTACATATGGCTAGGGGAGGCTAAATCCAATAACATGAAATGCAGAGGAAAAAAAGGAAATGCACTCCATCAATGAAAATTTACCACATAACACCAACTAAATTAATACAATCAACTTCCTTACTTTTCATATTTTATCACTATACATTTCAGCAATGTTGCAAACCATTCATGGAAGTGTTAACAAGAAAATCTAACCTTATTACTACAGAATGAAACATTGTAAATTTTCATTAAAAGATTATAAGTGATACAGCAGCAATTCATGAGATGATTTCCTCCGATTAATCAGTTATACAAGTTCTCACTTCTGAACATGTAACAGATAAAGTGCACTACGAAATAGTCTCTTCTCATTTCAGCGACAATGCCTTTTTTTTTCTCTGACTCAAGGATAGCACAATGCAATACGTAATTGATGAGCCACAGACTTTGCAAAACAAAATAATGTTAAACCTTCAAATTGAGATGATATCTATACACAATACTTGGAATCGGTGAAGAGGGAAGTAAATTATAGCATGGACCACGATGATCAAAATCGAAACAATCAAATTTAAAAGGAGCTAAAACATATGAAGTTCAAAAGATACACTAGCTGGCTGATATCACACAACTACATGAAAAGAAGACATACCTGGATGTCCCTGCCCCAGTCTACAGGGTCGCTAACAACAAATACCGCCTTAACTGCTTCAGAAGAAACATCACATCTCGACACTGTATTCATGGGGTGAACACTCCTATCCAACACTTGGTTAGTTGTCCACTTCTTGTATTCAGACAAGGGATCAATGTTCTCGAAGAGAGATGCATATTCGTCTATGGAGACAACTTTTCTGCCAAGAATAATAAACCAGACCCAGTGGAATGTGAAGAAGTCCTGAAAACTACAGCACAACAAAATGATTGAGACATTACAGGGATCTTACTTGAAACCATACTCAGACATTACTACAGCAGGTTCTCCTTTTCCAGCAGCAATAATTAATTGATTCTCATATCTGAGGGGAAAAAAGAAGCTCGGTTGACAATAGCAGGAAAAAAACAGAAAGATGATGAATTTCATTAACTTCTCTGTCAGAATGCAGATAACATATCTGGACGTCAAGTAAATCTTAGAAAATATGGTCAATGAAACTTTTTAACCTTGGGATGACTCACTTTAGCTTGTCTACATCACCTGCTATCCCCTAATTCATAATTTTGGTTTAATCATAAAATTAAAGTGGAGGCAAGCAATTTCTAAAGTTGTAGCCAGTAATTCCACTTCATTTGAGCAGATTGTGGGATCAACTCCCTTAATGAAAGGACATGCGTCATTTACAATTTTCCTATAACATCAACGTGCTTTGTTTATTAACATAGTATAGTAATTGCCAGGTTCAAGGTAAAAGAGAACAGGAGGTCCACAGCAAGAGGTAAAATTATTCAAACTACATTAGTTGCGGAGGATATGTCATCTTTCAAAATTAAAGATTTATGGATAAAATAAGATAGGCTCAAATTATATAATGTATACCTTTTCGACAAACTTTTAAATGGTGAGTGACCCTGTAAAACCTGTACCAGGAAAAAGAGACAGCTATGCAGAAGGTTCCACAGTCAAACAATTGTCACAGGTAGACTAAAAAGTCAAATTTCAAATGGTAAATCATATAAAAACAAATCTCAAAGCAGTACCTGAGAAGGCATAATCTTTACTCCGAGATGTTCACTTAGCTCATTAGCTCTTTTCGATTCAGGAACGCCTCCTCCTGACAACATATAAGATTACAAGTAAATGCAAATAGTCATTTAAAGCAATACCATGCAAGCAAACTAATACTGATGGAAATAGAGATCGCACTAAAATACACACAAATACAACCATCAATGCGTAAATTTTTTCGTAGATTTATTCCACGGGGACCGTAACAGTCATCTTCTTTCACAGGTAACTAAAATAAACCTCTTTTTTTTAAGCTGGTGGATGACGATAAAGAAGAAATTATTCAAATAACTCACCGTTTGTCAAGAACAAGAATGGAACATTCAAGTTTCCTGCGAAGTAAGAGGCAGTAATCGTAATTAGACTCGGCTAGGATGAACGCACAATACGTGAAATAAATGCGTGTATTCATATACGTGTAACGCACCAGAATCTTCGTATAATCTTCGCACAGCTTGAGGAGAGCCACCAATGGGATCTCGGCCACGAAGAATAACCCCATCAATATCAAACGCGATTCCAAAAGAGGACCTGTAAATTATAATCACCGGATTTTCCAAGATCACTTCCTCCTGGTTGCCATTGTTATTTCTTAAAACAAAATTAACATAACTTTTAAGGAATAATTAGACAAACCGTTGTTCTGATTCGAGCAGCGAGGAAAAGTAACGCGAAGCTTGAGATTGAAATCTATTTCTTGTCCGGGGAAACACAAACGCCAGCGATCTCTGGAATCTCATCTCTTTCTCTTTCCCTCCCTTTCTTCTGGTGCAGAAGTTTGTTCGCTTTGGGGGAGGAGGAGCCTCGCGGCTGTTAGAGCGTCGCCGTTTTGTGAAGAGCACGGGCGCCACAAATCCTCGACGACAGTCGTTTATTTAGATGATCGTTTGTTGAGTTGAGAAGACAGCTTGAAAAGGCTTGGGTTATTTTTTCCATTTTGATTTGGACCCGTTGTCTCTTGAGAGTTTGATTTGCACATCCTGAACTTTGGAATCTTTTAATTCCACCCTTTTAATAATTTTTATCTTTGATTTTCATGTGCTATCCGTGTTGATAATTGTGGGTGACAATGGGTACTAAACGGTTTTATTTATAGAATACTTATATTTGAGCTGCGTGTAATACACGCACACATTTACCATGTAACTATATTACATTGGTTTTAATTTAGATCGAGTTTGATAATATTATTACTCTATTTAATATTAGTTATGTGAATTTATCACCTAATAAACTCGTTAATTTAATTTGATATCTATTAAATTTGGGTTAAATTATCATTAAGATAGTATTTTCACCCAACCTCGATGGATAATAACCCATACAAATATGAACTTTTTTGTCTAATCAAGTTTAGGTAAAATCAACATATAAAACAATGAACTTTTTAAGTTAACCATGGATATTGTTATTTTTTATAATTAGAATGTTCAAATTAGCTAGCACGTATTTTAACCAAATCACTAAATTTTCATGTCTGTGTCTATAAAAATTTCTCACACACTATCAAGTCAAGTCATTAGTCCCTGTACTAAGGAAGTGACCTTGTTAAAAACATAGTTAGTGAAACTAGAATCATTAACCTTAAAATAAACATACTTCTTACGTTTAATATTTCTACCAATAGGATAACCAATGAATTTTGGCCATGGATATCAATCTCCAACCTAAACTCAAGCTCACCTTGAAAAAATAAATACACGTATATTAAATTAAATCAGGGGTAAGTAAAAAAACAAAAAAATGATTAAATTGAGAAGATAAAAAAACATTAATTTTAGTGATAAGAGGTTACGATCAAAGAAGTATTTTTTTGCTTTCTCCCTTTATCGATACTTTTTGAAGAGCATTAACGGATCGATCGATTTTCAGGAGCACAAGAAATCAATAAATCTTTTTAGTGACTCAATTGAAAAGGTCTGACAAAATACATGCTCAATATTTATTTCGACCAAATCCATGACGAGAACTACAATTTGAAAACAATTCATCACGCGAATGACAAACACTAACTAGATTCTGCAAGGGCAAGCTCGACATTTCAAATCTCACCACTCCTCCTTCAGTCAGACCGCAAAAACCAGACCCCGCAGCCCTCATCAGCTCTTCACCACTCGTCCAACAAAAAATAGAAAGAGAGAAAATTGATAATTATCTCAAATCCACCCAAAACCCTACCCGCCATCAAACGCAGCCGGCAAAAAATTCAGAAAAAAATTGAAAATCCCTCCTCCTTGTTCGATATCGATTGGAATTCATACAGGGAAAGGATAAAATGCCTCCAAAGCAATCAAAAGCCGATTTGGCGAAGAAGCAAAAGATCGTCGAAGATAAAACGTTTGGTCTAAAAAACAAGAGCAAGAGCAAAAACGTTCAAAAATATGTCCAAAATCTCCAACAAGCCATCCAACCCAAACAAGACCCTAGTAAAATCGCCGCCAAGGTTTTCTTTTTGATATTTACATTTTGATCAATTTTTCCGCGTGTTTTGGGATATTAGCTTAGATTTTCCCTTTACTGGACTCGTTCAATGTTTTTTTTTTGGATTTGGTAATCTTAGCTTGAGGTTTAGCGAAATGATAATGAATGAATTCATTTAATGAACAGAAAAGGAAAGAGGAAGAGAAAGCAAGAGAAAAGGAGCTTAGTGATTTGTTTAAAGTTGCTGTTAGTCAGCCCAAAGTGCCAGTCGGTATGTATTCCGTGATTTAAAACTGTGGTTAGTCTCTTGCTGCGAGAGGGATTGATTGATTTAGGCATTTCAATGGGATCGTGGTTTTCGTATAGGTGTCGACCCCAAGTCTATACTATGTGAATTTTTCAAGGCAGGGCAGTGTGCTAAAGGTTTCAAATGTAAGTTTTCGCATGATTTGAATGTTCAGAGAAAGGGTGAAAAGATTGATATCTACAGCGATAAGCGTGATGACGGTAAGTTAATGTCATTGTTAGTATAGAAGTCTTGAATTTCTCTATCTCATCGGTCTTTGATGTAAATGTAATAATGATTTTTTTTTCGTTTTTTGGCGGGGACATTGAAAATGAAGACACCATGGAGGATTGGGATCAAGAGACTCTGGAGAAGGTTGTGGAGTCGAAGAAGAATGAATATAACCAGAATAAACCGACTGATATCGTATGCTGACTTTTGCCTCTGAAGTATACTTTTCCTGGGTTTTTTTTCCTGAAAAAGTTGGCATGCCTATCAAATTATTAATTCCCTCCAATTTCTAGGACAAACTTGGGCATGCTCTTATGTGCATCATTTACATTGCTTATTGTTTTCCCATCATTGATGGAAGTGATGAGAAGGTGCAATGGTTGCTTCTCTCCATGGTTTACCTTTGCTCTTTCTATGCTCTTTCTTTACTTAGATTTAAATCTTATATCACCTGACAAAACTTAGGAAAATGTTCTTTTTTGTTCTGCTTCATTGAGAATTGTCATTCCTTTCTCACCAATTAAGTAGTGTCTGTGTGTTCTGGGAAGGTGGGGGCGCTAGTGGCAGTGATAGTGCTGCTAGTGGAGGTGGAGGTGCAGATACTGCTTAAGAGAGACAGAAATGCATCATTTACCTTTTCCTTTTCAGTTCCGGGGGAGTTGGACGGATTGAAAGAACCAGATATACATAAAACTTGTCTCAATGAACAATCCAACATGTGTATACATAAAAGAGACTTGTATGTGTGGTACCAGCCCAGATTTCTTCTTCATATTGGTGTTTGCTTATTGTGATTTGCCACCCTTTTGCTTTTGGAGTCTCCTTTGTAAAATGTAGCATTTATTTATTCTTTCTTTATATTTTTTCACAGGTTTGCAGGTACTTTCTGGAAGCAGTGGAGAAGAAACAATATGGCTGGTTTTGGAGTTGCCCAAACGGTAATAAAGACTGCCACTACAGACATGCTCTTCCTCCAGGATATGTTTTAAAATCTCAAATGAAGGCACTTCTAGAAGAAGAGGCAGACAAAATTCCTATTGAAGAAGAGATTGAAAATCAGGTAATAGTTATATTGGTTCTCATAAGCTTTTACATCATTTCCAGTCTATTCAAGCTCATTGTGGCAAGTTTTCGGTGATTTTTTGCTGAGTTTTTAGTATTGTTCATGTGCTACTTGTGAAGCGTGCAAAATTAACGGCCTCAACTCCAATGACTCCTGATCTATTTACGCAATGGAAGAAGAAAAAGGTGGAAGAAAGAGAGGCTGGCTTGGCCACAAAACGAGCAGAAAGAGCTAAGAATGATAGGATGAGGTATGTCTTAAACTCTTCTTTTATCTTGCACTGTGATATAGTTTGCTGTTTATGTCTGATTGATAAAACTTACAATTCACATCAGTGGTCGGGAGCTGTTCCTCTCTGATTCAAGTGTATTTGTTGATGATGCCGAGGCATATGAAAATTACCAGAGGGAAGAAGAGCGTATGGTTACTGAAGAGAAGGTAATCCTGCTACCTTTTAAATGTTCCAGTCTCTGAAATTCGTGGGGAGTTTATGATAATGCTGGTCAATGAATCAGACTTCAAAGATTTCGTTTTCCTTTCATCATTTTTATAACTGGGCGGGGAGGAAGAGTTTACTTTTCCATTCAAACATCTAATGGCATACTTAAAGATAACTATCAGAATCTCAATTTCTTCTGTATTATATCTCATCCTTTTCATGTTAACTATCGTCTCTGCACTTGGCAACCTTGTTACTGTCTTTTTAAATGCCTGTTTCCTTGTTCTCCTCCTTCATTAACTTGGAACTTTGTGAATAATTAGTGTCATTTACCTCTCTAGAATCCTACTTTTTTCTGTCGGGTGGGGAAGCTAGGGTATGGGTTAAGACCTCTTTCCTTGGGTCTTCAAATACCCGCCATCCCTTGCTTTTGCTTTGCCTTTGGAGCATAATCAGTGCACTCGTTGGTGCCTTCAAATTCTCGTATAAACCATTGCTCTTGTGACTTCCAGTCCTGCTTAAGCGTTGTGTTTCACTTCTGTTTAGTTGTGTCAGTAAAATTTACTCTTTCCTCTCACTCCTGTTTAGTTGTGTCAGTAAAATTTACTTTCCTTGCATCAACTTTTGGATTAATTTCTATACAGTAATTAGTTCTAAGGCGTCTTCTTTGTCTCCTTCCTCCCCTAAACACATTTTTACTCACAAAGAGTGAAGCTTGGGTGTCGTGTCCAGTTTATTTGATGCCTCGCACTGACTTCTCATATCAATGTGAAGTGAGGACTGATCATCATAGCATGTGAGCTTTGTGTATTTAGGAAATGATCAAATGATGATTAGTTTTATAATAATGATTCCATGGGCTTCTGGAAATGCCCAAGCATTTGGGATATTTTCAGCGTACAAAACCCAAAACATGAATCTCTAACAGATTAAATGCATGTATTTTGAGCGTTTTAATTATTATCTTTTTTAAAAAAAGTTCAGGTTTAGGTGTTTGATGGTCTATGTTTTTTCTTGTCTGATTCCAGTCCAAGGTCAATTCAGCAGCAGTACCAAGCACCTCGACAGGGGCAGTTGCTGATTCAGAAGAGGATTTACCTGACTATGATGAAGATGATGACGAGCTGGATATGGATGAGCTAAATGAGCTTGAAGCTAGCTTGTCAAAAACATCTATTCAAACCCATGGGCCAGGCATTAAGGCATCATCTTGAGAGAGAGAGAGAGAGAGAGAGGTGATGATGAAAATGTTAATTTACTACCATGTGACAAATGTGAGAACACCAAATTTACCAATTTCAATGGACCTGATCCTCATTTCAAGTTGGGCTATTTTTCTGCAAATTTACAAGTCGATGGGAATGATCCACATTTCAAGAAGGGGCGTTTATCTGTCATGTTCTCTTCTGATATGAAGATTTTAACCATATTGATTGTTTGTGGATCTTTTTTTCCCATCAATACTTCACCCTATATTAATGTGCTCCTCTTGATGCAAGTCATAAAAATGGCAGTAGCCTAAACACGGAGGCAGGTTAGGTTGTTTATGATAACTTTCGAAGTAGCCATGTAGTCGTACTTTGCTATAAGATTCTTCTTAGAATTTGCACCAACAATCCTATTTTAGACGAGCGGCTCGCTATCTGGTAACAAATATTTCGAAGCAGTCTCTTGATTCTGATAATGAAATAGAAAATCATTGGTTAGGCTATTCTTTATCATCATAATAAAAAAATTTGGTGTTCTTGTATGGCATGTGACCTGATCGTGGTTGTTTGGAGCTCTGATGTTACCTGAAAAAATAGATCCAAGCCAAGAAAAACAAATCTAATCTTGTTTGTTTTGGGAGCTTTTTTAGATTTTTTGAGTTAATATACTAGTTGTTTCTATGATACTGATTAGATGTTTTTAAGTGGAAATGATTTAAAAATCAAGTTTTACAAACAAAAAAATGGTCATGGCCCTGATCTTTTGGGCACCACTGAGTGGCTGAAATATTGACATATGGACAACACATCATCTGTCTTCCCAAAATGACATGTCATGTGTGTGTATTTTAAAAAACTATTGTTGTCATTTTTTTCTTTCTTTTTTTTGTACGTGTATATATATAAGCCTATACATATGAGTTTGCGGGGTGTTTGGGAGTACTGTTGTTGTTTTTCAAAGTGTTTTTCGTGTTGAAATGTATTAAAATGATTTTTTTTTATTTTTTAAAAATCATTTTTGACATCAGCACATCAAAATGATCTAAAAACACTAAAATATATTTATTTAAAATGAAAAAAAAAACTTTTGAATTTCGACAAAATACCAGTTCAAAAGCAGTGCCAAACAGGCACTGGGCTTGAAAACTCAACCACAAACCCTTTTTTTTTTATATAATAGTCTAATATTTTCTTATATTTTTTATTTTTTAAAATTAAATATGATTTTAAAAAAACTATCAATATAAGTTTGAAATAGGTTTGATGAGTTATATCAAAATATCCAAAACACACGCATGACATTTTTTTATATTATGTAAAAGAGAACTAATATATATATATATATATATATATATATATATATATATATATATATATATATATATATATATATATATATATATATAAAATGTCCCATGTATAATAGTTTTCATTTAAATAATATAAAAAATATTGAGAGCACACTCATGGGTGTTCAGAAATGTGGTTGTGGTTGCTTTTCAGAATACTTTTTATTTAGAAACATATTAAAAGGATAATTTTTTATTTTTTAAAAAATATTTTTGATATCAATATATCAAAATAATCTAGAAACATCAATTTTTTTTTATTTAAAATACAAAAAAAAATCAAAATTTAGCCCAACAATAATACAACCACAAACATGCACCATGTGTATCATCCTGGTTAGTCACTCAATGTATTAATCGTGTGATAAATCCTGGGAAAACATCGAATCTAATTAAAAGAAACTTTCAAGGGTAGGACCGGCACTCACTCTCAAGGCAATTCGACACTCGCGACTATTGAAAAGAATAAAAAGACAGAAGACATCAACATCAAAGTCAATTGCTCAGCTGGCTTCTGCTAGGAAGCTGGTTAAAGCAGTAAATATAGATAATTCAGGGATGATTGTTTTTACGGTTTAATTATGATTTTTTTTTTGTTAATCTTTTATGATTTTGAATTGTTTTGAAGTGTTCATATCATTTTTTAAAAAAAAAATATTATTTAAATATATTATAAAACAAAAATAAAAAAAAAATCAAATAAAATTTAAAAAATAATTACCAGTACAATATCAAATACTAGCTAAAGCATTTCATTTTTAGATTAAAGCCAATCATGTTTTGGATTTGTTTTTGGGATGGTTACAAAGCTTTAAAGCGAAACTCTGCCGGGCCATATTCAATGCATTATAAATTAGCTAGTTTGTTATATCACGTTTCATTGAACTTGGTCCTGTTAGCAAGAGTTAAATCAGATAAACCAGACGAGAGAAATTAAACACTTAGACAGTTAAAGTGATGTCATTTTAAATTTGAGATTCAAATCATGGACAAATTCCTGGCAAGTGACACGCATTGTATTGGATCATGCACAGGCTTGACAGGAAAGGGATCTTAATTATATATGATGCTGTAATGGAATCTGGATATGTGCCACCCACAGGGCAGAAGACTCCAACAGGCCTGGACTTTTTGTTAGAAATTTAGAATTTGTATCATGGCTCAGGTACTGTTCCATTTTGAACCTAATTTATTGGAAAAGACAAATTGTCTTCGTCGATTCTTGTTGCTTTAATGAGATAATGAATGCTATTCTGGTGCGGGGTTCTAAAAATTAATGGGATGTGGGTACCTAAATCAACAAATAACAGCCAAGGACCTATCAATTTGCTGCAATGTGTTTAAGAACAACGCCAGGCACACCACAGGGCAGTGCAAACGGGGCTGGAGCCTTGGAGAGAGTCATCATGACTTGTACTACAGGTGGATGATGCGAGCTTGAAGTCAAAGAAACTGTAGTTTGGCTACAGCCGAATCTTACTTCTTCGTGGAACTCCAATTCACACTGCGAGTCATAAGCTTTACTGGACCCTCTAGTCCATACAAATCCAGTCAAGTTCTATTCAAATAATTCGATGTCTTATCAGGTATCTGCAAGCGTGCTACTAGCTTGGCTCTCTAGACATGGGTTTTGAGGAGTCTATTTCAACGTGAACA